>JAYEPQ010000020.1:20562845-21762845 GCA_036321105.1 Dracaena cambodiana | reverse complement strand
ATCGAACTCATATTATTCTATTTGTATTCTTTCTAAAATAAAAATAAAAAATATAGAATTTTTCTATGAAACAATAAAAACACAAGAACTCGTAAATTAGAATTTTGATAGATTATACTTAATTTAAATATTTTGATAGCCTATACTTAGGGTTTGGAGTTGTTGGTTTTTATTCGTTTTGTTGAATTTATCTAACGATTTAGTTTATCTCCATAAAAAATAATTTCTTTAATGAATTATACTTGCACACCACTTGATAGTCCATATTTAGGATACTTTAAGTAGGAATTAAACGAAAAAATCATATTTTTATTAAAGAAGGAAAACGAATAGATAATATTTGATTGTGAACTAGTGGATTCCATACCTTAGGCTAATTAGAATTGCAAATCTCTTCAATTTAGACTCATATTTAGCTCGTCAAGATAATAGGTTAGCAAGATTGTAAAGCACTCTAAATCCTTGTGGGAATGACCTGCTTGCAGTAGATATTTTACATCAAGTTTTTGGCGCCGTTGCCAGATATCGACGGTGTTTTCTTGCTTTTTCTAACATTTTACGGGCTAACAGTGTGTGTTGAGTGTGCATGGATCAGAAAGTGCAGATACAGGAAGATAGAAAGGATCAGAGGAGTTTTAGAGTTGCGTAACAGAAACTAGAGAGACAATCTCTCTTGTTCTACCACTAATTGGCGGCAAGAACTGCCAAATAGCGGCAGCTGAAGTAAATCCTGACCCTAATTTCTCTCCAGTTCAGTGTTTTGGTTCTCTGATTTTGTAAAAAAATTAAAAAAAAGTAAGAACAGTAGGAATCACATCTTTTCTTTGATCATATATCTTCCACCATTTTATCTTCACCACGTCTCACTTCTTGCATTAATTTAGGAAACTCATGCATCCACTCATGGTCACTGGTTCATGCCACATTTGACCCATGATCAATTTGGTCGATTAGTGAGATCAGATTTATTGATAGGAGATAAAATGGACCAACCGATCCTGATTCTTCAGGATCGATATTACCTGTTGCATACATCACTACCATCATGTATCAAACTTCCACACGCAGCGGGTAATCACTATGAATTGAAATCACAGTACATCAACATACTTCCTAAATTCACTAGTTCTAATTCTGAGGATGTATATCTCTTTATCAGTAAATTTCAGGAAGTATGCATAATGATTAAACTGCAAAACTTATTGGAGGACGCAATTAAACTCCACTTCATCCCATTCGCTCTCAAGGATAATGCCAAGAAGTGGTTGTACAGTATGCCTACTGATTCAATCACTACTTGGGATGAATTCATTGCAGTATTTCTTAAGAAGTATTATCCCACGCACAAGACGACATGAATTTAAAATCAAATCAATCAATTCCGTCAAGTGTCGAGAGAACTGTAACGCCCCATTTTCCGGAGGGATACGAAAACGGAGTGCGTTACTGGCGGGCACGTGTAAGTCGACGTGCACGAGACCTATAAATATGTAAATGAAGAAATGAATGGAATTGAATACTAGTCATCAACTAGGATCTTGGAAGTTAGTCTCTGCCATATAAAAGAGAAGATATACATATCTAAGATAAGCAGCAACAAGTACAATAGTGATACAAAAGTTAGAAATAAAGTCCCAAAGGGGTGATACATACCAAACAAAAAATATAAAAGCGGAGACCTATAAATCTATTGCTGCTTGGTCTGCTCTAGAAAGTATGAATCATGCAGTGGCGGATCCTCGCTCACATCTTCAGTACCTGAGCGTGTGGGGGAGCTCAGGGTCAAACCCGGCAAGTAAAATAAGAAGTACGGAGCGTGTAATATAAACAAATAGGTAAGATATGGATGTAGATATGTAACTATGCGCATGTGTGAAAAATATTAAATGATCAAGTAATGATATCAAGAAAGAATGTACATGCTATCAAGTATGGAGACTAATGGTGAATAACTAGACTTGTATGATAGGGAGCATGCAATATGTACTAACAAGTAAAATATGAATTGATGTAAAAAGCATATGCACATGCATGGTGAACTAATTTGTGAAGAAATAGATCTGTATCGTATGTGATCGATATCAAGTACGGAGACTAATACATATCAAGTCTAGGTTAATATCATATTTTATTTTATATTTTGAACTAAGTGGTGAAGAAATGACTCGTATCATGAAAGTACCCGTGCATACCCGGGACCCGGCCAAGATGCTGGCGCTGAACCAGCCGTGCCGCTAAGCACTCAAGCAGATACCGATTACTGAGTAATCGGTCGTCCCATCAACATGGACTAAACAAGAGATGATGGCTCAGTACCATTCGGGCGCCCCCGCGGATGGGCCCCTATTTCGGTTGCGCAACCTATCCTAAACCTTTCACGATACAATATTTGTCCACCCTTTAGTTCTCCCATAACCCAAGATTTCAAGTTATTTTACATGCAAATCAATCCGGAATATGATAAACTAATCATGTCAAGATTAATACATATACATATCTAGTAACAAGCAAGATGTGGTCCATGTTAAAATCAAGTTAACAGGCAAGTTAGGATCCATGGCACCATCAAGACATGTGTATATACTAACAAGGAAAATCCGGAATATTTTCATGTATCTTGTACAAGTAATTAGTATGTATACGTCGAAGTAAATATGATGGAATGTCAAAATCAAGTTAACAGGCAAGTCAAGATCCATGGCACTATCAAGACGTGTATGTACTAATAAGAAAAGTCTGGCATAATTTCGTATATGTTGTACAAGTAACTAGTATGCATGTGTCAATGCAAGTATGATGGAGTACAAAATGTTAGAATGAATGAATTTTCCAAATTCTATAATGATTTCATGGTATGGAAAGTAGCAAAATTTATTAAACCTTACTAATGTATATATATTTCAAGTAAACATGAATTAGCATAAAGGAATTATGACCTAATATAATAGCTTGCATAAAAGAAATATTTTAGTAAATTTAATGTAATACTTATATGAAACTCTCTCTTTAAAACATGATAATGAATAAATAAATAAATGTATATATATACATATTTTCTAACGGCAAGTGGAAAATGATTTTAAAATCATTACATTATACATGAAGAACTTATATGGAAAAATTCAAATGTATATCCAATATGATGAACATTCATAAAGGTGGTTTCTTTGTAATTTCAAAATAAAACATAGTTTAAGTTGTAACTTATAGTTTAAGCATAGGAGACCTTAAATAAAATCACAAATTTAATACATAAATATAGAGTAAAGTGTAAGAATTATTTTTTTTTATTTAAAATAATCATAGAGAATTTTGTATAAAAATATCACATTTCTAAAATTAAACAAATCAAGATTCTAAGTTAATCATAAACAATTAGAATTAGAAATAAAACATGAGAGGGGATGTGATTTTACTTGCCTTGATTGGTTAGAGAAGGTAAGCCTATTTTGAGGCTAGGGAACTTCTTCTTCTTTTCTTTTTCTTCTCTTTTCTTATTCTTCTTCTCTTTTCTTCTTCTCTTGAGTTGGAGTAAAAAAAATAAAAAGGAGGTGAATGAAAAATGAAGGGGAGAAAACAAATGAAAGGGAAGAAAAAAATATAATAAATGAGGGAAATGGGGGATTAGATGATGGTTGTCATGCTTGTCCAAAGGATAAGCATGGTAAAGTAAGGTATGGGTGTGAATAAAACAAAATAGGTATAGGACAAATGAATACTAATAATAGGTTATTAGAGTTGTTTAAAATTATAATTTCAAATTAAACTAACCCAAATAAAGTCAAACTTCATCTTTACAAGTCAAAAGAAGAGAGACTAGTAAAAATATGTGTAGGACCCACCGGTGATTAAAATAATATTATTTTAAGTTACTATCTTGAAAATTTTAAGAAAATCACAAAAATATAGAAAAATGAGACAAACACAACACATTCATTTTGGGATTAATCTGATATCAAGAATATAAGTTATGTTGAAATTAGGTTGTTACATCCTACCCTCCTTACAAAGAAATTTCGTCCTCGAAATTTATTTATTTTTTTTTTTTATTTTACTAATTGGAGAATAAGATATCAATCAATTGATAAGAATTTGGTTATTGAGAAAATAGTTCTAATCAGAATATAATTGAAAACTAACTTGCCATACTATCTAAACTAGTGGGATAAATAATCTAAGATATGTAATGGAAAAAAAATATCATAAGTCTCACTTATTAAGATCCTTGCGAATAGCTGCAATAATTGCCTGCAAATCAATTATTGCCACGCCAATAGATAAGACTCATTATAGCGAAAGCATATGATTTTAGTCGAAAATCAACTAGGGAGTATCTCATAAATCCGCTTGTTATAGTTCTAATGAATGGCTGTAATTGTTGTCGATTGAGAATAAACCTCTATAATTACCACGTCAACTCAATAGGACTCGAACAGCAGAAGTACTAGACTAGGTACATAGAAAATCAAAAGATATATATGGTATGGATAAAAAAATAAGGCAAGATAGAAAATTAACTAATAATAGGACCAAGATAAGATTTCAGATCAAAAAAAATTTTGGACATGTTTATATATGGCAGTAGTCCCTAAGAAATCCTAAATTAACCTAGAGCTCTGATACCACTCTGTAACGCCCCATTTTCCGGAGGGATACGAAAACGGAGTGCGTTACCGGCGGGCACGTGTAAGTCGACGTGCACGAGGCCTATAAATATGTAAAAGAAGAAATGAATGGAATTGAATACTAGTCATCAACTAGGATCTTGGAAGTTAGTCTACTGCCATATAAAAGAGAAGATATACATATCTAAGATAAGCAGCAACAAGTACAATAGTGATACAAAAGTTAGAAATAAAGTCCCAAAGGGGTGATACATACCAAACCAAAAATATAAAAGCGGAGACCTATAAATCTATTGCTGCTTGGTCTGCTCTAGAAAGTATGAATCATGCAGTGGCGGATCCTCGCTCACATTTTCAGTACCTGAGCGTGTGGGGGAGCTCAGGGTCAAACCCAACAAGTAAAATAAGAAGTACGGAGCGTGTAATATAAACAAATAGGTAAGATATGGATGTGGATATGTAACTATGCGCATGTGTGAAAAATATTAAATGATCAAGTAATGATATCAAGAAAGAATGTACATGCTATCAAGTATGGAGACTAATGGTGAATAACTAGACTTGTATGATAGGGAGCATGCAATATGTACTAACAAGTAAAATATGAATTGATGTAAAAAGCATATGCACATGCATGGTGAACTAATTTGTGAAGAAATAGATCTGTATCGTATGTGATCGATATCAAGTACGGAGACTAATACATATCAAGTCTAGGTTAATATCATATTTTATTTTATGTTTTGAACTAAGTGGTGAAGAAATGACTCGTATCGTGAAAATACCCGTGCATACCCGGGACCCGGCCAAGATGCTGGCGCTGAACCAGCCGTACTGCTAAGTACTCAAGCAGATACCGATTACTGAGTAATCGGTCGTCCCATCAACATGGACTAAACAAGAGATGATGGCTCAGTACCATTCGGGCGCCCCCGCGGATGGGCCCCTATTTCGGTTGCGCAACCTATCCTAAACCTTTCACGATACAATATTTGTCCACACTTTAGTTCTCCCATAACCCAAAATTTCAAGTTATTTTACATGCAAATCAATCCGGAATATGATAAACTAATCATGTCAAGATTAATACATATACATATCTAGTAACAAGCAAGATGTGGTCCATGTTAAAATCAAGTTAACAGGCAAGTTAGGATCCATGGCACCATCAAGACATGTGTATATACTAACAAGGAAAATCCGGAATATTTTCATGTATCTTGTACAAGTAATTAGTATGTATACGTCGAAGTAAATATGATGGAATGTCAAAATCAAGTTAACAGGCAAGTCAAGATCCATGGCACTATCAAGACGTGTATGTACTAATAAGAAAAGTCTGGCATAATTTCGTATATGCTGTACAAGTAACTAGTATGCATGTGTCAATGCAAGTATGATGGAGTATAAAATGTTAGAATGAATGAATTTTCCAAATTCTATAATGATTTCATGGTATGGAAAGTAGCAAAATTTATTAAACCTTACTAATGTATATATATTTCAAGTAAATATGAATTAGCATAAAGGAATTATGACCTAATATAATAGCTTGCATAAAAGAAATATTTTAGTAAATTTAATGTAATATTATATGAAACTCTCTCTTTAAAACATGTTAATGAATAAATAAATAAATGTATATATATACATATTTTCTAACGGCAAGTGGAAAATGATTTTAAAATCATTACATTATACATGAAGAACTTATATGGAAAAATTCAAATGTATATCCAATATGATGAACATTCATAAAGGTGGTTTCTTTGTAATTTCAAAATAAAACATAGTTTAAGTTGTAACTTATAGTTTAAGCATAGGAGACCTTAAATAAAATCACAAATTTAATACATAAACATAGAGTAGAGTGTAAGAATTATATTTTTATATTTAAAATAATCATAGAGAATTTTGTATAAAAATATCACATTTCTAAAATTAAACAAATCAAGATTCTAAGTTAATCATAAACAATTAGAATTAGAAATAAAACATGAGAGGGGATGTGATTTTACTTGCCTTGATTGGTTAGAGAAGGTAAGCCTATCTTGAGGCTAGGGAACTTCTTCTTCTTTTCTTTTTCTTCTCTTTTCTTATTCTTCTTCTCTTTTCTTCTTCTCTTGAGTTGGAGTAAAAAAAATAAAAAGGAGGTGAATGAAAAATGAAGGGGAGAAAACAAATGAAAGGGAAGAAAAAAATATAATAAATGAGGGAAATGGGGGATTAGATGATGGTTGTCATGCTTGTCCAAAGGACAAGCATGGTAAAGTAAGGTATGGGTGTGAATAAAACAAAATAGGTATAGGACAAATGAATACTAATAATAGGTTATTAGAGTTGTTTAAAATTATAATTTCAAATTAAACTAACCCAAATAAAGTCAAACTTCATCTTTACAAGTCAAAAGAAGAGAGACTAGTAAAAATATGTGTAGGACCCACCGGTGATTAAAATAATATTATTTTAAGTTACTATCTTGAAAATTTTAAGAAAATCACAAAAATATAGAAAAATGAGACAAACACAACACATTCATTTTGGGATTAATCTGATATCAAGAATATAAGTTATGTTGAAATTAGGTTGTTACAAGAACCCTTCTGGAAATACTTTGAACGGTTCAAATATTTGTTAGCTCAGTGCCCCCACCATGTGATAGAAAAGTGGCGGTTGTGTCAAATCGTGTACGAAGGACTCGATTACACATCCAAAACTCTTCTTGAGTCCATGTGTCAGGGAGAGTTCATGAGAAAGAATGAGGATGAAGCGTGGGACTTCCTTAAAAACCTATCGTGGAAAACTATGCAGTGAGTGAGTCCCGCTGAGAAATCCAATGCATCAACTTCTGCGCATAAAGGTGAGATTCATAGTGTCGACAGGTTTATAGCTGCTGAAGCTAAGATTGCAACCCTTATGCGGAGAATTGAGGCGTTAGAGACTCCTAGTGCTCCACCAGTGTGTCAAGTCAATCAAATATAAGGTCCCACATGCTTTAATTACGAAACTCCAAATCACGTTATGGAGGAGTGTCCACTGTTAGTGAATCCCATGGGTCCGATACTTGAGCAGGCGAACGCCTTATATCCAAGACCTATGAACAATCCTTACGCTCCTACATACAATCCTGGCTGGAGAAATTATCCAAATCTCTCATAAGGTCAAGAGCAATATCAAGGAGCCCCCAAACCTAACATGCAGCTCCAGCCAACGGTCAGTTTTCAAGACCAAATGTGGGTGCTTACTAACACCCAAATCTTCAAATCAAGAGAACAACCAGAATAGACCACCTGTGCATAATCAATCATATCCACAGTAGATGTCTAACAATGATTATGATAGATAGCTTACGGCACTTGAAAGGAATGTTGAGAACCTTTTCAAGACGACATCCAATTTAAATACACAAATACAAAATTTAATGAAAGTGTCTACTGACTTTATACAACGGACCGACCAACAACTTCTCGCAAGTTCTCAGTCGATCAAGAATATAGAGTAGCAAGTTGGACAGTTAGCCACACAGCTAAGTGAGTGGGGGCCGAGTACCTTTCCGAGCCAACCAATAATGAGGCCTAACTCTAACTCATCTCAGTCTGTTTCATCCCATATTCACTAATGTAATATCATTCACACGCTCCAAGCAAGTGGACAATAATGTACCCATGCCCCTGATCTCACTTCTACCATTTCGTAGGCTACACCATTTTTCCATCGCTTTCTCCACATCTATCTCCATCACGTCCATTACCATCACATGCTCATTTGGAAGAACCTGTTCCTAGACCGAAAGCACCTATCCCAATCGGCTTAGGAAGCCTTCACCGCAAGTAGAGAAGATTCTTGAAATATTTCAGCAGGTAAAAGTTAATATTCCACTTCTTGATATTATACAATAGGTTCCTACTTATGTCAAGTTTCTCAAAGATTTGAGTATTAAGAAACGAGAAAGAAATGTTTCTAAGAAAGTTTTTTTTGCTGCAAATATAGTGCAAATTCTCTCTAACTTCTTACCTGTCAAATACAAAGTTTCAGGATCCCCTATAATCTCATGCACCATTGGGAACGCTACATTTGATAGGGCATTGCTTGATCTTGGGGCAAGTGTCAACTTGCTTCCTTACACTGTTTATCAGCAACGGGTTAGAAAACTTCAACCTACTAAGGTCACATTACAGCTAGCTGATCGTTCGATCAAGAGACCACTTGGTATGGTTTAAGATGTGCTTATTAAAGTCAGCGAGTTCATCTTTCCTGTAGACTCCATTGTCTTAGAAACTGAGCTGATTTTCAATCCATGAAATCAAATTCACGTTATCTTAGGCAGACCATTCTTTACAACACCAAATGCATTAATTGATTGCAGGAGTTGCCTCATAAAGCTATCATTTGGGAATATGACTGTAGTATTAAACTATTCAATATGGATGAGCACACAACGAGCTCCCTCATTAAGGCAAACATGATTTATAGTTTGCACTCTCATTCTACCTCTTGCACTAATGATGAATCTTCATTTGAGAAATTTTTTGAAGATGAGCTCATATTATTAGATGAATTGGCACATATTGATTCTATGTATGATGACACTTGCGCAAGTATGCCATTTATTTATGAGCAAATTTTTGAGGATTTGTTTGCAAAGGAGCTCGCATTACTTCGTGAGTTAGAAGGGCCACCACCATATTCACTTGATCATGTTGCACTCATCTCACCTCACGATATTTCTATATGTGTGCTTGTTACTAATGATAATTGGCAGGTTTATAATGAAGAATTCTTTAACTCATTTATTAATGCTTACATGTGGAAAAAGAAAAAGCGAGGGCGGCATAAGATACAGACAAATAATTTCGTGACTTGTAAGAGGATGATGAGATACAGTAATGCACCCACTTCACGTTTAAAACGCACACACTATGAAAGTGGGAAGCAATCGAGAGGTTGTAACCACTTTCCGTGCGTTAATAGGGTGACGATATTGAGATCATAACTTTTTACGACTTTCATTATCTGTATAGTATTTGTACAATAGTTTTCATATTTATTTTATCAACCTTGGTTCGTATATTAGGGCATACATGATTTTAGCTACGGGGGAGTGGGTTAGGGTATTTTCTTTGTGTTTTTCTAGGATTTTTAGTTTTTTTAGAATTTTTATTTATTTTTAGATTTTAGATTTCTTTATTTTACACTTTGGATAGTTTTTAGGGTAACTAAAAAAAAACTGAAAAAAAGTAAAAAAATATTATATATTTTCTTCACTAAATCAACCTAATTACAAATAAAAGAATAAATTTAGATTTGAAATTTGATAGGAGAGTAGATTGGATGATACACTAAGAATTTTATGAAAAAATTAAAATCCGAAAAATAAATACCGCTAACATTAATTTTGATGTAAGTATACATCTATTTTTCGCTTCACAATAGTTTATTAAGTTAAGAACAAAGATGATAACGATTGAGTAGTCTTCTCTCTCTAAATAAGAAAAAAAAAAAAAAAGGGTGAGCCTGGTATTTAAGGCAATAGTCTCAGAAATGAAAAAAAAAGAAAAAAAAGGGGCGAGTCTGGTATTTAAGGCAATAATCTCAGAAATGAAAAAAAAAGAAATAAAGGGTGAGCCTGGTATTTAAGGCAATAGTCTCAGAGAAAAAAAGAGTATAATCCGAATAATCGGGTACTTTGCACCTAAGTAAGCATGAATATTCGCATGAAAGGTGAAATATTCATAAAAAAATAGAAAAAAAAAATTATTATGAGAGAGGAGATGAATCATGAGTTAGCCTTGGAGTCCAAGGCTGAAGTAGACTATCATACATGCACGTAGATGTATAAGAACCAATGAATTATCTATTATTAAGTATTGAAATATAAGATTTAAATTTTTTATTAAAATGATAAGTGTATTTGATATGACACTTGACTTGAAAATTGATAATCTAAATGCGTTCTTGAGTTTGTATATTAGTGAGATTAATTGAAGAAAATATCACAAATTTTTTTTTCTTTCTTTTGTATAAAATTTTTTATATTTCTTGACTTTCGGTTATTCTTATTTTTCTTTTCTTTATTACTTAATCTATTTTCTTCACGAATTTTGTGGGTATATTCACTGTAAACCCTCACGAGACACAACTCGTCCACTAGGGTAACCTAGAGGTTTAACGGTTTGTTGCACATGCTAAGTGCAATCGCGATTTCTAAGAAAGTTAAAAAAATATAGGTGTAGGGGTGTGATGAGTGTCATATATTGCATCTTTATAGCCTCTATATTATCTATTTTTGTATTTAAATAATACTATTCGGATATTTTTAGTGTGTTTTCAGGTAAACATATTCCTACAAGGAAATGACATAAACTCAGACCAGATTAGCAAACCAAGTCTAGAAAAGAGCTAAAAGTGAGCAAAACTATAAGATCATGATACTGCAGAGAGTCAAAGATCAATACAGTCAATTCAATCAAAAGAAAAAAAACAAAAGATTCATGCAGAAGAAAGTTGAAGCTCAGAAGATCAAATTTTGCTGCTATTTGGCTGCATTTGCCAGGAATTGGCAGCCCAGTGAGGCCCACATGTCATGAGATTTTTACAGGGATTTCGATGTAATTTTGTAGTTTCTCACTTGTACTCAAATTAGGGTTTGATTCTCCGAAACCTATATATTGGTCATATTCTTATAATCTAGGGTGGATGATGTAATTTTGTACTCGAATTTTATTGAATAAAATTAGGGTTTGCTGAAGAGTTGACGACTGCCATACCGACTCCAGAGTTACCCTTTTCTGCTTATCATTGTTTCTTAGGTAATTTTCTTCTAATTGCTTTCTAGATAGATTTATCTTGCTTTCTAGTGTAAAACTTTAATCGCTTTCTAGGAAAAGTAGAATCTTTTTAATTAGGAGTATGAGTAACTAATTAGTTTAGTTCTAGAATGTAGATGAAACTAGGGATCAACCTCATATTATTCTATTTGTATTCTTTCTAAAATAAAAATAAAAAAAGATAGAATTTTTTATGAAACAATAAAAATGCAAGAATTCGTAGATTAGAACTTTGATAGGTTATACTTAATTTAAATATTTTGATAGCCTATGCTTAGTTAGGGTTTGGAGTTGTTGGTTTTTATTCGTTTTGTTGAATTTATCTAATGATTTATTTAGTTTATCTCTATAAAGAGTAACTTCTTTGATGAATTTTGCTTGCACACCACTTGATAGTCCATAGTTAGTATATTTTAAGTAGGAATTAAACTAAATGATATATTTTTATTAAAGAAGATAAACGAATAGATAATATTTGGTTGTGAACTAGTGGATTCCATATTCTAAGCTAATTAGAATTGCAAATCTCAACAATGTGGACTCATATTTAGCTCGTCAAGATAATAGGTTAGCAAGATTGCAAAACACTCTAAATTCCTGTGGGAACGACTTGTTAGCGCTACAACTACTACTGTGTGCTTGCAGTAGATATTTCACATAACACATATACAAAAATATATGTATATATATACATACATACATTGTCATGCCCCAAATCACACTGGTGGCCCCGAGTTTGTGTTTAAAAAAATGGGTAGGGCATTAACTATGAGCATTCTCAATACCAAAGTGCACAAGACTATTACATTATATAATCACAGGGATGAAATATGAAAGTGCACAAATATAATATATGCAATAATATCACAGACATGAATATAATAATATCCAAAAAATTGATATATGGAAATGATAAGTAATATGTATATCAAAATATTGCTCATGCAGAGTCAAGTACAGTATCATAACAGAGCAATATAAATACTGAATATATACAAGAGTATCCGGATATTACAGACAAATCTATAATGTAGGATACATATGTACACACAAACCAAAATGATATATACACGAAAGGAATGAAAATCCTACGAGAGGTAGGTTACTGGCGCATGACCTGCTCCTAGAAGTAGGGATCCTTGAGAGTCGGGTCCTCCTTCTCAGGCACCATGGGCAAGGCTGCTGGACTTGCAGTGTGATAATCCCAAGGGTCAGAACTCAAACAAATACAAACCCAAACTCATGCAATTCTATGGAAACTATATAAAAGAGTTCTGTGTGGCATGTTAGTAAGAGACAATGTAAAAGGTGTATGCGCATTGTTCATGAAGTACATGGTAAGCATAATATAATATAAACCATAAAGTATAAGGTAAGCAAAATATAATATGAATCATGTATATGAATTATGAAGTATAAGGTAAGCAAAATATAATATGAATTATGCATATGAATTATGAAGTATAAGGTAAGCAAAATATAATATGAATCATGAACTATATGATGCACATTCTATCCTATTTATTTGGAAGTGAATGGTGAAAGTATTTACATACTCTAAGAGTGTACTATGCATGTTCGGTACCACGACCCCAAGACCGATCACATAAAATTGAATTCCACACTACTAGGTGCACTGGATATTCCATACATGCTCGAAATCATGGCCCAAGTACCGGTCCTTAAACGAACCAAATGATGTGCCACTAGGCACACAAGTAAGAAACCGATCGACGAACGCATCCGAACAAGACAAAAGCTCATACAATATATGTTTCATTCCACCATTCATTTTTTTCATTTCTACAATGTAGGAAATACTACATATCAATATATCAAGGTGTTGTATATAATAATATGCAGGTATCAATAACCATGTGAATATGAAATGATACACACGGCAATACTAGCAAGTATAAGAGTGATACTAGTAGGTAAAAAAATTATAAAATATATTCACATACGTGAGGCATCATTTCTAGGTAAGAATAATATGTACAAGTAATATCAAGTATAAATAATAAGACAAGAGATTTTCGCTGTGCGAAATTTGAAATTGAAGACTAAATTCAAAGATACAACTCAATTTCCTAAGTATCCATCCATATCAGTATTCGACCTCTCAATCTAATATAAATGATACAGAATAAATTGATATAAGAGTTAAATGGTCTTTATATTCTATCCATCTAAAAAAAAATTTCAACCTCCAAATTTAAATCTAGAACGAAGGACAACAATAAGGCAAATGGAGAAGTAATGATGGAATAATAATAAATTTAGTTACGCACCTGGATATCATTGGAATAAATATGGATATTTCTCTTGAATGTCGTCCTCTTGCTCCCAATAAGGCAAAGAGGGATTATGCGGTTCTTGAGCTCCTTAACCCTTTGATCCACAATAGCTATTAGTCTATGTTCAAAAGATAAAACAGGACCTAACTTAACCTCAGACACTGGAATCAATTTTCGCTAATACATTTCCTTAATTGAGGGACATATAAACATTGTGGATACTCACCAATGCTGGGGGAAGTGCAAGTCTATAAGCCATAGCCCCCTCGATAATATCAAAAGGCCCAATGTATCGAGGACTAAGATTCCCATGTCGGCCAAATCTGATAGTCTCCTGAGTCGTTGATACTTTTAGAAATACACATTCGCCAATCTCAAACTCAAGTGGTCTCCATTACATATCAGCCCACTTCTTCTTCTATTGGTCTTGTACTATCCTGAGCCGGTTTCGAACCACTCAGGATCTTCTCGGTCAATTAAGTAACCAAATCTAGCCTAATTCAGGCTTTCTCTCCAGCATCATCCCAACATGGAGGTGATTGACACTTCCTGTCATATAGTACCTCAAATGGTGGCATTCTAATGCTGGCTCGATAGTTGTTATTATATGCAAACTCTACTACGTAGAGATGCTTCTCCCATGAGCCTCCAAAATCGAGCACACATGCTCTTAATATATCCTCTAAGATCTAAATTAACCGTTTTGATTGACCATCTATTTGAGGTGGAATGCTAATGATATGTCCAACTTTGTGCCAAAAGCCTCTTGCAAACTATTCCAATAATGTGATGTGAATTGGGTGTCTCGATTTGAAATGATCTCCACTGGAACTCCATGCAACCTAACTACCTCTTGCATATATTTATATGCTAGAACCTATGTAGACTAACCAACTCTGAAAGAGATGAAATGTGTAGACTTTGGAAGCCGATCCACTATCACCCATATGGCATTACCGTCCTTAGAACTCCTAGGAAGTCCTGTCATGAAGTCCGTAGTCACTTTCTCCCACTTCCACTCAGGTATTGGTAGCGACTGTAGAAGTCCGACTGTCCTCTGATGCTTTGCCACGACTTGTTAACAAATTAGACATATAGCCACAAACTTTATTATCCCCTTCTTCATCCCTAACCACCAGAAATGCACGTAAATCCTTATACATCTTCGTGCTGCGTAGATGTATCGTGTACCTCGATCTATGTGCCTCTTAAAAAGTTCTTCCTTAATACCACCCTCTGGTACATAGTCTGATGTCAAATCGAAGAGAACCATCAGAGTGAATTAAGATATTTGTCCTTTGCCTGACCTCTACCTTCCTCTAGAGCTGTTGCATCCTCGGCTCATCTAGCTAGGCCTCTTGGATCCTATCTGCCAATGGTGGCTGGAGCTGTAATGCCATAAGTTGTGTTGTGATTCTTGACAATACAACCTCCAAACCCAAACTCCCTATGTCCTCCAGGATCTCCTTCTGTTGAGTTAGGTACATGACCATAGACATCCGACTTAATATAGCTGGTACCACATTAACTTTCCCCTGATGATATAAAATATCCAGATCATAATCTGCTACAAACTCAAGACACCTCCTTTGCCTCATGTTCAATTCTTTCTGGGTAAAAATATACTTTAGACTCTTGTAATCAGTGTAAACCTTTACTTGATCACCTAGAAGGAAGTTCAAGGCGTGAATCACTGCTACTAACTCGAGATCATGAGTTGGATAGTTGAAAATATGTGGTCGAGGCTGTCTTGAAGTATATGCAACTATTTTGCCATGCTATGTGAAAACACTGTTCACCATAAAAATTGTAAAATGATTTTTTATTGAATTTTTCAATAAAAGATTACAATTTCAACCGTTTCCCATTTACAGAAATGAGGAAAGTTGAATTCCCTCTTTATTTAAGGCTGGATTCTATAGTAGCTATGGAAGACGATCCTGCTATCCATTGACACTCCGCACAAAATTTTCAGTTGGCAAGGGTTTTGAACTTTAGACAGCAACAACGAGGGGACACTCTATATCGTATTGATCTCCTTATCTCTGATTTTGGTCCATTTTTCTGCCTTAGTTTAGGCTTTTTATAGAGATTTGGAATCTCTTGAGTTGATGTAATTGTTCAACTGTTGGCCTCCACGATCTGAGTATTAATTTCCTATCTTTTGATCGGGTGAATTTGTATTAAATCTCCAGAATCTATAACCGGTGTCTTCAATCCTCTAGATCGTAACTAAATTGTGGAACGAAAATTTCAAACTTTACATTCACGGGTCCTTTGATTATGGCTGGAACACAGATCTTGAGTTTTAGATTCGCATCCCTTATGATTTTAGAGAGAACGCGAATCTTGAACTTTAGATTCACGAATCTATTTGGTTGTAGCTAGAACATGAATCTCGAACTTTAGATTCGCGGATCTATTTGACTGTAGCTGGAACGCGAATCTCAATCTTTAGATTCGTAGTTCAAATGACTTTGTTCACTGCTCTTGGACCAGATAACGAGGCTTTATGGGGTCCACCCTTGTTATTAGGTTTGCGAATCTAGAGAAAATGATCCGCGCTTCCGTTTTTATGGAAAATAGAACATGACTCACAAAAGTAATCTTCTTTTCATTTATGGATCTCTCTCTTCATGAAGATGATCTCATTAGTAGGAAATTTTACCAACAAAACCCGCTCTAAAGTTTTCAAAACTCTATGGTTTTGGAGGTATTTTGGAATACTTTGGATAATTTAGCAGGAACATCATCTTCATAGATTTCATATTTTGAGATGAAGCAGGACTATATGTTAGAATCTTGGACTTCTATGCCTTTGAAAAGAATAAGACTATGTATTAGAGCTGCGAATTTCATGCTTTCGAGAAAAGTATGACTCTGTATTAGAACCGCAAACTTCACTCTTTTGAAGAGATCACGACTCTGCATTAGAATCACGAACCTCCCTCTTTTGAAAAGGACACGACTCTGTATTAGAATCGCGAGTTTCCTTTATTGAAGAGGACACAACTCTCTATTAGAATCGTAGGTTTCTCTTTTTGTGGAAAATCTGAAAAGTTGTAACTTTTTTAGGCGTAGAGATTGAGACGTTCTCTGAGCCGCATTAAATGAGAAGATACACAAGAAATTCGGGCCAGAAATCTCGTTCATCCGAAAATCTCGTTCATCAAGTCATCTGTTATAAAGTCTCGACCTCATCAAGTAAAGTACTTTTTAACTTTTTTTCTGAGAGATTTGAACTCTAGGCTTTTCTTCGAGGTATTCAAGACCCTTCATCTTCAAGCTTTTTTTTACCTTCAATTTTCTTCAAATAAAAAATTTCTTGATCTTAATCTGAAGAAGATGACGAGAAAAGGTTCTTCTTCTGGTGCTTCTGCGAGTGGTTCTCAAAACCCTCAAGCAACTTCCAGCTCTATTGTGGTTCAACAAAAACCCTTATTGAAAGTAATTTTCTTGCATCATATTAGAAAGCATCCTTTTCTTCATAACTTTGTTCTGATTAATCTTTCTTTTCATGCAGTCGATTATGCCTTAAACCCTTGGCCGAAAGATGATTACTTTGGTTATTTAGGCAGCTATGACGAGAAGAAAGAATTCAGGTTCCACCAAGTTTTTCCGGCTTGTGCAGCATCCAATGGCCGAGAAAGAAAAAGCAGAGTTTTGGACCCTACTTACCTTACATTGCGAGAACTAATGACCACCACTCCTTTTGATGGAAAAAAATAGGATTTTGTGTAACAAACCTGCTTTCTTGTTTGGCGATCATCTTTCAATCCCTGATGATTGTCTGGATGATGGAGATTACAAGTGGCTCCGTCAAATTAACGGCCGTAACATGTTTATTCCTGACATGTAAAGATCTTACCCATTCTTGTATCTTCAATCCCTTTCCATTCCTAGAAAAATGGATTGACATTTAAATAAGCCACAGGATGGTGTTTTGTTGGGTGCATTCAGTGCACAAGATGCTTTTCCTCGTTCCACTAGAAAACACTTTTGTGGGTTGTTTTCAAGATCCTTTAAGCAAGGCATCCCGTTAGGCGAAACACCTGTAGTTGCCCATACCTCCTTACATCGATTCGTTGACGTGCAAGGAGAATTTTCAATTCAATATTTTCGTCCTGGTGGATGGGTTCACTACTCTTCCAAAGGAGAGTGGGCAATTCTGACTGGTTTCTTCTTGAGAACTTTTAGAGATCAGCTTCAGCACGCGAACCTCTACCGTGCTATTAGGGCGGTTCAACATGGTATTCCCTCCAGCTAGTTTCACTTCTTTTCTTTATTAGAACTATACAATCCCGATATTTGTACAGTTTTTACTCCCCGTGGTGAGCTTGGGTTTGCCTTGCATGAGATGGATGAAGTCTTAGGACTGCCTATGGGAGACATTTCGTATGAGGAGTACGTCCCCATAGGAGAAGAGTTTTATTTGCTGAAGACTCAGCATCAATGGTTTATGACACTTATTGGGAGTTGCTTTGCCACTACCACATCTGCGCTCACATGTCTGGCTCCCACAATGTGAAGCAAAAGAAATGGCTGCAATATCTTCTTCCCAAATTTTCGAAGAATAGTTTTAATTTCAACCGTCTTCCTCCAGTTTCTGAGCAGGAGGTTGAAAGAAGAATCATTAATTTTGGGACAGATATATATGTCGCCGAATCTGATGTGGATGTCTTCAAGGCCATGACATCTTTTGAAAGTTTTTATTATCAAGCTCTTCAACCCCTGTCAGATCCTACTTTATTGGCAGGTTTCTTGATGCTTTGGTTGAAGAAATGCGTGATCCAGTCGTAGGAGACTCTATCTGTTAGAGTAGTGTATCCAACCATTTTGCTAGCATTCGGCCGACCACTCAGTCTTTTTCCTGCGTTGGTGTGTGGGATTCAAAGTGGGCTGAGAAAATTAGTAGACAAATTCTGCAATATCAAGTAGGAGCAGAATGATAAAGGAGAGTTAATTGTCAAAACTCCTAATCCGCATGTAGAACTTCACAACACTTATTTGATTGCTTGGTTGGTTCTACACTGTCCTTCCTTGATGAGCCCAATTGATTCGCAACTCAATTTAAACTCCCCGAAGGTGCAACATTACGAAAGATCGCAGTGGAAGGGAGGTTATATGGCCGCGATCCGCAAAACACTTTGTTTTCATGCGAATTACGAATTGTTCAAGTGTTTCTCATACTTTCCAAATGCTTGATATGGGGATGGATTCGCGGATATCGCTAGGCTGACAAATTTACAACTTTATCTCCTGGGTGCTTCTGGTGGCTAATAAACATTCGCCCAAGACATCTGGTTCTCCGCTTAGAGAACCATTATTGTATAGAGCTCTACTACCCAAGTCGCTTTGCTCGACAGTTTGGATATGATCAACTGTATGTTGGAAATCCAAACAAGGAGATAAGCTTTGTTGGAAATTTGTTCGAAGGAGCTAGAGCTTGGTTCCATTTCATTTCTGTTTGTACACAAGCCAAGTTTGATCTCCCGCTCAAGACTCCAAACTTATATATAGGTTTCAGCTTTTGCAAATGGTACATTACTGCTAACTCCATGCCTCAGAATTTTAACACAAACCTCACTTATCTAAGAGTCTTTAAAGCATGGTATGCTCAGAAAAAGGAATCTGGCAGCAAGAAAGTAGCTGGGATGGAGGACTTTGGGGAAGAATACATTTCTAAAGAGTTGGAGTTAAGAGTAAAACAAAGAGAAGAAGAGAGCACTGCTATGGTCCCATCGGATCAGTCTGCTTTTCTTGATATTCCAATTTCTCCACTTCATGAAACAAAAGAGACTTATCCTCAGTTAAAATCTCCTCCTAAGAAGCTTTTGTATAAGCGGAAGAGATTGAGATGCCTTAGTGATTTGCCTATTATTCCGCAAACCATATTGGCTAAAGTCGGCGCAGCGGTGCTTAGTTCGGCTTTTGAAACTATTGAAGAAGAATCGAAAGATGAAGATGACACAAGTCTGATTCGTCGTTCTTCTAAGAAATGTTGAAGTTAAATGCCTGTTTTCCCCGTGACTCTACCTTAGCAATTGAGCCTTCCTCTACTGCCCCACCTGCACAAGAGGATTCTGCGATCCTTGCATGTCCAGTGTCTCAGATTGTTGATGACAATGACGTGCAAATAATTGGGGAAGTCCGTGCATCAGGTTCTTCCTTGATGATAGTACCTCCTTTAGGAGATCTTGATGATGGGGGTGATGATGGTGATGATGTTGACAGTGATGATGTTCATTCGTCTACTCCTCCGTCAGGCCTCACAAATATACTTTTCTAACCTGAAATATATGGGCCTGGAGAATTCAGTGCTCCACCTCAATGTTTATTCTTAAACTTTAATCATCTTGCGTCATTTTTTTTATCATCATTTAACCATTTTAGTTTCTTTTTTTTAGAAACTTTTCCTTCCACTCCAACTTCAGAGTATATATCAGCAGATAACGTTTCACTGGTTGATACCACCGTGAACCGTGGGGTGACTGAGGTCGTTGATACTTCTGAAGTAGTGGTTCCTCCAGTAGAAGCTGTTGAAGTTGTTATCACAACTGAGATTGCTACAGTTGCTGCTTCTATTGAGATGATTGAAACTACTGCTCCTGTTGAAGCTACTGGAAGTATTACTCCTTTTAACACTGGCGTTGTTGCCTCTACGCATCAAAGCACAGTGCAGGTTACATCCGCTTCAACTGTTTCTGGTTCTTCTTCATCAAGTCATACAGAGATTAATACTCTTGAAATTGACTTGTTGCAAGATACCGTGGAAATCTTCCTTCATTTTCTGGACCGCTGCATTGATAAAGTCTTGAAAGGAGTCTCTTTTTCTTCTGTTGCCAATGTTCTTAACATTTACTTTACTGATATTGCTAGCATTGGTGGAGAAGAGAAAGCTACTCCTTACAGACTCATGATAGCTCAACTCCAAAATCATGCTGAATCTTTGTCAAGATCTTGCAGCACAGATAAGTCTGCAATAGTTGAAGCTACTTTCCAGAAATTGATGGAGGAACAACTCAAATTTCAGAAGGAGATTAAGGAAAAAATTGATATTTGCAAGGCATGTATTGAAAAGAGCCAATTGGACAGTCAATCTCTAGTCCTTCAGGTAGAGAATGTTGCTTCAATTGTTAAAGACCATGACCAGGCTATTACTAGAACTCAGGAATCTATTGCTAGAGCCCAAGCTTTCTTAGTTAACATCACTAAAGAGTGCGAAGAGACAATGAAGAATCTCATCAGCTTGTCTAGGCAGCGTGACAATGCAATTAAAGATCTTTTAGCTGCACAAGCTGAATTGGAAACACTAGAAGCTGCTTCAGCAAATAGTAAATCGTCAGTGAAGAAGAACTGTGCTGACAAGCTGCTGTTCAAACTTATGAGATCATTTAGCAGGAAATTAGTGATGTGGAGGAAAAGATAAAGGCTCTCTTGAATCATTGAATTGTAATGACTTTTTTTATGATTCAAGGAACTCATGTAATCTTTTCATTACTTTCTGATTTTGTTAATGAAAATTTTGAAATAATTCCTTCGGCTTTACTCTGTGTAGATCTTGACATGTCTCAGTTTCTGTATGTCAAACATGACTTTGTGCTTCAAAAACGTGACCTTGTATTTGTCTTCATGAGTTTGCATTGTCGGCAAAAAATTCTGGAAAACAAAGTAGATCCGCAAATTTAGGGTTGGATATCCGCAACTCAGCAGATCCGCGAACCTAAAGGTCGAGGTTCATGACCCAGTGACGACAGAACATGTTCGCGAATCTAAAATTGTTATTCACGATACTACCCATAGTTTTCGGGGAGGGGTTTAATACAAAGTCACCCGACCCGAACGAGAGAGTTGCCACCTCGAATCGTGGAGCTAACTGCCAAACGAATGCAGTGGCATTACTTCGATCATGGGAGTAACTATCTTACGAGTATGACGGTACTTCTCTAGTAGTGGGGCTAACGGTCGAACGAATGAGGTGGAGACGTTACCCTAGAACCCCTATAAAAAGCGGGAGAACGAAAGAAAAGGGATCGATCATCTTCTTCTTGAATTCCCCTTGTGATCAAGAGTTCAGAGCCTTCTTTTTCTGCCAATTGAAAGAGTTTGTGCGGAGTGTCAATGGAGAACAAGATCGTCCTCCACAGCTACATCAGAACCCAGTTTTAAATAAAGAGGAAATCTATTTTTCTCATCTTCTGTAAACGGGAAACCGTTGGATTGTAATCCTTTATTGAAAAATCTCAATAGAGCGTCATTTACAATTTTTATGGTGAACAGAACATTGGCGACTCCGCTGGGGACTGCCATCACCTCCAGTGATCTGGTAGTAGCTCAATCCGATAACATTCCAGTTGACAACCTGGTCAACTCGCTCACCATTCAGGTTGACCAAGAAAGGTATGAAGAATTCCTTTCTTCAGGCTCCAAGAGCCCTACTTCCCTACGGAGATGTCGTAAAGTCTCCAAGGGGTCAATCTCCAAGGAGGCTCCAAGGGCAATAACTCAACCGAGGGAGTCAGTGGACCAAACTGGTCTGAAATCCTCTTTTTCACCAATATTGGGCTCTAAGCCAGTTTTGGCTAAGACTCCTGATCTCTCAAGCAAAGTGGATTAAGGTCCCCACTTTAACAAGGGAAAATGATCACTACCTACTCTGCAAGTCTATGACGCGGAGAAGAAGGTGCCTCTCATTCGTACAACGAGAAGGAACCTAAAAAGAAGCAAAACTCGTGCCCTTCGCAGGACCACACAGTAAAAGGAAACCGCCAACTCATCATCGCAAAGGCCTACTGTACAAGTATGGAGGCCAAAATGCGAGGTTGCAAAGGATCAAGACGCGGAAGGATTTACTCGCGTTTCCTACTGAAAACAGAGTAAATCCACCAAAATTATCTATGACTACAAATGCAGAGCATACATTCGCATCCCTCGTGTTCCAGGGGGGAAGCATGGTCACACAATTGAAGAAGCCCATGAACCTCAAGTTCGTGGAAGACGTGTGCCTATCTCTAAGGTTAAGACTATCTCACTCACTGTCCCAGCAAGAGTGAGACCTGCTCCAAGAGCCTTCGACGAAAGAGGGATGCCAGTCCCAAGGCTATCTTTCACAAGTGACGCCGTCACCAAGAATTCCAATGCAAGAGATCTTCAGGAACTTCTAAACAGAAAGAGGGAAGAATCCCACGCATCTCATTGCCATTGCGAACGACTGATCAATGTAGTACTATCTCATTGTCATTGCTCAGCCCATACTAGACCGTCGGTGTTCCATCGACTATCAGCTATATCAACATCCTCATCCCAATCGGCGAAGAGGAGACGACGATACAGGCTCATGTTCTCTGAGCCCGAATATCCCGAGGCATCATCCAATATGATAAGTGTCGGGGAAAAGAAGAAGAAAAAGAAGACGAAGAAAGTCTTCGAAGGAGGTGCTTTCGACTCAGAGCTCTCTTCGGGCCTGAAGGACACACTCAATGAAGAGCGAGGAGTTTTCTAAAACATTCGACTCAAAAGTGGGATGTCAATCCCAATGAATTATAGACAAATGGCGGGAGTCTCCTCTGATGAGGAAGACATGACCAAGTCTGTTATGGCCGAGTCGTAAACGTCTGATTCATTCCTGGAAGACTCCGCTTCCGCATACATGGCCCAAAACAGTACTCTGGAAGAGTTCATGCGAAGGATGAATGAACAAGACAAAAATATCCAGCAACAACCGAATGCTATCAGTGAACTTAAAGATATGCTGCATATTCTGTTGGAGCTGGAGAAGACTAGGCTGAAGGATACATCTTCGCAGACACCACCCCATGACTCAAAAACTGATAAGGGAAAGAAAGCGGAAGAAGAAGGTCATATTCTTCACAATAATGAAGAAGAAGCAGAACATTATGAGGATGATGAAGACCGCTCCGCGCATTAGGAAGGGAATGCGAACGCTGTCTGGGTGGAAAGCTTCCAAAATCAACTGAATGCCCTCATGCATAAAAGTGATTTGCAGGAGCGGGCGTTGTAAGGCCATATCCCATGGTATGGGAAAGCATGCCATTCCTGGAAAGCTACAAGCCATTGAAGCTCAAATCTTTTGATGGTAAAGAATTGTCGAATCAACACTTTTACTATTTTAAGTCGCAAATCGGGCATTTAGCCAGAAATGACCCCATCATTACGCGGGTATTTGTTAGTACCTTAACAGGACTAGCATTTGAATAGTTCCGGAGGCTAGAACGGGAACCATAAATTCATGGAACGACATGGAAAAAGCCTTCTTGACTAGATTCTATGAAGACGATATGGAGGTATCAATACCGACGCTTTTAGCTACTAAGCAGAAGAAAGGGGAGTCGGCCCGGGACTTTATTAAAAGGTTCCGAAATGATTCTCTCAGATGAAATGTCAGAAAAGACCTTGGTAGAAACTTATCGATATAATTTGTCAACTAAAATTCTAGCCAGGATGGGAGCAGTGAAGTCCTCGACTTGGAAGGATCTTGCCCTACAAGCTGAGGAGGCTGAGGAGATCGCGCGAAGGCTCGAAGAAGAAGGAGACGAGGAGAAATAGAAGCGAAATAACAATAACAACCATAGGTCCCGAACCCGAGGATATAAGGGGAATGAGACAATGGTAGCCGATACTCCACAACTCGTAAAGTCTTCTCCGAAGCTCCCTCCTCAGACACGTATGCCTCAAAAACAATATTCCTTCAAGGATGAGCATACGAAAACCATCTTCAACCTCCTCGTGAGTAAGAAGATGCTGAAACTGTCAGAATCTAAACGTCTGGAAGAAGCAGGGAGAGTTAATGATCCTAATTATTGTGTCTACCATAGGATTATTAACCACCCTATCCAAAATTGTTACATCCTTAAGAATAAGATATAAGCCTTAGTGGATACCAATGTCATCAAGCTCCAAGAACATCAAAAAAAGGTGACCGCGAACATGGTAACTGTCAAGTTCGGTAAAGCGCCAAACTGGATAGAGTCAACAGTTCAAGATGGAGTGCAACCCATTTTTAGAGACACGATGCAGGTCGTGAATTTTGATCTGCATCAACAGCAGGAGAAAGGATTGTCCCCCTTCAAAACTGATAGGGGGAGATAATGTGGGTGCATCCAGATCTCCTTAATAATGAACAATGGACTTCCAATTCATCTGGAAGAAGGTAAAAAGAGAAGATCTTTGCTTCCAATATCATCACCGTAATTCCCAAAGAGGACGGAGGCATTCCTACTCTAACAGATTTGGAAGAAGAAATTGGAGACTCTCTGGTGGCTGAAGCGGATTCCCCTCCCTCGGGAACCCGTTCGGGAAAAGATTAGTTGAAGAACTATGGTCAGGCCGCAGAATCTCGACCATCTCCAGAGAAGACCAAACAAAAAGAGCATAAGTTTGATAAAGTTCTGAAGAAGAAGGGAAAAGAACCTACGGAAGATTTATAGAAGTCGTTTCTGTTCGACATCTTAACACAGTTAGTCAATATTCCCACGAGGATAACCTTATAGGAGCTCCCGAAGCTTTCTAAATCTACTAGAGAAGCTTTAAGAGAAGTTCTGCAAGATTCAGAGGTATTCTTGGCACAAATGCCAGAGATGATTGAGAAGGAAGAATCTCTTTACATGACATGTCACTAGGTCTCTGGTAAGAACGTCCCCTACATCACTTTCTCTCCTGAAGACATGCAAGTCAGGAGTAATAAACATCACCGCTCTTTGTATTACAAGGGATACATAGGGTCTATAGAGATTGATCGCATTCAAGTTGATCCAGGCTCGGCCTTGAGCATCATGCCATGGAGGATGCTATGATACCTTAGAGTTCCGATGAACAGATTAGTAGTGACCAACACTACTATCTTCATATTCAATGCTAATGGTAGTAGACCAATGGGTAAGATAAAGCTTAAGTGCCAAATCGATGACCTGAAGACGGAAGTCACGTGATACGTGATAGACGTGGACACATCGTACAACCTGCTATTAGGGAGACCCTGGATCCATAGCAACCTCATTGTCCCATCCACGTTACATCAATGTATGAAGTACGTGGACAAAGACGGGGGTGTAAGAACGTTGGTCGTAGAAAAGCAACACTTTAAAGGAGTTGAAAACTACTTTACTAACGCGTTGCTGTATCAAGATGCGTTCAATGTTTCAGATCCGCCTGTTCCAGACGACTTTGATAGCGGCGAGGAAGCTGACACAGAATCAGGATCCGAAAATTTGAAATCCGAGGATGTAATTTGGGACGGTGAGCCCATTGTGATAAGTCTCGAAGGCCTTGATGTAAATAACACCGTTCACTCTGATAGTGAATGGGTGATAAATGAAAATTTAGAGTTTGCTTATTCTACTGGTGTTGATTCTGAGCTCTCAAGCACTAGCACTAATGCATTTAGCGATTGTTTGAATGAGATATGTTCTCTGACTTCCTTCCAAGCACCTATTGATCATCCTTATATGAATTAAGTGATGACGTTGAAAGTGCTAACAAGGTCATTTTTGAGGTTCCTCCCAAGGACGGAACCTAGAAAGCCATAGTATTTGGAAGGGCAAGTCACAAGAATAAAAAGAATGCTTAGATTCTGAGGAAGAACAGGAAAATCCCTAGTTCTTCTATTATGATAAAAATTCTCATAGATTAATAAAGAAAATGTGATATAATCTGGCCAAAGGCAGAGGGTTGAACTTTGGCAAAGGAAGAAGAACAATTCTTCAACCCTTTGTCCTAGAAGGGAAAATGTCAGATTATTATAAAAAAACTAGCAGGGGGTTAGGATACGTCACCACTCCCGAAGGTTCCTTTGGAGAGAGAACCGGGGAAAAGCAGTTCGATCATTCTTCAGAATCATCCTACTGGGATTCAAATATCAGTATTGGCATGATTTTCCGCGAGGTGCCCGCGAACGTGGCCTCCGCGATCCAAGAAGACGAAGACTTAGAGGAAGCTCCGCCGATAAAAGATGACCCCTGGGCCAAGTATCTTAATGCGAAGTGGGAGATTCGGTTTGAACAACGTGAGCCTCCAACCAAAGATAAAGTAATCCAAATAAATATGGAAGATGAAAAGAATTCTAAACTCATATTTATAAGTGAAAACCTATCCTCAAGAGAGAGAGAAGGATTAATATCCCTCATTCGCGAGTACATCGATATTTTCACCTGGAGTTATAAGGAGATGCTAGGGTTAGACCCAAGTGTCACGATTCATAAGCTAAACATCCGGCCAAATGCTAAACTAATAAAGCAACAACAACGAAGATTTCTCCCAGAGATCATGGAGGCTATTGAAGTCGAAATAAAAAAGTTGATTGAGTCAGGCTTTATTCGCGAGGAACAACACCCCGATTGGGTCCCGAATATAGTTCCTGTAACCAAGAAGAATGGAAAAATCTGGATTTGCATTGACTTCAGGGATTTGAATGAAGCCTACCTAAAGATGAATTCCCATTACCCATCACAGATGTTATGATAGATAATACTTGTGGATACGAGCGTATAACGTTCATGGATGGTTTCTCAGGGTATAATCAAATAAAGATGTACCCTGATGATGAGAAGCATACATCTTTCAGAACACCACTCGGGGTATACTGTTATACAGTTATGCCCTTCAGCCTGAAGAATGCGGGTGCCACGTATCAACGTGCCATGAACGTGATATTCCAAGAGCATCTCCGGAAGACAGTGGAATGCTACGTAGATGATCTAGCAATTAAAAGTAAGGATAAGGACGATCACTTGAAAGATTTGAAGACGGTGTTCAATCTCATGAGGAAACACCAGCTCAAGATGAACCCAACTAAGTCTTTTCTGGGGGTTTCCAGTAGAAAATTCCTCGGCTTTGTCGTAACGTCAAAAAGGATTTATCTCGATCCAGACAAGGTTAAGGCTATCCAAGATATGCCACCTCCCCGTAACCTCAAAGAGTTAAGGGGACTGCAAGGTAGGCTGGCATACATCCGCAGGTTTATATCAAATTTGTCCGGTAAATGTCAGCCATTTACCAGGTTGATGAGAAAAGGAGTGTCATTTGTTTAGGATGATGCATGACAAAAGGTTTTTGAAGAAGTCAAACAATACCTTATGAAACCACCAGTGCTCGTTGCCCCAGTCTCGGGAGTACCTTTCCTGCTATACGTAAGGGCTATGGACCACTCCTTGGGAGCCTTGTTAGCGCAGAAGAATGAGTCGGGTCATGAACATACTATTTATTACCTCAGCAGAATGATGATCGGGGCAGAACACCGGTATAACCCAGTGGAGAAGGAATGTTTAGCTTTAGTATTTGCAGTGCAGAAAATGCGACACTATTTAGTTGGACACACCATCCACGTTGTATCGAGAGTTAACCCTCTGAGAATACTAATGACTAAACATGGATCGTTGAATTCAAAACTATCCAATTGGGCTATTCTGCTATCACAATATGATATGCATTTTGTCCCGCAAAAGTCTGTTAAAGGACAGGCCGTGGCCGACTTCCTAGCCGAACATCCAGTCCCGGCATCCTCGAAGTTATACGAACAAATCCCTGGAGAGTTGGAAGAATGGAGCCTGATTCTAGAAGAAGACGACTCACAAGAGTCTCCGGAGGCAAATACAGTCGCAAAAGGTGTATAGCAACTTTTCTTCGATGGTGCCTCCCGAATGGGATCCGAGGGAAGAATGACAGCGGGGGTAGGAGTTGTTTTCGTCTCTCCTCACAACCACATCATTTCTCGAGATTACTCATTAACAAGTCTGTGCTCCAACAATGTTGCGGAGTATAACACCCTCCTAATTGGCTTAAAAATAGCTAAACAACTGGGGATCAAATATTTGGAGGCATATGGAGATTCTCAACTTATTGTAAATCAAGTAAAATGGGAGTATGAGGTCAAACATGAAGACCTTTTGCCATATTATCGTGCGGTGATCAAGATAGTCGATGGTATGGTTTCTATGTTAGCCACGTAAAGCGCCACCGA
Organism: Dracaena cambodiana; assembly: GCA_036321105.1. Classification (NCBI taxonomy): domain Eukaryota; kingdom Viridiplantae; phylum Streptophyta; class Magnoliopsida; order Asparagales; family Asparagaceae; genus Dracaena; species Dracaena cambodiana. The sequence continues at coordinate 21,734,122 of JAYEPQ010000020.1, read as the reverse complement.
AATAGTTATACAGATTCACTAGCTTCCTTAGCTGCTACATTAGCCTTACCCAAGCAGGCTAGAAGGCAAATTATAGTAGGGAGCAGAGAATTATTTTGTCTAAAGGACGAACTTAAAGAGGAAATGAGGGAACCACAGGAAGACGAAGCTGATGTTTTCAAGTCAAGTCTAGAACCGAGGGATTGGCGTTTTCCTTATATAGACTATGTCCTTTACGGTATATTACCTGAAGATCCAAACGAAGCTAGGACAATTCAAAGAAGGGCTGTCTGGTTCTACTACAATGCGGAGCTCCGGACATTATACAGGAAATCTTATGATGGAATTTTACTTCGCTGTCTCTCTAACCGCGAAGCTCAAAAAGTACTTGAAGAAGCTCATGCTGGCATCTACGGAGCACACCAGCCAGGGCCAAAATTCTGGGATAGAATCCGAAGAATGGGTTATTACTGGCCTAAGATGATGACAGAAGCGGTTAACTATGCCAAGAAGTGTAGAGCCTGCCAAATACATGCAGACTTTATACATTAAGCTCCAGAATATCTCCACCCAACAGCTACATCGTGGCCGTTTGAGCAATGGGGTATGGACATTGTCGGGCCAATTTCTCCACCATCAACAAGAGGACACCGGTTCATTTGAGCCATAATGGGTTACTTTTCAAAATGGACTGAAGTCGTTTCCCTGATCGAAGTAAAGTCATCGGATGTTATCAAATTCATCAAACACCATGTGCTTTATCGCTTCGGAGTGCCCAAGAGGATCATTCATGATAACGGGCCTCAATTCGTGAGCCAAGCATATTCCAGATTCTGCAACAAGTACAGGATCGAAGATGTAGTTTCGTCACCATATTACCCTGCAGCCAATGGTCTAGCAGAAACTTTCAATAAGACCATTGTAAAACTTCTCAAAAAGTTTGTGTCATCTAATCAAAGGGATTGGGATGAGAAACTTAGAGAATGTCTGTGGGCATATCACACCACAGTCCAAACCCCCACTAATACCACGCCCTTTTCTTTGGTATATGGGTCAGAAGCAGTCTTGCCTTTGGAAATTCAAATTCCATCATTGCAAGTCGCGTTAACAACTAGAATGACACAAGAAGAAAGACATCAGTAAAGACTCCAAGAATTAGAATTCTTGGACGATAAGCACTTGGAAGCTCAACAGAGTATTAAACTATACCAGGCGTGGATCTCCAGAACTTTTAATAAAATGGCCAAACGAAGAACTTTCAAGAACGGTGATCTGGTCCTGTCAGTCAGAAAACCGATCATAACTAACAAAAAGCCTAGAGGAAAGTTCCAGCCGAAGTGGGAGGGACCTTTTGTCATTGATAAAGTTTACTCCAACGGCACATATCGGTTGGCAAAACCGAATGGTGATAAGATCATGATGCCAATCAATACAAATTTCTGAAGAAATATTATTCTTAGTAAAATTGCGGAACACCAGTTGTAATGTGATCTGGGTAGTTCAACGCAAATGATGAACAAAAACTTGTCTGTAATCAGAAGTTCAATAATAAAGATTCGTGGTTCCGGACTAAAGATCTTTAAGTTGCGAATCACATTTTTTCCTTATTTGCCAAGTTAAAAAATACCTCTAGCGAATCAACTTTTCTTCTTTCAAATTTGCCAAGTTAAAAAGAAATTTTCTTGGCGACTCAAATTTTCTTCTTTCAAATTTGCCAAGTTAAAAAAAATACCTCTGGTGAATCAAATTTCCTTCTTTCAAATTTGCCACGTTAGAAAATACCTCTGGCGAATCAAAATTTCTTTCCAAACTTGCCAAGTTAAAAAATACCTCTAGCGAATCAAACTCCTTATACTAGATGGTGCGAGTTTCAATCTGGTCAACAAGAAGTTCTTTCATTCATAGCAATTTTGGGTGCTTGGAAAATTTTGATTAATTTTTAAAATTATCAAGTTAACAGTTATCTCTGATAATCAACATCAGAATCATTCATCAGTCACTCTTAGTTATGTAAAAAAAAGAGCTTCATTATTCATTATCAGATCAAAATTACAAAGAATTCTCCAGCATTTCAACAAGAATGAATACAAATCACTGAAGTAAAAAAAAGGAGTTTGCTTTTGTAGCCTCTTCTGCCAAGGTCAGCTTAAAGGCAGTAGCTTGCTCCTGCAGGCTCTTCTTCTGGAATGACAAACTTGCTTCTGTAACCGTCTCTTTCAGTATGGCTCGGATCAAAAAGTTTGCTCCTGCAGGCTATTTTTCTGGAATGACAAACTTGCTTCTGTAGCCTTCTCTTTCAGCATGGCACAAGTCAAAAGTTTGCTTCCGTAGCCTCCACTTCCAATTTGCTCTTATAGCCTCCTCTTCAAGGACGGCTTAAGGGTACAGACTTATTTCTTCTTTCCGACCATAATCAGGGACCTCCTGGGTGGTTACCTCAGTGATGATACCAGTGACTTGATTAGTTCAAAACTGGGCATACCAAATGCACACCCCCAAACATATAACGTGAGGGGTTGCACAAATTCAAGGTCATGATCATTAACACCCCAACCTTGTGGGATGTTAGGAAAGAAGAAAAACAATGCAATAGACCCGAAATCTTTTCTCTCATGAAAAATATATGAGACCTTCCAAGACCCTAGAGGTATTGGAAGTAATTACGAGCCCATCGAGTCTGGGTCATTGTTAAGGAGAATGACTACGGTTATCTCCTGCAGCCAAGTTAAATTCTTGTTAAAAGGAAAGAAGAGAAGAAAGACGATGATATTAATCAGACGAAGAAGTTTACCTTAATTAAGTAAAATGACTACTGTCAGAAGAACCTTTTCGGTGGAACACCCCGCTGGATTGATGCAGTCTGGAGGTCTTGTAACATGCCAACTCCTATCCATCACTTCGGTTGGAGAAGAAGAAAATATGGCTGCACAAATAAATCAACTACAAAAGAAAGGAAGAGAAGATAAGGGAGAAGAAATTTTCTCTTGTTAGAATGATCTTCTATAGAAGAAGTCATGCATCTTATATAGACAGTATGGTTGGGAAAAGATAAAGCCGAAATTTTCGGTTAAGATCTAAACAGAATTTATTACTGTTGCATGGGACGTTTAGATCTTGCGGCCTGAAGATCTCATCATTAATAAAGACATATAACGCTTGGGATTCCACGCCCGACGGCTTCATCCCAAGGCTCACATAAGTCTCCACAAATTCTGAGGAGTTTTGGGTCATCCCGCAAACTTCCGAACACAACATCGCGAACTTAAACTCGCAATCCTCGGAAGTCAAGATCGCGAATTTAGTATGAATTTTGTTAATCCGCGAAATTCCGAATGTAAAGTTGCAAATCTGATAAAGACTCATGAAAGTCACGTGATAGATACACAGATACCAGAGTTTTACGGAGACTCGCAAATTTCAGACATAAGATGGCGGGTTTGTTGCAAATCTTTGAAGACAAATGCAAAGTCATACCTTAGAAATACAAAATCAAGTTCTCTACATAAGCAAGGAGTCATACCATGCACAATAAATGTCACAGGAATTACTACAAAAAGAAGGAGCAACAGAGAATCACAAAAAGAAATAATAAGCTTTTACAGTTCAATGATTCAAGAGAACTTTAATTTTCTCCTCAACATCGTCAATATCTTGCTGAATGACCTCGTAAGCTTGGACAGTGGCTTGGCAACGCAATTCCTCGTCACTGGCAATGACATTCTGCACTACAACAGCCTCTAGCATATCTAATTCTGCTTGTATCGCCTGAAGATCTCTGATGGTATTGTCCTGCTGACGGGATAAGTTAGTGAGATTCCTTATTGACTCATCACGTTCCGTGGTGATCTTAGCCAAGAAAGCTTGAGCTCTGGCGATGGACTATTGGGTCCTGACAATAGCCTGATCATGGTCCTTGACAATTGAAGTAGCGACCTCCACCTGCAGGGCTAAAGATTGACTGTCTGATTGGCCCTTCTCCAAGGAAGCTCTGCAAGCATTGGCCTTCTCTTGGGTCTCCTTCTGGAACCTAAGTTGTTCCTCTTTCCGCTTCTAGAAAATGGCCTCAACTACCTCAGATTTGTCGGCACTTCTGGCCTTCGATAAGAATTTAGCATGTTTTTGAAGTTGAGCTATCATAAGCCTAAAAGGAGCAGCTTTTTCTTCTCTGCCAATGCTGCCAATACCAGTCAAATAAATATTGAGAATATTAGCAAGCGAAGCAAAAGAAGCCCCCTTTAGTATCTTGTCAATATAACGATCAAGGAAGTGGAGGAAAGTTTCCACCGTATCCTTCAATAAATCAACTTCAAAGACATCAACCTCTGCATGAGAGGGATCAACACTGGCTGGGGCAGAGACAGTTTGAACCGTACTCTGCTGCACAGAGGCAACAATGCCAACATCAAGAGGAACGAGACCTCTGGAGGCTTCAGTAGAGCTACCAGCTGCAACATTCTGAACCAAAATATTGGCCGGAGCAGCTATGGCCAAGACCGTGGACATAGTAGTCTTGGGAATTATTACCTCCATAGTATCAACAACAGAAGTGGTAACCTCGGTCACCTCATCAGCGTCAGCTTCCACGATGGTGTCATCTGGCGGAGTTACCTTCGCACCCATGCACTCTAGATCTGGAGTCAAAATTGGAACTGGCAAAAGAGAAAGTTGACAGTTGAATGTCACAATATCATTTAATAATAATAGAATACTTCAAAAAAGATGCAAACCTGAAGGTTGAACACTGGATTCTCCAGGTCCGTACACCTCAGGTCCGAATACCTCAGGCCCATATACTTTGGTCCGAACGTCTTCGCTCAAATTGACGTACTTACCATGGTCTGATGGAGGGGTTGAAAAGTGAAGATTGCCACTGCTGACATCGTCGTCATCACCCCATTCATCTTGATCTTCTGAAGGAGGTGCTACTTTTGGGGGACTTGATGCGCAAATCTCCCCAATGATTTGTACTTCATGATCTGCAATAGCTTGATGAACAGGGACTGCAAAACCCTCTTGTACAGTAGGAGAAGCACCTACTTCAACAGCGGCCTGGTGGGTAAGAGTCGCAGGATCCTCTTGAGTGGCGGGAGTAGGATCACTACGAAAAACAGGTCCTTGACTCCGACGCCTCTTAGGGGAGTGGAGAGTTAAAGATGAGTCATCCTTATCTTCCTCAGGTTCCTCCGCAAAGGTCTCAGAAACCAAACAGGGCATCGTCGTGCTAGCTCCAGATGGGGTGTTCTGTGGATCAACGCCCTGCGGATTGATAGGCAAGTCATTGAGGCGCCTTAGTCTCTTCCACTTATGCGAAATCTTCTTCGGAGGAGACTACGGTTGAGGAGAAGTTTTCTTCAAAGTTGGGAGAGGCGAGGCATCAAGAGAGGTAGGCTGAGTTGATAAAGCCGGTGCATTATTATTCTCCTCCTCTTGTTGACTCGCCAATTCCGACTCATCAGAGGCACTTTCTGCCCCGAAATCTTCCATCCCCGCTACTTTCGTGCTGCCAGCCTTCTTTTTCTGGACATACAAAGCTCTGATCTCCCTCAGACAGGTATGATTTACACTGAAGTTCTAGAGAGCGGAATTAGCATCCGCGAATCACTTACAGAACTGAAACTCATATTCGAGTTCGGGGTCTTGAGTGGAAGATCAAATCTAGCCTGGGTTCCACCTGCGACGAAATGAAACCAAGCTCGAGCTCCTTCGAAGGCATTCCCAACAAAACTCATTTTCCTATTGGGATTACCAACATAGAGCTGATCATACCCGAACTGTCGAGCGAAACGGCTCAGGTAGTAAGGCTCTATATAGCAATGGTTCCCCAAACGAAGAACCAAATGTCCTGGACGGATGTTTATCAACCACCAGAAGCACCCCGGAGACAGAACAGTGAATTTATCAGCACCAGCAATGTCAGTGAATTTCTCCCCGTACCCAGCATTTGGAAAGTACGGAAAGCATCGAAATAGCTCAAAGTTCGCGAAGTGACGAAGGGTCTTGCGGATCATGGCCATGTAGCCCCCTCTCCATTGCGACCTCTCATCGTGCTGCACTTTGGGAGCATTCAAATCAATCTACGAATCGACATGACTCATCAAAGTGGGGCAATGTAAAACTAGCCAAGCCATCAAATAAGTATAAGGGAGTTCTACACGCGGATTATGAGTCTTAAGAATTGGTTCTCCTTTCTTCCTCTGCTCCTTCATATTACAGAATTTATCAGCCAATCTCCTCAGTCCGCTTTGGATACTACACACCATCGCAGGCAACAGACTGAGTCACCTACCAAATGCAAATAGGACGGCTGGGTATACGATCCTAACGGGTATGTTTTCCTGCGAAGGAATAACACACTTCTTCAACCATACCATCAAATAGCCCGCCAAGAAGGTGGGATCAGATAAAGGCTGGAGGGCCTGATAGTGAAAGCTTTCAAAAGACATTCCAGCCTTGAAAACGTCCTCGTTAGATTCAGCGATGTAAGCATCTGTCCCGAAACTCGCATTTCTTCTCTCAACCTCCTTTTCAGAAGCTGGAGGAAGGTGAGTGAAATTAAGATTACTCTTGGAAAAGTTGGGCAAAAGATATTGCAACCACTTCTTCGGCTTCAAATTGCGGGTGCCGGACATGTGGGTGCAAATATGATAGTGGCAGAGCAGCTCCCAATAAGTATTATAGCCCAAATGGTCCTAGGTCTTTAGCAAATGGAGTTCTTCTCCAGTAGGAGCGTACTCTTCATACGGGATGTCTCCCATGGGCAGTCCTAAAATTTCATACATCTCGTGAAGGGCGAAACCCAATTCGCCGCGAGAGCAAAAGATTGTATAAGTATCAGGATTGTACAGTTCCAATAAAATAAAAAATAGAACCTGCTAGTAGGAATACCGTGCTGAACAACCTTGATAGCGCGATACAGCTTCACATGATGAAGCTGGTCTCTGAAGGTTTTCAGAAAGAAGTTAGTCAAGACTGCCCACTCTCCTTTTGAAGAGCAGTGAACCCATCTAGGGGGATGAAAATCTTGAACAGGAAACTCCCCTTGTGCATTGGCAAATCGGTGCAAGAAAGTCTATGCGACTATGGGTGTTTCGCCTCTAGGGAAGTCATGTTTAAGCAGCCCCGGGAGCAATCCACAAAAGTGTTTCCCAGTAGTACAGGGAAAAGCACCTTGAGAGTTAAATCCTCCCAATAAGATGTCGTCTTGCGCTTGTTTATGTGTCAGTCCATTCGTCTGGGCACAGAAAGGGATTGAAGGAATAAGAATGGGTAGGACCTCTCCATGTTGGGAGAAACAAGTAGCGACCCTCAACTTGATGAAGCCACTTGTAATCTCCATCTTCCAAACCGCTATCGCGCACCGAAACATGGTCCCCGAACAAAAAGGCGGGTTTGTCGATCATCTCCTTCAAAAGATGCATTGGTCATCGGTTCTCACAATATTGAGTGAGTAGGATGAAGATTTTTATTTTCCCTCTTTTGACTATCAGATGTTGTACCATACAGGAAAACTTGACCAAATCTGAACTCTTTCTTCCCGTCATAGCCATCCGAGTATCCGAAGTAATGGTCCTTAAGCCAAGGAGCCAAAGCTTAATCAACTGCAAAAGGAGACATTCAGATTCAAGACAAAAAAAAAATTAAGAAAGGGATTGCCTTTCGAAAGTTATTATTATTACCTCCAATCAATGGTTCCTGCCGAACCACCATCGAACTGGAGGTTGCTTGAGGGTCTGGATGACCACTGGCAACAGCATCGGAGGAAGAAGTTTTCTTCGGAATCTTTTGCAGATTCAGAAAATCCCTCACGAGAAGAATCGGAAGCTAAAGGAGGCCAAAGATGAGAAGTCTTAAGAACCCTAAAAGAAGAAACTTGGAGTTCAAATTTCTTGAGATAGGAATGATCTCTCTCATGAAATCGAGGTATATAGCAGATGATTTGACAGTCGAGATCTTCGGATGGACGTGATCTCTGGCCCAAATCTCATTAGTACCTTTTTCATTTAATGCGTCTTAGAGAACGTCTCAATTTCTACACCGTAGAAAGAAAAAGCCTTCCGACTTTTCCGCAACCAAAATGGAAAAGGTTGCGATTCTAACGCAGAGTCGCGTTCCCTCCAAAATGAAAGGTCACGATCCTAATACAGAGTCGCGTTCCCCTTCCAAATGTGAAAGAATGAAAGTTTGCGACCCTAACACAGAGTCGTCTTCTTCTCCAAAATGAAAGTTTGCGACCCTAACACAGAGTCGTCTTCTTCTCCGAAATAAAGGTCGCGATCCTAATACAGAGTCACGTTTCCCTTGCAAAATGAAAGTTCGCAACCCTAATACAGAGTCAAATTTCCTTCCAAAATGCAAATTCTCGACCCTAATACAGAGTCGCATTTTCCTTCAAAAGCAGCAAATTGTGGTGCTAATACAGAGTCGCATTTTTCCTTCAAAAGTAGTAAATTCACGGTGCTAATACAGAGTCGTGTTCCTTTCAAAATGGGAGTTCGAGATATTGAGACAGAGTCATGCTGCCCTCAATTGAAGAAAGTTCTAATATAGAATTGTACTCTCAGAAATATGAAAAATGGAAATTCTAATACAAAATGATATATCCAAAGTTTTCCTAAACTTCTTAAAGAATCATGAGAGTTTTGAAAATTTTGGAGGGGTTTTGTCGGCGAAAAATTCTGAAAAACAATGCAGATCCGCAAATTTAGGGTTCGAGATCCGCAACTTAGCAGATCTGTGAACCTAAAGATCGAGGTTCGCGACCCAGTGACGACGAAACATGTTCGCGAATTTAAAATTGAGATTCGCGATACTACCCATAGTTTCCGGGAAGGGGTTTAATACGAAGTCACCCCACCCGAACGAGAGAATTGCCACCTCGGATCGTGGAGCTAACTGCCAAACGAATGCAGCGGCATTACTTCGATCGTGGGAGTAACTAGCTTACGAGTATGACGACACTTTTCGAGTAGTGGGGCTAACGGTCGAACGAATGAGGAAGAGACGTTGCCCTAGAAACCCTATAAAAGGTGGGAAAATGAAAGAAAAGGGATCGATCATCATCTTCTTGAATTACCCCTTGTGATCAAGAGTCCAGAGCCTTCTTTTTCTACCAATTGAAAGAGTTTGTGCGGAGTGTCAATGGAGAGCAAGATCATCCTCCACAGCTACATCAGAACCCAGTTTTAAACAAAGAAGAAATCCATTTTCCTCATTTTCTGTAAACGGAAAACCGTTGGATTGTAATCATTTATTGAAAAATCTCAATAGAGTATCATTTACAATTTTTATGGCAAACATGCATCAGGCTCGCAACTTTAAGTTTGGAAATCTGCGAGTTTGCCTATGACCCTTCTTTAAAATCTGCAGTTTTATGAGTGCAGCTCCACATAAAATCCGTGAGTGCATATATGGAACGACTTTCCATTCATTTAATCTGGCCTTTTTGGTGCAAAGATCTAAGTGCTGCATGCCGTCATTAATGACAGGATTCCAATCAAAGATCTCAACTGAAGATTTCATTTCCATTGGCACTGATCTAAGCGCCCCATGCAATAATAATAAATTTTATCAAGATCTGGGTTGAAGATCTCAACCGAAAATTTCGCCTACAAGTTCTCTTAACCGAAAATTTAGATCATGAAATCATCTATCTAAGACATTGAACTCTTCTCATAGAGAGCCATTCTGGCTTGAGAATTCTTCTGATCTCTCTATCTTTTTGAAGTTCTTCTCTAGAGTTAATCTTATTATGCTATTCTATTCTTCTTCCTCTTCACTGGTTGAGGTGATAGATTGGGGCTGGCATGTTACAAGACCCCCTGATAGCATCAGCTTGTTGGAGAAGGAGTATTCCATTGTAAAGATCTTTATGACCGTAATCATTTTCCTTAACTACGGTAAGTTTTTCTTGTTATAAACATAAATCAGATATTTTCTTTATGTTTCCTAACAAGATTTTGGATCTATCACAGGATATAACCGTAGTCATTTTCCTTAACAATAGCTCAGACCCGACTGGTTCGTAATTGCTTCCAATACCTTTGGGGAACCAAAAGATCTCATGTACTTTTCATGAGAGAAAAGATTTCGGGTATGTGGCATTGTTTATTTCCTGCCTAGCATCTTTTAAGGTAAGGATGCTAAATGGTTGCGGGCAACACTTAATTTCAGCAATCCCTCACGTTGTACGCTTGGGAATATGCATTTGGTACACCTAGTTTTGAACTAATCAAGTCACTAGTGACGTTGATCGTGACTGAGTGAACCAACTTGAAGGTCCTAAACCATTGGAAGGAGGAGGCTACAAAAGCAAGTTTTTTGCCTTTAAGCCATCCTATAAATGTTGACGAGAAATTTTAATGTTCTCTTGACTCAATGAATTGTACTCATTTTCATTAACTATATGATATCAAGGAACTCTTTGTAATTTTGATTTTATAATGAATAAAGATTATTTTTTTATTGTCATTCAATCAGAGGTAATTGCTAACTTGATAAATGATTTTGATGTTGATCATCAGAGTTAACTGTTAACTTGATGAGCATTGACTTCTGAAGATATTGTTCAGAGGTAATTGTTAACTTGGCAATACGAAGTCATTATTCAATCGCCCAAAAATGAATTTTGTTGTGAATAAGGAAATTTCTTGAGTCAGGATAGAAGAAACTGTTAACTTTCCTGATCAAGTTAAAATTCACACTGTTCAGTGACTTGTACTATAACAGCTTTTGAATCGCCAGAGGTATTTTTAACTTAGCAAATTCGGAGGAAAGGAAAATTTGATTCACCAAAGGTATTTTTAACTTAGAAAATTTGGAGGAAAGAAAAATTTAATTCGCCAGAGGTAATTTTAACTTAGCACATTTAGAGAAAAGGAAAATTTGATTCGCCAGAGGTATTTTTAACTTAGCAAATTTAGAGGAAAGAAAAATTTGATTCGCTAGATGTATTTTTAACTTAGCAAATTTAGAGGAAAGAAAAATTTGATTCGCCAAAGGTATTTTTAACTTAACAAATTTGGAGGAAAGAAAAACTTGATTCGCCAGAGGTATTTTAATTTAGCAAATTTGGAGAAAAGGAAAATTTAATTCGCTAGAGGTATTTTTTAACTTAGCAAATTTAAAGGAAAGGAAAATTTGATTCACAATATTATGAAAGTTCGCAATTCAAACTCTTTGATCTAGAATCATGAATTTTCATTAATGAACCCCCATTTATAAATGGGTTTGATTCCTAACTTACGTCGAGCTACCCACGCTATAAAATTCAGCAGATGCTCAACAACTTTTAAGAGTAATATTTTTACTTCAGAAACTTTCTATTGATTGGCATTATTATTTTGTCATCATAAAATTTTACCAACCGATATGCGCCATTAGAGTAGACCACATCAATGACAAAGGGCCCTTCCCATTTTAGCTGTAACTTCCCTTTGGATTTTTGATTGGTTATGATCGGTCTCCTTACTGAGAGAACCAACTAACCCTTTTTGAAAGTTCTCTTCCTGACTTTTCTATAAAAGGTTTTAGAAATCTGCACCGTGTAAAGTTCGATGCTTTGTTGAGCTTCTAGCCACTTATCATCCAAAGCTTCTAACTCCAGAAGTCTCTATTGATGTCGTTCTTCTTGTGTCATTTTAGTTGATAATGCAACTCGTAATGACGGAATTTGGATTTCCAATGGTAAGACCACTTCAGACCCATACACCAGAGAAAACGGTGTAGCTTTAGTAGGAGTTCTGACAGTAGTGCGATATGGCCAAAGACATTCTCTAAACTTTTCATCCCAGTCTCTTTGATTGGATGAAACAAATTTACTGAGGAGCTTTACGATTGTTTTGTTGAAAGCTTCTACCAAACCATTGGCTGCAGGATAATATGGAGAAGGAGCCACGCTTTCAATTCTATATTTATTGCAAAATCTGGAAAATAACTGACTCACGAACTGAGGTCCGTTGTCATGAATAATTTTTCTGGGCACACCGAAGCGATATAGTACATGATGTTTAATGAATTTGATTACATCTGATGACTTCACTTCGGTGAGAGGAATATCTTCAGTCCACTTTAAGAAGTAATCTGTTATAACTAGTATGAACCGATGTCCTTTTGTTGATGGTGGAGAAATTGATCTAATAATGTCTATTCCCCATTGTTCAAATGGCCATGATGTAGCCGTCGGGTGGAGATATTCCAAAGCTTGGTGTATAAAGTCTGTATGTATATGACAGGCTCTACATTTCTTAGTATAGATAACTGCATCTGTCATCATCTTGGGCCAATAATAACCCATTCTTCGGAGTCTGTCCCAAAGTTTTGGCCCTAATTGATGTGCTCCGCAAATGCCATTATGAGCCTCTTCGAGTGCTTCTTGAGCTTCTTTATTGGAAAGACAACGAAGCAAAATTCTATCATAGGATTTTTTATATAATGTTTGAAGTTCGGAATTATAATAGAATCAAATAGTTTTTCTTTGAACTGCTCTTACTTATTTAGGATCTTCTGGCAATATTCCATAAAGAACATAATCTATGTAAGGAAATATTCAAGATTTGACTCAAGATTTGACTCAAGAACATATATTTCACTTGCTTTTAGTTTTTTTAATTCTGCTTCAGGCTCATTCTTTGGACAGAACAATTCCTTACTTCCCACTATAATTTGTTTCTTCACGTTTTTGGATAATGCTAAGGTGGCAGCTAAGGAGGTCAGTGAATCTGCATGACTATTCTGATGGCGCTTTACACAACTAATGTAGAAACCATCGAAGCTATCAGCTATTTTTATTATTGCTTGATAATATGGCAAAAGATCTTCGTTTTTAACTTCATATTCCGCTTTAACTTGATTTATAATAAGTTGGGAATCTCCATTTGCTTCCAAATATTTTACCCCCACCTGTTTGGTTATTTTTAAACCAATCATTAAGGCATTATATTCAGCAACATTATTGGAACATGAACTTATCAATGAGTATGCTTAAGGAATGATATGGTTGTAAGGAGAGACAAAGACAACTCCTACTCCTGCTACCATATTTCCTTTGGGTCCCATCCTAGAGGCACCATCGAAGAAAAGCTGCCATACATCCTCCGTAATAGCATTCACATCAGCATCTTCTCGTGAAATGTCCTTTTCGAAACTGAACTTCGTTCGCCTAGTTCATCAGGAATTTCTTCATACAATTTTGAAGATGCTGGAATTGGATGATCAGCCAGAAAATCAGCTATAGCCTGACCCTTGATTGATTTTTGCAGAATAAAATGCATATTATATTGTGATAGAAAAATAGCCCAATTGGATAGTTTTGAATTTAATGATCCTGGTTTAGTCATTAATATTCTTAAGGGGTTAACTCTTGATATAACATGGATAGTTTTCCCAACTAAATAGTGTCGCATTTTCTGGATAGCGAACACTAAAACTAAACATTCCTTTTCCACTGGATTATATCGATGTTCAGTCCCAACCATCATTCTACTGAGGAAATAAATAGCTTATTCATGACCCAATTCATTCTTCTGCACCAATAAAGCTCCCAATGAATGATCCATAGCCCTCACATATAACAGGAAAGATATTCCTTAAATTGGAGCTACAAGTATAGGCAGTTTGGTGAGATATTCCTTGATTTCTTCAAAGGCCTTTTAGCATGCGTCATCCCAAACAAATGACACCCCTTTTTTCATCAATCTTGTAAAAAGTTGGCATCTGCTAGTTAAATTTAATATAAATCTGCGGATGTAGGCCAGTCTACCTTGTAACTCTCTTAGTTCTTTGAGATTCTTAGGAGGTGGCTTGTTCTTGATTGCCCTTATTTTGTCTGGATCAAGATGAATTTCTTGGAAAGTAACTACAAAATCTAGGAATTTTTCATTGGAAATCCCCAGAAAAGATTTAGTAGGGTTCATCTTAAGCTGGTGTTTCTGCATAAGATCAAATATTGTTTTCAAGTTGTGAAGATGATGATCTTTATTTTTTCTTTTAATTGCCAAATCATCTACATAGCATTCTACTGTCTTCCGCATATGTTCTTGGAATATCGTGTTCATGGCACGTTGGTATGTGGCGCCAATATTCTTCAAACCAAATGGCATGACTGTATAACAGTATACTCTAAGTAGTGTTTTGAAGGATGTATGCTTTTCATTATCACGATACATCTTGATTTGGTTGTATCCTGAGAATCCATCCATAAATAACATGCGTTCATTGCCACAAGTGTTGTCTATCATGACATATGTAATAGGTAATGGAAATTCATCCTTCAGGCATGCTTCATTCAAATCTCTGAAATTAATGCAGACCCTGATCTTTCCATTCTTCTTGGTTACAGGAACTATATTCGTGACCAATCAGGATGTGGTTCTTCGCGAATGAAACCCGATTCGATTAACTTTTTAATTTCAACCTCGATTGCCTCCATAATTTCTGGACAGAATTTCGTTGTTGTTGTTTCACTGGTTTTGCATCTGGCTAGATATTCAACTTATGAACTGCGATTTTTGGGTCTAGTCCTGGCATGTCTACATAATTCCAATCGAAGATATCAATATATTCTCGAATAAGGTATATCATCTCTTCTTTTTCTTCCGAAGATAAATTTTCGCTTATAAATATGGGCTTAGGATTAGTTTCATGCCGATATTTATTTGGATCACTTTATCTTCGGTTGGAGGTTCCCGCTGTTCAAACTGAGTTTCCCACTTCATATTGCTTTGTCCAAGAATCATCCTTGATTAGCGGTATTTTATCAGTGTCTTCGTTTTACTGGTCCGCAGAGACCATGTTAACATAAGCTTCGTGGAAAATGATGCCGATACTCACATCTGAATCTTAGTAGGATGATTCTGATGAATAATTTGGTTGTTTTTCTTCAAATTTTTTATCTGAAAGATTTTCGGAAGTAGTAACATATCCCAACCCCGTGCCAGTTTTATAGTAGTAATTTGGCATTTTTCTTTTGGAACAAAGGGTTGAAGGATTGCTTTCATTCCTTTTCCGAAATTCAACCCCCTGCCCTTAGCTAGGTTGTATCCCATTTTTCTCATTAACTTATGGAAATTTTCACCATAATGGAAGAACTCGGGATTGAACCTAAATATTTTACTTTACTTTTATCATTTGCTTTTCCAAATATTATAGGTTTTTGAATTTTGTCCTTAGAAGAAACTTCAAAAATGGCTTCATTCGCATCTCCATCATCATTACTTTGTTCATAAAAGGATGATTGGATGGGTGCTTGAAAAGCAGCCAAAGAATATATTTTATCTAGGTGATCACTGACATATCAGTACTAGTACTTGAGAGTTCAGAATTAACACCAGAAGAATAAGCAAATTCTATATATTTATTTATTATCCACTCACCGTCAGAATGGGCGGTGTCATTTACATCAAGGATTATTACAATGGGCTCTTCGTCCCAACTTAAATTATCGGATTCTGAATCATCGGATCCTGATTCTATATCAGCCTCGCTGCCACTATCAAACGCCTCTAGAGCAGGTTGTTCTGAGGCATCAAACGTGACTTGATATAGCAATACATCAGTAAAGTAGTTTTCAACTCGTTTAAAGGGTTGCTTCTCTGCCACTAAAGTCTTCACGTTCCCATCTTTATCCACATATTTAATACACTGATGAAGTGTAGATGGAACAATGAGATTGACATGGATCCAGGGCCTTCCAAGCAGAATATTATATGGCGTGTCAGTATCTATCACGTAGCATGTGACTTCCGTCTTTAAATCGCCATTTTGGCATTTCAACTTTATTTTGCCCAACGGTCTACTACCATCGGCATTAAATCCAAAGATAGTATTATTCGTTGTCGCTAATATGCTCATTGGGACCCCAAGATATTGTAACACTCTTCGCGGCATTATACTCAGAGTAGATCTAGGATCAACTTGGATGTGGTCGATCTCTGATGACTCTATGTATCATTTGTAATACAAAGGGCGATGATGCTTGCTATTTTTAACATGCATATCTTCTTGAGAGAAAGTTATGTAAGGGATCTTTTCTCTAGAAGCCTGATGACATACTACATAGAGCTCTTCTTCTTTTTCAATTGTTTCTGTTATTTGCGCCAAAAACACCTCGAAATCTTGCAGAGCTCCTCTAAAAACTTCTCTGGTTGGTTTAGAGAGCTTTAGGAGCTCATACAAAGTAATCCTTACAGGAATATTGGCCAATTGCGCCAATATGTCGAATTGAAATGGCTTCTTGGACCCTTCTGGAACCTCTTTACTTCTGTTTTTGAGAGATTTATCAAATTTGAGTTCCTTTTGCTTGTTCTTTTCTGGACGTGGATGAGGTTCTGCTACTTGATCATAATACTTCAAGTAGTTTTTCCTTAAGCGGGTTCCAGAGGTAGGCTGATCCGCATTAATCGCCAGAGAATCTTTAGCTTCCTCTTATGAGTCAGTCAGAGCAGGAATATTTGTATCATCTTCTGCATTTATAGTGAAAACGTTGGAGGTAAGAGTCTTTCCTTTTCGCTTCTTCTCAAATGAGCTTGAAGTCCATTGCTTATCATCAGGAAGATCTGGATGCACCCACATTATTTCTCTTTTATCAGTTTCAAAAGGACATAATCCTTTCTTTAGCTGCTGATGAGGATCATAGTTTATGATCTTCATCATGCACTTTGGAATGGGTTGCACTCCATCTTGAACAGTTGACTCTATCCAATCTGATACTTTTCTGAATCTGAAAGTCACCATGTTCGCGGTTACCTTCTTCTGGTACTCCTAAAGCTTGATGACTTTAGTATCTACTAGAGCTTGAATTTTGTTCTTAAGGACATAAGAATTCTGAGTAAGATGATTAATGATCTTATGATACACACATTAATTAGGATCATTAACCTTTCCTACTTCTTCAGGGCGCTTAGATTTTGGTAGCTTGCATATTCTTCGTCATGAACAAATTGAAGATAGTTTTGGTGTGCTCATCTTTGAAAGAATATTGCTTTTGAGGAATCCGCGATTGAGGAGGAGTTTTTGGAGAAGACTTTGTAGACTGCAGAGTATCAGTCACCATTGTTTCCTTCCCTTTGTGTCCCTTAGATCAAGACATATGATTGTTATTTTGTCTTTGTTTTTCTCCTCCTCCTCCTCCTTCTTCGAGTCTCTGCGTAATCTCTTCAGCTTCTTCAGCTTGCAACGAAAGATCTTTGCAGATTGAGGATTTTATAGCTTCCTTTCTGGCCAAAACTTTAGTTGAGAGATTATGTCGATAGGTCTCTACCAAGGTCTTCTCTGGCATCCCATGTGGACATCTAAGGGAGTCATTTCTGAATCTTTTTATAAAGTTTCGAGCTGATTTTCCTTTTTTTTGCTTGGTGGCCAAGAGTATTGGCATTGAAACCTCCATGTCATCTTCGTAAAACCTTGTCAAAAAGGCTTTCTCAATATCATTCGACAAGTTAATGGTTCCCAGTTCCAATCTCCAGAACCATTCAAATGCTAGTCCTATTAAGGTACTAACAAATACTCGTGTAATGATTGGGTCATTTCCAGTTAAATGCCCTATTTGAGATTTAAAATAGTAAAGGTGCTGATTTGGTGACCCTTTACCATCGAATGACTGGAGTTTCAATGACTTGTAATTATCCGGAAATGGTATACTTTCCCATTCCACTGGATATGGCCTTACAACCCCCAATTCTTGAAAATCATTTTTATGCATGAGAGCATTCAATTGGTTCTGAAAGCTCTCCATCCAAGCGGTGTTTGCATTCCTTCTTGATTTGGGGTTGTTTCTTGGTAATGAGAATGCACGGAGTGATTATCTTCATCTTCGCGGCGCTCTTCATTATTTTCATTCTCATTTGCAGGAGGATTGCGATCTTCTCCTTCTACATTCTTCCCTTCGTCACCTTTTGGGTCATGTGGTAGAACCTTTGAAGAGGATTCTCCTATATTTTCCCTCCTCGTTCTCTCCAGTTCCAGCAAAATATTAAGCTTGTCTCTGATTTCATTGATGGTGTTTTACTGTTGTTGGATGGTTCTATCTTGCTCATCGATTCTCCACATAAAATCCTCCGGAGTAGCATTCTGTGCCATGTATGTGGATGTGGAATCTTTAAGAAATGAATCTGATGTCTGAGATTCAGCCACGATTGATTTAACTGTGTTTTCTTCATCAGAAGAGACTCCAGCCATTTGTCTGTAATTCACTGGGGTTGTCATTCCCTTCTTAAGTCGAGTGTTTTGAAAAACACCTCGCAAATTGCTGAATACACTTTTCAAGCCTGAAGAGTGTCAGAGTAAGAAGAATCTTTTCTAAAAACTTTCTTTGTCTTCTTCTTCTTCTTTTTTCCAAAACTTATCATATTAGATGACATTTCGGGATATTCAGGTTCAGAGAATTCCTACTTGTTGCGTCGTCTTCTCTTTGATGGTTGAGACGAATATACTGTAAGTCGATTAAAAACCGACTATTTCGCAGGAGCAGCCACACAATGACAGTGTGATAGTACTGCATTAATCAATCATTCCCAATGACAGTGAGATACTTGGGATTCTTATCTTTTTTTATTAAGAAGTTTCCTAAAATCTCTTGTATTGGAACTCTTTTGATTATTGGTGGTGACATTATCTCCGAAAAATATCTTTGGAATAGGAGTCTCTATTCCTTTTAAGATCTCAGGAGAAAATTTCACCTTAACTGGAACAGTAGGTGAATGAGTTTCTGCCTTGGGAGTGGACTCTTCTTTAGAAGCGCGCTTCTGAAAACCGCGCTTTTTCGTTGGCACGCGAATTTGGGGTTCGCGCTCATTTTTAAGAACGTGATCATGGGAATCATGTTTTCCTCCCGAGGCAAGAGGATGGGGCTCTCGTCTGGTTATCGGAATGCGAATGTAAGCTCCGCATTTGTAATTATAAATAAATTTGGTGGGTGCATGTGTTTCCTGTAGGAAACGCGAGTAAACCCTTCTGCATCTTGATTCTTATTTCTATCTAGAACCACTCCTTCACCTTTTAGCCTCCATACTTGAATGGTAGGTCTTTGCAATGGTGGTTCAATAGGAACCACAGGTTTCTATTGTTGCATGGCCTTGCGTAGAGCGCGAGGCTTACTTCTTCTTAGATTCCTCCTCATCGTACGAGTGAGAAGGACCTTATTCTCTGCGTCATCTTTCTGGCAAGCGGAAAATGATCGTTTCCCCTTATTATTAAGGGGATCCTGATCCATTTTCCCAAGAAGATCACGGGTCTTAGCAAGAGCTGACCCTGAGTCTTGTACTGATAAAGGAGATGAGTCTCTTTTTGGATCGGATTGGTCTGTAGAGTCCTTCGATTGGACTGCTATCTTTGAACCTCTTTGGAGGGCGAGTTGTTGGAGACCTTACGACATTTTCCTAAGGAGTTTGGGCTTTTAGAGCCAGAGAAAAGGAATTCTTCATATTTCTCCTGATCGAACTCAATTATGAGTGAGTCGACCATGCTGCCAACTGGAATATTGTCAGATTGAGCTACAACCTTATCATCAGAGATGATAGGTATCTCTAGTGGAGTTGCCAATCTTCTGTCCGCCATAAAAATTGTAAAATATTTTTTTATTGAATTTTTCAATAAAAGATTACAATTTCAACGGTTTTCCATTTACAAAAGATGAGGAAAGTTGAATTCTTTCGTTGTTTAAGGCTGGGTTCTATAGTAGCTGTGGAGGACGATCCTACTTTCTGTTGACATTCTGCACAAAATTTTTAGTTGGCAAGGGTTTTGAACTTTAGACAGCAATAGCGAGAGGACTCTCTATATCGTATTGATCTCCTTATCTCCAGATTCCGGCCCGTTTTTCTGCCTTAGTTTGGGCTTTTTATAGAGATTTGGAGGCTCTTGAGCTGATGTAAGCGTTCAACTGTTAGCTTCCATAATCTGAGTATTAATTTCCTGCCTTTTGATCTGGTGAATTTATATTAAATCTCCAGAATCTATAACCGGCGTCTTTCATCCTCTAGATCGTAACTGAAATGCGGAACGCGAATCTCAAACTTTAGATTCGCGGGTCCTTTGGTTATGGCTGAAACGCGGATCTTGAGCTTTAGATTCGCGGCCCTTTTAATTGTAGACAGAACGCGAATCTTGAACTTTAGATTGGCGGATCTATTTGGTTGTAGCTAGAATGCGAATCTCGAACTTTATATTCGCAGATCTATTTAACTGTAGCTGGAATGCGAATCTCAATTTTTAGATTCGCAGTTCAAATAACTTTGTTCACTGCTCTTGGACTAGATAATGAGGCTTTATTTATTAGGTTTGCGAACGTGGGAAAAGTGAATCGCACTTTCGTTTTTATGAAAAATAGAACATGACTCGCGAAAGTAATCTTCTTTTCATTTATGGACCTCTCTCTTTATGACAGTTGATCTCATTAGCAGGAAATTTCGCCAACAAATATATTCCAAACCCTTACCTAGCGTATCTATATAGATTGCCATATCTCCTGGTCCATTTGATATAGTTAGTACTGGTGCTAAGGTCAATTTGCACTTCAATTACTTGAAGGCATCTCTACATTCCCGAGACTACTCATATGGCTCTCATTGTCGGGTCAGTCTAGTCAATATTTTGCAATCTTGGCAAACTCTTAAATGAATCTCATATAGTATCCTGTCATCCCAATAAAACTGCGGATCTCTATCACTGTCTTTGGAATTGGTAGTTTTCGAACTGCCTCCACCTTCTTAGGATCAAAAGAAATACCTTCTACAAATACAATATGACCCAAAAAGGAATGCTCTCTAACCAGAACTCACTTATTGAGCATTTCATATCGCTTCTACTGCCTCAAAATCTGTAAAACTACCTTCAGGTATTTTGCATGTTCCTCACAGCTCTCGGAATACACCATTATGTCATCAATGGAGACTACAACAAACTTATCCAAGTAGGGAAAATTTTTTGATTTATCAATCACATGAACACAGTTGGAGTATTATTCACTCGGAACGACATCATTATGAAATCATAATGCATGTATTGGATTCTAAAAGCAGTCTTCGAAATGTTCTCCGCTTTCACCCTCATCTGGTGGCACCCCGAACGAAGGTCAATCTTCGAAAATACCTTCGCCCTACTTAGCTTATCCAGAAGGTCATCAATCCTTGATAATGAGTCCTTGTTCTTAATTGTCGGCTTGTTCAAACTCCTAAAGTTAATGTAGAGTCTCTTGGTGTCATTCTTCTTGTTTGACAATAACATTGGGGTCCCCACGGTGAGACACTTGGTCTGATGTACCCTTTACTCAACAAGTCATCCACCTGAGCCTTCACCTCTTCTAAATCTATCTGACTCATGCAGTAAGGTGTTCTTGAAACAGATGCTACCCTGGGAATCAAATTAATAGATAACTCTGTAGGAGGTAAAATTTGCTTACCGCTAAGTAAGATCAACTGAAAAATAGTGATACATCATCATGCTGAGTTGGCCAAGGTACAAGTTAGAGCAACGACTATCCTAGCCACACAAAAATATCTTAACCACGCTCAGAGAGTTTTAACTCAACTTCACCAAATCGAGGAATCCCAACTTTACTAAATGAAGCAATATTCCTCACCAAGCAGGACCAGTCTAAAGGCTTGAAAAGCTCCAAGAGACAAAGTCCACTTTAATAGTGAAGACATCTCATCCTCGCCAAACTAAAGAAAATAAACACCCAAAATAGGTATGACAAATGACCAAAATCAACTCTACCAAGAAAGACATTCCAATCTCTCCAACAAAGGAGTTAGCTCCGCCTCGTTGGTGATTGATCATTCACACTGATCAAATCATGGTGCAGCTCCACTACGATCCCTCGGATCATATTGTGGTGTAGTTCCTACAATCTTCCGCAAATTGAGAGACAATTACAACCGTTCAAGCTACAAAACCACTTCAAGTATGTGGATAGGGGGTTGGAGAGAATCAATTCTAAGGAGATCAGAGAAGATCATATAGAGAGAATTTCAGTTAAACAAATATCCTTTATCAGATAGTCAACGAAAGTAGAATGATCATTTTGATCATACTTCCATCATCACATACTCCCTAGAAAATCATGATTGTAATTCTCTCAATTAGTGAAAGAACATTTTGAGTGTTGCAATTCCCAAATCTCCAAATACAATTCTATTTTGTTTTTCGCAATTGTTTCATTCTCTACTAATGTTGTAAACAATGGAAACAAGTTGGCGACTGTGCTAGAGAGTCAAACCTTTATCCTAGAGGAATGCGTGCCACAATCTGGTGAAGTGACCGTCGATGCCACTGTTGATACCTGGGTGATCGAGTTCGACCAGGGAAAGTATGAAGAATGTCTCCATGCTAACTCTCTTTCTCTCTCCAACAAATACAAGAGAACCTTTCGCACAATGAGGAAGGTCACCTTGTCGTCCTCACAAAGGCAACACACCTCGGCATCGCTAAAAAGGCTGGTCACTTCGGTATAAGTTTCCGATTTAGTATATTAGAAGATGCTGATACCGTGATCACGTGCTCAGCAACCCATCGACGTACTTCTGCTGGTACGGTCTCACTTGTTACCAATGAGAGATTGTCAATCTATTCTACCAATCAATCTACTGTCTCTCTCCAAAACAAAGAGCCAAAGCAGGTGTTTTAGCAGACCATCATTGCCAGGCGGATGGCCAAGAAGCAAAACATGCCAGTAGGTGCCCTAGGTGACAATAAACCCCCAAGCGACACAAAAGAATCCCTTGAGGGCAGAGTTCGAGTATCAAGCAAGACCTCAAATTCCAAAAGACCTGATTTGATGGTGAACAAAGTTCCCAAATTGAACCAAGTTCAAAGTCTTGGTGAGTACAGATTAACGATTTGTTGCTCAACTGAAAACGACAAAAGAGATCACTCAGGCACCAACAAGCGCAACGTGAGGATGATCTCTTCAGAAATGACTTTTATACCAACTTCGGATTAGCGGGAACGTCTCCGCCAGATTTTCTAGGCTCGACAAACCTCATCTATGACAATAAACCCACAGCCCAGACTTTTAGTGTTTAACCAATTATTATTTGCTTCACTAATTCTTTGCTCGATGGTATCAATCCTTAAGAGGTCTCGATACCATTCAAAGAAATCTTGAAAGGAAACCGTGCTTGCTCTGACACAGTCAACATGGTTAGGCATGGCAATCCTATCCCGGAGGTGGCACATCCGGATTCACCTCCTGACAATCAGTTTGCTACCGAGGCTGAATGGGTCATTGCAATACGCGGTCTAGAACCAGATCGACAATATCAAGTCGATTGAATTCTCCTCTTTACAGTAGCTTGCAAGAAGAGGAAAGCAACCATGAGGAGTGCTTAGCATACACTTCCTTACAAATGGCAAGTTCTTTCCAATCCCAAGGTGTTTATGTCAATGCAACCAGAGATGAGATGAGCAGTTTGCTTCAGAGGCTTAAACATCAGGAAGATTTAGCTCAGCAATAACAAGTGATGTTCGGGCAACAAAAAGCGATTATGGATGCCATCTTGGCACAGTTCCAACTGCTTAGCAAAACCCCTCCATAGGGAGATCATGATAATTGAGGCGAAGGTCTGTCTGGATCTAGAAATAAAATCAAGGAAGATGATGAATCCAAAAAAGAGAATTGGTCCTCGTCAAAGCAGAGATACTGCAAAGGACAAGGTGTTGGAGAATATCCAAACCAAATTGGATTGCCTCACACAAAAAAATACATTACAAAAGGTGGGGATAATGTTCTTTTACCTGCCAGATTGGGATCTAATCCATTTTCTCGAAACTTATCGAGTAGCTAATATTGATAAGTACCATGGGAAAGGTTCTCCCAATCAACATATCAACCACTTTCATTCACTCATTGGGAATGCCATGGGTAATAATGCATTGATGACTCAGCTATTTGTTTGGCTGCTAAAGGAAATCACTATTGATTAGTTCTGTACTTTGCCGGTTGGGTCCATCAAGCCATGAGCATACTTAGAAGCTCAGTTCCTTGCTCAATGATACCCAAGTATCCATGCCTATTCTTAGTGAAGAGAAACATAAGAAAGATGAGTCTGTAAAGGATTTCGTTGAGAGATTTAGTAATCTGTCTCTTAAATGTCTTGAAGGTATGCCTCTTTCCATGCTACTGCAAATCTGCATGCACAATCTCCGTGCAGATATCGAAACCAACATGGGTGCAATCCGTCCCCATACATTGAAAGAATTACAAGAGCAGGCTGAGATTATTGAGAAATCAATATCAAGCCTCTCAGTTGATGAAAAAGGCAATAACGAGCAGAGGCTATTACAATGCGTACTCCCTGTGTTGGTGATAGACACACCTACAAAACCTAAGAAGAGTTTGTCGCCCCTACAAAATATAACCCTATTGCAACGAGCATAAAAAAATACTTGTTCAAAGATGAACATGAGCTCAAAATCTTCAATATGTTAGTTAACGATAACAAAATTGAGCTACCTGAATCCAAAAGGCTAGAAGAAGTGGGGCATACGAAAGATCCCAACTATTGCCAATATCACAGGATCATAAGCCATCCTACCAAGAATTGCTTTATTGTGAAAGATAAGATTCAGGCTCCGGTCGAGGCAGGAGTACTCCACCTAAATCAAGAAAAGAAGCAAGTGACTACAAACATGGTCACCCTAGTTTGGTTGTGAATTGCAAAAGTAAAGATACCAAATGGAGTCATCATCCTAAATGTGATTATGCAGATAATCAATACGGGTCCACACCCTCTATAATGTAAAGCTTAGTACATGTTCCTATACCAAATGGAGAAACAATGTGGATACACCCCCGATCTCGTTTAAATGGGTGATGGACCACAGTAGTCTCTAAGAAGAAAAAAAAAGAATAGGGGAGAATTTGGGCTGCCATGTTATTTCTCTGCATAGAGGAGAATACGACACTTCAATTAGTTTTCTCACTGATTCAAAAGATGAGCAAATTGTCCTAATGGCAGATCGAGTTAGAGGAACTCGATCAGGGAAAGCGTATTTAAAATAATGTGATGCAACTAACCCTACCAAGCCGCCAATCCCTCCTACCATAGATTTAGTACCTTCTCCATTATCACCTGAACCACCTCTCGATAAGAGTAAGCCCAAAGAAGTTAGGTTTGACAAATCCTTGCTAAATAGAGCAGTTGAGGATTTGGCTATTCTTTTTAAGTTCAACATAGCATTGCTGGCGAACATCCCTGCATGCATTACAATACACGAATTGTTGCGTCTCTCCAAAGAGACAAGGGATGCTCTCAGAGAAGCCCTTACCGACTTCGAGTCACTCTTGACTCAAATTCTACTCCCAACAGAAGTAGAATGTCAGCATTGTTAATGTCATCAAGTTTCAATCCTACCAAGCATAACCTTCACTCCAGAAGATACACTAGTTAAAAGTTCAGACCACGATTGACCACTCTACGGGATATATCGGGTCAACCAAAATTGGAAGAATACTAATTGATTCAGGTTCTGCCCTCAACATTATGTAGGTCTATCCACCGCAATATCTTAAGATCCTGATTCCAAAGTTGGCAGCAACTACAACCACCATCCATGGGTTCATTGCTCAAAGCAGCTGACATGTGGGAAAGATTCACCTAAAATGTTAAATTGGTAATTTTAAGACAGAGGTGATTTACTACATTATCATTTCTGAAACTTTCTACAACCTTATGTTGGGACGATCATGGAATGGATTCATTCCAACCTGATAGTCCTGTCCACCCTTTGTCAGTGCTTGAAGTATGAATATTAACCCAAACACTGATGACGAGGACGAATGGGTCCTTAATGAAGATATTGCTTTTGAGTACGTCTTATGTAGTTCTGATGATACATCTAAAACTGAAGATGTGGTAATCAAGAAACATAATAAGTACCAACATTACATATACTGATCTACTCAAACTTAATAAATTAACACATTAAAGATGAAACCGGTGCTATGTTCGTTGTATGAGCAAGGTATAACTGACATCCATCATCTTTGGAAAAGCTACACTCAATCCTAAATAAGTTTCCTGTAGTTCAAGTGAAGACTCAGACACTTTGTAGTTTGATTGCTATGGACCAAACTCTCACAAGATGATGAGAGCAATGAGATATGATCTTAGATTGTGCTTCAACTGAGAGAGAAGACTTCCCCTGCAACCATGCGTGACAAAGGGTGAAAACATCGACTGTGCTTCAACCGAGGGAGAAGATTTCCCTTGCATCCATGCATGCTAAAAGGCAAAAGCATCGACTATTATAGTAAAACCAAGTATGGCTTAGGCTATACTTCTACTTCTGAACCAGAGATGAATGTTCTCCAAGGAGATTCCTCTGAAAGCACTCTGGCACAATCATCTCCTACATCCGGTTGCCATTCTAATTATGGTTTGAGGAGATTATTTTAGTGGATGATAGTCAATATGGTATCCGCTACCCACTTAGACCAAGAAGGATCCGATGGTGAAGACCCCCTTCAAGCTTGGGCACATAAAATGGATACATAGTGGAAACTTTGGTTTGAACAACGTGAACCTTCCACAAAAGATCTAGTCATCTAAATGAATATGGGAGATGATAGAAATCCCAAGCCCATATTTGTAAGTAGGAATTTAGATTAGGATGTGTTATGAAACCTGACCGAGCTCATACAAGAGTATATGGTTGTCTTCGCATGGAATTACGAGGATATGCTGGACTCGACTGAAAGATAGCACAACATCACCTCAACATCAAACCTGATGCTAAACCAGTGAAACAATAACAAAGAAAGTTCAAATCGAAAATGTAAGAAGCAATTAAAGTTGAGGTGAAGAAACTAAAAGCATGTGGCTTCATTCGGGAAGAACAACACCCAGACTGATTAGCCAATGTTGTACCAATAATGAAGAAATATGGAAAAGTTAGAGTTTGCATATATTTCAGAAATTTGAATGATACTTGCCCAAAAGAAGACTTTCCGCTATTAACAATACGTGCATTTTCGAAAGGATGTTCTTCATGGATGGCTTTTCTGGATATAACCAAATTAAAATGTGTTCAGCGGTTGAAAAGCATACGTCTTTCAGAATACCACAGGAGTATACTACTATACAGTGATGCTTTTTGGCTTGAAGAATGCTGGAGCAATATACCAACAAGCAATGATGGTAATTTTTCATGATCACCTACAAAATATTGTAGAGTATACATTGATGATATTGCAATCAAAAGCTAAAGCAAAGACAATATCATCACAAAAAGAATACAAGCCTGAAGATGAGCCTCGTGTGACGACTAGAACACGCGATTGCCAGTTTGAGCCTATTGTGTAGACTAAAACATGGGTGTTATGACAAACCTCACATGCAAGTTGAGGCATATAAGTGTGATTTTTAGTTCTGTATGGAGGCTGAGGAATTTTGTGTGAAACTTGAGTTGCTTGAGTTGCACTTTTTCATCTTCTGGATGGATGGCAAGATGGGCATCTCTCTTGGTTGAATAAGAATATTTTTACCTATAAAGCCTGAAAGTCTTAACTAGTTTTCTGATTAGTTGAACTTATGAGAAATCTCTTGTCAAGATAGATATTTTACCTTGAGGTAGAGCTCTATTGATTTTGATGATTGACATATTGTAAGTCCTATGAATCATATGAGAAAATGTGGGTTAGGGTTAGGGTTAGACCCCCAGTTGAATATTGAATCAATTCTTGATGCAGAGGAAGGATCAATTCTTTGACGATTTGCTAAGCTCGTATCAGGCTAAGTGTCTACAAAGACTAGAAGGAGAGCTCGTGCAAACCGATAGTGAGAAGACGAACTCTCTTATGGGTGCTCAAGAAAATCATAGTTGAATAATATGACCACTCCAAGTCAGGCCGAGTACCTTCGGACTTAACAAGGATATGAGTTAGTCTCGGATATTGTTGCAGTTCGCAATTCTATTCACCTTTATTAGACATGCGGGCTTCTTTATGGTTAAGAGATCATTTCTTAGGTTGGACTGTATGTTGTATAGATGGGCCCTAATCAATCTTATTATATCGAGTCCTACAACAAGAATAAGTTATTTAAAGCTCACTCTGCATATGGGTCAGCTGTCACTTTTGGTCTCTCCACATGGCTGAGCTTCATTAGGATTGCATATTAAAACTGAGTCTGACCGAAAACTATAATTTTGATCTATATGTTGGATTTGTAATAAGAGCTCTCTTGAAATAAGAACACAAGCCCTACCTCCTAGGTGGGCTTTGCAAAAAGCAAGAGCCTTCCTGAAACACCGTCCTTACCCCCTTGGGTGGACCGTGTAAGGTTTCTCATATGAGGATCATGTACTGAGTGATTTATGCAAAATTGAGCCATATGCCTATTTTGGTTCTCATTGGGCTAAGCCTCTTATCTGATTTGGTCAAGATTGAGCTAAACCTTACGCATGATCTAATTCACACTAGGTTGAGTCTCACATCTAATTGCTTGAGCCTCATAGTTAACACAGACAACACAAGTTATGTTCTTCTTTGAAAATCTTGAGTCCATTATTTCATTCAACTTACGCTTGAGCTTGACCTAATCTCAGTCACATGGAAAGTTAGAGTAACATCGTGTACCATGAGGTACGAATTTTTCTACTTGGACAACCAAAGGATTGTAATATCATGAGTTATCTCCGGATATGATCACAAACATAACTAATGTGATTAGCTTCTTGAGGAAAAGAGGGTTATACTCTGGGGCAGCAAATTCTTCAAGGTTATGAATGAGCTCATGGATGGGATATGAAGGAAAGTACTTGTGGATTATGGTCACAACATCCTCCTTTTAACTAGTGAATTTAAAACCAGTGATTCAAAAATGGATTTGCCAAGAGAATATTAAGAGATAGATCATTCAGACTCTTGACAAGCCTAGAGATCCCCTTTTGTCGAGCTGATCCGGCATGACTAGGAATCTTGATTTAAAAGCTTTAATATTAGCAACTCCGATGTTTGGGTCTCAATGGCAAGGATCAACACTCGTGATGAAAGAATGAGACCCCAACAGTGTTTCAAGATGAAGCATCCTTCTTTTCTTCAGACACATTTGACTTTATATATTATATCAGGTTGATGTTTTAATCATGATCTTTCCCATTCTTCTTGAGTGCTAGGAAAATATTACTTATCTAATATTGATAATTAAATTTGTTCCCTTCGAACCATGATGTGGCGTGCTCTTGCGGAGGGTGCGGGGGCAGAGCCCACATCCCAAAAAATTTTATTCTATTGACCTCTTTATAAGTTTCCATAAGAACTTGGCTACATAGAGCTTACACGCGTGGGTGCAGGGTGCTTGCGCACCTTGAATTCTATGCGTGGCCCCTGCACAGGTGCATCTGTTGGAGCGTGGAAGAGTGCACGACCCATTATTACGCACTTTTGGGTGTGCTTGTGGACGCAGCAGCAGCGTGCGCTTGACGGTACGGTCTGCGCGTGCTTCCGGGCGCAATAGCGCGTGCTTCCAGGCGCGATAGCGCGTGCTTGTGGGCGCAGCAACAATGTGCGCTTGATGGCATGGCCTACGCGCGCTTGGGGCATGCAACAGCGTTGCTTGAGGGAGTGCACACTTGCTGGCGCACGAGAGTCTTCGGGTGCACTCGGAACCCTGCATTCCACGCATGAGTCCTAGAGCACGCGCACGCCTACAAGTGCGCAGAATTGCATGCTCCACATTCTTACCTTGGGGCGCGCATAGAGCAGCAAGCTCCGCACACTCGCTCCCAGCACATGCATGTGGACGCTCATGGAAGCGAGCATCCCAAGAGCGAGAGCAAAAGTGTATGTTTCCTAAATGTTAATAGGCGATAATGCCTAATCTTTGGTAACTGTCGATAACACCTCATCTGTATTAACATGAGATAACGCCTCATCTTTGTTAACAGGCGATAACGCCCCGCATCCCAAAATACGGGTAGCGTTCGATGACGTATTATAAAAGAATACGCCAAGCCTAAAACACATAAAACATATGTACAACTGTCACAAATACATACACATATATAATAAGATAACAATATGGAATTAAAACAATAAATTTCTTCCATAACTAAGAACCAATACAAGTGTATAGGGGAGTCAAACGATCTTTGTTTCATCATAAAAAAGTTTAAGTGAACAAAGGAAAGATGAATAATGAAGTTTATAAAAAAGAAACAAACTAAAATAGTTTCTATTGTATTCCTCCTGCAGCAAATACACTTATTGAGAATCTACTAATTCCTTGAAATATAGTTCCTGTTGTGGTGGGTCTTCCTCGTCGTTAACTTGCAAATCAGTATCTGAACGTGCCAAATCAGGGTCGTTAGAATGACCTAGTAAGTAGTATAAGAGGAGAAATAATAATATGCAGGCACACTATTTTTATATATAAATAAAATATAAAACTGAATAAAATCATAGAATCATGATAGTATTAAAATTTTAAACTAACTATTGACAAGAATGTGAAATATGAATTTAAATTATATTTGTCTAAAAATAATAATAAATTAACAGTAATAGTGAAAACATATCTTGAGTAGTGTTGGAATTTAATGTGACGATAAAATTTATATGAAACTGTAGAATTATGAATGCATACAAAATATAAATCTATATAAGAAGAAGTGAATATGAGTTAATTTGCAGTTGTATTGAGAATGATAATGGTCATGTGTACATCTGTATATATATGTCATGGATAACCTTTTAGCAGAGGTATTTATAACAAAATGAATATGCATGTGAAATATGACATCATATTATGTTATTTTTTTTATAATTTATTTTGAACTGTCAGAAATAGTGTGTCACATATTTTACGAGTATCTCGTACATACCTGCGACCATGGCCATGATTGTTGGTACTGCCCCAGGATGTACCACTGAGTACTAATGAACATGAACTCTGATAAGTCTAAAATCCATGTGCGCAGCCCTATATACTGATGGTAATCCAGTAATCACTCAGAACCCTCATGGTTAGGTTCCTAAATTCTATTGTGCAAACTCAAGAATGTAAAACTCCTAAAATATGTGTATAGTTCCTTCTTCGAGTACCCCCTAATACCATGAATTTATTTTATGATTTTATTCTTTAGGATATATGATAAAAAAAAAACTAGAATTTGGTGATACAGTCATTGACTAGTTAACTAATCAATTACCATGAAAGAAATGCTTATTGTGGTATGGTAAAAATCTTATTCCAAAGAAATATTACAACAAAGGGTCCATAATAGGTCAAAAAGAACTTGTTGATTTGCATAAATAATTATATCACCTACTACTTTACATACTAAGAATTTCTTTTGGAAATAAATCGGTTTATTTGTATTAAAATGAATCTATTTTAAATAAAGTATTTTGAAGATAACAACATTAACAGTAAAACTAAGATATAACTTTTGGAAATGAAAATCATGTTTCAGGATTCTTAACAAAACACACTCTCTAATAAAATTTATAGTGAGCTTATCACTAGTAGTCCATAATAGGAACCCAACCTTATGGGCGATCACATGTTCAATGAAAAAGAAGAGAGCTAAGAATCAAGTATCTTACAAAACTTTATCTTTAATGATCCATTCCTATAGTACAATGAACGTATAATATTATTTTAGTATAACTTGCAAGTGAATCATGTATTGTGTCTGGAGGTTGACAATATAGTTTTGATTTAGTGACCTAATAAATAGTTAATATTAATAATTTAAACACAAATTGTTGGAGAACTCTAAAACTATACCTATGATTCTAGTGAGAGATGTCAAAAAGGTGACATGCATTTAGGATGTAAAATTTACAATTACTTTATATTAAATAAAGTAAAATTAGGTTGTATAGAATTTAAGGTTGTAGGACAGTAGAAGAGTTTGAGATTAATTCTCCTAATGGTGTAACTAAATTATTTTTGTTGGATTACTCATTGTAAAAATATAAATGCATCTAAAGAAAATTTAGTAAACAACTCTTCATTCATGTATTTTTATATATTTTAAAGAAGAAATTACGTATATTCAACATTCCAAAAATATTTTTTTTCTAAGTATCTTCATGTTTGCATTAATTACCTTTTAACACCATAAGGTCCCAGACATTTTCAAAGAATCACTGCATTGAAAAAAAACATTTCCAAAGTCCTATGCATTAATTAGCTTAGTGTCATAGAATTATTGTTAGTAAGTTTCGGTTCGTAATTTTAAGTATAGCTTTTGGCAATTGCTTATCAAACATCTTGTCTTAAGATATAGTCTTATTTTTATTGGATACTTCTCTCTGATAATTAAATTGTTATTTCTCCTTGTACGATGATTAGGCTATTAGTTTGTGATAATAAGTTTGTTTCAAGCATTTTATCATTTGATATTTCGATGATTAGGTCCTTTCTTCTTCTTTTTTTTTTTTTTTTTTTTTGAACTTCATCTAGATCATCTTTTCCAATTAGTCCTTCAAGAACTTTTTTTAGACTAAGAGTGATCTTAGTTCCTCTCTCTTTCTTATAAATATTTTCTCCTATTTATTTAGTCTTTTTCAATCTCAACACACACATAAATCAGGCAGTTGGGTTTAGAAAAGTGGTTGCTTTAGAGATGTGGTTGCTTTACTGCTATTTGGCAGTGAAGAGGGTCAGAATTCATTGCATAAGAATGATTATGAAGTTACAAGAGGCCTATGACGGCTTGTTATCTATTGATAATTATAGCCATATGATATTTTGATGAGCTATTTTGCTGGATAAAGCTTAAACTTAATATACACTTACATTCCAAATTAAGAACTCGTAAAATTTTATTTATTGCTAAGACTCGACTATCACATGATTTAAAATCTACAGGGATCAAGAAACCTAAGATCTCATCACCGTATGAAACTTTCCACATCAATATTCCTATCCAACAAATAGAATAACATATGTAAGAGACAACTTAAATCTTATTAATTAAAACTCAAAATACATAAGAAGATTATAATAAATCTTTAGCATTTTTTATATCATGATTCAAATACGATTTCAAAAAATAGAAATTTCTAATTTATTAAGATAAAAAATACATACTTTAATCGAGCAGTGAACAAAAATTTGACATTATAAAATATAATCCTAATAGAAATGCACTTGGTCCATGGTAATTTTTGCTAGTGGAAATAAATAAGCACGGTTTGAATTTTAATAGCATTCAAATCCATGATAGTACTCATTCTACAAGAGAATTAGTTAATGACCCTGTTGGCATAATCTTATTATGTCCAAAGAAAATACTGTCTCTCATTGCAAATGATGTATTTAGTAGTATAAATAAATAAATAAATTTGAATTAGTACTTGCATTAACACATATATTCAGAAAAATAATGTTAAGTCATTGATCAAAAAGAATATAGAAAATTCATAAAATAATAAAGTATTTGCCTCAAAAAAAAAAATCCACTTTGAAAATTGACCGATGACAATTTGGATCAGATCATTTTTTTCTCTATTCTCCTATTCTCCTCTCTCTCTCTCTCTCTCTCTCTCTCTCTCTCTCCCCCTTCTCTCCTCTCCTCCTTTTCCTTCGCCCTCTTTCACAGTTTCCTATCTTTTTGTTTTTTTTCTTCTCTTTTCTGTCCAGCCGCAAGCTGAACAGAGAAGAGATTGTTGTTTTTTTTTTTTCTTTTTTTAAATATCTTATATATATAATCTTATTAATATTGGGATAAGATATGATATAGTTAAATCTTTCTATTCCAATCTAAATTCTATTAAGTTTATTATTGCTCAACAAAATAATATTTGAGATAAACTAAAATAATAAGTTAGATAGAGATAAGATGATTTAAAAATAATATTAATTTTTCTTTGTTTAGATTATGTATCTAAAATAAATAAATACAAGAATATTATTTAGATAATATAAAAATTTTCTATAGAGAATTTGGGGTGTTACAACGCCTCATCATTGTCGGCTATCACCAGGCAATAATGCCTTGTGAGTTACGAGTGGGAGGAACCAATAATAATGTTGAATTACGCCACCCATTTCTCTTCAGTAAAGAGAGGCTCCTATTGTGGTCGTCATCTCCTATATGCCCAAAATCAGAGTGCTTTTTCCATTGCTAGTTGATAAATTACAAAAAAGAAAAAAGAAAATTACAACTCTTCTGATCCAGATTATAGAGAAAGAAAAAGATATTATTCTTTTTATTTTGTTTTCATGGGCTCTCTTAGGCAGCGATAGAAGATTGTTACTGTCTTTCGTTGATGATCTGAATGCTGATTAACCTCTATAGAACCAAGCTAAGGACTTTGTGGGAGAGGAAAATAGGAACATCAGAAGCTCTATCAATTAACTTCTCTCTCCCAATTCTCTATCTGGAGATGGCTATATATAGTCCTTGGGACATAGCTGTTCATGTAAGTGCTCCCTCAATCCCTCCGTAATTGGAATATCAATCCTTCGATATAAGGAGTGGGGAGAACGTTGCAACGTACATTACTGGCACTGATTCCATGCACCCGGAAGCACTCTTCGGCATGCGAGGCAGCACGCTCTAGGGAACGCTCCTGGGCACGCGCACCGAATCGTGCATGGCCCTAGGCTTGCGCGCACCAGGACGCACGCGTCCTAGGGCTTGTGTGCATCCAAAGGCATGCGCGTTGCATGTTGTGCGTGCATCCCAGGTCGTGCACATCCCTTGGTCGCACACACGTCCCTGGGCATGCACACATCACAGCACACCTGTCTCTCTATGCGCATCAAGGCGCATGTCCCTCTATGCAAGCATAAGGGTGCATGCGGCCCTGGGCGCACACCCATGGGCTTGCATGCACACCAGGGCACACGGTGCTAGGAGCACGCGATCTGTGGCATGTGTGTGATCTTTGCACATGTTCAATCCTTGGCAAATACAACCCTTGGTACATGCATGGGCCTGCAGTGCTGTCACCTGCCCTCCTCCGCATGCGTTGGGCATTTGGTGAGAAGTGCGGGTCTATGACGCCCGCTCGATTGAGCACACGCCCAGTGGTGGGTGCACTGATTCGTGGAGGGCTAGTTCAGCCCCGCGTCGCTTCTTCTTAGCATATGCTATTTATATTTTCATCATCTACAAAACGCTCCTGGGCGCGCAGCGCGCGCACTTTTGGGCATGTGTGTATGGCGCTTTTGTTTAAATTGATTGTTCCATTCTTTTTAATGTCTATAATATGCATCTAATTTTGATGACAAACATGAACTCCACCTGATTTAGATCCTAAAGAAAACTTCTCTTGGTGAGACCATTATGTTCCTCACCCAAAATATGATTACCCAAACACTTCTCCACAATCCACCCAAAATTAAGTAGACTCCTATCATAAGAGAAGGTTAAACCATTCACTGAATTAGTTTCTTCTAAATATTTTTCCAAGAAAGTATGTCAACCAAAAGTCACAGCATCTCAAATGAAGATACAAATGGCCACTGAGAGAGCAGGATCATTAATTTCAAATAAACCAAACAACCTTTGGGTGATTGTTGATTCAAAAGCATTGTAGACATCAGTGGAGCAAGACGTCCCTGCAAAGAAATAAAGAATGCAACTTGAACAGCAGTAGGTAATATCCATCCATCAACCTTGGAGATCAGAATCTGGCTACAGAAATGAAACAGTGATCGAAAGGAACTTTTGGAGAATTTGTATGGAAAGCTAAATTCAAGGAATGCCTCCCAACAAATTGATGCGACAGAGACTGCCTTGTACTCTAAGAAAGTAGAGTCAGTAATATTAGAACAATACCATTTGAGGTCTTGCCAACTTGAGAGATTCAAAGTGCCAAGTCTGATACCAGAGAGTACAAACAGGCACTATACGGCGATAATATAAAATTTTCAGAAACAAATTTTTGCAACAGAATCTTAATAAACAGGAACTTGAGCAATCCCTTCCATGATAACCACATAAGATGAGCTAATGGAGTAAGGTTTCTGCACTAAAGAGAGCCGAACATGAACAAATAATAGACTGAAGTCATGGTTTTGGGACATGAAAACTGAGGACATGCCACTGCTGACAATTAGTGACAATTTGAGCATGGTATGCCAAATATTTAGGGCTTGCTTTAGCAGGGAATGGACACCTTGCTGGTGAGGAAATTAAACCAAGTAAATAATTCCAATTAAACCAAGTAAATAATTCCAATCAGTGTGATTAAGTACCTCCTCGAATTCAATTTTCAACAGAACAATCTCAATTCTCAGGTTTCTTAATGGAAAAGCCTACCAGATGAAAGGTTGGTCAAGAAACTAAAAACCCTATTCTAAAAAACAGACTTTTCAGAAGCATATATCACTATTAGCCCCATTAACCTCTGGACTTCGATGATTATTCAACTTGTTGAGGTCCACAGCATAAACAGAGTAACCTTAAAATTTGATAGTAGTTGTGGCATGTATAGAATTTTAGGTTAAAAAAGGCAAGCTATGTAGCATGAGCAACCACTGTTAAACTATGGCATACCTGACATGATACAGTTTTGACATATTCTCGTGCTGGTGTAGCATATCATTTGTGTCCATGTTGGTGCATCTGTGTTGTTCTATATGGACTCTTTTCCCCATGTGGAGTATCATACTTCATCACGTCCATGTTGGCCGATCTTTGTCCTTCCTTTTGCTTATTCTCAAAAGGGCTTACAAGAAAGTAATAACAAAGAAGGGGAAAGTAGAAGAAATAAGAAGACTACAAGTCTGGTTTACTATCAAGCAAATGTTTAAAACAAATATGCTACACAAGTTTAGTTCAAATAAATTACAAAAAACAAACGAACTAAATTCACCATTGTTGACCAAGCATCATAATAACATCATGCCTCCAAAATCTATATTTTCTAACTATTGTCACATCTTCATTTTTCATGTTGAAACTTCAGCATTTTTCATGTTGATATTAATTCCTGCCCAACAAAGACAAAAAAAAGTTAGAAGCTCAATATTTTATTCTAATTCAGGAGATGTAATTTTTAAAGTTAATTACAAAAGTCTTATCATATGTATGATTTATTCTTAGGTTATGCATGAGATATTAAAGTAAATACTTCAATTTTCAACTTTCTTATAACTTCATATTAATATTGAAAGAGTTCAAGATGGTAGTAACCTTGGAAATTTAATAAGTGAAAGCTTACCCATAAAAAGTTCATCTCGTGCTATCCGTCACTTCAGCTGGTTCAGTATGCAGTATTGATTTCTCTAATATATCTAAACCAGGATAGATAAACATATTTATCTGCCGATACACTTTTACTTTAGAAGGACGAAAGCCAAATTTATACTTCCACATATCTTTTAACTTGTTTGGCTTTGAGGATACAGGCACAACAAGTTTTTTAACCTTTAATTTCTGAAGAACCAACTCAATTCCTCCAAGAAGTCGACGTAACATCCCTAAGCCCATATGCTCTTCCACAGTGCAAACAAAAGGTAACTCTGCAAGCTTAGTCCCATGGATCCTGATTGAGGCCACAGAAATAATCTCATCGTCTTTTTCCAGGACAAAAGTGTGAAATTTACTAAAATTCAATCGACTGATATTTGATCCATAGTTGCAGATAATATTATGAATTAGATTGGTTTCACTTTGAGTATCAGTAAACGGTTGAAATGCATCATCCATAATTTTCAAAGCAATAGCAACCTTCGAGTTACATTTAGCCACTCGAGCCGGCCCATATGAATAAGATGTCTCATCTAATCGTCGTACGAGTCTCAAGCAAAATCCAGAATCTAATCTCCTTTTAATTCCAAGCATTTTTCTCATTTTCTTGAAAATCTTTTTGCAGCTATGCCCGCAAAAGATGTCAAATTCATTAGAGGGAACGATGCCTGAATACGAAACACACTCTTTGTGATACTTCTGCTCACATTGAGAACAAGATAATAGCAAACAAGTTGTACCCTGTTTGAAAGAAGAAACCCGAGAACCCCCACAAAATTTGCATACGCAATTTCTACAGTGCCAATCACCTCGGGGAAACACCTATACAAAAGAGTACCAACAGATTTAGCATAATAATAAAAATTCAAGACATGGAAATATAATTGAAGGCAAAAAAAAGCATATATTATTGACTATTAGTTTAAGAGCCATAATCTTAAAGCCATAGCAACTGTTGTCCACCTCACTCCATGTTTATTATAATCTTCTTCTCTTTTTATCTAAACCTCTTTGTCTATGGCTAATTAAATTGACATATAAAATTAAAGCTAATATAAAATGATAATTTGAGAATGAGAACAGAAAATGGTGCAATGATCTTTAGAAAATGTTTTGAAATCTGGAATATTAATGACGAGAGACTGATACATAATTCGTGCAAAGACGGAATGAGGTACACATGGTACAATATTAGAATGTGAAAATACAGTATATTTTGTATATATTGTATTTACATGGTGCATGGAACAAATTACGAAATATCTGATATAGATTTAGCTACAATATCAAAATTCATATAGAATAAAAAATTGGAGGTACACATGGTACAATATTAGAATGTGAAAATACAGTATATTTTGTATATATTGTATTTACATGGTGCATGGAACAAATTACGAAATATCTGATATAGATTTAGCTACAATATCAAAATTCATATAGAATAAAAAATTGCACATGTTTTCCTCTGATACTAATGTTTATGCATACAAATTTTCCCTTCCTGCTGCTATATTCAACTATAAGGGTTGTAGTGGTTTGCTTCTTTCAATTGATTGTAGCCGAGGACTAATTTCTTATCGTTGCTAATTTGATACAACTATTTGACTTTTGTTGAAACTAAGTTGTAGAACAAAATATTGTGGATTGTTAAATTATGGAGATTATTACATTATGGAGTTGCTTATGTAGTTGATCAATTATAACTGCATGATGAAGATAAAGATGCTACTATATAATAAATGAGAATCAGTTGCTGATATATGCACATCCGAGTATGCTACGATATACATGTACATGGGCGTGTGCGTGTACATATATGGAAAAAGCATACGTATGGTATCTCCATAGGGATATACTGCAGAAATGCTGAAACTCGATATGGAAAATTATACATAATTTAATTATCTTTCCAATGAGTTTTGAATGAGTTCAATCGCAATTATACAATAAAAGTTATGGCCATTTTACCATGGAGCTGCTACTGCTAAATTATGAACCTGATACAGCAGAAATGTTGAAATTTTTAGGTAATGTTTGGCTAAGAAAATAGCTGAATTAGGATTAGATTTCTAAACAAGAATTGTAGTTTAGTGAGTTATCTTGCTAACTGCACTGAAACAAGGTCAATCGAAGTCAATATGGAAACCTTATAACCGTTCTAAGGACTACTACGTATGTATGAATAGTGATATGATATGTGCACCAATAATATACATGGTATGACACATGCAATGAACTCAAAATAAATACAAGTTTGAGCATCAATAATCTTGCAAATGGGCTAATAATACATCTGGTATCGTAGATAAGGTGATTATGTGCACACATGTTTGTGATCATGCTCAATTTTGGCTTAAAGCACATGTACAGCTAATATCGGTATAAACTCTACAATATAATAGTTCAAGCAATTGAAACTTAATATTCAAGTAAGATTTCCATTTCCCTTTATTCAAAATGAAATTGGTATAACCTAGGGTCTTTCAACATAAGGAGATCACAAATTAAATGATAGAGAGTGTATTCTTATCTCTTGTTAAGTTCGAATTGGAAAAGAACCGATATTGATGTGATTACCCTTCAAAAATTGATAGATTTCCCAAGAATCAAATTAGGGATGAAGGACAGGTGCTGACGAAGATGACTTCAAGTTGGTGGAGAAGATTAGAGCTCATATGAAGAAGGTAAACTCCAGAACAAGGTTCCTATGACCATATAGTGATTTTTATGCCCTTTTTCAGCCTGATTATTAGGCAAATTCTTTGAGAAAATTGGTAAAAGAATTTGGGTTAGAGCTCTAAACAAAAAATGAAGAGCAACAAAAGAGGGACAAGCTTGATTTTTAAAGAATTTTTTGGATTTATGTAGGGGGTTAAACATCTGGTAAAAGAGGGGTATAATTAAGGTTAAAAACCCTTTAACTTCATCATAATTACAAAACTGTCATTTAGTCGAATTCTATCCAAAAAATAGTCAAGGAAGACTGTTGAGGATAAAATTGAGATTGGAAAACTAGAAAAAATTGAAATTTAGATATAAATTGATTATTTTAATCGGTATATACCCAAAAATCAATTGATCCAGAAAAATCCTAGAAAATTATAAAAAAATCCAAAATAATATAATAAGAGATCCCTGCTCTAGAGAATTTGTAATTGAAGACTAGAAAGAAAAATATAAGTCAATTTACTTAGTTTTTACCGTATCAATATCTGGCTCCCGAGATGATACGGGTGAATCAGAATAAACCGATACAAATGTTAAAGGATTAGGGTCATTATAGTCTACCCACCTAACAAAAAACTTTATCCTTCAAATTAAAATCAGGAACAAAAAAACAATATGGTAAATGGAAAAACACTAATGGAATAATAATGAATTTAAATAGGCATTTGGATATTATTGGAATAGATATGAATATCTCTCTCAGATATCGTTCTCTTGCTCCCAAGTGGACTCACCCGGAGAGCGACTATCCAAAGAAACAAGAACAAGAAGAATTATGCGGTTCTTAAACTCCTTAGCCCTCCAATCCACAATGGCTATTGGCTTCATTAGAGAACCAACTCAACCTCTGACACATGGAATTAGTCTGTCCTTGTCATCATATTTCCTCAATTGAGAAATATGAAAAACATTGTGGATACCCACCATTAAAGAAGTTTCATCCCCAAAACGGGTATATCTTGAATAAGTTTGGATATGACTGCTACATTTTATTATCTGGCTCTAGTTTCTTCTTGCACTTGTTGACTTCTTAACATGACTTACTAATATTATAGCTTGATTTCGTAACCACTTTATATTATGATGCAATATATGTATTGATTCTTCATTATGTAATAATTCTTCTTGAATTTAAGAGATTGATATGCATTAACATGTGGTTGGATTGAACACATACTTTCATAATTTCAAGATATGAAAAACATCTTGGATTCAGCCTTACTCAAGAAGTAGGGCCCATTGGCACGCTACCATTCAACTCTTTCTGTAATCTTAAAGGTCCCAGTTTATTTCTATGCCCAGTTTATCATAGTCCATTCTGTTTTCAGTGAAAATTTAGATTCCTCTTCATTGTCATATATTACAATAATTTTCAAAGATTACAATGAAAAGAAAATTACAATAAAAAAAGAAAAAAAGAAGAGAGATTTATAGATTCATCTCTTTTTACAAAAATAGTGGGATCTTCACGTGGCTATGAAGTTTGCTTCGATCCTCGTTGACTATCCAACAAAGATGAGAGCAGTATGGCGACGGCCAATTCGCTAATTTTCATGAATACGCCTAAGCACGATTTGGCCGGATGACAGGTACGCACTCGAGCTCGCGTTCAAGAGTACATGATTTTGGATCTCCCTAAGGGTGACTTTCGCAATGCCTCATGACATCTATTTATAGACATAAGTTGGATGGATCACCTGTCTTGTAGAGAGGGATGGAAATATACTGCAATCTTCATCAACTATTTAATTTAATCTAATCTAATCTGATTTGGTTCAATGAATCTGGTCTTGATTTGACTAAGAAAAGATTTGGCAGAATCTCTGAAATTTCTAGTTTGATTAGATTAAATTTAATTTATATTTGATTAGATCTAAGATCTCCATCCACTTTGATTCTATTTGGATTCTTTGAGATATTGGCAAATGTGAGCCCCCTCATCAATTTTTTCTTGTCAACAAGACCCCTTCAAAGTTTTTGAAATCTCGTCGTCAGTTTGTAACCAGTTTCGAAATACTTTGGATTTCTTTATTGTGATTTTGTCATGGGCTTTAATCATTCATTGATCGATAAATTGTTCAATGATTGTAGTATAATAGCAATTGAATCATCAATGACTACCAGAGGTGATCATTAACGTAGCAGTCTTGGATGACTTGTTGATGTAGTACTTTGAGGACATCCTTTCGTCGATCTTCTTAATATCCACCTGAGATTATCTAAATTTATCACTCGAAACTATTAGTTTCATGCTTCTATTGTGATGTGAAGATTAAAACCATCGACAAGCTCCGATCCAACAGAAGATAATTATAAGAAATGAGGCTTGGAAGACTTTCCACTCAAACTACCTAGTGAATGACCGTCAATGAGGTGGAGCCGAATCATCATGTTTGTTGCTGAAGAAGTTCGCCAATGGGATTTGAATGTGATGCAGGAGAGAGTGAAGGCTCTCAGT
The DNA here is from genome assembly GCA_036321105.1 of Dracaena cambodiana. Taxonomy (NCBI): domain Eukaryota; kingdom Viridiplantae; phylum Streptophyta; class Magnoliopsida; order Asparagales; family Asparagaceae; genus Dracaena; species Dracaena cambodiana. The sequence goes on along the minus strand of JAYEPQ010000020.1, from coordinate 21,691,806 downwards.
AGAGCTAGAACCCTTTGTATCTTTTTTTTGGTTTTTCTTAGCTCTTTCTGTTTTGTAATGGATAATGAAATTTGCACCTTGTTCCTCCTTCAGTCCTGCAAATATGAATAAAGAAAATTTTCAGTTGCCTCGAATTTAATGCATCACTCTGAGTTTTTGTGTTATGTTTGACTGTGGTGATGGAATTGGCAAGAGCTAATAGTGAATTGATGGTTTTGAAAATGATAATGGTGTTGTGAACGGAGTGAATGGGCGATATGTGAGCGGACTTGGAAAGAATGGATGACTAGTGGATGGGATTGAGGAAGATGGAACTTGCTAAGGGTGTAGAGATATCTTAGCAAGCTGAGTGTTTTGATTATGATGTGAACTAGTCTACGAAGTGGCTCGTCTAGTTGATAAACAGAGCCAGAATAATCGAATTAGGGTCGAAGGAGTGACTCGCCTGGCTGACAGACAGAGTCGGAGATCGTGTTAGGATTAAGGAACCATGAGCAGAGGTGTTTAAAAAACGTACCCATGGGGTCTCGGCAGAGGTGTTCAAAAAACGTACCGAGGTGACCGAATTAGGGTCGAAAAACTATGGCCAGAGGTGTTCATAAAACATACCCATGGGATCTCAGCAGAGGTCAAAGAACTATGGATAAAGGTTTTCAGAAAACGTATCAATGAGGTCTCGACATAGATGCTCAGAAAACCTACCGATGTGACTGAGTTAGGGTCGAAGAATTATGGGCAGAGGTATTCAGAAAACGTACCCATGGGGTCTTAGCAGATGTGTTCAGAAAATATATCGAGGTGATCGGACTAGGGTTGAAGAACCATGAGAAGAGATGTTCAGAAAACGTACCCATGGGGTCTCGACAGAGGTGTTCAGAAAACGTACCCATAGGGTCTCGACATAGGTGTTAAGAAAACATACCGAGGTGACCGATTTAGGATCAATAAACATTGGCAGAGGTGTTCAGAAAACGATCTCATGGGGTCTCGATAGAGGTGTTCAGAAAATATACTGAGGTGACCGGGTTAGGGTCGAACAACCATGGGCAGAGGTGTTTAGTAAAAATAACCATGAAGTTTTGGCAGATGTGTACTATTAAACATGCCAAGATAATCAGATTAGGATTATGGAGTGGCTCGCCTGGCTGTCAGACAGAACCGGTGATCGTGTTAGGATCAAAGGGCATATTGTTTGTTGTGATGGTTCAAACTCGCTGTCAAAGTTAAGATCTTAACATGATAGGTTTGATCATTTTGAGATGATATGGGTAAGATTGTTCGAATCTCGCTGTCCGAGGTAATATCTTTAACATGACAGGTTTGGTCGTATTGAGGTAGTACGCGTGAGATGGTTCAAATCTCGCTGTCAAAGATAAGATCTTAACATGATAGGTTCACGAAATTTTTAGCAAACCCCCAGCTATCAACAGTTTGACATGTTTTTACCAATCGTTGTTTGCGTTGGGCTAGCCATGCTATTCCCCTCAGCATGATGAGTTGTCGAGTGTTTGTTTGGGCTTAAATGCCAAACGTTCCCTCTTCCTTTTGCCTTTTCGGCATTGAGTTATTTCTACCCCTAGTATTAAGGACTGGTCGAGGATTTTAGCCTCCTCTTGCCCCTTGCCTCGAAAGTGTTGGGCTGTTCGGACATTATTCCTAATCATAATAGGTTGGGAGGATTTTGATTTCCTCCTCTTTGCCATATTAGCATTGAGCAATTCATTCTTTTACCTCAGCATGAGGAGTTGTCTAGGATTTGGTTTACTCTCCTCTTTGCCTTTGTGGCTATGGATTGTTCATACTTTTTACCTCAGCATGATAGGTTGGCGAGAATTTGATTTCCTCTCCCCTTGGGTGGTTCATGCTTTTACCTCAGCATGATGGGTTATCGAGGATTTGATTTCCTCTCTCCCTTGCCTTTACGGCTTTGGTTGTTTATGGGGTTATCGAGGATTTTATTTCCTCTCTCCTTTACTTTTACGGCTTTGGGTTGTTCATTCTTTTTAGCTTAGCATGATGGATTGTAGAGAATGTGGTTTCCTCACCCCTTTGCCTTTTCGACATTAGGTTATTTCTATCCCAGTATGATAGGAGCTACCTTTACCAATCACCATTTGCACTGGGCTAACCATGCTATTTTCCTTAGCATGGTGAGTTCTCGAAAATTTGATTTCCTCTCCCCTTTGCCTTTGTAGCTATGGGTCTATTGTGACAAATCTGTCATAGGATTTTTAGCAAACCCTCAACTATCAACGTATTTGAGAAGTTTTTACCAATCGTCATTTGCGTTGGGCTAGCCATTCTATTCCTCTCAGCATGGTGAGTTGTCAAGAATTTTGCTTAGACTTACATGCCAAACGTTTTCTCTTCCCATTGCCTTTGGGCTTTGGGCTATTGATATTCATACTCTTACCCCCAGTATGATAGGGTTGTCGAGAAACACATTCTCTTCCCATGGCCATTGTGGTCTTCGGGTGAAGCCGTTTAATTGATTAGATGGTAAATTCTATTTGAGTAGGCCGTCTCTACCACAGAGGGTCCTTCCCATTTGGGGTTCAAATTTGTTTTTGGTCTTATAGGTCATGATCCCTTACTTTGGAAGTCCTTCCTTTGACTTTCTTGTTGAATGCTTTAGAGATGTGTGCTTGATATAATTTGATCTGCTGTTGCGCTTACAAGCGCTCTTCGTAGTACTTCTAATTCTTGAAGCCTTTGCCATGTTCTTCGGTTATCATTGTTGTGGCAAACGCAGCTCGCAGAAATGGAAATTGAATTTCAAAAGGCAAGATGGTCTCGTGGCCATACACCAAAGGAAATAATGTAGTCTCGTGGCCATTCTCCCAAGTTTTCATCCCAATCGCGTTGGCTTGAAGAGACAAACTTCTTGAAGAGTTTTTACTATAGTCTTCTTGTTGAAGGCTTCAGATAGACTTAATTGCTGGATTGTAAGATGTTGAAGCAACATTTTGGATTCTGAACTTGTTGCAGAATCAGGAGAAGCCCTGACCGGAGTGCAGGGGCCATTATCATGGATAATCCGCCGAGATATGCCAAAGCGGTAGATCACATCGTGTTTCATCGAGATTGTTTCAGCCCATTTGAAGGTGTAATTGGTTGTTGCAAGTAAAAACTGATGCTTTTTGGATGAGGGCGAAGTGATTGGCCTAAACCTCTGTGATCATTTTCAGCAGAAATAACCGAGCCTTCTTATGCATACCCAAAGTTTTGAGGCTAGTGGGCCCTGCAAGACGTACTATGAGTTTTTCCAAGCACTTCTTGAACTTCCTTCTTTAGAGATGGCAAAGTAGGATGCCATCATGTGATTTGCGGTACAGGATTCGTAGCACTGCATCATAATAGAGTTTAGTTGTCTTCTTTACTGAGGCCACTTCCTTTGGATCTTTTAGAAGTATGTCATATAGCACGTAATAAATGAATGAAAAGTGTCAGTCTAGGGACTCAAGACCCAATCTATCTTGGTGCACTTTGTCTGTCTCCAATGATGTTTTAGGACAAGGAAGATTGCGACTCTCGATAGCGACGCACTTACTTGACTCAGATGGCAGTACCAAAGTTGCGACAAGTGGCGCAAGGGCATCTTCATATATATTCTTGGGTTGCAGCACATGGTCGATGCAAGATTTTTTGAATTTGTTGGCCATTTTGATGGCCACTTGATGATAAAGCACAAAGACTTCACGTTAATATTGTACTCTTCAGTCATCTGGTTGAAGATAAGTTCTGAATTGCCGTATACCTTAAGACATTTCACTCCTAACTGTTCAGTTATTTGGAGGCCAATTATGAGCACATTTTACTCTACCGAGTTGTTTGTGCATGGTCGAGTGAGTACCTCCGGAGGATCACATATTTGTGGAGAGATATCAGTACTACCCCAACACCTACTGCAATTCTTCTTCCTTCAGTAAACTTTGTCTTTGAAGAAATAGGAGTTGTAATGTGAGCAGATATCAGTACTATCCCCACTCCTAGGACAGCTATTCTTGCTTCAACAAACTCTGTCTTTGAATTGTAATGTATCGCAAACCTCTACGAGAGGTAAAAGTTGTAACGTATCTCAACCCCCATTAAAAAGTAGGATTTGTAAAGTGCCCCAACCTCCTATGGGTTCTTAGAGATCTGCTGCTGTTGGTAGTGAAAATTTCTAAGTAAAAAGGAATTTTCCACACAGAATGTGGAGCTAACTCTGTAGCTCCGTGTTCTGATGAATTTAGCTCCGCGTTAACTCCGCATGAGCAGATTTCATTAGAATTCCAAATTGATTGTGATTGAGATTTGAGTTTATCTAATACCCAAATTGAGTCCAATCAGAATCCTAAATTGATTCTGATTGAGATTTGGGTTTATCCAATACCCAAATTGAGTCCAATCAGAATTCCAAATTAAGAGATTTAAATCAATATTAAATATTTGATTAGAATCCTTAATGAATACAAAAACCTTCTTTTCCTATTCCTATGGAAATCTTTATTCCTATTCCTATGGAAACTCTCATAACCACTAAAATCTATAAATACTCTCTTTGAGGAGACTTTAGAGATTATGAACTTTTAATAGATCATCAGATCTTCAATCTTTTTGAGATCATCGATCTTTCGAAGCTTTGGTGAAGTTCAAGTTACGCGTGAGAAGTTTGAACATATCAAGATCAGACCATATCAAGATCAGTAGAGAAAGATCAAGTCGGTCGTCATCTTCGTCAAACAAGACGATCATCGATGTCAGATAGTCCAAAGGAGCTACTAGATAGATCCCATCGCTGCGAGAACCCACTTTTATATTGTAAAAGTGAGCGATAATTATAAATCCTCTCGTTTGTTCATTCTTTTGTTCAATTCCGTTGTAATCTAAGTTGTATTCAATGGAAGGAGGCAACAAGTTTTGCGACGAACAAACTGATGACCGCAGTGGGAGAAGTCTCTTTTACTGAAAAAGAGATCGTGACGCAATCTGACGTCGAGAGGATCGGTTCCGACGTTAACATGCTGGTCGTGGAGATCGACCAGCAGAAGTATAAGTATCTCTCCTCTAAATCAGGTAACCTGACCGAAACACAGCACTATCGTCGCGTGTACTCCAATATCCGTAAATCGGACAATCAGAAATCCACCGTTAATTGGAGACCCTTGGAGACCGCAGCCATAGAGCTGTCGTTTGGGCAGGAAAGCCTAGCAGAGGATGACCTCTCTACTACCGAAGAAAGCTCGAGAACTGGATTGACCAGAACCCAACTCCAGAACAGAAATCAGAGAGTTAAGCGAAAGACCCTCAAAGCCCGCGTTAAACGCGAGACTAATCAGACAGCAGAATGCGAAGCTATAGTACCTCGCAAGCTGGCTTGCGTTAATCGCAAGACCAGTCAGTATCGCGTTAAACGCGAAGCTGCAACTTGCGTTAATCGCAAGGACATGCCCGCGTGTGATTCTCCACGCGAGGTTATTTTATCTGGACTTAAAACCAGAGAAGCTTACGTTAATCGCGAGGATAAAATATTGACAGAGCCAGCATGTGATGGTGATTCTCCACGCGAGACTTAAAACCAAGCTTAGCGTAAAACGCGAAGCCAGTGAGACTTGCGTTAATCACAAAAATCCTTACCTTCGCGTAAATCGCGAAGATAATTTTTAGACTTGCGTTAATCGCAAAAATCGCGTTAAACGCGAAGATATGACTTGCGTAAATTGCAAGAATAAGCAGCGTGCAAGAATTTTCTTCCATGCGAGGCTAATATTCCAGAAGTTAAAGTTTTGCAGAAATGCCAAGCCAGCGTGAAACGCGAGGCTAGCGTACCAAAAACGCGAAGTTATTATTCAGCCCCGCGTATCAAAACGCGAAGCTACTTCTCAGCTTCGTGTGCTAAAACGTGAAGCTATTATTCAGCTCCGCGTATCAAAACGCGAAGCTACTTCTCAGCTCCGCGTAAATCAATCTGAAAATAAAATCAGGGTTGATAATCGCACTATTAGACCAAAACTTGACACTAATGATTCCAAGAAGTTCCAGTGGGTCTCTGGACCCTCTCAACAGATAAGTGGGCCCTACGACTCCATATCTAAGGCCACTGACCTCGGAGAATACTTAACAAAGAAGAAAAGCATAAATCAAGTTCAGTTGGATCCTATTTGTCATTGCGAGCAGCTTATGACGGCAATATCCGCTGTGATGAATAATTGTTACTGCAACAAGAACAGGGTATCGGTATTCGACCGATTAATTGAGTCGGACAAAAACCCTACTAAGAAGACAAAAACTACTCTCCGAGAAAAAGAATGGAGAATTGTAACTTCTAACATGGTCGGAAAGGGGAAGCAAGTCGTAGATAAGAATAATGATTCGGAATCAAGTGCTGAAGAATCTCATCATCTGACTTGACTTAAATCAGGCGCTGTCCCACCTCGAAATTATAAGAAACTTATAAAAGGCTCTTATGACGATGACAGCGACAACTCCATAACTTCACCTCGCTCTTCTGCATCATTCCGACCACAAAAATCAGCATCACATATGATGGACAAATCTGACGATATCGATCAAAGATTGGAGGCCCAAGAACAGATGATCCAAGATCAACAAAAAACAATCAAGGATCTCAAAATGATACTCTTAAAGGTGGTCGAAAACACACAAAAAATAGTCGAAAATAAAGCCAAAACTTCTTCAGAATCACCGCCAAAGAAAAAAAAAGAAACTCCGTTTAAAATAAATGAAGATAAAGAAGAAAAGGTTTACTCGGCACATGAGAATGAAGATAAATATTCTTTTCGTGACCCTCATGAAGAGAAAATTGAGAAGTTACAAAGCCAACTTGATGCCTTGATGCACAAGAAGGAACTGAAAGAATCGGGGGTTTCGAGACCATACTCGCCTAAATAGGACTTGGCACCGTACCCTGAAAATTATAAACCGCTCAAGTTGAACCGTACGACGGGAAAGGATCCCCAAGCCAGCACATATACTACTTCTTGTCACAAGCCGGTCATCTGATGGGAAATGATCCCATAATGACCAAGGTATTTGCGAGCACCTTGCGAGGGCCTGCCTTTACATGGTTTATGCAGTTGCCCCCGGGAACCATAAACACTTGGTATGATGTCGAGAAACAGTTCTTGGCACGTTTCTTTGAGGATGATACCGAAATATCGGTTCATTCTCTCTTTGCGACGAAACAAGGAGAAGAACCAGTCAAAACCTTCATTGAACGCTTCAGGGAAAAATCCGTTCATTGTCGACATGGTATGACCCAAGAAACTCTAATGGAAACCTGTAACTATAATTTCAGGACCGACATGCTGATAAGAATGGGAGCTATAGAGTCTAAGAATTGGAAAGACCTGTTAAAACAGGGAGAGCAGGTGGAAGATATAATTCGCCGGATTGAGAAATCTTGTGGCACGAGAAACTCTATAAATAACAGGCCATATTTACAAAATTCTAAAAATAAAGGGAAAGCTGTAATGACATTAGATGTTACTCCAAAGCAGACAAGTCCGGTAAAGCCAAGACCTCAAAATCCGAGAGGTGCAGGTCAGAATAAGCCCCGACAAGATAAAACTTATACATTCAAGGCTGAGCAGACTTGTACTATATTCCATCTCCTCCTAAGAAAGGGCATGTTGAAGCTTCCGGAGAATCGAAAACCGGAAGACGTTGGAAAACCAACGATCCTAACTATTGCCTGTACCATCAGAATATCGGACATCCGACTAAGAATTGCTATCCTCTTAAGAGCCAAATCCAGGCATTGATAAAAGCCGGTGTCCTCCAGCTTAAAGAACAGAAAGTTTCTGCAAAGATGGCAACTTTGGCAGTTGGAACCAATAAGTTCCCTGCCAAAGCGACCTCTGTACCAGTAGGGAAGCTGATATCGACACCAAGCACGGGCAGCCCGCACAAGCAAGCTGGCCCCTTGGGTACGCTCCGAACCACAGCTGTGACAAAGTCATTCTCATTAGCTAGCAGCCGGATTTGGCTGGGGTGCCAAAAATATTGACGATGATAAATATCATGTTGCTTCCGCTACTTTTACTAGCCATTAGAATGGCTAATTGAGTGCTATAAATAAAAATTTTTGTTGCCCAATGCTGTTAAAGCGACTGGAAGAGAAGATCAAATTCCTCACCAACCCTATCATACTGGGGGTAAAAATATGAAATCAATTACCCAATGCTGTCAAAACGGTGGGAATAGGAGATTAAGTTCCTCGTCAATCCTATCATACTGGGGGTAAAAGTATGAAATTAACTACCCAATGTTGTTAAAGACAATTGGGAGAGAATCAATTTCTCGACAACTCACCATGCTGAGGGGAATAGAATGGCTAGTCCAATATAAATGGCGATTGGTAAAGACATACCAAATCTGTTTATAACTTGGGGGTTTGCTAAAAATTCCGTGAACTTGTCATGTTAAGCTCTTATCTCTGATAGTATGATTTAGATTATTCCCATCTCCATTCAAGTTACGCATGAAAGCACTTGGACTAGGCATGTGCAATTAGGTGCCTCTGCCGAAATCGATGATCCTAACCCGATCATCTTGGCGTGTGCAATTAAGCGCCTCCGCCAAAACTCTAGGCATGTGCAATTAGGCGCCTCTGCTGAAATTTGATGATCATGACCCGATCATCTTAGCATGTGCAGTTCAAATTACGCATGAGAGCCTTGAACCACCTCCATCAAAGTTTCAAGCATATGCGATTAGGCACATCTGCCTAATTTCTTGATCTTAACATGATCACCAAATTGAAAATCTAAAGTATTTCAAAATTTGTTAAGTTCTAAGCTATTTTGAAAATTTTGGAGGGGGTTCTGTTGGTAGTGAAAATTTCTAAATAAAAAGGAATTTTCCACACAGAACGCGGAGCTACAGAGATTTCTAAGTAAAAAGGAATTTTCCACACAAAACGCGGAGCTAACTCTGTAGCTCCGCGTTTGGCTATTCTAGCCTCGCGTTTGAGCAAAACGCAGCGCTAATCCATAGCTCCGCGTTCTGATTAATTTAGCTCCGCATTAACTCCGCGTGAGCAGATTTCATTAGAATTCCAAATTGAATGTGATTAAGATTTGGATTTATCCAGTACCCAAATTGAATCCAATCAAAATCCTAAATTGATTGATATTGAGATTTGGGTTTATCTAATATCCAAATTAAGTCCACTCAGAATTCCAAATTAAGAGATTTAAATCAATATTAAATATTTGATTAGAATCCTTGATAAATACAAAAATCTTCTTTTCCTATTCCTATAGAAATTTTTATTCCTATTCCTATGAAAACTCTCATAACCACTAAAGTGTATAAATAGCCTCTTTGAGGAGACTTTAGAGATCATGAATCTTTAATAGATCATCATATCTTCAATCTTTCTGATATCATCGATCTTTCGAAGCTTTGGTGAAGTTCAAGTTACGCGTGAGAGTCATGAACATATCAAGATCAGTAGAGAAAAATCAAGTCGGCCGTCATCTTCGTCAAACAAGAAAATTATCGACGTCAGATAGTCCAAAGGAGCTACTAGATAAATCTCATCGATGCGAGAACCCACTTTTATATTGTAAAAGAGAGCGATAATTATAAATCCTCTCGTTTGTTCTTTTCTTTTGTTCACTTTCGTTGTAATCTAAGTTGTATTCAATGGAAGGAGGCAACAAGTTTTGTGACGAACAACTGCTAATGATAGCCTTTGTAATTTTTATGATTTTAGACAAGCTGTAGCCAGATGTATGAAATGGTCGTAGATTCTGATCTTCTTGCATAATTGACCCCATTGAAAAGCACCAAAAAATTGCATTGTTTGCTTTGCGTTCAGAATGCAAGTTTAGCCTTATAACCGTGGGCTTAGCCTCGTATTTTAAGCTAGCATAGCCTCGCGACTAGGCTAGTATAACTTCATGTTATACACTTGTGCGCTGATTTAGCCTCGCGCACGGAGTTAGATTCTTGTGCTGACTTAGTCTCACATACTGAATTATCTTCGCATTTTAGTTGCAGGTATAACTTTGCACCCCACGCAGGTATAGTCTCGCGTTTAGATAAGCTGGCTTAACATTGCATTGTATGCGGAGTTTGCGTTGTATACAATGTTTATGGAACGTGGGTCCCACTCCCTATGTGGGCCATATTTGACTGGTTATGATGAGCATTCAATTGACCACCTTCTTTTTCATTGAAGTTTACGCGGAGTTGAGAGTTAGCCTCGCGTGTTGCGTCTTCTGTGCAAGACTGACAATTATCTTCATATTTGCATTACTTAACACAGGTGTAACATCGCTTTACATGAGAGTTAGACTTGTGCACTGGCTTAGTCTCGCGCACTGAGTTAGACACCTACGTTGGTTGAGCCTCGCGCACTGAATAAGTCTCGCACTTCACTTATAGGGATAGCCTCGCATCTGGTTAGCTTTAAGCTGGCTTGGCCTCGTATTGCATGATGGCATAGCCTCGCGTTTTGGTTTTTCTTCGCAAGACTGACACTTAGCCTTGCATTTTGGCAATTCTGCGCAAGAGTAATACTTAGCCTTGTGTTCTTGTTTTTCGGTGCAAGGCTGACACTTAGCCTCGCATTTTAGGTGCGGGCATAGTCTTGCATTCTGGATGACTTTAGCGAGCTTAACCTCGCGTTTGGATTACGATTTAGCCTCGCGTTATACGCAGGGTTGGACTTGTGCGCTGACATAGCCATGCGCACTGAGTTAGACTCGTGCACTGGCTTAGCCTCGCATACTAAATTAGCCTTGCATTTTAGCTGCAGACAAAGCCTCATGTTTGGATGGCTTTACACGTTAGCCTCACGTCTTGATTGTTTGGCTCAGCCCTGCTTTCAATGCGAGCTTTCAAATATGAACCATTCTCCGGACTTCTTAGGTACTACTTGAACTGAGCTCACCTATGCACTATCAGAGATAGGATAGATGATCCCATTGTCAAGGCACTTAAGAATATCCTTCCTCACAGTTTCTTTCATTACCAGATTCAACCTATACTGAGAATCTCTTATAGGTCGTGCCTTTATCTAGAAAATAAATTCTATGTTGCACTATAGATGGTGGAACGGTTCACATGTCCATTTGGCACCTTTGCATACATTGAGATTGTAACTATGATTGCAAGGTTAAAAAAACCTTGCAATCTGAATTTTTCATAGTTACAATCACAATATAAGAAGATTGCGACTCTCGATAGCGATGTGCTTACTTAACTCAGGTAGCAGCACCAAAGTTGCAACAAGTGGCGCAAGAGCAACTTCATATATATTCTTGGGTTGCAGCACATGGATGATGTAAGATTTTTTGAATTTGTTGGCCATTTTGATGGCTACTTGATGATAGAGCACAAGGACTTCATGTTAATTTGTACTCTCCAGTCATCTGGTTGAAGATAAGTTTTGAATTGCTGTATACCTTAAGACGTTTCAGTCCCAGCTGTTCAGTTATTTGGAGGCCAATTATGAGCACATTTTACTCTGCCGAGTTGTTTGTGCATGGTTGAGTGAGTACCTCCGGAGGATCACATATTTGTGGAGAGATATCAGTACTACCCCTACTCCTACTGCAATACTTCTTCCTTCAGTAAACTGTCTTTGAAGAAATAGGAGTTGTAATGTGAGCAGATATCAGTACTATCCCCACTCCTAAGACAACTCTTCTTGCTTCAACAAACTCTGTCTCTGAGTTGTAATGTATCGCAAACCTCTACGAGAGGTAAAAGTTGTAACTTATCTTAACCCCCATTGAAAAGTAGGATTTGTAATGTGCCCCAACCTCCTGTATGAAATGATCGTAGCTTCTGATCTTCTTGCATAATTGACCACATTGAAAAGCACCAAAAAAATGCATTGCTTGCTTCGCATTCAGAATTCAAGCTTAGCCTTATAATTGTGGGCTTAGCCACGTACTTTAAGCTAGCATAGCCTCGCGACTAGGCTAGTATAACTTCACGTTATACACTTGTGTGCTGACTTAGCCTCACACACGGAGTTAGATTCATGCGCTGACTTAGTCTCACATACTGAATTATCTTCGCATTTTAGTTGCAGGTATAACTTTGCACTCCACGCAGGCATAGCCTCGTATTTAGATGACTTTATGCTGGGGTAGCATTGCATTGTATGCGGATTTTGTGTTGTATACAATGTTTATGGGACATGGGTCCCACCCTTGTGTGGGCCATATTTGACTGGTCATGATAAGCATTCAATTGACCACCTTTTACATTGAAGTTTACGCGGGGCTGAGAGTTAGCCTCGCATCCTGCGTCTTCTGTGCAAGACTGACAATTATCTTCGTATTTGGATTACTTTACATAGGTTTAACCTCGCTTTACATGCGGGTTAGACTTGTGCACTGGCTTAGTCTCACGCACTGAGTTAGACTCCTACGTTGGTTGAGGCTCGCGCAGTGAATAAGTCTCGTACTTTACTTATAGGGATAACCTCACATCTGGTTAGCTTTAAGCTAATGTTTAAAATAACGATAACATTAATGTTTTTTTTTTGTTAGGTTATGTAGCAAATAACGTAACACATAACGTAGGTTACGCAATTTTCTATTTATTTAATTAAAATAAATATAAAATTGTATTTAATAATTTTCATAAATAAGTAAATAAATCTATAAAATTATATAAAATATTGTAAAATCAATATAAATGCATAAAAAATTATAAAATTTTATAGCAAATATCACAACAATTTTTTAAATCATACACAACAAAATATTATTTTTCCTTATAACATGAAGATAATCCTGTGTGATCATTTAATCTACAATAACAAGATCATTCTCCTTTAGAATGTAGTTTGCATCTTCCGGATCGATATCATCCCCCGTCTTATCAAAACTATCATCAATTACTTTTTCTTTGTCTGAAGAAGATACTACACAAAAGATATACAAATTAAGATGTTATTAGATACTCAAATCATGATAGTGGAATATTCTTTTAAGAATATGAAATTGTAAAAATTGGATAACTTACAAGTATCGACCCTTCGTTTCTTTATTGGGGTTTCAATTCCATTTTACTTGTCTCCCTTATCCACAATAAATGGAAGAACATTTTGATTGCTATTAATTGCAGTGACCTCTAAGAAATTATTCGTTCTTGTATTAGAATCGTCACCAGTAGGCTCATCTAGCAATCCAATATCTTCTGGGAGACAAGACTCTTCACTCTCAACAAGCCATTCATTCTCTAATATCGCATCATCAATCAAAATTGGATCCAAATTCATTCGCTTCCTCCGAATATTTCTCTCTCTAAGCTTAATATTGTACATGATGTACACAAGAGAATGTAGGTGTTCTTACTCCAAGCGATATCTTTTTTTTAATGCACCTTTAATAAAGTTGTGAATTGTTATATGATCATGATATAAATAAAGTACTTAAAAAATAATAAATTGACTATTGAGTTTTTTAAATTCATACTTACTCAAAAGTGCTCAAATTGCGTTCACACACAGAAACACTAGTCGTAAGATAGAGAATTCGAATTGCAAACGTTTGGAGTGTTGAAACATCTCTCTAAATCTTTCCCACCAGGTAGTTAAAAAATATAATTAATTTTGGTGTTAAAAAATGCAATAAAAAAAAACTTAATGATATATCTACAAATAGAACCCTAAGAATGAAAACAATGAATTAAGATATACCAGGACTTCGAGCGTTATAGTCATTTGAGTGGGAATCCAAATTCTCCAAGCTTCTGTTTATACTGATCCAGGTCCACATCAGCTTATGCATACTCATTGAGCACCGGGATCATTCGTTGCATGCATTCACGAAGGCCTCTTCTAACCTACGGTATATTGAAAAAATGTATCACTGTAGAACCATCTAGGATTTAGAAAGTAAGCCGCTGCATTGAGGGGCCTATGCAACATGCCTGTCCATCTCTTATCAATCAAATTCCAGTATGGTATGTACTTCCGCCTACTGCCCCCACAGACATCAGCAATTTTCTCTTTGCAACTGTCGAGATACTCATAGAAAAGGCCTAGAAGGCCTCATATCTGAATCCACCTCTCGCAGCACAGACTAGTGAAAGTGTGGTGCTAAAGCAAAAGAAAACTCAGCCCCATAAGCTTCTCCTAGATAGCACTGCTCTTTTTAACTTCACTGCATTTGGTTTCTTACTCCAAGCATTCTTAGTGAAATCATTAGAAGCAAACATCTTCCTCAATGGTTGCCTTAATTTATAGTTTTTGTAGAGTTAAAAATATCGTAGCGAAACGAGTGATGGCCAGCCTTAGCATTTCCTTTTCCTTCGTGTATGTCCGCATCAAACTCAAAACCCAACCATGATTATATATAAATTGTATTATCCCCTTTGCCGTTTCAAAAGTCTCCTTATTGATCTTCATCTTTCTTATATCCTCTAACATCAAATCAATACAATGAGCTGCACAAGGAGTCCAGTAAAGACATTTTCGTGAATCCATAAGTTTTATGCCCGCGTTTACATAAGAAGTTTGGTTGTCCGTAATCACTTGGATAATATTATTTTTTCCAATCTCCTAAACTATCTTATCAAGACACTCCCACAAGTAATTTCCTGTCTTGAACTAAACTGATGCATCAATTGACTTATAAAAAAAAGTTCCCTCTAGTGAATTAACAAGAAAATTTAACAAACTTCTGCTCTTCCTATCAGTCCACCCATCTGACATCACTGTACAACCATATTTCTCTCATGCCACCATGTGCTTTTCCTTAATTTTGTCAATATCCTCAACCTCGGTCTTAAGGACCCGGGTCCTTATCTCGTATGGAGTTGGTTGCTTTAAGCCAAATCCAAAATTCCCAACTATTTCGATCTTCTCCTTCAATATGGACTATTCAATATGTTGAATGGCAGCCCGTTTGCATATATACATCTGCCTATTTTTTTGACACAATCCTCTCTAGCCTCCTTTAAAACTGTCTCTAACGTAGATTGACGGGCTTCAAGATTAATAAGTTTATTCATCGCACCTAAAGTTCGAGATTGAATATTGTTATCGGCGGTGCTTTCAAGCTCTTGGCTCACCAATTCAGTGTCTGATTTTCCCATTCTCCCAATTTTACGGGTTAAACATGCATTTTTCTTCTTTTCTATTTCTGTAAACTTCAAAGTATCGTTACATATTTTCTTTACATCTGCGGGACTTGTTCACACATTTTTACTCCATGTCTAGTACCGGCCAAATGGTGTTTAAGCCGGGTGATTCACAGTTATGTGGTGATTATAAAATTTACAGTAAAAATAATTTGAAAATTCCCTTTCTTTGTGAATCCCCCATTCTCTGGCCGGATCCATATTTTGACATGATTCTTCTTGCGGATTATCTAATTTCAATCTACAAAATAATACAATTTTTCAAGAATTACTTTGATACAAATAATTCAACAATTGTTTCTAATTACTTGTACACAAATTATTAAATTTATTCAAATTCAAACAATTTCTTCTAATTCAAGTCATTCAACAATCACGCAAAAAAATTCATCAATAAACTTAATTCAAGTCATTCAACAATTTCGCAATTTAATTCAAGTCATTAAACAATCACAAAAAAAATTTCATCCATAAAATTATTTCAAGTCATTCAACAATTTCACAAAATAATTCAACTCATTCAACAATTTCACAAAATAATTCAAGTCATTCAACAATTTTTTCTACACAACTCCTTCAAATTCCAAGATAAGTAGTTCATTTTTTCCTTAAGTAATTCAGTTTTTATAAAAAAAATTAATTTAGTTTTTTTTAAAAATTTAATTCAGTTACACGTTTACTTTTTTTTAAATAACTTACCTTAATTCAGTTACACATTTAAAGGTTTATTATTTTTACAGTAAACAAATTTTTAAAAAAATTTATTTCAGTTTTTCATCAATAATGTAGTTTAGCTTAATTCTTTTAATTACATAACCCGACAAACAAAAATCACTCCCAAAACAACTTCGATTGAGATCACTGGAAAAAACAAGTTTTTAAAAAAGAAACTTGTAACTGTAAATCTATGGAAAAAAAGTACTCCTAACACAACTTATCCTAACACTGATTCCACAATTGAGATCACTGGAAAAATAAAAAGTAGTATAAATAAATGAAAAAAAATTCTCAAAAAATTACCTTCATCGGAGTTGCGGCCTGTCAGAGAGCGCTCAGAACGTCGGCCTCTCTTCCACTGCCTTGGCCGCAAACGAAACGAAAAGGGTGGCAGAGAAGAATCTGCGACTTGGAGGTGACTCAAGTGAGGGCGGTCAACTGGAGAGGGTGTTGGAAGATGTTCGGACTTCGGAGATGATTCGGAGTTGGTCGGAGCAAGAGGGGGATGATCGGAGATGATCCGGAGTTGATCGGAGCAAGAGGGGGATGATCGAAGATAATCCGGAATTAGTCGGAGCAAGAGAGGAGGTTAGGTAAAGTTGTCGGTAGAAAAAGGGAGAGGATCGGAGATGATTGGCTATTGAAGACGAAAAGGAGGGGCTGTCGGCGAAAAACCGGAGAGGATTTAGGTCGAAGTTGGTCGGAATCAGAAAGAAATTTGGAGAGGTCGAATGGCGATTGCAAGGAAAGGGGGAAAATTTTTTATTAGGGTTTATCGGGGAATCGAGCGAAACTGAGGATTGGGAATTGGAGAGTCGGGTTTTTATTAAAAATTATATATAACGTAACGTAACGCACGTTATTTAAAAAAACTGCGCTCCACAGCAGGGTGTTATTTTGCCCTGCTACGGAGCGCAAGAAGGATCGTTATGTTTCGTAACGCATTAAAACGTGTTACGTAACACATTTTTTAATACATTGCTTTAAGCTGGCTTGGCCGCATGTTGCATGATGGCATAGCCTCGCATTTTGGTTTTTCTTCGCAAGACTGACACTTAGCCTCGCATTTTAGCAATTCTGCGCAAGAGTAATACTTAGCCTCACGTTCTTGTTTTTCTGTGCAAGGCTGATACTTGGCCTCGCGTTTTAGGTGCGGGCATAGTCTTGCATTCTGGATGACTTTAGCGAGCTTAAACTCGCGTTTGGATTATGATTTAACCTCGCGTTATGATTTAACCTCGTGTTATATAAGGAGGTGGACTTGTGCGCTGACATAGCCTCGCGCACTGAGTTAGACTCGTGCACTGGCCTAGCCTCGCATACTAAATTAGCCTCTCATTTCAGCTACGGACAAAGCCTCGTGTTTGGATTGCTTTACATGTTAGCCTCGCGTCTTGATTGTTTGGCTCAGCCCTGCTTTCAATGCGGGCTTTGAGAGTTTCAACTAGTTTTCTGCACAACCATTGTCTCCTGACAATCGAGAGAGATTCTGAAGACTGTCACCAAGTCTATAGTGAGAATGAGCACTTTGCTGCGAGCTTTAGACAGCCTCTACATGAAATAATTTCCAAATGGGTCCATGATCGTAGCAAAATTCTTATCTCCTTCCATTGAAATAACTTCATTACAATGAAAGTGAACAAAAGAAAACAAACGAGAGAATTTATAATCTATCGCTCTTTTTTAAAATATAAAGTGAGCTCTACGTAGCAATGGGATCCTTCGAATAGCTCCTTTTGACGATCTTGACGTGGAAGTCTTCTCTCTTGATGAAGATGACGGCCGACTCTTGATCTTCTCTACTGGTCTTGATAGGTTCAAGGCTCTCACGCGTAAGTTAAACTTCACAAAAGCTCCAAAGATCTCCAAAGGCTTCCTTGAGAGGGTATTTATAGCCTTGAGCTAATATGAGAGTTTCCAATTGACTAGAATTGGAAAGTAGTTGTGTTCATCAAAAATTCTAATCAAATATCTTAATTTTGATTTAAATCTCTTGATTTTGGACTCTGATTGGACTCAATTTGGATATTGGATGAGCCCAAATCTCTATCATAATCAATTTAGAGTTCTAATGAAATATGCTCACACGGAGTTAACGCAGAGCTAAATTTACCAGAACACAGAGGTAAAGATTAGCTCCGCGTTTTACTCAAACGCGAGGCTAATAGCCAAACGCGGAGCTACAGAGTTAGCTTCGCGTTCTGCGTGGTTATTTCCTTTTTACTGATTTTTAAAAATTTTACCACCAACAGAACCCCCTCCAAAGTTTTCAAAATGACTTTTAACTTAGCAAATTTTGAAATATTTTGGATTTTCAAACTCGAATGCGGAGTTAAAATACCAAGTTATCTTTGCGTTTTCATTTATCATGCGAAACTAATAGCCTCGCGTTTCACTGAGCAACCGCTCCGATTCTCGCGCCGAATACCAAGGGGCGGGCTTTTTCATTTAAATAGAGTCTCTTACTCTTCTTCTTCCTCACTCGGAGATTCAAGAACTCAGAGCTCAGGCAATCCAACCGACCGGCGACCCGAGCGATTTGTTGATTTTCGTCAAATTTTCCATTGATTTCTTCAAGAGCAATGGCACCCAAGAAGAGCACGTCATCGCGCGCTTCCTCCTCGTCGGCGGCCGGCGCAAGCAGCAGCGGCAGTGGTCGCGGCAGCAGCCACAGTGGCGGCGTGGCCTACGCCACACCCATTAGAGGTAATAATCTCCCATTTTGGACCTTCTAGGATGATTTTAAAGTGATTTGGCTCGGTTTTAACTGGCCAATCATCCCTTTCACTGGCGAAATCATCGTCGTACTCTGGCCCGATGGCTTGGAGAAGAAGAAACCTCTGGTCTTTTTCTATGCGAAACTATCACGTTATCTTCGTGTTTTGTATGCGAAATTATTTTTCTTGACTGTTGCGTTTCCTACGCGAGGTTATCGACTTAGTTTCGCATTTTATCTGACGCGAGGTTAATGATTTAGCTTCGCGTTTTATCTGACGCAAGGTTAATGATTTAGCTTCACGTTTTATCTAACGCGAAGTTAATGATTAAGCTTCGCGTTCTCCTGACGCGAAGTTATTATTTATGCAAAGTTATTCCTTAACTCCGCGTTTCTGCACTTAGGAAATTTTTTTTAATCTTCTTTCAGAATTTCTTCTAACTTTGTTTCTTCTTTTTGCAGTTGGTTATTCAGTGGGTCCTCTCTCACATAGGCACCACTTTGGGTTTGCTAGGGGTGCAGACCTGGCGACTCAATTCCGTTTTACCACTGATCTCTCTGCCTTCAAACCCGGTCTAAGGGAGTGCAGAGAGAAGTTGATTAGGTACAGCCCCGCAATTGTAAGGAGATCATCACCGATGCTCCTTTTGAAGCCATGAACCGAGAGGCCCTGGAGAAGCCAACATTGCTTTTTGGAGACGTCATGGAGCACTCTGATGAAATTCTCTTTGAAAAAGAGAGCAAGTGGCTATACCAGGCTGGTGACCTGCTCATATTTCTTCCTGACATGGAGCGCAGCTACCCTCTGGTGTATCTTCAGAGGCTATCTTCCCATCGTGAGTTAGATTGGGAGCTAACTCGGGACTACGGAGTTGCGACCGTAAATCCGGCTCAGGTGGGGCTTACCAAGATGGTCTCACCAGATGCATCACCAGGCTCCTTCCTGGTAGAGTTACCAAGGAGCACCCAGTTGGAGAGGTTCCCATTCGGGCCAAGACTTCCTTGAGTGAATTCACGGCAAAGGGTGGTCAATACCCTGCAAAAGACTTCAGGATGCCCAGCTGGGTTCACTCATCAGGTAATATGTGATGGTTCCGGCTTGTCAAGTATGTGCTAGACACTCATGAGCAGATCCTGAATGAGATTGGTATTTATAAGGCCATCAGGAACATCCAGTTCGGTTTGCTCCAGAGTTCATACCATCTCTTTAGTCTCTTGGAGATGTACAAGCCTGAAACTGACACTTTCTTTACACCAGTGGGTGAGCTGGGACTTACTCTCTACGAGATGTACGAGATGTCAGGCCTATTTATGTGTAAGGTTCCTTACGAAGAATATATCCCTACCGCCGAGAAGCTGAACATGCTAAAAGTGAGGGACGAGCGCATCAATGAGACATATTGGGAGATGATGTGTCATTACCACATCTGTGCTAACCTAGCTGGGGTAAGGAACAAAGGGATTAGCCACAAGAAGTGGGTAGACTACCTCTTTGTGAATTTAAAGGAGAGTCTGCCTATGGTCCGTGGACGAAAACATATAAGCGTTGAAGAGATCAAACAGCGTATCTCAGATTTGGAAGCCACGGACATGGTCTTCTAAAGCTTCCATTATCAAGTCCAGTTCACCATTTCTAATAGGGGTTTACTCGTTGGCTTCTTAATACTTTGGCTGAAGAGATGCATCGTCCCTTCACTGCTCAAGGAGGCCATTGCGAAGAATGTCGTTTACCCTGCCGTTCCACTGGCTTATGGACGACCGTTCGGGCTTTTACCAGCAATGGTAAGCAATCTCCAGAACGGACTTCGAGCCCTCTGCAACAGCTTTGTACCAGCAGAGAAGAATAAAGGCAAAGCTACAACGGGAAAATCAACAAAAAAAACTGCTACGGTAAAGACACCGAGGGTGGAGATGCCTTATACGTATTTAATGGCGTGGCTAGTCATGCACTTCTCGTCTTTAATGAGCGCTACAGATTATTGTCCGATTGACAAACGCTTCTTCGTGGAGAAGTATTAACGCTCCACGTGGAAGAGTAACTATATGTCGATCATCCGTAAGACGTTCCGCCACCACCAAAATTACGAGATCTTCCGATACTTCCCGAATTTCCCTGGTGGAGGTACGGATCAAAGTTTAAGGATATTTTGGGAGCAGACAACTTTACCCATTTATCTTCGAGAGCCTTCTGGTGGTTGCTGAATATCCGTCCTGGGCACTTGGTGTATCGTCAAGACACCATGTGCTATATAGAGCCGTATACACCAAGCCGTTTTGCTCGTCAATTTGGGTATACGCAGTTCTATATCGGGAATCCAAATAAGGGGCTAGCGTACGAAGGAAACTTGTACGCAGGAGCACGAGGCTGGTTCCATTTTGTTGCCGGAGTAACCAAAGCCGAGTTCATGCTACCCCAGAAATCACCGGAGTTGAGCATGGCGTTAAACTTTTGTACATGGTACAGCATTGTCAACGTTGATGTACCAAATTTCTCTATCAACCACAGTTGCTGTAAAGAGATAGAAGCATGTTACTCTCGCCGAAATGGGGTGAAGAGAGTTAGAGTGAAAGGAATGGATGAATTTCTTAACACGGCGGTCGATCCATCAGACGCAGGCAATTCTGATGATGACAACACTAGTGACGATGATAATGTTGGGGCCAGATATGCTTTCCAACCTGCTAGGGATGATAGCCTACGCTCCAGAAGTCCGACCGTAAAGCGTCGTGGGACCGTTAGAGGCGAGCCAGCTCGTAAGAAGAAGCTGGCCGGAGAGACCCTAGTGATTCCAGAAGAAGCAGCGGTCAGTTCGCCACGGACCTTCTTGCTTCGACTTTGCCAACAGCACCAGCAGAGGAAGGCAGGCCGACCGAAACTTCGAGTGCTACTAAGGCCCCGATTCTGCCAGCCACCAAATCTGCAGAACACAATACGACGCAACCTCTAGGTAGCGAAACGGGTGTGCTCCTAGAGACGGCCATAGCTCCTCCTTCAAGTCCAACCACGGGACTTTTATCTACTGGTATGATTCTGATCTTTAACTTTGTTTTCTAACTTTTTATTCTTTTATATATATACGACACTTTTGTCTGCTTTTGAGATCCAAGTAGTCAGCTTCATTCGCTCATGTATTCGACTACCAGGGTGGAGTCTGAGGAGCTGGTTGACTATTCAGGCACTACCGGCTCGGTGGGTGGACTTGATAGTTCGGCAGAGATGTTCAGCATAGACTATTTCACGCCAGCCCCTCACTCTGTTCCTACTTCGACTCCCGTTGTTGATGAACTCGGGAGTGATGATAGGACAGAGGCCGTTGCGGATATAGCAAGAGAAGCTCCCCCGTCTCCAAGCCTTTCATCACCGACACCGACCGTTTGCTCTGAGGACACTTTTTCGGTTGTCATTGGCGTGCCCTCAGCTCCCCTGGCCGCAGTATTCACACCTTCCACAGTTATGGCCGTCGAGACCCCAGTCACTCCTTCTGCTTCAGCTTGTTTGCCAACTGCAGAAGAGGATAATTTGAAGTTTTCTTTCCAAGCGAAGCTACCTCTATTACTGGAGGGGCTTAAGGTGAAGGCCTTCCTTCGGAATCTACTCCAATCGGTGAGGATGCTCGAATGACTGGTACCAGCGATATTTCACCCCGGGTTCCCAGTTCTGTCAAATCCTTATTGGCTTTACTGGCCCCACATGTTATGAATCTGGTGCAAGGACGAGCTTCTTCATCAACTCCTACAGAAGCCACTCCTTCCCCAGTGACATCTTCCTTAGTACTGCCTATTCTCAACTTAGACATTGCTGATCCTCTTGAGGAGTTCTTCAATCACAGTGTCAATGATTTCATGTGGCTATTAAAGAGATGTATTGGGATGATCCTGGATGGGAGAGACTTCCTTGAGCTTGGATGTCCAATGTTAGCCAGTTATCTGGCCAACATTGAAAGAATTGGAGGGCGTGACCGAGCAGCTCCTTACCGAGCCCGCTTAAAAGCTTTGGAAGAGCAGGTGCAAATGTTGAACACAGTTCGCCATGTGGATGTGGAAGCGATCACCGAAATTGAACTGGTGCGGCTTCGAGTAGAGCTGACGACTCGTCAGGAGGAGTTGAAACATCAAGAGGACGACTGGTCTAGGGAGTTGGCAGAACTACGAGCCAGTCAGGAGTCAGCTCTCCGGGAACTAGAGATGGTGGATTTTGAAATCGAGTGGAGTCAAGCAGTCATTCTCAGAGCCAGGGAGACCATTGCCAAAGCTCAGTCTATTTTAGAAGCCAGCGAGTCTCGACTAGGGGAATCCGTGAAAAATGAGAGGAGTTGATCCTTCAACAGGGACAGCTCGAGCAAGAGGGCATGATGAGGAACTGTTCTATCGAAGAATCTCGTCAGCGGTTGGCCAAACAACTTGCTATAAATGACGATGATTTATGTCGGTAGGCTCAACATTCAGTAGAAGAAACCCGTCGTCGAGTTATTAATGAGACGACGAATAAGTTGAAGTTTCTCTGAGAACCTTAACTTCCTTGTTTTCTTCTTTTCCTTATACATATTTTGTTTATTCATTGTAATAAAGGAACTCTAACAATTTTTGAATTCTTTTTGTTACTTTATCCATATTCTTTCAATTCATGAATAAAAATAATTCTTTTGATTCTTTTATCTGTTGGCTACGAACTTTTCTTGCACAACAAATGATGACATAAATAGTTCATAGTTTGGGTAAAAACAATCCAAAGCTCATCTGCATAACTTAAATTGTTGATACCAGAATGAGGGTCAAGATTACTGACCTCGATAAAAGCTCATTAATAGAGCATGCTAATAGTTTGGCGATGGCGTTTAATTGCATTCACTAGAATGATCAGGTTATGATCATTGACTTAGACAGAGGCGCCTAATTGCACATGCCTTAATTTGATAAAGAAGTTCAAGTGCTCACCTGCGTAACTTGAACGTGGATGATTATACTCTTAGGGATAGGAACCAAATGCGACAATTTTTTTTATGCATAATACTGTTTCAAAAATTTGCCGTTGATCGGCATCATCATTCTGTCACCATTTTGGTTCATTAAGCGATAAGCTCCACTAGAGTATACCGTCTTCACGATGAATGGTCCTTCCTACTTGGGCTCAAATTTACTCTTAGTTTTGTGGGTCATAACCATTGGCCTTTTAATGGTCAGAACCAAGTCTCCTTACTTGAAGGTTCTCTATTTAACGTTCTCATTGAACACTTGCGAGACTCGGACTTGATACAACTCAATTTGTTGCTGAGCCCGGAGGCGCTTCTCATCTAGCGCTTCTAGTTCTCGCAGTCTTTGTTGATGTCGTTCCTCCGTCGTCATCTTTGTGACTAATGCCACTCTTAATGACGGTATCTGGACTTCTAGAGGTAAGACGACCTCGCTTCCATATACTAAGGAGAAAGGGGTAGTTTTTGTAGGGGTGCGGACTGTGGTGCAATAAGCCCATAAACACTCTCATAACTTTTCATCCCAATCTCGTTTGTTGGAAGAGACAAATTTCCGAATGAGTTTAATAATGGTTTTATTGAAGGCTTCGGCCAATTCATTAGCCGCGGGGTTATACGGCGTTGAAGCGATATCTTTGACTCTGAGCTTATCAGAATCGTGAAAACCCCTGACTGATGAACTGTGATTCGTTATCATGAATGATTTTTCGAGGAACACCAAAACGGTAAATGTCGTGATGTTTAATGAACTTAATCACGTTTGTCGTCTTTACCTCCCTCTTGGGCACGGCTTCGGCCCATTTTGAAAAATAGTCTGTTATCGCAAGTATGAACCGATGTCCTCTGAATAATGGGGGAGTTATTGGCCCCACGATATCCATCCGCCATGCTTCAAAAGGCCAATTAGCAACAATATTGTGCAAGTATTTTGGAGCTTGATGAATAAAATTAGCGTGTACCTGACATGCATGGCACCGTTTAGTGTATACCATTGCATCGGTAATCATTTTTGGCCAATAGTATCCTAGCCTTCTTATGTAGTTCCCAAGTTTTGGACTGGGTTGATGGGCTCTACATACTCCATCATGCGTCTCTTTCAACACTTCATCGGCTTCTATTTTTAAAATGCAGTGCAGTAAGAGACCATCACTTGACTTTCTGTATAAAGTCTGAATTGTGGGATCATAACAAAATCTTTGGGCCTTCCTCTTTATTGAGGCGGCTTCTTTTCAATCCTCTGGCAGCATCCCGTATAAGGCGTAATCCACGAACAGAAATCGCCAATCACGAGGTTTCAGAGTTAAGCTTACTTGGCATACTTCCTTGGCTTGGAAGATCATATCAAGATGGAGAAGTTCTCTACTTTCAATAGTGATACTTTTAGCTCTCCTGGCGGGATTGTCAATGTTGCAGCTAATGCTACAAGAGCGTCCGCATAGACATTCTCATGTTGAGGTATATGGTTGATATAAAACTGATCAAAATAACCTGCCAACTCAATGGCTAATTGATAATAGGGGATGAGGGCTTTATGTTTGACTTCATATTTACCTGTCATCTGATTGACGATGAGCTTAGAGTCTCCATATATCTCTAAATAGTTCACTCCTAATTGCAGAGCCATTTTTATACCAATAATGAGCGCATTATATTCTGCCACATTATTTGTGCACGGCTCGGTGAATGAGTAACCATTAGGAAGTATGTGTTTATATGGGGAAATCAGTACCACCCCCACTCCTGCAGCAGATCGCCTTGTAGCACCTTCAAAGAACATCTGCCATGGTTGTTCTTTGTTAATCGTGTTGACTTCTGACGTCTGTTTCGAGATATCCCCTAACGGTTTAGAGTTGGATCATATTAGATGGTCTGCGAGGAAGTCAGCGATCGCTTGTCCCTTCATGGCTTTTTAGGGAACAAAGTGGATGTCATATGGTGATAACAGCAATGTCCATTTTGCTAATTGAGCATTTAGAGATCATGGTTTTGTCATAAGGATTTTCAAAGGGTTGACCCGTGATATGACATGAATTGTTTGCCCTGAAAGATAGTGTCGCATTTTCTGGATAGCAAACACTAGGTCTAAACATTCTTTTTCAATCGGGGTATACCAATGCTCGGCTCCAATCATTGTACGACTTAAGTAATAGAGGGCATATTCATGACCCTGCTCATTATATTGAGTAACGCTCCTAGTACATTATCCATGACCCTTACATATATGAGGAACGGTCTTCTTCATGGACAGGAGGTTTCGTAAGGTGTTCTTTAAGATCATCAAATACTTGTTGACATGCTTCGTCCCATATGAAGGAATCCCCTTTTTTATAAGTTTAGAGAATGGCTGGCATCATCCTGATAAATTGGAGATAAAGCGTCTAATATAGGCCAACTTTCCTTGTAACCCCCTCAACTCCTTAAGGTTTCGGGGAGGTGGCATCTTTTTGATTGCTTTTACCTTTTCGGGATCAAGGAAAATTCCTTCTAAAGTAACTACGAATCCAAGAAACTTTCCACTGGACACCCCCATTGACTTAGCAGGATTCATCTTCAAGTGATGTCTTCGCATGAGATTGAAGACTGTTCTCAGATCCTGAAGATGGTCATCCTTATTTTTACTCTTGACCGCCAAGTCATCTACGTAACACTCTACAGTTTTATGCAGATGTTCTTTGAATATAATGCTCATCGCGCATTGATATGTGGCACCGGCGTTCTTCAACCCAAAGGACATTACTGTATAACAGTATACTCCCAACGGCATTCTGAAAACCGTGTGTTTCTCATCATCTGGGTGCATTTTAATTTGATTATAGCCTGAGAAGCCATCCATAAAGGACATCCTCTCGTAACCGCAGGTGTTATCAATCATTACATCAGTAATTGAGAGTGGAAATCCGTCCTTAGGGCATGCGCTATTTAGATCCCGAAAATCGATGCATATTCGGATCTTGCCGTTCTTACGAACTGGCACTATATTGGCCACCCAGTAAGGATATTGTTCTTAACGAATAAATCTTGATTTTATGAGCTTGTTAACCTCTGCAACTATTGCCTCCATTAATTCCGATCGAAAACGCTTTTGTTGTTGTTTGACTGGCTTGGCGTCTTCTTTAATATTTAACCGGTGCATGGCAATCTGAGGATCAAGCCCGGGCATATCTTCATAACTCCATGCGAACACGTCTATATATTCCTTGATAAGAGATATAAGTTCCTCCTTTTCTAAAAGAGTTAGCATATCGCTTATGAAAATGGGCTTCAGATTCTCTTCCGTTCCAATGTTAACTTGTACTAACTTATCTTCTGTGGGCGGGTCGCATTGTTCAAAATGGACATCCCAGAGAGTATCCATATGTTTAGCCCAGGAATCATCTTGAACATCAATTAGTTCCTCGTCGCTTTCTGGTGCGGCTGAAACCATATTTACTGTTAAAGATTGAAACCAAGCGCCAGTACTTAGATCAGAACCATGATCTAACGGATAAAGATCCTCGTCGGCCGAAGAGCTCTCTTCGTATTTATATGGCGGTGATGGAGAAGTGGATACATACCCTAACCCCCCTCAAGTTTTATGATAATAGTCTGGACTCTTCCCTCTTGATCTAAACGAGAGTATAAGATTTCGTCGTCCTTTTTCAAATTTTAATCCCGATTTTTTGATAAAATTATAACCCATCTTTTCCATCATCCGTCAGGATTTTTGCTCGTATAAGTGAAATTGGGGTGATGTTTGTTCATCACTTTCACTATTTTGCTTTTGGTTAGGCGACGCGATCACTTTGCCGAAGACAATTGGTTTTTGAGTAGTGTTCTAAATATTGGATACCGGTCCCATACCGGTCAGCCAAATTACATACCGGTTGTCGGATACCGAGCGGAATATCACGATATGACCCTAAATACCGGAGTGTCATATCGGTGTCATACCAGTTAAAAAATAATCATATAATTAGCTATATAGAACATAATAAAACATATAAAATAAGTTTATAGTCTTTACATTGGCTTATTTACATTCAACTTATAAATTTGCAGATACCGTTTAGAACGTGTGCATATGCACAGAGCGACAAATAATCATAAAATTAAGAAAAATAAGTTTTCAAGATAAAAGAAAAGTGTTTCTACAATACATAAGTGATATAATTTATAAAATTACAATATTGTCCTTTAAATGAGTTTATTTGAAACATGCTAGAAACTTTAAATATCAGTCTTTACAATATATTTTCTAGCTAGATTCAGAGTCGACTGGTTCATTTGATGGCATGCCTTCCTCATTATCTGACAACGAATCTGATGATGAGTCAACTTCTTCCTCATCATCATCTGATGCGTGCCCCTGCTTAGATTTTGAAGATGATAATGTTTTTCCCTTTGAAGTTCTACTACTCTTGGACTAGATGCCTTAACTCTTTCACTCTTTCTTTTCTTCGGATTAGTACCCATAGCAATTGACACCTATCGAAAAGTCAATTGTTCTCCAGGAAAGACTTCATCATCACGGATCGCCATTCTTTTTCTCAGGCATGAACCACTCGGTGACCTTTTTATCTTTATTGTATGTTGCTAGTGGATCTCTATTTGGGATTGAAAGTTTGCTCTTGAGTCTTACATTGAATTTGACAAAGACTAAGTCATGCAATTTATTGGAACTTAACCTATTTCTTTTTTTTGTATGCACCTAAATAAAAGATAATCACATGAAGTTCGTTTAGAACATATCTATTTGGGAGAAAAAAATATTTAATTAGAAAAGCTAAAATTGTAATACCATCTCAAATGTACTCCAGTTCCGTTTACAACCCGAAGAACTGATTGTCAGACTCAAGATCCTCATTGCCATGATCCTCAATTCGGGAGCATCTGTCCCGTAGAATTGCCACCATTGAGCTAGCAATGAATATTTAGAAATAGTTATTAGCTATTTAATAGTTTCTTTAATTAAAAATAAATTGAATTTTGCATTTCTTAAATTAAAATGCATACCTGATTAATTATTCTCTTTACTGCTGCATTTACAAAACACATTCCAAATGATCCATTTTGATTTTGATACATTGGGAGCTGCTGTGCAATTTTATCAATTCTATCATGATCATTTGGATAGAATCTGTGCATCACGTCAACAAAGCCCGACATGAATGACCCATCAACATTAATCTCAGGCTGCTTCATATAGTAATACAGAGGGTTTAAGAAATATCCAGTTCTATGTAGAGAACCCTTAAGTTTTTCCTCGCATATCCTATCAATAATCTTCCATATTGGAAGATATTTCTTCTCTTCACCCCCTAGAGCATCTCTTATCTCCTCTTTAGCAGTCTTTAGGTCACCATACAGAAAGCCCATTGAAGGGACCTTGTCCCCATCAACTCTACGCAAAAATTTCACTGGTGGAGTAAATACTTTTAGGGCAATGTTTGTGTTGTCCCAAAATTTGTTACTAGCAATTATTTCTGCAACCTAAATATTCATAAAAAGATGTATTAAAAAATATGAATAATGTATAATTTAAAATAATAAAATAAATTTTTTTATTAATTTAAATAAATACCTTCTTGCCTGCATCTGTTCTGAACAGAGTGCAATCCATCCAGTCATCAGAAATAAATATATGCTGCAGCTCCTCTCTGATTGATGATAAAGAGAGAAATGTCATGGCAAACCTAGTTGCACCGGCCTTATTAGCTCTCCACCAATGACCTTATAATATCTAAAAATTTGGTGTGACTGTATATGTACACGGAGACTGATTTTCCCATCATAATTGTACTTCGGATATATTTAACCTTTCCAATATCCGCAAGCATCAGATTAACTGTATGTCTTACACAAGGTGTCCAAAATATATTTGGATGCGTCAGAGCCAATGTGTTTGCTGCAGCCATATTATTTGAGGCATTTTCTGTCACAATCTGTACAACATTTTCCACGCCAACCTTGTTCATTCCCCTCTCCACAAATTTGTGAATATAACTGTCATCGTGTCTCTCAGAAGATACATCTTAAGACAATAAGAATGTTGTACCGGTCGGACAATATACAACGATATTCATTAAACTTCTCCCTTTCCGATCCGACCACGCATCAGTCATTAAAGTGCAGCCATTTGTTAGGCGACTCTGTTTGAATGATTCAAGAGTTGCATTTGTCTCCTCGACCTCTCTCTGGAGGCGTATGGGCTAGGAGTATGTAAGTTTAGTCCATACATGCCAATGGCTTGGACCATCTACATAAAAGATGGCTACGTAGCAATATTGAATGCAAGCCCTCCTTTATAAAAAAAACCTGGCAATATATCGAATTGTATCGTCTC
This sequence comes from Dracaena cambodiana, assembly GCA_036321105.1. Lineage (NCBI taxonomy): Eukaryota > Viridiplantae > Streptophyta > Magnoliopsida > Asparagales > Asparagaceae > Dracaena > Dracaena cambodiana. Next base: position 21,661,964 of record JAYEPQ010000020.1, on the reverse strand, counting down.
TAGCCTTTTTTCCGGAGGCTGATGGCACGGTAGGCTATTTTTGAGCTGCTTCTACTACTTCCTCGATCGATCGAATAGCAAATTGATCCATCGGTCCTGTTGTTTTGCAAGAAGATGACTCCTCTCGAGTTGTCTCCTCATCTTCATTTTCCCCACACGAACTTCTTTAAACAAATTTTAAAGTTCTATTGTTTTCCCTTCCTTTACTTCTCTAGTTTTATTTAGCATTACCAGAGCCTTTTGCTTCACATCATCTGGGACCAAGGGAGAGCCTCTGACATTCTCGCTGACATGACCTAAATGTTCCTTCAAGCGGGTAATGCCTCCCTCATATTCATTATTACAGAAATTACACTCCACTTTATTGGGCTTATTAGGTACTTTTTCCCTATTCCCAAGCTAGACCTTTACCTCCTCGCTTCTCTTGAACATTGGAAGCACCAGAAGAAGACATCCTTCAAACTATTTCTGACCTCAAAACTTATAAAAAAAGACAAACAATTAATTGATTAAATAGCTAAATAATTGTTGCACTTAATTTATATTAAGTTAATCTATTTAAGAATTCAAGCTTTTAGTAATATAAATAAAATTAATAAACATAATCTAAGTTAAAACATAATCATATAAATTTAACTTTAATAAACATAAAGTTAATAACATAAATAAAATTACTAATTTATATTAACTTAATCTAATTAAGAATTCAAACTTTTACTAATCATTCTAATTCAAATTATATTAGCTAATTACTCGAATTGCTTTGTCCAGTAATCCAGTTCAGTAATACAATAATCCAGTCCAGTAATTCTACTAATTCTTGTAATTGCACATGCTATAATGTAACTTGTAGTTGTAAGTATATGAAAGTTTATCTAGCATAATCTATTTCTTCTTTTACTAAATACTAATACAAATTTACAAATTTTATCTACCATGAAACTCATACACACAAAATCAGTGAATTCGAACCACTAATTCACACTGAATCAATGATTCGATTCACTGATTCAGCGTGAATGAGTGAACCGAATCACTGATTCACACTGAATCAGTGATTCGATTCACTGATTCACGCTGAATCAGTGATTTGGTTCACTGATTCACACTGAATCAGTGAATCGAATTGCTGATTCAGTGTGAATCAGTTATTCAAATTTACTGTAGACTACAATTCACTGTAGAGTACGCCACTGGCCGAAGCCCTGCTGCCCTAGGCATCAAATATTTTCCAAAATTCCAAACTGAAAAATGAAATTCCATTAACACTTGAATTATTCATGAAACAGAAATACTTGACTTACACCAAAAAAAAATTCTAATATAAATTGCAACCAATTAAACCTAAATAGCACAATTATAAAAGAAATTGAAGAAATTTGTAACTCTAAATCAAATTAACATGAAAAAAAATCAAACTTGACTTACCTGGCCGGCGGCCACTGCCCCACTGGATAACGTACCGATGAACTTGAGATGGCAGCGTCGGCGGAGAACGGCGAGCACCCTTCGAAGACTCCAAGACTGGGAGAAAAGAATCGGAGAGCGAAGAAGAAAGAGAGAGAGAGAGAGAAAACAAGAGAGATTTATGGCTCGATTGGGAAATTAGGGTTAGGGTTCGACCCGATCGGTCGACGATCGCGGGAGAGAACGAGAGAGACAGCAAGAGAGTGGAAGAAGAAAAATCGGAGAGAGATTTAGGGCTAGATTGGGAAATTAGGGTTAGGATTTGGTCGCGGGAAGGAATCGATCGCTCGGATCGCCGAGAGAGAGAGAGAAAACGAAAAAATTTTACCCTCTCTCCCCTCCCGACCCGTTTTATTTCTTAACGGGTCGGATTTTAACGGGTTAACGGGTTTAACCCGTAACCAAAACCCATTAACCGATATTACCTAATACGGGTCGGTATTTCTCATCTTGATACCGGCCGATATCGCCACGTGGCCGATATATCGGCCTATACCGGTCCAAAACGATAAACGGTAAAAAAGATCCATATCGTCTCATTTCTTCAATTTTAACGATATACCGGCCGATATACCGGTATATCGGCCGATATTTAAAACACTATTTTTGAGATACCTGTCGTGGAGGTACTTCAAAAAAGTGATCTCGTCCCTTCGTTATTTCAGACCGAGAGAGGAGGGATGACCTGATTGGTAAATGATGTGTGACCAGAACTTCAAGTTCGGACAGGCTATCTGTCTCGGTGGAAGTAAAAGAAGGCTCAGACTCTGTAGTAACAGCAGGCTCGTAAACTAATTTTATATTTTCATTAATAACCCACACATCCTCGGCTACATTAGTTACATTACTATCGAAATTCACATTAAAATTTATACAAGGGTTTATTTCATAGTCACCCCCATCATCCCCTTCCGGAGATTCATATTCAGTATTCGCCTCATTGCTGCTATCGTCGGGTTCTTCAGACTCTTTGCAATTCTTATAGGGACCTCATGGACCGGCTTGTAGAGCATGATATCAGTGAAGTAATTTTCTAGCCCTTTGAATGGTTGCCTATCTGCAACTAATGTCCGGACTTCTCCTTACTCATCACAGTATTTCATACTTGATGGAGAGTCGAGAGTACTATCATATAGGTATGGATCCATGGTCGCCCCAGCAAAATGTTATAGGACATGTCAGCGTCAATAATATAGCACGTAACTTCTGTCCTCAAATCTCCGATCTGACATCGAAGTCGGATCTTTCCGAGGGGACAGCTATCTTTAGCGTTAAACTCGTATATCGTAGTGTTTGTTGGTATCAGGCAATGGGGCGAAATTCCCAATAACTGCATTAATCTTCTGGGAATGACGCTTAATGCAGACCCCATATCGATTTGAATGCGGTCCACCTTCGTGGATCCGACATATCCAGTGAAATATAAAGGCCTATTATGTTTTATATTTCTTACCTGCATGTCTTCCGGGGAAAAGGTTATTTGTGGAACCTGCCTCCTCACTTGATGACAGCGAGGCCAAGAATCCTATTCTTCATCGGCTGACTCGACAATTTGTGCTAGGAAAGATTCTGAATCTGCCAAGGTCTCTCTTAATACTTCCCGAGTTGATTTTGACAATCGCAACAACTCGTAAAGCATAACTCGAGCTGGGATATTAGCCAACTGAGCTATGATGTCAAATTTGAACGTGGCATCCTTGACTTCATCTTTTCCAGGAGTTTTCTGGAATCGAAGCCCTTTTTGCTTGGCAGGCTTTGCGAGTTCCCCATATATATTCTTAGGCTCTGCTCAAGTATATTATTTGAGGTAGGCTTTGCCGGATCGAGTGCCAGAGGGACCTGCCTCATCTTGGTGAGTGGTCATAATTTCGGCCTCTTCTCCAGAGTCCGTCAGTGCTCCTGCAATTATGTACTCTTCTTTAATTTTCGCGAAAATAGTATTACTAGACTGCTTTCTTCTTTGGCTGCCTGATGCGATCCATTGTTTACTCTGTAATAGATCATGGTGGACCCACATAACTTCGCCTCTTTGTGTTGTCACAGGAGTAAGTCCTTTCTGTGACATTTCATGTGGGTCATGATTCATCATGACTAGTTTCCCTACTGGTATCGGAGTTACTCCTGCAGGGAACTCATGGGTTCCTACCACCAGGGTCGCCATATTAGCGATAAAATTTTTATGTTCCGCTATTAGCGTCAAGACTCCAGCCCCTAACAATACTTGGTAAGGTGTCCAACTTTCCGGTGGTATAAGCAGTAATTTTGGTCATTAGTTTTCCCTACGTTTTCTGGCTTTCGATTCTCCGGTAGCTTTAACATTCCCTTTCTAAGGAGCAGGTGGAATAGTGTGGGCGTCTGTTCCGCCTTGAAAGTATAAGTCCTTTCTTGTCGGGGCCGATTTTATCCCGTACCTTTTTGATTTTGAGGCTTTGGGTTTGGAGGATTTGTTTGTTTTGGAGCAGTATCGGATGTCATTACCGCTTTCCCCTTATTCTTATTATTGTTTTGTGGATGCGGCCTATTATTTCCAAGATTCCTTACTCCACGAGATTCTTCAACCCGGCGGATAAAGTTTCGGCTTACTCTCCTTATTTAAGCAAATCTTTCCAAGTCTTAGATTCTACGGCTCTCATTTTTAAGAGCACATTAGTCTTGAGGTTGTGCCTGCAAGTTTCTACTAGAGTTTCCTGGACCATTCCGTGTTTGCAATGTACGGACTTCTCCCGGAACCTTTCTTTAAAATCCTTCACCATTTCTTGTTCCCCTTGCTTTGTTGCAAGGAGAGAATGAACCGATATTTCGATATCATTCTAGAAGAAACGTGCAAGAAAGTGTTTTTCAACGTCATACCAGGAATTAATAGTACCTGAGGGCAACTGCATAAACCATGTAAAGGCAGACCCTCACAAGGTACTTGCAAATATCTTGGTCATTACTGGGTCATTACCCATTAAATGCCCTGCTTGAGACTAGTACATATATTGGCTGGGGAATCCTTTTCCGTCATACGGCTCCAACTTGAGCAGTTTATACTTTTTGGGGTATGGTGCCAAATCCCACTCAAGCGGTACGGTCTCAAAACCCCTGATTCCTTCAATTCCTCCTTGTGCATCAAGGCATCAAGTTGGCTCTGTAATTTCTCAATTTTCTCTTCATGAGGGTCATGGAAAGAATATTTATCTTCATCCTCATGTGCCGAGTAAGCATTTTCTTCCTTATCTTCTTCATTCATCTTAAATGGAGTTCCTTTTTCTTTCTTTCGCGGTGATTCTGAAGAAGTTTTGGGTTTATCTTCGACTATTTTTTTGGTATTTTTGACCACCTTCAAGAGCATCATTTTGAGATTCTCGATCATTTTTTGTTGCTCTCGGATCATCTATTATTTGGCTTCCAATCTCTAATCGATGTCGTCAGATTTGTCTGCCATATGTGATGCTGATTTTTGTGGTTTGGATGAAGCCGAAAAGCGAGGTGAAGCTATGACCAAGTTGTCGCCATCGTCGTCACAAGAACCTTTCACAAGTTTCTTGTAATTTCGAGGGGGGACGTCACCTAATTTAAGTTGGGTAAGATGATGAGATTCTTCATCACTTGATTCCGAATCATCCTCTTTATCTACGACTTTCTTCCCCTTTCCAACCATATTAGAGGTTACTGTTCTCCATTCTTTTTCTTTAATCTCTCGGGGAGCACTTTTTGTCCTCTTTGCAGGGTTTTTGTCTGACTCAGTTAATCGGTCAAATACCGACACCCTTTTCTTATTGCAGCAATAATTGTTCAGTACAGCAGATACTGTTGTCATAAACTGCTCGCAATGACAGATAGGATCCGATTGAACTTGATTTATGCTCTTCTTCTTTGTTAAGTATTCTCTGAGGTTAGTGGCCTTAAACATGGAATCGTGGGGCTCACTCAGCTGTTTGAGAGAGTCCAGGGGCCCACTGAAGTTTCTTGGAATCATTGATGTCAAGTTCTTGTCCAACAATGCGATTATCAACCCTGATTTTGAATTCAGGTTATTTTACGCGAAGCTGGATATTAGCTTCGCGTTCTGGTACGCGGATCTGAGAAATAGGTTCGCATTTTGATATGCGAAGCTGAGAAATAGCTTAGCATTTTACGCTAGCTTTGCGTTTTACGCTAGCTTGGCATTTCTGCAGAAGTTTAACTTCTGAAATATTAGCCTCGCGTGAAGGAAAATTTTTGCACGCTGACTTATTCTTGCGATTTACGCAAGTAATATCTTCGCGTTTAACACGATTTTTACGATTAACACAAGGCTGATAATTATCTTCGCGATTTACGCAATGGTAAGAAGTCTTGCGATTTACGCTAAACTCCGTTTTAACCTCGCGTGGAGAATTACCATCACACGCTGGCTTTATGAGAAGTTTATCCTCGCGATTTATGCGAGGATCAAGAATCTTGCGATTAACACAAGTCTTATTGGCTTCGCGATTTACGCTAAACTCAGTTTTAGCCTCGCGTAGAGAATCACCATCACACGCTGGCTTTATGAGAAGTTTATCCTCGCAAGTTTCTCTAGTTTTAAGTCCAAAACCAATAGCCTCGCGTGGAGAATCACACGCTGGCTTGGTCATACTTTCGCGTTTAACGCGATATTGACTGGTCTTGTGATTGACGCAAACCAGTTCGCGAGGTACAGTAGCCTCGCGTTCTACTGCTTCATTAGCCTCGCGTTTAACGCGGGCTTTGAGGACCTTTCGCCTTACTCTCCGATTTCGGTTGCGGAGTTGGGTTCTTATCAAACCAGTTTTCGTGCCTTCTTCGGCAGTAAAGAGGTCATCCTCTATTCGAGTTTTCTACCCAAACGATAGCTCCATGGCCGCAGTCTCCAAGGGTCCCCAATTAACAGTAGATTACCCGATTACCCGATTTACGGGTATTGGAGCTCACGCGGTGATAGCGCCGCGTTTCAGTCAGATTACCTGATTCAGAGGAGAGGTACTCATCGTATTTTTGTTGGTCGATCTCCAAAACGAGCATGTTAACGTCGAATCTGATCCTCTCGACGTCAGATTGCACCACGATCTCTTTTCAGTAAAAGAGACTTCTCCCACTGTAGTCGCCAGTTTGATCGTAGCAAAATTATTGCCTTCTTCCATTGAAATAACTTAATTACAATGAAAGTAAATAAAAGAAAACAAACGAGAGGATTTATAATCTATCGCTCTCTTTTACAATATAAAGTCGCCTCTACGTAGCGATGAGATCTATCGAATAGCTCCTTTTGACTATCTTGACGTGAAAGTCTTCTCTCTTGATGAAGATGATGGCCGACTCTTGATCTTCTCTATTGGTCTTGATAGGTTCAAAACTCTCATGCGTAATTTGAACTTCATAAAAGCTCCAAAGATCCCCAGAGGCTTCCTTGAGAGGGTATTTATAGTCTTGGGTCAATATGAGAGTTTCCAATTGACTAGAATTGGAAAGTAGTTGTGTTCATCAAGGATTCTAATCAAATATCTTAATTTTGATTTAAATCTCTTGATTTTGGACTCTGATTGAACTTAATTTGGGTATTGGATGAGTCCAAATCTCAATCATAATCAATTTAAAATTCTAATAAAATCTGCTCACACGGAGTTAACACGGAGCTAAATTTATCAGAACGCAGAGCTATAGATTAGCTCCGTGTTTTACTCAAATGCGAGGCTAATAGCCAAACGCAGAGCTACAGAGTTAGCTCCGCGTTCTACGTGGTTATTTCCTTTTTACTGATTTTTGGAAATTTTACCACCAACAATCCATCATCAGCATCCCTAATAGGCGAGATAACCCCACCAAATCAAAGTCATGCTCAACATCCGCTGCAAGAACCTACATCCATACTGATCCTTGGCCAGGCACAGCAAAGAAATTGACCTCCCATCAAACTATTATGCAAATAATTCTCGTGCTCTGAAGGCTGCCACCAACGGTAACTCTTCTCTCAATATCGCGAATGTTGTCAAAATCTCCAGCAAGAGGTGAATTACTGAACCACCACATACACCAATTCCATAAACAACAGCCTGTCAAACATCTCGGTTTTCATCATTGCATGTTTCTAAAAGGAACGGAAAGCATGTATCAAATTATTTGAGAGCTGCTTCCCAGTGCTATTCGGCAACATCATCAAAAATGCAAATAGGATTCTTCTCTCTTCGGCAGTTTTATTCTTGCCTTGATCAACTACTTCTTGCTCATTTTCTTTTTTTAAGTAATTCACCTTCCTCAGCTTGCTGTTATCACATGCTTGATCCCATCTAAAATGAATCTGACCTGACCTTCAAACTTCAGTCTCAGGTTCCTTTTGTAGAGCTTCAACTGAAGGTGGAATTATGTAGTCAGAGAATACATATGATTCATCATGGCCTTGAGCTTGCGCAGTAGCTCTGGCATAGCTGAAACTGCAGCCCTCTCTCTATTTGAGAATTTCACGAAGCCGCGAGCTCGACTTCGCATCAAATCATCTTGCATAAGACATATTTCTCCAACACGACCATAAGGAGCGATGATTTCTGAAATTTCTCATTCAGTGGCATGCTTAAGTTAGGCAACAAACAATTTGCCTGCATGGCGTTCCCGATCACTGGCAGCCATTCTAGCTGGTAGAGGGGCTAATGGTTCTGTCTGTAATTGCTTATCAGACTGAGAATGTTCGTATGGCAACATGACAGATCATGTTTGTTCTCAAGGGACGTCAACATTAATATCATCCTCTTTAAGAGTTTTTTTTTTTAATATCCGAGCATCATACAGCCAATGTATTCATCTCGGTTTTTTTTTTTAACAGTATCTGAGAATCATACAGTCAATATATTCATCTTAGATTTTTTTTCTTTTCAACCGTATACGAACATCATACAGTCAATATATTCATCTCGGATTTTTTTTCAACAGTAACCAAGCATCATACAGTCAATGCATCACGGATTTTTTTTTTAACAGTATCTGAGAATCATACAGTCAATATATTCATCTCGGATTTTTTTTAACACAAATTAGTAATGGTGGAAAGAGTAATTCTTTACCCACTAGATGCAAAGAAATCCATGAAGCTCATCACCGAATTGATCACCGTGTTGTAATTGACCACATCTTAATCCCATTCTTGGGCATTTAATCGAGCACCTTGCGTGCGGCATTGACATCTCCCTTATCACACAGCCCTTGCATTAGGAAGTTGTTTGCCGTGATACCAGGCGACACCTTGACTGTCTCCAACAACTGACTGAAGGATTCTACGAACAGATTGTTCATAAACAGATTGTTCATACAGTGAGTAGAGCGAGGATGCGCTCGGCATGCTTAAGGCTGGCCTTGGGCATTTGCTTATATGTACTGTCCCACACCAGTGGTGGCATCCCAAATTCTTATAAGCTTGTCATCACCACATATTATGACACCGAACTTATTGCCTGGTTGAGAGAATGCAATATCATTAACTGCTCCTACATGAACATCATTCTATAAAATGGTGAACAAGTCCATCATGGCCATTGAAGTTACACAAATGCATGAGATGCTTAGAGTATGCAACATCAAATCGACTCCCATATTAACAACTCCAACACACTGGCCAGTCCCAAATTCAAAGTGTCGTCCTTACCCTCCTGTATGCAATTTATAGGAGCCTGAAGGCAAAGCAATGCCCACAATAAACTTTTGGTGGCCTTGTAGAGGGGTTAGCCGATGGAGATCTTTATCATACTGTTATAAGACAAAGGATTGGAAGCAAAGTTCAGTATTTTCAACTTCCCAAAGAGGGCAATGGCTTTTTGTTCTATTTTCTCCTAGCAATAGATAGCAGTTTAAAAGAGATCCATAAGTCTTTTGATTCTTTGTAGGTTCTGGAAGGCTGGAAAAATACTTCTCAGCCATGTCAAACCACAAAGCATGGGTGCGGTCTTGTAACTCCTATGCTTGCGGAGTTCCCCGATGCTTACGAGAATTTTTGATGAATCCGAGGAAGTTGCCAACAGCGTTAGGGTCCATCTTAATCCGTACTCGGTCTGGAACCCATCAATGGCATCGATTTCATCGTCCGGCAATTAGATTCGCTGGAACAAGGGCTTCTCGTTGGGCTTCTCACGACTGTCGACCTCCTTGGCAATGGGGTCGTTGGCCATGGGTTGGGAGCTAATTGGGATCCCAAGCTTCGTCGTTGCAACCTCGAAGTTGGAGTGGAGGTGGAGGATGTAGCGAATGATGTCACGGTTGGCGGCGTCAAGGCAAGGATGCAGTCGATGCAAGTTATGAACCAATCCTTGGGATTTCGTCAGAGTTTAGGCTACGGAACCTCGCCGGACCCTTACAGTGGTGACTGTGGGATTTGAAGAAAGAGGCAGCACCCTTCCGCTAGGGCACGTATCAGTGACCCACAGTTGCTCTCAGCAGGATGATGATAGAGGAAAAATTTTCAGCAGCGAACCAAAGGTCCAGAGCAACACGTTCTTGTGGTCCACCGAAACTCTCCAAAATTCTAACAAATTTGACAAAGAGGGACTGTAGCAATCTCTCTTTTTTTTCTTTTTTTGCAAGCCCGACGCAAGATTCAGTTACGACGTCAACGTGTCCATGACAGTTAGTGGGCTTGAGAGTCTATCCCCTGAAGAGGCCAGAATCGTCATTGGTCAAACATCGAATGTCACTCCCATCTTGAGCGTCGGATTGTACCACACTTTCTAAGAAGGGTTCTCCCACAATGGTCGTCATTTTGTTTTCGATGAAATTTTGGATTCCTCTTCATTGTCATATATTACAATAATTTTCAAAAATTACAATGAAAATAAAATTACAATAAAAATAGAAAATAAGAAGAGAGATTTATAAATTCATCTCTTTTTGTAAAAATAGTGGGTTGTTCACGTGACTATATGGTTTGTTTCGATCCTCATTGACTGTCCGACAGAGATGAGAGCAACATGGCGATGGCTAATTCGCTAATTTTCATGAACGTGCCTAGGCACGATTTGACCAAATGACCGGTACGTACTCGAGCTCGTGCTCAAGAGTACGTGACCTTGGGTCTCCTTAAAGGTAGACTTCCACAACGCCTCATGACATCTATTTATATTCATAAGTTGGGTGGATCGCCTACCTTATAGATAGGGATGGAAATATACTGCAATCTTCATCAAATATTTGATTTAATCTAATCTGATTTGGTTCAATAAATCTGGTCTTGATGCGACCAAGGAAAGATTTGGCAGAATCTCTGAGATTTCTACTTTGATTAGATCAGGTTTAATTTGGATTTGATTAGATCTAAAATCTCCATCCATTTTGATAAAATTTGGATTCTTTGAGATATTAGCAGATGTGGGCCCCACATCAATTTTTCCTTGTCAACACCTTCATTGGTACGGATTTTCAAAAATCCTTATCACTGACTTACCCCTTTAATTGCTCAAAATGATTATTAGAATAGGCTTTATGTCACGATTACCAAGGTTCTAAATATCAGATATCGGGATCATATCGAATGGAGAGTTTTCATAAACACAGATATATTATATTTTACCAAGTGAGAGTTAATGGTAGATATATACACTATCAAATATCAATAAAAAGAATATACTACTCAACATAGTACGTGTAGGTGTATGCAATGAAAGAGGGGATAATATACCATCAAAAGAGCTCTGATCGGATTTTCGAAATCAAAAGCCACAAAAAGGTGCTACACCTGACACCGGCAAACAAAAAAAAAGTGGTGCAAACCTTGCTCTTTTAGTAGGTAACAAAAAGTAGCTGAATGTCAGGAAAAAAAATTCAAGGAAATACCAGCAAAGTTGTGATAGCACATAATCCAAATCATTCATTGTGATCTGCATATCTTAAAATAGAGGTATATAAAATATCATGCACTTTTTGACCATGCATTGGATTGTAGCAAAATGAACGGTTTTTCAATAATAAAACAAAAGAGACATCTTAATTAATTATGTGGCATGCCTAGGCCGAATAATTTTTTATACACCACCTATTTCAAACATGGCAACCACGATGAGTGGTTCTAACCATTCATTTTGATGTCGTATATTATGATTTAGGCCTCATACTTAGGTTCTAGTCTAAGAAGATACCTTAGGCACATTTTCCCATATATATTATATATGATTCTATATGGCCCTGTTTGCTATGAGAGGAAAAAAGAAAAAGATTCTTTCAATTGGTGGGTTGGAAAGAAAAGTTAAAAGAAAAAGTTGGAGGAAAGCAAGAGAAAATAAGGCTTAATATTTTCTCTATCATTTTCTCTTCCCTAAACTAAAGAAAATGAGAGGGGAAAATGACTTGATATTGGTATCTCATGCAATTATATAGGAGAATAGGGGAGTTTGGAGCAAAGGTTTTCTAATCTTATTTTATTGTTTTTTTTTTTCTATTTATCACTTTCTCTCAATACCAAACAACAAAGGAATTTTTTTTTTCCTTTTTTTCTCCTCTTTTCCCTCTCATTTCTTTCCCATTTTTCCCTTTCTATTAAATGAAACAAAGCCTATAGGAAACTTGATAAGCAGTTGAAAAAGAATTTACCCAGAAATTTTGTACTAAAATGAAAAAATAAACTGTCTAGAAAACCTACCTACTGGGAGAAAACTACCTATATTCTTTGTAGAATCCTATGTTGCTGATCTTGGTATCTGACTGCCATCAAAATTGAACAATGTGAAATTTACTTGTTTTATTTTTGTTTGGCTAAGTGATATTGTTGGAGCTAGAAACACCTATTTGTGACTTCTTGTCTTGTTTCCATGAAAATTGATAAAATATGAGGTTGGTTTATCGTATTTTTGAGGGACTAAATGTGAATAATATGGATCCAAAGGATAGATAGATAAATATAGCTGAAAAGTATCATTAATCTTTGTTGCTATTTTCATATGGTTTTGTAGTTTTAAGGTAGAGAACCAATAGCTCAAAATAAAAATATATATGCATATATAAATTTCTTCTTTTCTCTATCAAATTTGGCTTATTGTTCATATATCCGTATTTGTGACAACAACTGAAATGGTATAAGTAATTATAATCTATTAAACTTTGAACTTTTTCATATGCATAAAGAGATCATCCTCATAACACTCCAATAATAGTAATAAGAATAATCTCTCTGTATTTAAAATATGCACATAACAAGCTATCTAAATAAAGTAACATAATATGTCAAAAAAATAAAGAAACACATACCTTAAGACCTGCACACTCCCCATGGAAAGTCGAAGGACAGGAATCACAGCAGATCAAGTTGCCCCCATCTCCGCAGGCACCGCAAACATCATCATGTGAGTCTTCGCCTTCGACATTAACCATGCAAGAGCCTTGAACATAAGAAACACTTGGCTCTTTACTTATACCTATACCCGAGTTGCTACTACTCAATGTCTGTCCAGCAATCTTTCTATTGGTCTCCGTCACCAAGGCATGGATTGCATTATCCTCAGAAGTTTCTTTTCCAAGCAATTTAGTCTTTTGTGACCTGCTCTTTCTGTGCTTTGACTTCTTGTCACCAAGGAGCAAAGGAACTGTCAAGTCAACTGTTGCAGGAATTGGCATAATTGCTCCACCAAAAGTACCTGCTCCTTCAGGTTCTTTACCACATTGGCGGCAAGAATCTTTAGCATGAATGTGTACTAATGATTCTTCTGTGCCCCCTTCCTTACTGATTTTGTTCACCATAGAATTAACAAATTCAGGCATGGCAGATTGTCCAGAAGGTAGGTCAAATATATCCGTTATGTTTTGGTTGTCATTGGGATTAGAAGAACCTAGATATTGATCACCAGAAGTTTTTTCAGCTTCTTCTACCACAATAGCTTCTTTAGATTCCATAACCGGATAATCAAGGTAGATGATTGGCGTTTCATTCAAATACACATCTGTTACTTGGTCTCTTGAAGAACTACACGTCTCATGCATACTAAACTGCAGAGTGGACACTTGCTGAAGTGGTTCAATCTTTTCAGAGTATTCCTTACTAAAAAGAAATGTAGATGCAACTATTGCAGAACTTCCAGCTGTTGTAGCATCTCTAGAAACATCTGCTTCCTTAAATTCCTTACCTGAAGTAAAACTTCTATTAATGAAAGGAAAAGACAGATTTTAATAATTACTCACTATAACTGCTCAGTTCCAATTAAGTTCTTGGGATAGAACCAGTTACAAACAGAAGATATATATGTCACAGTGAAAACTAGTATATCATTAACAGGATAGGTGGCCAATTCTAGGTAGAACATTACCAATCAAAGGGCAATGACACCTATTCAATCTATCAATAGAAGCAATAAAAAAAAGAAAATTCTAAATGAACCCTTCCAATTTCTAAGTACCCCCTCTTACTAATTACACCCTCTATAAAATTCAAAAATATAAATTTTTCTAATTATACCCTCTTATGTTCCTACATTATTCATTTCTTTTTTCTCCCCAATTTATGAATACCCCTCTCTCCTAACAATTTTTTTCCCTCTTCTAGGAAATTCAAATCTCTTAAACACCTCAAAAAAATTTAATCTAATTTCAAACAAAAATACATCAAAATATGAAAATAAAATAAAATTTTTAATAAATTAACTTATTTATTGTTCAAATTTTAGTTTTTAAAGAAATTAAATTATCTTTTAAAAAATTTTGCCTACTTTTGTTATACCCTTGATCACGATATCCTTCTTTCAAATAATTTTGAATTTCTTTTCAATTGAAAGAGAAAAAACTTTGTTATGTATTGTATAGATTTTTTGAGCGTTTAGGAAATTATTAGGGCTTCGAGAGATTTAGAGAGGAGCAGGGAAGAAGACAAGGGTAGAAACATCCCTGATTTAATAGCAAGCTTATAATAAGAGTGAATATTTCGAGGGTTGCACTCCGAAATTGGAGGGTGCATTTAGAAGTTCCCTAAAAAAAAGCCTTGCAAGTTTGAACCACTAAAAAGGTTGTTAACATATAAATTATTCTAATGCAAGAGTACTTGTGAACTGTTTAGAAAGATGAAATCCAAGCAAAAACTATTAAATGAATATGTCAACAGGGACGCACGAAGAGGCACAATTCATAGGATTAGTAGCTAATTGAAATTCAATTGATTTGATGATGTAAAGTCATGTAAAATAAACTAACCTGCAACTTCTTTGGGAATAGTTTCTGACTTGGAATTTTCATCTGTATTCATGCTACTACTATTCAGTGCCTCTACAGTCATCTCTCTATTGGTCTCTGTCAATGAAAAATGGAATGTTTCATACATATCAGATTTTTTCTTAGGCAATTCATTCTTTCCTGACCTCTTCTCCAACTCAGACATCTTTTTGTTGTACTTACCATTTTCAGGTTTCTGTTCTGTAAGTTGATCCCTAACTGGCACATCAAAAGTCAAATTATTTTCCTTCTTTTGCTTTTTCTTCTCCCTAGAAGTACTTTCTGCTTTATGCCTTTTTCCGGATTTCTCTTTTTCAGATACGAGGGCATTGACATTGTCTTCTAGTCCAATATTTCCATGATCAGCAACCCCTTCTTTTTCCTTCTGATTATTGGATCCAACTACTTCGTCGGCCTTGGTAACCATGTTTACTTCTGAACCACCAAGATCTAACCGTGTGTCAACTTCTGAAGAAGACACACCAAGTTCATCGTTAAGTTCATTTTGAGATGTATCCAAGAAAATCAAGCTATCACCAATTTTGCCACCCATAAACATCCTACTGTTAGAAGAGGCATATAGGTTTTGGATGCGAGAGCCAGTAACATTTGACAGCTGTGAATTGCCTTGAGCTGATGGCTTCTCAAATAGAGAAACAGCTAATGAATTACTTTGATCATTTGAACTTAACATTTGAATAAGGCCTTTCTCAGTTGAACACCCCATCGTGATGATAACTTGACTCCCACATTCACACATACTTGGTAAAAGACTAGCATCATGACCTGCTTGAAGTACTTTATGCATCTCTGGCTCGCCACCACTCTCCCTGACAACACCTACAACTTCTGCGTGGCTTCTCATTGTATGTGAAGCAGGCACAAGATTGAGATGAATAAACCAAGTACCATTTGTCCCGCTGAAGGCACTTTTAATAGGCATTGAATCTGACAAGTTATAGTAAAATGCCTTACGTTTTACCTGCATAGTTTAAATGGAAATGATAAAACTTAAAAGAACATCACAAGCAAAGTTATAAGCAATTCAAAGCAAATAAAAGTATGCTATCTATAAATGAGAGCACATAATGTGCAGAAATCTATAGTACTCCCTCTCCTAAGCAAATTATAAATAACCAGAAGCACATAAATGTTTGCTGCTACATGTAAATGAGAGTACATATGGCACAGAAATCTTTATTACTACCTCTTAGAAGCAAATTATAAATAACCAGAAACACATACAGTTAACTTGGAGCACAAAGAGGTGCAGATATCTATAATACTCCCTCTCCCTGACATTGACATCTCATTAAAATAATGACAGTATTTGTTATACAACATATTGCCTGGTCTCTTTTATAATCATTTTCAATTAATTTCTATAATATCATTGAAGCAATCTTAAAGAAACTATCATGGTTACAAACATCAGAATCTGTTCAGATTTACCTGGATCTCAAACAAAAAGATATCATTTAAATTAGCGCATTCCATACTGAAATGATCATTCAATTGATATATTAATGCAATCAATCCTTCTATATTTTATATTAGAACCCACATTACCATAAGTATATAGGTTGTTTTCCAGTTTTCCAAACCATTTACATTGTTTCTTTTGCACATGTTCTTTTTCCTTCTATCTGCCCCTAATTTTTTGCATTGGATATCAAATTTAACAAGCTATTGCTGGTAACTTGATGGCTCATTTACAAGTATGTTAGAGATGGTGGTCCTCTCCAATTAGCCCATGTAGAACAAAGTTTCCCCTATATGGCAAGTCTAAAAGTTTGCCAATTCCAACTTCCAACATTGCAACGCTCCCTCCCAGCCCATGTGATTTGTCTAATTTGTTCTTCAGTTCTTGACCATTGACAACTGAATATGTCTAATTTACTAGTGCTTAAATATTAATACAACTTTCCAAGTTTGTCAACTAGCAAAGAAAAAAAAGAAGGAAAACGAAAAAAAAAATCAGTTTTGAGTAATAAAAACTCATGCTTCTCATATCCTTCTATGTTTGTTCAAAGTATCTAATAGTTATTAAAGTTATCATGATAAATATTTATAGATTTATACTGATTATAATAAGTTGACCCAATCGAATAGAAGATGCGAGAAAATCGCTTACAATGGTTTGGCCATGTACGACGTAGACCTACAAATGGACCAGTTCGACGAGGAGTGCTTATCAACACAGGACAAGTAAAAAGAGCAAAGAGAGGACAAAGAAAATATGGATGGAGGTGATACGAAAAAATATGGATGCTAAAGGTTGAATGAATGAGGAGGATATCAATGTGACTAATCCAGCGTGATTCTCTTTTGGTTCATGTAGTATTGGGGATAAAAGGCTTAGTTGTTGTTGTTGTATTATATGTTTACCCGAGTTTCTAGTCAGTGCCATGCATGATGTGGCTTTTACAACCAGAACAACATGTTGAAGACAAGAATGAAATTACCAGCTTTTAGCTAACAAGGGTGTATATCCAAGAAGATGCACTATCAAAAGAACAACACATTAATGGTAACCCATTAAAATATATTCAAAGGCAACCTCTTTGAGAATGCATATATGAAGAAGGGCCAACATATAATCTGTATTCAAAACATTGGAGTCCTGTATACAAGGGCAAACATGCAGGAAATGTAATGGCCAGGATGGCATTCTTACTTACAATTGTAAAGGTTTGCAGCTCCATTTATGTGTAGAATAGAGAGCCAAGTCACAACTAGACATATTTTGCAATGTAGAAGGTTATACATTTAAGTCATCTTTTATTATTATTTAGATCCAGCAATTGGCACAAGAGGGAATGGTCGAGTTCAATAAAAAAGAAACTAGTAACCAATTATACCCAACTTTATGATAAAGTTGTATCAAGGACTTGAGAGGCGTCTCTTTAGAGCATATTCTCGTTAAGTGAATTATAGTAGGGAAGGAGCAGCTCAAGCTTGATTTAGACCATTTAGTGGCTTTTCAAAATAGATATGCAAGAGAACAAACTTGAGCACAATTACAGCATCTAAGAAGTAAAATACCATACTTCATTACCAACCAAAACTATACAACCAAACATTTATATCCAATTTATTACAATTTAGGCGAGTTATGATTTGAGTTTGTTATGTGCATGTGTTGTTCCAGGCATGTGCTATATATAACAGGATCAACGACAGGAAACCCTCTTAAACCTATTTTTCAACCAAAAGAAACTCTCATACATAAAACTGCTGTAGTAAAAAAACCAAAACTATTCTCTTAAGTTTTCTTAGATTTTCCAAGAAAGCATCGGTGACATCTCAATTATTCTAAGAAAATTTTAGTTCACGTCCCATATTTTTTTTTTGTCCTTAAAACAAGCTTAAAAAAAAAAAGCCAATTTCTTCTATTTCCTCCTCTAAAACACCCTATGCCAAAATGCATATCATCCAGGTTGATGGACCTAAGCGCAACCACAACCTCTACGCAAGGTTTTAACTACCAACATCAATATATACATATACATACATATATCCATGCGAACACACATATAAAGAGAGAGTAATGAAAAATGGGAATGAGCTGACTACCCAAGAAAGTTACCTGAGTTGGTCCATTTTCACTATATATAATAGCTTTCTTCAAAATATTTTTGTGGATTTTGATCTCAATCCCTAAAGCTCACTCATCCTTTTTTTTATTTCTCTTTTTTTTAAGTAGACACAAAATTTAACAGTTTTCAGTGAACAAAACATCAGTATCCACTTAGCAGAATGGCAAATAAACTCTAAAATTTTTGAAATTTGATTCTAAAAAAACTAAGAAGGCGGAGATTATGATCCCAAAAAAAAAAAATTGAAACAAAATATTGGAATTTTTATGCCGTTATCTCACGTAACTTACCTGGGCTTGCGACTCGTATACAATAATCTCATATATATATATATATATATATATATATATATATATATATATATATATATATATATATATATATATATATATATATATATATAGTTAGGCTTGACTATTCAGAGACTATCAACTAAGATGTAAGAATAGGCAAACCAAAAAGAAAATCTATTCATGTAGACTTGATCTTCCATAAACTATCTATAAATAAAATTTCATATATTTGGATTTGATTTAACCATGGTCAAGTGCAAACAAAACGAACACATTAAAACTATCATAAAATTTGCTAATTTTTGAGTGCTTTATCCATCAGTAGATCACACAAAATTCTTATGAAATTTTGTTTGTACATAGTTTATAAATGAGCTACAGTTTATTTCCACTATCTCTAATATTTTTAAAAAAAATTCTTTTGGATGATGATCTCCATCCCTAGGGTTCACTCATACCCAATTTCTTGGGATTTAATTTTGATTTAGTCATCCATCAGGTAAATATAAAATTAACGGTTTTTGGTGAGTACAACATTTTGTATCCACTTGACGAAAAAGCAAATAAACTTCAAAACTTGTGGAATTTGATCCTAAATAAGTTAAGAAAGTAGACGTCTCGATCCCAAAAAAAGTTTAGTAAAAAATATTGGAATCATTATTTTTTTGCCACTTACGTAACTTCTCTAAACTGGCGGCTCATGTACAGTAATCTCATACACACATATTATATACACACACATATACATATATAGGAGGCGCTCATATGAAAACGGTTCTCAAAATAAGTTCTATAAGAACCCTATGAAGGGTGATCCCCATGAAAGATCCAAAGTCCACCTCAACCTATATATACTTATTAGCTTAAAAAATTATTATTTAGATGTCATTTACCCATGCATTGGATGGTTTTTCTTTTTATAGATAAAATAACATATTCTTCGAAACCTCGTAAATTATAAGGAATGACAAGAAATTTTTTGTGCACTAATAAATATACATAGATACAGGTGGATGGTTTGGATCTTTCATGGAGTGGGCATGAAGGGTTAATATGAAAATTGATTTGAGAACCATTATCAAGGGAGCAGCCCTACATACATACATATGTATGTGTATATACATATACATATATGCACACACACATATATAAGGACTATTCTCCTCTTAAGATGAGAAGGAATCATGTCCTCTCATATTTTAAAACATTGGATTTTAGAATTGACCATTCAAAATTTAAAGGAGAGGGAATAGATAAAAAAATATTAATTTTGAGATTTTCATAGACGGGCTCACCAACTTCTAAAATTTCTAAATGAGAACAAAAAAGATCCAATATGATATAACAAAATATAAGGCAAAGATATCATATTGAATCATTTTTGTTCATTCCGAGAGATTGTAGTAGTTGGCGAATGAGAACTTTTGAGATCTTTTTTTCTCATTTTCATAACGCTTTGAGGTATATGACTTTAACCAAAGCCAAAGTAAGAAATCTGCATTCAATATGGTTCCCAACTATTGTGCATGAAATAGATTCTGTACATAGTCTAGAAATTTTGAATATGGCATCATATTCCTGCTTAACATTCACTATAGATGTCGTATTAAGTTGAAACCAAAATCGTCATCAAGAAGACTTCAAGAAGAATCTATAGGTATACAATTAGATAATAATTACTTGAACACACTAGACTAATATAGGCCACAGGTCTACAGAAATCTGTGGCACAGCCATATCCCCTCAAAATCAACATTAACCCAAGTCTACATTTCCATAGAAGTATGAGCGATTCCTCCATATGAATACAATGGTATCATGAAGGTGATTGAAATAACCATGGTGCACAAACGAATTTTAAAAGGGACCCAGTAAGAGAACTATGTTGTTGGAAACTATGTTGAAAATAACGCGTTATAAAACATGTTATATTATGTTATAATACCTAACAGAAACTAAGGTTATCTATCGGTCGAAAATAACTTAATGCACTGCAATGGTTTATTTTTTACATTATTTTACGTTATATTAAATTACGTTATGTTACAATATTTGCAGTAATTGTTTTAGTAATTTTATATTGTTGTTAATTATTTATTTTGATTGTTAGCTAATTGCTACAATTTTCTTACTTGATTACTTGTTTGCTTATTTGATTGTTATATGATTATTAACTTGCTAATTAGTGATTACTTCCTTATTTACTTGTATTAATTCCTCTAGTAACTTTCTTGTTGCTGATACAATTGAATTCCCAGCTGAACTAAAATGAATAATTATAAATAAGATAAATGAGCATTACAAAATATAAATTATAATATTGATAATAACAAAATAAATTTGAATTTTGAAATCTTTTTTTTAAAATGATGACTGAAACTGCAAGTGTAAATTTAATATGAATTATGAAGATAAATTGAAAACTATTAAGAAACTTACTAGAAATTTAGAATTGATTCTATGTTACAAAATGTTTTTATATTCTTCTTTAAGATTTTTTTAATTTATTTTCACTTTATAAAAATTATATTATAAAATTATATATTTTTTATTAAATAAATAGAAATTTGCATAAACTGTGTTATGCATTACGTTATATGCGATATAATCTAACAAAGTCAAAATGTTATGTTACCGTTATTGCTATTTTAAACGTTAGATGGAAATTCTATATATCCTGCAGGGTTCCAGGTGTATCTTGCTCAACAAAAATCTTTCTCTGTAAAATCATGACTTTGATAGCTTTATGATTGATATTAGCATGTTTTACAATTTTGACAGGTATGTAGCTTTGATAGCTTTAACGAGTTGAGTTTTGGAAGCTTGGTTTAATTGAATCCAGGAAAAAAAAAACTTTATGATCTTTGAGTTGTTTATAAAGGAGTAAAACTATAAACAATAAGACATAAATTTGAAGGTGTTTATGCTTAAAATAAGGTGCAAGTTGGTCATTAATAATTTAGTGTTACAAAATAGAATAGTTAAATAATAGTTATTTTCTAAATGGTCTTATATCAGTTCAATAAGGGAATTTTCAGAGGGTTTATTTTTGCATTTTTTATAAAATATCATCTCTTTTAGTTAGATGTGGTCCACAACCGTCTCTACTGCTATAGACATTAAAGTATCAAAAGTCAAAATCTTTTCTGATATAATGAGCATTTAGATCTTCCAATTTAAATATTGATTTAGCAACTTTAAACCCTAACAAAATTGCACCTAGCATCTTCCTAAATTTTGAGTTGCACATTTGAAATATTGAGTGGCCCTATTATTCTAGCCACTGCACATATATTGATAGATATGGACACGAGTGAAGTACAATTCAAATCAAATTTAGTCAATATTTATGGGAATTGCATTAAATCGAGTAGTTGATGTCCTTGAGATGAACAATCCAATTAGGCATTCATTAACTATCAAGATATATTATTAAGAATTTATTTGAATATATGTAGCTCAAAAGTTTTGTTTTCAGATAAATGCTACTATAAAAAAATTATTTGTTCGATAGTCGTGAAGGTCATAAACAATATGGTAACATATTTAAAAGGGTATACATGAATCTCTCAACTATTAAAGCTATAGAGATTTCTAGGGTTGTTTTTTGCTTATGTTTATGACAAAGAGGTTAAACAGTTGCATATTGTGAAAGTAAATTAGCATACCTCCTTAATGAGTAATGTCTTATAGATAGTCCACATTCAATATAATAGAAAAACTTAATATGAGTCAATATGGGCTCAACGTTAAGTTTTTGTGCGCTATGCACTTATTCTTCTATTGTCCCAAGCTATATATACAAGGGTTTTATTAGATAGTGGATGGCTAATATGATTCAGTGGGATTTTTATGAACAACCATGACGAGTATCCATTGGGGTACCCACCACAATACATTTTCGATGCCACCCAATATAATGATAACTAGACAAGTATAAATTTCTACCTATTTCTTGAAACTTGCACAAACATCATCCCTCAATCCTAAGTTAGGAAAGGTGGATAGAGCTCCACTAGTGTCACATGGACTCATAGTGTACTATCATGTTGGCATGGATTCGGATTAGAGCACAACATGAGTTAGGTCTGGCACACCTCATCCTAAATAGTTTTGGATCCATATTGACCGAAACACGGTGCATTGATTAGGTCAGCAGTAAGGTTTCATTAAGAGTCAAATTTTGCTTGGGTTTTTCCATATCAAGTTCAGTCATCCACAATAACATAAATCATTAAGAAATAAACTCATAGTTTTAAGGTAATTCATGTCAAGTGCAATAGGGATTTTTCAAGTTCTAGTCGATAAGGTCCAAATTCACTAGATCCAAACCATATATATTTGAAGTTTCGAACTAAAATTCTAAACCTATATCTAACATACAAGTCTAGATTGTGGATTCAGGCTGGCTTCAGTTTGGATTAGAATAAATCAGACCAACTTGCAATCTTATTGAGGATTATGAGGGAGAGAGAGAAGGGACTTGTGCTTGAGAGTAGGGCTAGTTTGTTCCTTTGGAAAGATGATGGGAGCTGGTAGAGGTAACGATTCGAAGATATAATTTATTTGTTCACTATGGATATGTGACAGAAATAAAGAGAATATGGAAGGTAATAATAAATATTAAAAGAATATTATTTGCAAGAACTAAATGGGCATGTTGCGTGAGATGGCTTGTCTTGAAAAAAGTTCATGTTCGTAATCAAAATGAATATAATAAAGCATGTGGAGGTCAAGGATGAATAAAGATTAAATGGGTATAATTTTGGATTCTACAGTGTATTGATCTTACGATAGCAAAAAAAAAGTTTTTTTAAAAATAAAGAATGGTTTAGAGGTGGATAAAAAATAGTAAAATAGATTTTAAAAAGGCTTGATTATATAGTTTAGACATTTGCAACAGCAAGTTGAAGAGAAGAATTAAATGAATTTGAATGAGAACTAGTTAATGGAACTTTCAAATAAAAAATAAAATGGCATAAAAAAAAGATCGGATATACATGATGAAACTAACATTATGTTGAAAAATGTCTTATTGCATCATGAAGGTGACCAAAGAAACTTATAAGAATCTACAGGTAACTGATTACCTACTAAATAGAGTTGAGATGGAATGAAAAAGTCATTATGTAATAAGAGTGAAGAGGGCATCATATAAAGCTTTGCAAAATGTAGAATAGAGATATTTAAAAGAATTATAAGTTAGCAAATAAAGTAAATGAGCTAATATTGAGGTTTAATTCAATGCTTGTAAGAAATACAAAGGATAATATATATATATATATATATATATATATATATATATATATATATAAGCTTGTTGATAGGAGCAGAAAAAAGAACAAGAGACTCAATGGTAAAAATATGTATTAAATGGCAATCAACAAGTCTTAATTATAGACAACAAAATTAAAAAGGTGGAGTTTTTCACAAATTAAATAATGATAATAACATGGGAAAAGAGATTTTCACAAATTAAATAATGATAATAACATGGGAAAAGAGACGAAAGAATTTGTAGGATTAATACATGCTAGGAGCTTTGATTTTAAAAAATTATGCCTTGTGAATTTAAAATCTTTTTAGAAAAATAAAAAATACAAGAGAGGTAGAACCAAACGATATTGCTATTAAAGCTTTTAAATATTCAGGAGATAAGTTCTTGCATGGTTAGCTAAGTTATTCAACATATATACACACACAAAGAAAATGCATATTTAATGAAATATTAGCATCTTAGAACCTTTATATAAGAGTAAAAGAGGAAAGTGAAGCTATTTTCATACTTTTTGGGTATCAAGTATGAGCTACATAATTAAACTCTAGTGAGCAATTGACAAAACTAAGAAAAAGAAAGTTTGTTGCTAAACAGCAAACTAGTTTTATACCAGAAAGATCAAGTACGAAAATTATTTATTTAATAAGAGATAAGGAGAAAAAAATGGTCTAAGATAAGATTTTCATCGATCTAACAAAATCTCATGATATGGGCAGGAGACACTAGATGAAGTTGACATGATAATGATATGTGGCAAAATGCTAAAAGCTAGGGTCAAAAGCGATTGCATTAGAAAGAAATTATAAATTGCTTCTATCAAAGCTAAAATGAGGCTATTAAGATGGATTGGGCAAAAACAATAGAGGCCATGCCAGTTAGGAGAAGTAATGGATCATAGTTAATGGAGACAGCAAAAGTAAAGAAAGGCCTACTAAACAAGGATAACTAAGAAGATAGTTGTTTAAGTTAGGTAGAAGATATATCTTAAAATAAATGAATGGGAGAGAAGTATTAAAGTAAATGACACCAAATCTGCAGTATTAAGGTTCTATGTTGCTACAAAATTATGAATCCTCATTTATGTCAATCCTTTATGTTTCTCAAGGGGAAAATGAGGGCTAGCTACGAAATACAATAATCTTTCCTTTTTCTATGCATTTGCCCCTACAATCTCTACACTGAGAAGATAAAAACGGACTTAAATGAGTGCTCAATAGCCACTTGTAGCACGAACTTATATACAATTTAAAAGCTATTAGTTGACATTGTTTTTTTCTTTGCTTTACACCATTAAAAAAATTTGTTGAGTAAGTTCACTTATACTTGAATGAATATAAATTGCAATTGAACTTATTTGTTCAATGTGCACAAGAAAATAAAAGAAACCACTGGAAGATTTTTCTTCTTTTGGATTTTATACCTGCATTGCTTGGATGAGAACTTCGCCGATGTGCGGAAAGCATGAAGAATGTTCTATCCTAATTCTACCTGTTCAAAAAAGAAAGGGAAAAAAAAAAAAAAAAAAAAAAAAAAACATATGAGACTAGGGTTAACGTTAGAGTCTTGGAGTTAAATCTTAAAACAGTGTTTTGTACAAGCAAACGACCACAAACATGCAAAAAATTGATACCTTTGAGATGGCCGACCATGTCATCAGGTGAGACGTCGAGGACGAGATGGGTGTCGAGGTTGGTGTCTATAAAGAGGGGGAGACGAGAAGGAAGACGACCAGCATCATGAGATGAGGAAGGAAACGTTACCCCTTCCGCCATTGGATTTGGCGGGAAACAAGAAGAAAGAGATGGTTAATTAAGAGGCTTTCTCTGCAATTACTTTTTTACTATTTCTCTTCCTTTTCAAGCTTGGGTTCCATGATGACTGACTGCGGCGGAGAAAGAAGAAAACTTTAGGCTTCATGATGACTGCTGGAGAGGGGAGGGGGGTAATGAGTGAAATTGACAGATTGATAATGACTGAAATTGACAGATTGGGAAGGCAAAGGGTCTCCACTTTCAAGTACGAAGAGCAATGCTCAAGTTCGCAGTTAAAAAAAAATGAAGGGCAATATCCACCGTAGATACACTTTTGAGATGGACGGTTGGAAAGAAAACTCACACTATCTCCTCCTCCTTCCGCTCCTACACTCTCTCAGTCTTGTATAAACAACAATCTTAATAGGGAAATTTTATTTACCCACAGCAATTTACTCTTCACCGCACAATTTTAAAATTTGCAAATAATTACAAGTTTATCAAAAAATTTTTTGGCTAAATTATCTTTTTAAATCCAAAAATCTCTAAAACTCTTTAAAAATTTAAATATTGTCATCATCTTGCTCCTTTATTCTCTCTCTAAAATCTAAAAAATATTTTTTTATTTAAATATTAAATAAAACACATATTCCACAAACTCATCGATTTCCTGACTCTCCAAAATTTTTAAATTCCCCTTCCTAAAAAAAATTATGAAGAATTTTAAGTTATTCGAATTCACTATGGTAAGCGAAATTAGCATTTAGAGTTTGAGTTTTTTGAAAAAAATAGAAAAATCCAACATGCAATTGATATCGGAGAACAAATATAAAATACGGTTTAAAATTATTCTTAGTTTTTTATGTGTTTTTATTTGCAATTTATTGTTACTATTTTCTCTTTTTTGTGCGACATCGGTCAATGTCGTCCTCGGTGAATATTATTATATTTAATTGAGCTGACTCAAAGTTTGAACTTTTGATAAATTTTTCCTAAATTTCTGCATGCAATCGTATATTTTAATTTTTAGTGTACATGTTTTAAATTGGGATAACAAATCTCCAAATAATTTTGAAATCAATCTAATAGTTGTAATGTTGGGAAAATTAAATTTAGGATGTTAGTATCAATTTGAATAGTGAAGTCTATAGCGATGATGTCCATTTTCTTGTAATCGATACTTGTTTTGATATAAACAGAAGAACAGGGATTAGAGGAAAAATTAGGAATTTTAGGGCTCAATCGTATTAGACAAAAGTAGAGAGGAGAGAGAGAGAGAGGGGGTTAAATTTGGAAAAAAAATTGAGCGCAGAAAGAAAATAAATTGTCGTGCATAAATAGAATTTCCCTCTTAAAGCCTTTCTACAACAAATGAAAGAAAATATAAAATAATCTT
This sequence comes from Dracaena cambodiana, assembly GCA_036321105.1. Classification (NCBI taxonomy): domain Eukaryota; kingdom Viridiplantae; phylum Streptophyta; class Magnoliopsida; order Asparagales; family Asparagaceae; genus Dracaena; species Dracaena cambodiana. Next base: position 21,635,034 of record JAYEPQ010000020.1, on the reverse strand, counting down.
GTTATATTCTTTGGGCAAAAATAAGTAGAAGGGATAGAATTATTTTAGAGATTTTTTTTTTCAATTACACTCTGTTTCGATTCGAAGATTTGATAGGCAAAAAAAAAAGAAATGGAAAGAAATCAAAGTAGTGAGTGGTTTGGATGTAAAAAAAACTATAAGAGAAAAAAGGAATGAAAATGGAAGGAAAAGGAAGGTCAAAATCCTTCCAAATTTTCTCTCATTTATAGAAAAAAGTAAACTAATTAATAAGAAAATTTAAATGTTATATATACTCTTTAATTTATAAAAAGTTAAAGTTAAGTGACTTGTGCTTTCTATGGTTCTAAAACATTAAAAAAAAAAAAGGTATTTACAGATTTGTCCCTTACATCTTTATAAATTATAATTTAGTCTCCAACATCTTTATATTTAGGATTTTGTCCCCCAAATCCTTTAAGTTACTACAATTTAGTCCTCCAGTTTATATTTTGGCCCGATTTTCCTGTTTTACCCTTAATTTCCTTCACTTAATTCCCTTCTCTCTTCTCCCTCTCTTCTTAGTTTTTATTGGGTTCCCCCCTTAATCTTTTCTTCTCTCCATATTCATTTATTGGGCTATTCCTTTTTATATTGAAACCAAATGTATTATTCTTCACTAAATGTATTAAACATTTAAGTCTCAATATAAATTCATTTATTGAGTTCTCCCTCTCTATATTGGATAAATTCATTCATAAATTTAATACATTTAGTGAAAAATAATACATTTGGTTTCAATATAGAGAGAGAGAACCTAATAAATGAATAGATAGAGAAGAGAAGAATAAAGAGGAAACCCAATAAGAACTAAGAAGAGAGGAGGAAGAGAGAAAGGGGAAAGGGGAATTAAGTGAAAGAAATCAGGGGTAAAATGGGAAAATCGGGCAAAAATATAAACCGGAGGACTAAATTGTAGTAACTTAAAGGATTTTGGGGATTGAATCCTAAATATGAAGATTTGAGGGACTAAATTATAATTTATAAAAATTTAAGGGACAAATTTGTAAATACTCCAAAGAAAAGGATAAATAAAATGTTACTTTTTTTTTCCCCTATCTTTCTCTCCATTTGTTTCCGTCTCACAAACGAGAAAAAGAAAAGAAATGCATTTTCTTTTCTTTTCTAGACGAACAAATATTAATATCCTTTCTTTTCTTTTCTCACTACTACTTTTTTTTCAAAAATAGTGCTAGAAATGAGAGTGTCCTAAATTTATTCCTCACCATTGTTTTTTTTCTCTTCTATAGTGTCTCAATATCTTCTCTCTTCATTGTTTTCCGTTCCGTATAGTTTTATCTCACAATCTACATAATATTTTTATAGTTTTGCATTTTTTCCATTGTAATATCTATTCTATATTTTCAATGAACTATACTATATAACAAATAGTTTATTTTCATTTGCCCAAGTTTGTCATTAATATTTTTAACATTGTATTCTTGGAGTTATTCCACCTAAATAAAATCTTTATTTTATTTAAATGTGTTAATTTTTTTTTTTTTTTTTTTGTGAACAGAGAGTAAGCAATACTTAATGCTCACACTATTATTCAGATTTGCGAAAGTTTTTTATTGAATGCAATTTCTCTATGGATTTTAGCAAATTTATCCTTGTACATTAGAGATTCTCTTCCCAATTTTTAAAATAGGATCGCTTATATCAAGTCTCCTATTAATTTTAGCTGTAAACTCCCAGTTAATCGATTAATTGTTCTAAGAAATGCATATAAAATGTCAATTAACCTTGGGGGGCATAAAAGAAACCTTTTCTTGGTAGGGCATAAATTGAGTTGCTGTTATTTTGTGGGGTTAGTTTCCTATTGATCTATTTCTATCGAATTATATAGGGGAAGGTTTATATGGCTTATAAATTGAATAATGGTGTGCCAATAAGCATTATTTCTAGTGACATGATCTCCCTCTCCAATGTGTAAGGAGTTTCGACTTTGATTCTTGATGGGAACTTAATTTGGATAATATTTTAAGAAATATTTGTGTGATTTGATTAGCAAAAAAAATTGAAGGATAGTGTAAGTTTAGCACCCCCATCCCCCACACCTTTTTCCCTCCATCTATGTTCTCTCTCCTCTGCATATGTCCATCTTTATAGAGTTACTAGATGTGCCCCATGTTTTTCTTAGTGAACCCCAAAAGTTGGAGAAAAAATAATTCCCCTCTCCTAACTTTTGGGGCTCATTAAGAAAAACATGGGGTGCATCTAGTAACTCTCATCTTTATACTAGTTCAAGTTCAAGTTTTATTGAAATGAAGAAAATGTTATAAGTTGTCACCATCTCCAAAAAAGAAAAATTGAATGATAGCAATTGTTTTGACTCATCATTAATAGATTGGAAGCAGAATACATATTTTTACATTAGATTTGATGCAGAGGGTAGTTAAATGAAATCTCAAGTTTAGTGATCAACATTCAACCAGCAGCTTGAACATGCACTGCGCAGCAGAATGAACCACTCTTTCTGATGCACTCAAGTTGTTCGGTGGAATCAAACTTGAGTACGATTTTAGGCTAAGATCGCTACTCCTACTAACAATACAACCAAGCCACATTCATCAGTCTTCTACTCTTGGGCTGAATCAACTTATTCTAAGAATAAACAACACTATTTAAAAATTCATATTTTTCTATCAACGTAACATCAAGTGTCATTAGATCTTAGCAGTAACTTTAAACTGAAATTGGAACTTGCTTGCACATTGTGGCAACCTCTTTATTAAATGGAACCATAATTATTTCTCTATCCACAATTATATGTCACAAAAATAACACACCTGATTACCTACGGACATGATGCAAATTCTAAAGTCACATGGATACGCGGGGAATCTCTATAGAAGCACACCACTGTTTGCCACCTCCTAAAGTTGCTTCATCCTCAAGTTGTAAAAAATTCCCGATCGGAGATAAATCCCACTTTAGTAAGCACACCTCTTAAAGTTATAAGAAATTACAAGTTTGTCACTTCATTTTGTAGTCTTGTTTTTTGTCATCCCCGATTGCGGTTAAAACTAATAGGGAACTAATTTCCAAATGGTTTGAAGACCACTCAGGAACACTCATTCAGAGTGAGCTTCGATAAGTAGCATGCTCATTTAAAAATCCTCAATATGTGTTAATAGGATGCTCTTCCACAGGGTACTCCATTATGGTAGAAACTTCATAAAAATGTCCATATTGCATGGGAATTAAAAGAAACCATCATTCACATAATACTTTCTCAAAATGGATGAAGGAACCTGATTCCTAAAGTCAGCATCATTTGTTCAAATAGTATACACATTAGAATCAACTCCAATTGTAATGCTCTGTGTCTCAAGATACGAGTAACATTTGACGATGTATCATCAACGAATATGCCAGGCCTAAAATACATGAATACAATCATGTACAACTACCACAAATAATATGCATATACAATGAGATAGCAACATGGAATTAAAACAATAAATTTATTCCAGTGAGTAATGAGCAAGACAAGTTTGTAGGAGAACTAAAATGATCCTTATTACATTATTGAAAGTTTAAGTTTTTTTTTAAAAGAAGAATTATAATTTTTTTTTCTAAAAAACAAATAATAGAATTGATCTCTCTCATGTCTACTAAGTATCTACTAACTCATTGAAACATAGTTCCAGTTGTTGTAGATGTTCCTTTTTGGTAACCTACAAATTAGTATGGGTATGCCAAATTAGCATCATTAAAATGACCTAACAAGTGCTATAAAAAGAGGGATAATAACACACATGCATGTTATTTGTGGTATATATACATACATATGCATTAAAATATATGACAGAGAAAATATATGACGTGATGATAAAAATACTATGTCTTGTAATTGAATTATAGATTTAATTATTTTTGTCTTGAAGATGGTAATGGTCAATAGGTAGTATATGCATTTTATAAATGGTATGATAGTAAATATAGAAAAATGAAAATAAATACTCACATACTATATGATATGTCTTATTGATGTCTATTGTGAATTAGTATGGAGCTATCAGGAGGAAAGACCACATATTTTTAGAGATCAGCCTCATGATTTCTAGTACTACCCCATAATCGTACCACTAGATACTCAAGAAAAAAACATGATGGAAAAGTCTACGCTCTCAGGTCGAAGCTCTATAACATGACATGATGGTAATCCCCCTACGACCTCCTAAGTTAGGTTCCTAAAATTCAGTTGTACAACCTAAAAATATATATCTCTTAAAATATGTGTTCATCTTTCTTTGTTCAGTTTTCCCTTATCCCATTTATTTTATTTGATATCCTACGTATATAATTGAATCATGTTAACATGTAAGATATGGTATAAAAGTGTCCGCATACGATAGTTTTAATCATGACTGACCAATGTGTTAAAAACATGAATTCCTAAACTTGTTATGGATATAAAAAAAAAACAATCAATTTACGCAATGCTTCAAGTGTGCAACACCAATTTCAAAAGGAGCTATGCTCTTTCAATTGTAACTTATCTTACTACATAATATAAAAAAAAAAAATTTGAAAACAGGGACTGAATTAAAATAAAATAAAATTTTTGACATTTTAATGAAAAATATAAAACAACATAAATATTACAAGTAGTTTGATGCATTCATCCATAAAATTGATTAATTATGAATGATAAATAAATAAGATACATTAAAGTATGTAACTAACTTTTCATTGGTTGTGTTTCCAAATTTGTAACTAATCTACAATCCAAAATTTGAGCATCTTTTTATAAATTATAATTTGGATTAAATTTGCTCACTGTTATTTTCTTCTTCTAATTGCCAAAATAAATTGATTAAATATATTCAAACTTAAAAATAAAATAAAAAAATAAAACCTCTCTGATTTACATGTTGAACTAAATTATAAGACATATATTTTGAGAATTAATTTTATATGTATTCCTAAAGCAATCAATAAATTTGTTAATACTATAATTTTTTAAAATAAAATATAAAAGGATCAAAAGAAAGGTAAACAAAAGCATGATGGAGATAGCACTTGTCTCAAAAAACTCCACTCAATTCAGATCAGATCTTCTTTTTCTCTCTTTTTTCTTCTTTTTTTTTTTTTTTTTTCTTTTCTTCCTTTCATCTTCTTCTTTTTTCTTGTTCACTCTTTTCCCTTTTTTCCTTCTCTGTTCAGCTGCAAGAGAAGTTTCTTCCTTTTTATTTTATTTTGTTTTCTAGTGTTGTTCGGTTTGTCTATATATATATATATATATATATATATATATATATATATATATATATACACACACACACACACACACACCCGTTTACTCATATGAGGAAACGGGAAATACACCGGCGGTGAAGGGAGTTCCTTCACCGCCGCTTAAGTGGCCCAATAAAGTTATTACACGTGGCGTCATTCAAGATAACAAATAAATGAATTCTCTTAACCGCCCTTTGAGTGGTGCCACATATAATAATTTTATTGGGCCACCTAAGCAGCGGTGAAGGAACTCTCTTCACCGCCGGTGAATTTCCCGTTTACTCATATATATATATATATATATATATATATATATATATATATATATATATATATATATATATATATATATATATATATATAAGATAAAGTTAGATAGAGTAAATTTAAAAACTAATTAAGTTTGTTATTATCAAGCTAACTAGTGCTTTATATAATCACAAATTGTAAGATAGTTAAAGATAAGATTTGTTGAATATAATATTATCAATACTATTATATTAACTATTTTGATAATATACTTTAAAATAAATAAATATAAAAATTAATGTATGAATAAATACAAAGATTTTGTAGGGTGAGAAATGGGGTGTTACACCAATATTCCTCCATAAATATGACCTAGTGCAAAGACAATTAAATCTATTCACACTATTTAGTAGCCTAAAAGATTTCAAGCATCCAAAAAGTTGATAGAATTGACGAGTCCTATCGAACTAAATCAATATAAAAGATAAACATTAGGGTCATTATATTCTATCCACCTAAAAAAAAAAAAAATTTGACCTCCAAATTTAAATCTAGAACGAAAGACAACAATAAGGCAAATGGAGAAGTAATGATGGAATAATAATAAATTTAGTTAGGCACCTGGATATCATTGGAATAAATATGGATAGTTCTCTTGCTCCCAAGTGGACTCGCCTGGAGAGCAACTATCCCAAGAGACAAGAACAAGAGGGATTATGCAGTTCTTGAGCTGCTTAACCTTTTGATCCACAATAGCTATTAGTCTAAGTTCAAAAGATAGAACATGACCTAACTTAACCTCAGACACACTGGAATCAGTTTTCGCTAATACATTTCCTCAGTTGAGGGGCATAGAAACATTATGGATACTCACCAATGCTGGGGGAAGTGCAAGTCTATAAGCCACAGCCACCTCGATAATATCAAAAGGCCCAGTGTATCGAGGACTAAGATTCCCACGTCGGCCAAATCTGATGATCTCTTGAGTCGCTGATACTTTTAGAAAATACATGTTCACCAATCTCAAACTCAAGTGGTCTCCATTGCATGTCAGCTCACTTCTTCTATCGGTCTTGTACTATCCTGAGCCGATTTCGAATCACTCAGATCTTCTTGATCAATTGAGTAACCAAATCTAGCCTAGTTCAGGCTTTCTCCCCAGCATCATCCCAACATGGAGGTGATCGACACTTCTTGTCATATAGTACCTCAAATGGTGGCATTCTAATGCTGGCTTGATAACTGTTATTATATGCAAACTCTACTATGTAGAAATGCTTCTCCCATGAGCCTTCAAAATCGAGAGCACAGGCTCTTAATATATCCTCTAAGATCTAATTAACCGTTTCGATTGACCATCTATTTGAGGTGGAATGCTGATAATATTTCCAACTTTATACCTAAAGCCTCCTACAAACTATTCCAATAATGTGATGTGAATTGGGTGTCTCAATTTGAAATGATCTCCACTGGAACTCCATGTAACCTAACCACCTCTTACATATATTTATGTGCTAGAACCTCTGGAGACTAACCAACTCTGAAGGGGATGAAATGTGCAGACTTTGTGAGCGGATCCACTATCACCCATATGGCGTTACCGTCCTTAGAACCCCTAGGAAGTCCTGTCATGAAGTCCGTAATCACTTTCTCCCACTTCCACTCAGGTATTGGTAGTAGCTGTAGAAGTCCAGTTGTCCTCTGATACTTTGCCATGACTTGTTGACAAATTTGACATCTAGCCACAAACTTTGTTATCCCCTTCTTCATCCCTAGCCACCAGAAATACTGACACAAATCCTTATACATCTTCGTGCTGCGTAGATGTATCGTGTACCTCGATCTATGTGCTTCTTCAAAAGTTCTTCCTTAATACCACCCTCTGGTACATAGTCTGCTGTCAAATCGAAGAGAACCATTAGAGTGAATTAAGATATATGTCATTTGCCTGACCTCTACCTTCCTCTAGAGCTGTTGAATCCTTGGCTCATCTAACTGGGCCTCTTGGATCCTATCTACCAATGGTGGCTGGAGCTGTAATGCCATAAGTTGTGTTGTGTTTCTTGACAATACAACCTCCAAACCCAAACTCCCTATGTCCTCCAAGATCTCCTTTTGTTGAGTCAGGGACATGGCCATAGGCATCCGACTTAATATAGCTGGTACCAGGTTAACTTTCCCTTGATGATATAAAATATCCAGATCATAATCTGTTACAAGCTCAAGACACCTCCTCTGCCTCATGTTCAACTTTTCTGGGTAAAAATATACTTCAGACTCTTGTAATAAGTGTAAACCTTTACTTGATCTCCTAGAAGGAAGTTCAAGGCATGAATCACAGCTGCTAACTCGAGATCATGAGTTGGATAGTTGAACTTATGTGGTTGAGGCTGTCTTGAAGAATATGCAACTATTTTGCCACGCTGTGTCAAAACACATTCCAAACCCTTACCTAAAGTATCTATATAGATTGCCATATCTCCTGGTCCATCTGATATAGTTAGTACTAGTGCTAAGGTCAATTTTTACTTCAATTACTTGAAGGCATCTCTACATTCCTGAGTCTACTCATATGGCTCTCATTTTCGGGTCAGCCTTGTCAATAGTTTGCAATCTTGGCAAACTCTTAAATGAATCTCATGTATTATCCTGTCATCCCAATAAAACTGCGGATCTCTGTCATTGTCTTTGGAATTGGTAGTTTTTGAACTGCCTCCATCTTCTTAGGATCAATAGAAATACCTTCTAAGGATACAATATGGCCCAAAAAGGAATGCTCTCTAACCAGAACTCACTTATTGAGCTTTTTATATAGCTACTCCTGCCTCAAAATCGGTAAAACTACCTTCAGGTGTTTTGCATGTTCCTCACGGCTCTCGGAATACACCATTATGTCATCAATGGAGACTATAACAAACTTATCCAAGTAGGGGGAAAATTTTGATTTATCAAGCACATGAACATAGTTGGAGTATTATTCACTCAGAACGACATCATTAAGAAATCATAATGCATGTATTGGGTGCTAAAAGCAGTCTTCGAAATGTCCTTTGGTTTCACCCTCATCTGGTGATACCCCGAACGAAGGCCAATCTTCGAAAATACCTTCGCCCTACCTAGCTGATCCAAAAGGTCATCAATCCTTGATAATGAGTACTTGTTCTTGACTATCAGCTTGTTCATTCTTCTTGTTTGCCAATAACACTGGGGTCCCCACGGTGATACACTGGGTCTGATGTACCATTTACTCAACAAGTCACCCACCTTCACCTCTTCTAACTCTATCTGACTCATACAGTAAGGTGTTCTTGAAACAGGTATAGATAACTCTATAGGAGGTAAAATTTGCTCACCACTAAGATAAGATCAACCGAAAAAAAAGTAATACATCATCATGCTGAGTTGGCCAAGGTACAAGTTAGAGCAACGACTATCCTAGCCACACAAAATATCTCAACCGTGCTCAGCGAGTTTCAACTCAACTTCACCAAATTGAGGAATCCCAACTTCGCTAAATGAAGCAATATTTCTCACCAAGCAAGACCAGTTTAAAGGCTTGAAAAGCTCCAAGAGACAAAGTCCACTTTAATAGCGAAGACATCTCATCCTCGCCAAACTAAAGAAAATAAACACCCAAAATAGGTATGACAAATGACCAAAATCAACTCTACTAAGAAAGACATTCCAATCTCGCCAACTAAAGGAGTTAGCTCCGCCTCGTTGGTGATTAGTCATTCACACTTATCAAATCGTGGTGCAGTTCCAACACGATCCCTTGGATCAGATCATGGTGCAGTTCCCACAATCTTTCGCAAATTAAGAAATAGTTACAACCGTTCAAGCTACAAAACCACTTCAAGTATGTGGATAGAGGGTTGGAGAGAATCAATTCTAAAGAGATCAGAGAAGATCATATAGAGAGTTTCAGTTCAACAATTATTCTTTACCAGATAGTCAATGAAAGTAAAAGGATTGCTTTGATCAGACTTCCATCGTTACATACTCCCCAGAAAATCATGATTGTAATTCTCTCAATTAGTGAAAGAACTTTTTGAGTGTTGCAATTACCAAATCTCCAAATAAAATTCTATTTTGTTTTTTGCAATTGTTTCATTCTCTACTAATGTTGTAAACAACGGAAACAAGTTGGCGACTCTGCTAGAGAGTGAAACCTTTATCCTAGAGGAATGCGTGGCACAATCCGGTGAAGTGACCGTCGATGCCACTATTGATACCGTGGTGATCGAGTTCAACAAGGGAAAGTATGAAGAATGTCTTTGTGCTAACTCTCTTTCTCTCTCCAACAAATACAAGAGAACCTTTCGCACAATGAGGAAGGTCATCTCGTCTTCCTAACAAAGGCAACACAACTCAGCATCGCTAAGAAGACTGGTCACTTCGGGATAAGTTTCCATTTAGTATATTAGAAGAGGCTGATACCGTGATCATGTGCTCAACAACCCATCGACGTACTTCTGCTGGTACGGTCTCACTTGTTACCAATGAGAGATTGTCAATCTGTTCTACCAATCAATCTACTGCCTCTCTCAAAAACAAAGAGCCAAAGCATGCATTTTATCAGGCCATCATTGCTAGGCAGATGGCCAAGAAGCAAAACATGCCAGTAGGTGCCCTATGTGACAATAAACCCCCAAGCGGCACAAAAAAAAATTTCCCTTGAGGCCAGAGTTCGAGTATCAAGCAAGACCTCAAATTCCAAAAGACCTGATTTGATGGTGAAAAAAGTTTCCAAATTGAACCAAGTTCAGAGGCCTGGTGAGTACAGATTAACGATTTGCTGCTCAACCGAAAACGTCAAGAGAGATCACTCAGGCACCAACAAGTGCAAGGTGAGGATGATCTCTTCAGAAACGACTTTTATCCCAACTTCGGATTAGAGGGAACATCTCCGCCAGATTTTCCATGCTTGACAAACCTCATCCATGATAATAAACCCACAGACCAAACTTTCAGTGTTTAACCAGTTATTATTTGCTTCATTACCTCTTCGCTCGGTGGTATCAATCCTTAAGAGGTTTCGATACCATTCAAAGAAACCTTGAAAGGAAATCGTGCTAGCCTTGACACAGTCAACATGGTTAGGCGTGGCAATCCTATCCCGGAGGTGGCACATCCAGATTCACCTCCTGACAATCAGTCTGCTACTGAGGCTGAAGGGGTCTATTGCAATACGCAGTCTAGAGCCAGATCGACAATAGCAAGTCAATCGAATTCTCCTCTTTATAGCGGCTTGCAAGAAGACGAAAGAAACCATGAGGAGTGCTCATCATACACTTCCTTAGAAGTGGCAAGTTCTTTCCAATACCAAGGTGTTTATGTCAATGCAACTGGAGATGAGATGAGCAGTTTGCTTCAGAGGCTTAAACATCAGGAAGATCTAGCTCAGCAATAACAAGTGATGTTTGAGCAACAAAAAGCAATGATCGATGCCATCTTGGCACAGTTCCAACTGCTTAGCAAAATCCCTCCATAGGGAGATCATGATAATTTAGGCGAAGGTCTGTCTGGATCTAGAAATAAAATCAAGGAAGATGATGGATCCAAAAAGAAGAACATTCTCGTCAAAGCAGAGATACTGCAAAAGACAAGGTGTTGGAGGATATCCAAACCAAATTGGATGCCCTCACACACAAAAATACATTACAAAAAGCGGGGAGAATGCGCCCTTACCTGCCAGATTGGGATCTAATCCATTTTCCCGAAACTTATCGAGCAGCTAATATTGATAAATACCATGGGGAAGGCTCTCCCAATCAACATATCAACCACTTTCATTAACTCATTGGGAATGCCATGGGTAATAATGCATTGATGACTCTGTTATTTATTGGGCCGCTAAAGGAAATCGCTTTTGATTGGTTCTGTACTTTTCCAGTTGGGTCCATCAAGCCATGGGCATACTTAGAAACTCAGTTCCTTGCTCAATGATATCGAAGTATCCATGCCTATTTTTAGTGAAGAGAAACAGAAGAAAGGTGAGTCTGTAAAGGATTCCGTTGAGAGATTTAGTATTATGTCTGACTTGAAGGCATGCCTCTTTCCATACTACTACAAATCTGCATGCACAATCTCCATGTAGATATCGAAACCATCATGGATACAATCTGTGCCCATATATGGAAAGAATTACAAGAGCAGACTGAGATTATTGAGAAATCAATATCAAGCCTCTCAGTTGATGACAAAGGCAATAACGAGCCGATGCTATTACAATGCATACTCCCTATGCTGGTGATAGACAAACCTAAGAAGAGTTCGTCGCCCCTACAAAATACAACCCTGTTGCAACGAGCACCAAAAAAGTACTTGTTCAAATATGAACATGTGCTCAAAATCTTCAATATGTTAGTTAACAATGACAAAATTTAGCTACCTGGATCCAAAAAGCTTGAAGAAGTGGGGCGTATGAAAGATCCCAAATATTGCCAATATCACGGGATCATAAGCTATCCTACCAAGGATTGCTTTTTTGTGAAAGATAAGATTCAGACTCTGATTGAGACAGGAGTACTCTGTCTAAATCAAGAAAAGAAGCAAGTGACTACAAATATGGTCACCCTAGTTTGGTTGTGAATTACGAAAGTAAAGATACCTAATGGAGTCATGGTCCTAAATATGATTATGCAGATAATCAATACGGGTCCGCACCCTCTGCAATGTAAAGCTTAGTACCTGTTCCTATAGCAAATGGAGAAACAATGTGGATACACCCCCGATCTTGTTTAAATGGGCGATGGACCACAGTAGTCTCTAAGAAGAAAAAAAGAATGGGGGAGAATTTGGACTGCCATGTTATTTCTCTGCATAGAGGAGAATACAACACTTCAATTAGTTTGCTCACTGATTCAAAAGATGAGCAGATTGTCCTAATGGTAAATTGAGTTAGAGGAACTCGGTCAGGGAAAGCATATTTAAAATAATACGATGCAACTAACCCTACCAAGCTACCAATCCCTCCTACCATAGATCTGGTACCTTCTCCATTATCATCTGAACGACCTCTCGACAGGAGTAAGCCCAAAGAGGTCAGGTTTGACAAATCCTTACTAAAGAGAGCAGTTGAGGATTTGGCTATTCTTTTTATGTTCGACATCTTAGCATTGATGGCGAACATCCCTGCATGCATTACAATGCACGAATTGCTGCATCTCTCCAAAGAGACAAGGGATACTCTCAGAGAAGCCCTTACTGACTTCGAGTACTCTTAACTCAAATTCTACTCCCAACAGAAGTAGAATGTTAGCATTGTTAATGCCATCAAGTTTCAGTCCTACCAAGCATAACCTTCACTCCAAAAGATACACTAGTTAAAAGTTCAGACCACGATTGACCACTCTACAGGATATATCAGGTCAACCAAAATTGAAAGAATACTAATTGATTCAGGTTCTGCCCTCAACATTATGTCGGTCTATCTACCGCAATATCTTAAGATCCTGATTCCAAAGTTGGCAGCAACCACAACCACCATCCATGGGTTCATCGCTCAAAGCAGCTGACCTATGAGGAAGATTCGCCTAAAATGTTAAATTGGCAATTTTAAGACAAAGGTGACTTACTACATCATCGTTTCTAAAACTTCCTACAACCTTCTGTTGGGACGATTAGGGATTCATTCCAACCTGATAGTCCCGTCCACCCTTCGTCAGGGCTTGAAGTATGTATATTAACCCAAACACTGATGATGAAGACAAATGGATCCTTAATGAAGATATTGCTTTTGAGTATGTCTTGTCTAGTTCTGATGACACATCTAAAACTGAAGATGTGATAATCAAGAAACTTAATAAGATGCCAACATTACATGTATTGATCTACTCAAACTTAATAAATTAACACATTTAAGATGAAACCGATGCTATGTTTATTGTATGAGCAAGGCGTAACCGGCATCCGTCATCTTTGGAAAAGCTACACTCAATCCTAAATCAGCTTCCTGTAGTTCAAGTAAAGACTCGGACACTTTGTAGTTTGATTGCTACAGACCAAACTCTCATAAGATGATGAGGGCAATGAGATATGATCTCAGAAAAGGTGAAGGATTGTGCTTCAACTGAAAGAGAAGACTTCCCCTGCAACCATGCGTGACAAAGGGTGAAAACATAGACTGTGCTTCAACTGAGAGAGAAGACTTCCCCTGCAGCCATGTAGGCCAAAAGGCAAAAGTATTGACTATTATAGTAAAACCAAGCATGGCTTAGGCTATACTTCTACTTTTGAACCAGATATGAATGTTCTCCAAGGAGATTCCTCTGAAAGCACTCTGGCACAATCATCTCCTACATCCAGTCACGATTCTAATTATGATTTGAGGAGATTATTTCAGTGGATGATAGTCAATATGGTGTTCGCTACCCACTTAGACCAAGAAGGATCCGATGGTGAAGACCCCTTCAAGCTCGGGCACATAAAATGGATACATAGTGGGAACTTTGGTTTGAACAACGTGAACCTTCTACAGAAGACCAAGTCATCTAGATGAATATGGGAGATGATAGAAATCCCAAGCCCATATTTGTAGTAAGAATTTAGATCAGGATGAGTTATAAAACCTGACCGAGCTCATACAAGAGTATATGGTTCTCTTCGCATGGAATAACGAGGATATGCTGGACTCGACTGAAAGATAGCACAATATCCACTCAATATCAAACCTGATGCTAAACCATTGAAATAACAACAAAGAAAGTTCAAACCAAAAATGTAAGAAGCAATTGAAGTTGAGGTGAAAAAACTAAAAGCATTTGTCTTCATTCGCAAAGAACAACACCCTGACTGGTTAGCCAATGTTGTACCAATAATGAAGGGAAAAAGGAAAAGTCAGAGTTTGCATAGATTTCAGAAATTTGAATGATACTTGCCCAAAAGAAGACTTTTCGCTCCCAATTATCGATGTGATGATTAACAATACATGCATTTTCGAAAGGATGCTCTTCATGGATGACTTTTCTGGATATAACAAAATTAAAATGTGTCTAGCGGTTGAAAAGCATGCGTCTTTCAGAATACCATAGGAGTATACTACTACATAGTGATGCTTTTTGGCTTGAAAAATACTGGAGCAATATACCAACGAGCAATGACGGTAATTTTTCGTGATCACCTACAAAATATTGTAGAGTATATGTTGATGATATTGCAATCAAAAGCTAAAGCAAAGACAACATCATCAAAGATTTGATGATAATATTCGACTTAATGATGGCTCATCAATTAAAGACGAATCCGACAAAGTCCCTTCTGGGGATATCCAAAGGAAATCTCCTCAGTTTTGTAGTGATGGCAAAAAGTATTCACCTAGACCATAAGATATGTAACCTTCGAGAAATATCAAAGGACTCCAAGGTTTACAAGGAAAGTTGGCGTACATCCATCGCTTCATCGCCACTTTAGCCGGGAAATATCAACCCTTTTCTAGGCTAATGAAGAAAGGCATGTCTTTTATCTTGGATGCTAAGTGTCAAAGGGCTTTTGACGATATCAAATAATATCACATCGATCCACCAGTATTAATCACCCCGGTGTCCGATAACCCTTCCATATGTTAGAGCATTGGATCGCACCTTAGAGGTTCAACTTGCTTAAGCCAATGAAAAAGGATAAGAGCAAAAATCTATTATTTGAGTCAGACAATGATTGTAGCTAAACATAGATACAATCCTATGGAGAAGGAATGCTTAGCTTTTATTTTTGTCGTTTAGAAGACAAAACATTACCTGATGGGACGAACAACCCATGTCATATCCGGGGTAAATCCCTTAAGGATATTAATGACTCAAGCAGGTAAATTCAAGGCTCACCAAATGGGAACTACTATTTTCGTAGTATGATATGAAATTCGTCCCTCAAAAAGAACCAAGGGGCAGGCCATTGCGGACATTTTTGGCTGGTCACCCAGTGTTTGAAAGTTCTAAGTTGTATGAAGCCATGCCCGATGAAACAATCGAAAGCAACACAATTTCGAAAGATAGTGTGTGGTAGATATTCTTCGATGGAGCTACAAGAATGGGCTAAAGAGAAAAAAATTATTGCGGGAGTGGGGGTAGTCTTTATTTCACCTGAGAGTGATGTACTATCTTATGCATACTCGCTGACAAAGCCATGCTCGAATAACGTAGCCGAGTATAATGCTCATATCATCGACTATAAATAGTTGAGGAAATGGGAATGAAATATTTAAAAGCATATGGAGATTCAAAATTGATCATCAATCAAGTCAAAGGCGAGTACGAGATAAGGAATGAGGATTTAACTCCATATCATCTAGCTATTATCGCTTGGGCAGAGAAATTTAAGGGGTTTTATATCGACCATGTACCCGGAAGGATAATATGCATAACGACGCTTTGGCCTCCCTAGCAACCACTCTAGCACTACTGCCTAAGGTAGAATAGAAAGTATTGATTGCCAGTCGAAACTTATACCATCCAGAACATGCTCTAGAAATCAACATGGCTATCAAGTATGGTGCAAAGACCAAAACAGTCTGCGAGGCATCATCCAACATGGAGCCTAAAGATTGGCTATATCCATTCGTGGACTTCATATTATATGGAATTCTTCCTGAAAGTCTGAAGGAAGCCATTTCCATCAAATGAAGGGCAAGTCGATCTTTTATGATGCAACCACCAAACAATTTTACAGAAGATCCTATGATGGAATCTTGCTTCGGTGTTTATCTTGCAAAGAAGCGTAAGCTGCGTTGCAAGAAGCTCATAACGGCATGTGAGGCACTCATCAACCTAGACCCAAGCTTTTGGATAGGTTGCGAAGGATGGACTACTATTGGCCAGAAATAGTGACAGACACCATGACTTATGTAAAAAGATATCATACATGCCAGATTCATGCTGATTATCTCCATCAACCATCAGAATACTTACATCCTACGACCACATCATGGCCGTATGAAGCCTGGGCTATTGATGTGGTTAGACCCATAGTTCCCCCCTATCAAAAGGTCATCAATTCATTCTTGCAATTATAGATTACTTTTCTCAAAGGATAGTCCATGATAATGGGCGTTAATTTATAAGTCAGGCATTTTATAGGCTATGAGACAAGTTCAAAATCAAGAGTTTCACATATACGACTTACAACCCATCGCAAATGGCTTTAGCGATAGGTTATAAGTCAGACATTTTACAGGCTATGCGACAAGTTCAAAATCAAAAATGTTGCAATACAATGATCAAAATACTAAAGAAACTAGTCAAGAAAAATAAGTGTGATTGGCACGAAAAGCACGGCGAATGCGTTTGGGCTTATCACACCATAGTCCATACACCTACGAATGCTACGCCATTTTCTTTGGTATATAACTATGAAGCTGTTCTATCCTTAGAAATTCAATTACCCTCTCTCTGTGTAACACCCCAAATTCCCATACTTATTAAATAATAAATTATCAAGATTAAAAAATTCTTTCTATACACCTCCAAAGTTAATTAAGTTTATAAAGGCACCCCTTTGGCATTTAGTAGTGATGAGTTGTCAGAGGAGAGTGAGAAGTGACACTCTAGTTGGACACTTATCATACATGCAAAAAGCCTTGGGATAGGCTAGAGGACAAAAATTACAAAATTGCCCTTAGGCCCATATGACCTCATTCTCTCAAAGAGAAATTTTTTCAAGAAAATAAAACAAAAAACCACCTTCTAAACCTTTGGTTGTTCTGGTTCATTGAGAAAAGGAAGGAAAAGGGAGATTTTGCTAAACCAAAGGAGATCAAAGGGAATTAGAGGCAAGTAGCACATTGTTCTTATTCTCTCTTAACTGTATTTGAGTGCAAGTAACATACCAATTTCGATTGCCAACCTCTCCATCGTCTCTCCAATTTTTTTAACGTCAGATTGGGCCGCCATCTCCTCTTCAATATAGGAGATTTCTCCCATTGTGGTTGCAAGTCTGTTTTCAGTTAAAATCGCGTCTCTTTCCATTGCCATTGAAAAATTATTACAATGATTCAATTGATTACAATGAAAAGAAATAAAAAGAAAACAAAGGAAAGGATTTATAGATCGTCACTCTTTTTTACAGAAGTTGTGGGATCTAAATAACTATGAGGTGTGATTCGATCCTCCTTGACGATCCAACATTAATAACGGTAGAGATTCTAGGACTGACTCTTCTTTATTGCTGCTGATCAGAAGAAACTGCAAGCTCTTGCACGAGAGAGATCTTGCCAAAGGTCCTTTCTGAGTCCCTTTGTATGGATATTTATAGACCCTCAGTGGTTAAAGGAATTTTCATATAGATAAAGATAGAATCCCCTTGTAATCTTTATCAAATATTTGAATTCCTTTTTGATGAGATTTGGTCTAGAGATACATTATATTTGGTCTTGATTTTGTACCAAAATTAGTTGTAATATGATTGGAATTTGCAAAATAGCCCCTCTGGATGCCAGGCTGGCATAGCCTCGTGAGCTATGCGAGGCTAAGTGCCTTGCTGGTTGCAAGGATGCGAGCCTCGCGTGCCGCGCGAGGCTGCGAGCCTCGCGACGTTTGCCTCTCTTGGGTTTCTTCAATTTTTTTTTGTTCTATGTGGATGTGTCAAACTAGAGTTGTTAAAATGATCTACAAGTGCTAAAAAAAAAAGAAAAAATAGGACATGCCGGCACCTATGCATATATCATGAATAAATGAATAAGATAAAAGGTTTACTTATTAACTGTAATGTGTACAAGTATGTCAACATTATGGATTAACACTTGATTATATCATGAATAATGGAATGAGTCATTTCAATATAAAGTAAAGTCAGGAAGAGAATTGCATACGAACCTTTCTTAATTAGTTTGGAGCTATCTAGAGGAAAATGCCATAAATTTTAAGAGTGTTAGGTACAAAGAACCACGACCACATTGACTCCTAAAGCTGCCCCATGACTGTTCTGGAAAGTACTCAAGAAAGCATGTTGGATGAGCTTACGCTCCAAAAAACAAAATTCTATAAGATGAACAAGAAAAGGGGATCTTCTGTGATGGTTGATAAGCGTTGCCTTAGATATCAAAACCGTTGCTAAATTTATTTGCAACGGTTTTGAAATCCGTTGTGCTTGCCACCGTTGGAAATACTAATAGCAACGGTTTAGATTAAATATTGCAATGGTTGTTAGAACTGTTCCGTAAGAATAAATTTGTAATGGTTAAATATAACCGTTGCGATCTTCGATGTGACGATTATTATAACTGTAGCATTAAAATGTTGCAGCTCAATAGTAATGGTTGTAGATAAATGTTACAATATTCTTGCGAAATTTATCAGAAATTGTTGCAATTCATACTTATCTATTACAATGGTTATGTAAACCGTTGCCAATTAAACATGTCTATTACAATGGTTAAAAAAACCATTGCTAGTTATACATATTTATTACAATAGTTATAAAACCTGTTGTCAATTAAACATGTCTATTACAATGGTTTAAAAAATCGTCGCTATTTACACATATTTATTACAATAGTTTTAGAAACTATTGCATTTTATATATGCCTATTACAATATTTTTAAAAACCATTGCAATAGGTTCTATTAAATTGCAATGGTTTAAAACCGTTACTAATTTTTTGATAACGGTTGGCAAAAAATGTTGTATACCAAATAACAACATTTACTAATAACCGTTGCTAACTTTTTGCAACATTTATAAGCTACTACAGCTAACAAATTGTAACAATTACATAACCGTTGCAATTATAAATATATATCTTATTGCATATTATATTATTTCCTGTACACCAATATATCTACAAAATATTCATCAAATGAAATACATCAACAACAACAACATGAGCCCTTTTAAATGTCCCCAACATGTTGGACTAGGCATTTATATATGAAATAGATATTAACAATTTAAATAGAACAATAAAGAGACAAATTAAGTCAACATAATCATGTTTGACATATTTAATAACGTTCAAAATAATTAAGTACAAACTATTGTTCTAAATCAATAAACTACAAATTGAACTCAAAATTATAACTATGGATGTTCTTACAATAAAAACAAAATATAATTAATAAGTTTCACTAGATGAAGTTAAATAAAACCTTCATGCATTGTCCCTTTATATGTCGTTAGTATCTTTGCCTCTTTCTATATTAGGGTTATCATCATCTTGGCCCACCTACAAAACAAATTTATAAGAACAATTAGAATAATAAAACTTGAGACTATATTTACACATACTATATGAATACATAAAAAAACTAAATTCCAGAATTAATAACTTGCATTTATAATAATTGAAACTGAGAGTTACAAAATTAACCAATCTGTTTAGAATTATCTATGGTAGTAGATAATTATTATGAACAAGTTTCTATGACTTCAAGATTATGTTTAATTAATCAAATATACTACTGATCGCCTAAGTCCAAGGCAAAAGTAGGATATATATATCATCTAA
Organism: Dracaena cambodiana; assembly: GCA_036321105.1. Lineage (NCBI taxonomy): Eukaryota > Viridiplantae > Streptophyta > Magnoliopsida > Asparagales > Asparagaceae > Dracaena > Dracaena cambodiana. The sequence goes on along the minus strand of JAYEPQ010000020.1, from coordinate 21,615,083 downwards.
TATTGAATATTTAATATTTTTCCCTGGATCAGGAGAATTTTCCTGCAATTCCAAAGACTTTCTAAATCCCATGAATACTATACTTGTATCTAGTATCCTTTAGGATACCTTTGATGGCCTCCAAAATCTTAAAATTATTTAATTTGGGTTGGAAAAAAATTTAACAAATTCAACTCAAAAGTTGTAGAATTATTTCTCATGTATAAATAAAAACTGAAAACTATTATTATTTTTACATAGAATCTACTCTAGAAATTGAATACAACAACAACAACAACAACTAAGCCTTTTATCCCAAGTACATGGAGTAGGCTACATGAACCAAAAGAGAATCACATTAGATCGATCACGTTGATAATCCTTCTCCATTCATTCCTATATAGTAATATCTCCTCATTTCTACATACATATATAGAGCACAATCTAACAATTAATGCTACTTAGTGTATGCCACCATCATATTATCTTTTCAAAGAAAAAAATGTTTCATAATTTTGTAACTTCTGAAATTAAATTTTCAACTTTAAAAGAAGAAGATATGTCTACATAACAGTCAAGTCGAATCCCCAAAAAAACCAACTTCTAGTAGCAAAGAAGAGGGGCACATTTCAATTAGGACAGCCACAAAAATGTGTAATTAAAATTAAAATGCAATTTTCACATTTTAAGGTATCATACTCTTGCTCAATGTAATAAAAGCAATACCTTCCCAAGAAGAAATTTTATCATAATACTTCATATTGCATCCTATTTAAAATTCATCATGCCAGTAACTGTATCCTAAAAATGAGATTTTTTTTAATGAAACAGAATTCACTACTAATAAGTGAAACAATAATACCCCAAAATATACATGCAGACACTCAGAGAGATTATAGTGACAAATAAATGATAAAAAATACATATCTAAATGCCATCTTGTTGTTCAATTGGTTTACATTGCTTTAGTAAAAACCTAGAATTAAACTAACATTTCTAAAATATCAACTATTATTCAGAATTAACACTGTAGTAAACAGATTTAACTTTTCAATTATAACATGCACGCATGCATACCTGCCCCATGCCGGCATGCACATACACACAATCAGAAGCCGAATGCTTGTACCTAACTGGTGGAACTAATGATACCTCAATGCTATCTCTTTACAGCAACTCAACATACCGATTTTGAATAAATAAGCATCAATAATTTTGACAAAAGATTTATCTCAATGCTATCTCTTTACAGCCACCGCTAGAGCTGTCACCACTTCACCGGAGAAGGGTATCTCCTTCCATCTCTTTCCACATTTTAGGTTCTCACGTTTTAACAAGAGGTTAGATATTATCTTTCTTTTTCTTCTTGAATTAAATTATTTTAAATGAATCATAGGTTAGCTTCTCTACTACTCAATAATCCTAATAACCTAAAAGAACATCCATTACCTTATAAACCCAATAAAATGAAGCCAAACCTATTTCCTAATTTCAGACCCGTTTAATACTAAAATCAATTTTTGAGTATGTTATAAATATTAGAAAAATTCCTAAATATCATCTAAATTATATTAATATGTTTTTAATAATCTTAGAATATTTTTAATGTGTAGATTACTCCATTGAGAGACATCGGGAAGCAAAATCCATGTGAGTTATTTTTTGGACTCACTGATCATGCTATTTTATATATCTGTTGTTTCAATCATGTTATTTATTTTGTGTAATTTGATTTGTTATTTTGTAGGAATTTATCAATTACTTATTATGTTTCTTGTCATCAAAAATCTATTGTCAATTGTCATTAAATTTAAATTACATAGTATAGTTAGATTTTAGAATAATCATATATACAAATTTGATAAATCACATAAAAGTTATATTCACGGAAAAATACTGTTTGTGATATCATTTTGTATCGGTGTCTAGAAAAATTATCCTGTATGCTGGTTCTCTAATTAAGGAACGTACAACGCACGGAAAACCTCCCAGCATCCATATAATTGCCTGGCCGATATCTCTATGATGTCTCAAATCAGTGATTCTTAAATATGACTAATTGTGATCTATTGAATAAAGCATAAACTGAACAGACTCTATAAATCATGTTGTTAACAAATTAAGCAAAATCCAATTGAAATATTATACCTGATATAATCAATATACTGTACTATACTTAAATGACACTGTTGGGGGAAAAACTGAATAATGGAAATATACTCTGTTTCGGCTGTAAATTTGTTAAGTTGTACAACTGAATATTTCGCACACCATGGGTGCGTGATGATTTGCTGGATCATACCTGACTATAATTCTTGTTTGCCTGACGGCAGGTCCGATTCAGCACCGGACAATCCTGTGACCATTTCCTGGTTCTGTACAGGAAACAATCGAAACAGTTGTATCCCATCAGTTAGCTTTTCTAATTACATGACATTCTAGACAAAAATATTTCTGTTATAGAGTTGACTTTACTAAAATGATATTAAGATAATCTAAATCAATTGACATCATTATTACAGACATTTTATTACATATTTTCTAAAACTTGTATATTATTATGTTTGGACATAACCGTTATATTTCACATTCTTTCTGCGTATTTTATTTTGGTCGCAATCTGACGACCTGGGTGTGCATGCCCAGATTTATCGATGGACACGTCAAAACTGACGTAGGATCTGGTGTACTTTAAAGATCAGATTGAAACTCAATAACGGATTAGAGATTCACTGCTTCTTTTTGTTTAATTTTATTATATTTTATTTCAGTTGTATCTAAACTTCGTTCCAATAAATGAAAAGTCAAACTTTTGTTGAATTTTCCTATCGTAATTACTGAGTATTATTGTGGAAAATTTATTGAGGCTTTAGCATATTCAAACTGAATATGTTGCCGGTACCTGCTACACGTGCTCGTATACCGTATATCGGGAGTGAGGCGTGATAGGTATTTTAGTGGTATCAGAGCCCAGGTTTCTCAAATCAGTTTATGTGACTTGAATTGATTTGGATTCTGATATAAAATTTTGCCACGCTTATATAATAATACTCTTTAAAATATTTGAATTACATTCCTTCAACTCTTTCACATTTTGTATATTGATCTTAATCAGTGATCCATTTATTTTGATCCATGTCCGAATTCTTTAGTCCCTGAAAATTTACATCCTAAATAAGATTTAAATAATAATCCTTTGATATCTAATCTTATCTTAAAATTATAACTTTTACAACCCTCTATTGATTCAAATTCCCTCCCAAGCTTGAGAAAATTTGCATTATCCATAGATCAAGCTCGAGCTCAACAAGTATGGTGAGAAGTTGTCCACATAATAAGAATACATAAAATATTTCCTTAATTTGTTTTATTTAATTTCGAGGATGAAATTATTTTTTTCAAGGGGGGTAGAATGTAGCAACCCTCCATTTTTTTTGTAGTAATAAAAGATTAAATAAATAAATCAAATGATAAATATGACTCTTTATTTTTAAACATTTCATCTCTTATAACTCTCAAACTTTTCATATTCTCAACTCATTACTCATTCATTTCTCTAACTCCTATCCTTTCATTTTCTCCATGAATTATCTGTAACGACCATTTTTTTTAAAAAAAAAAAAAAGAAAAAAAAATCTGAAAATAATAATAATAATAATAATAATAAATATAAATATATATTGGGATTTGTTTGGATATAAATCTGAATAGTTGAGAAAAAATCGGATAGAAATCTAAATAGTTGAAAGGAAATCAAATCTTAACCAAAAAAAAAATATTGTTGTTGGATCTCAACTAAGTAGGCTATATCTTAATCCAAAACCTCATTCCCATCCCTCTTCTGGAACGCTGAGAAATTGGAACGCTTGCAGGACGTACGGGAAGAAGAAGAGTGGAAGCAAGGAAGGGGAACGACTCAGCCAAAGGTGAGTTCTTTTACTCACTTTAACATGCTACATTCATTTTTATATTTTCTGCTTTATTTAATTAAAAGGTTTAATCTTGGATAGAAAATCTTTAGCACCAATATTTTATACACAATGAATGGCAGTGTGCAGTAGCATAGTTCCTTATAATATTTAAAAAAATAGGAGTTGTATTACGTATATTTTATACCCAATAGATGCTTAAATTTCTGAAGAAAAATATTTTTTTTATTATATATGTAGCGGTATAATGTCATTGTTGTTTCTGCATAAAAATCCAAATTATGCAGCGTATTATCCATTTGGCGTCGATGTCTTCTTGTGTTTTCAGAAAGCCATATGCAGTTAGTTCCCATAGTGTTTTTGGCTTAGAATGATAGGTTCAGTGTTAATAATTTAGCACAGGGCTCATGGCATGAAGAAGCTCCGTTGATCATTCTGGACTCTGTGATACCCTGCCAAAATTAATATATGTTATATTATTATTAAATAGATGATGGGGCTGCTTGACAGGATTTACGTCATAAAATTTCATATATAGTTTAACTATGTTGAGGAGTAGTGTAGTTATAAGGTTTACTAGCTCCTATAAGGCCTTACACCTGTGCTTCTTCCACTTCCGCTTCCGCATCCTCTTGTGCTTCTTCTTCCGCCTCCACTTCCGCACCTGCTTGTGTTTCTTCTTCACCTTCTTCTTCTGCTTCCACTTCCGCACCTGCTTGTGTTTCTTCTTCATCTTCTTCTTCTGCTTCCCCTTCCGTACCTGCTTGTGTTTCTTCTTCACCTTCTTCTTCTGCTTCCACTTCCGCATCTTCCTGTGCTTCTGCATCTTCCTGTGCTTCTTCTTCTGATTCCACTTCCGCATCTTCCGGTGCTTCTTCTTCTGCTTCCGCTTCCGCATCTTCCTGTGCTTCTTCCGCTTCCGCTCCCGCATCTTCTTGTACTTCCTCTTCCACTTCCGTTTTCCACTTCCACTTCCACTTCCACTTCCACTTGCGCATGTGCTTCTTCTTCATCTTCTCTTTCCCCCTTTCTATGTTCGGTTGCGGATGGACAAGGCGACTCGGCCGTCGGCGATATCGGCTCTATCGATCTCTGCCACTGCCTCGTCGGATTGAAGGGTCTTTCCTCACCTTTATTTTTGTTTTATTTTTATTTTTATTTTTTTTTTACTTTTTGGGTGCTTGATTTCTCCTTCTCCCCGTTTCTATTTCCCGTGAGGGGATAAATTTTTTTGGGGGAGCATTTCTAAGTGCACACATATCTACTAGTGAGCATCCTCTCCCTATGTTGTAATTCACCTTAACTATGTAAGTATTGGGTGCGCACCTAGAACTACCTCCACTTTGTAGAAACTTTAGGGAGTTCTAAATGAGCACATATTTCACTAGTGTGCACCTTTTTCCTATGTTGTAGACCATCTCACGTGGGTGCGCAGTTATAACAACCTCAAATCAAGAATGCTGCAGCCCATGGTTTTGGTTAATTACTAAGTGAGCACACACTTTTACTTGTGAACACCTCCTTGTGTTGTACTTCTCTTTAACATGTGTGCACACTTAGACCAACCCTAAGTTCAGTGAAATGCTGCATTTGGTTTCGGTGACGACTAAGTGCGCACACACAGACCTAGAGAGCACTATTTTCCCTATGTTGTAAATCACCTTACGGTGTGTTATGTGGAGAGCATTTAGAACTATCCCGTTTTCTTTTTACATGTAACTACTATTGTTATCTGAACCCACAGACATGTTATTTTAAGAGTGATTAAATAAAATTCACACGTTTATATTTTTTTTTTTTTGAAATATGCATATAATCTAGAAAGTTATGTTATAAGTTTTAATTCAAATTTTGTTATATATTGAAAGGAAAGGAAAAACAACACTGATATGAAGTAAGATAAGACACTGTTTAAATGCAAACTGCTACTGTATATGATTGGTGATAGACAATTAACCACTGCAATGTTATACTATTCCTCAAATGTCACTGTTATTATTACTGTACCCTGAACTTTAATTATTATCACAAATCTACATACTGAACTGAAATTTCTGAAATCACCAATTGATACTAAAATTTGACAGTTAATACCGAACCTGATATACACTGGGGATTTGGAAAAAATTTAGGTTCATATGAATTCGACGGCTGAACGTAACTTTACGTGCCACTGTTTCCCACTTGTGGGAGGATCGGGATAGGCTCCGATCAATTTACTGCGCCACTGTTTCCCATTTTTGGGAGGATCGAAATAGGCTCCGATCAACTACTGTTCCGTTTTTCCGGGGGTAGACAGGGATGCGTTCAGCTCAGCTATATTCATATTTTCTTGAATTTTCAAATACCATAACTAAAAGACATTAACTGTAAAAATTTAAAAGACATCGATTAAAATAATAGTAATGATAAGTATAAATACATAAAACCTTCTGTCGTTCATTTGCATGATTGTTCCTGACATTGAGAAATTATTATTCATTATTTTTTTTTGGGTTGTTCTTTATTATTTAATATTGGATCGCTTTGCTGACGATCCTGGTTATGCATGACCAGATACAGGCTTCTATCAAGAGGTAGATCCACCAGTGGCAGAACAGGGTATGTTGTACTTCCAGGAACAAGCAGATCTGCAGGAGTGATTACTTCCTTTTGTTAGCTGCTTTCTTTTTAGAGAAATGTAATAAGTGCACATGGCGCTATAGTTAATTTTATATGAGACAGTCTTTTTTTCTTTTCAGAAAGAATTTATCTATGGTGACATTGCAGATTTTATTTGAAGGAATTTATTATCTCTTTTTTTTTTTTAAAAATATTCATTTATCTCTGTATGTCATTCATATTAAATTACAATAGCGACTATAAAATTTTGTTGAGGCTTGTCGAGTTATCATTCGACGCCGAACGTTCCAGCTTTCCACACTACGGGAAGTGGGGCGTTACATTATCTACATTAAATATCCAATTTAATTCTCTTAACTCTCTAAATTGTATATCTCCTCAAACCTTTTAAATTCTATAACTCTCTAAACCTTTCACATTCTGTAACTCCTAAATAACTCCTCAAAGCTTTTAGATTCTATAACTCTCTAAACCCTTCACATTCTGTAACTCCTAAATCCAATCCTATATAAATCTCTAACTCAAAACACATTCCCCTCATTCTAAAAATCATTCTCAAACATTCTAAGTTCTCTCTTTATCATCTCGCCTGAGCCACCTTCAAAACCACCGTAGGAGCCACTGCTGGAGCTGTCACCACTTCACCGGAGAAGGGTATCTCCTTCCATTTCTTTCCACATTTTAGGTTCTCACGTTTTAACAAAAGGTTAGATATTATCTTTCTTTTTCTTCTTGAATTAAATTATTTTAAATGAATCATAGGTTAGTTTCTCTACTACTCAATAATCCTAATAACCTAAAAAAAATATCCATTATCTTATAAACCCAATAAAATGAAGCCAAACCTATTTCCTAATTTCAGACCCGCTTAATACTAAAATCAATTTTTGAGTATGTTATAAATATTAGAAAAATCCCAAAAAATCATCTAAATTCATATTAATATGTTTTTAATATTCTTAGAATATTTTTAATATGTAGATTACTCCATTGAGCGATATCAAGAAGCAAAATCCAGGTGAGTTCATTTTTTGACTCACTAATCATGCTATTTTATATACCTGTTGTTTCAATCATGTTATTTATTTTGTGTAAATTGATTTGTTATTTTGTAGGAATTTATCAATTACTTATTATGTTTCTTGTCATCAAAAATCTATTGTCAATTGTCATTAAATTTAAATTACATAGTATAGTTAGATTTTAGAATAATCATATATACAAATTTGATAAATCACATAAAAGTTATATTCACGGAAAATACTGTTTGTGATATCATTTTGTATCGGTGTCTAGAAAAATTATCTTATATGCTGGTTCTCTAATTAAGGAACGTGCAACGCACGGAAAACCTCCCAGCATCCATATAATTGCCTGGCCAATATCTCTATGATGTCTCAAATCAGTGATTTTTAAATATAACTAATTGTGATCTATTGAATAAAGCATAAACTGAACGGACTCTATAAATCATGTTGTTAACAAATTAAGCAAAATCCAATTGAAATATTGTACCTGATATAATCAATATACTGTACTATACCTAAATGACACTGGGTTGGGGGAGAAACTGAATAATGAAAATATACTCTGTTTCGGCTGTAAACTTGTTAAGTTGTACAACTGAATATTTCGCACACCATGGGTGCGTGATGATTTGCTGGATCATACCTGACTATAATTCTTGTTTGCCTGACGGCAGGTCCAATTCAGCACCGGAAAATCCTGTGACTATTTCCTGGGTCTGTACAGGAAATAATCGAAACAGTTGTATCACATCAGTTAGCTTTTCCAATTACATGACATCCTAGACAAAAATATCTCTATTATAGAGTTGACTTTATTAAAATGATGTTAAGATAACCTAAATCAATTGACATCATTATTACAGACATTTAATTACATATTTTCTAAAACTTGTATTAGTATTATATTTGGACATAACCGTTATATTTCATATTCTTTCTGCGTATTTTATTTCGGTCGCAATCTGACGACCTGGGTGTGCATGCCCAGATTTATTGATGGACAAGCCAAAACTAATGCAGGATCTGATGTACTTTAAAAATCAGATTGAAACTCAATAACGGATTAGAGATTCACTGCTTCTTTTTGTTTAATTTTATTATATTTTATTTAGTTGTATCTAAACTTCGTTCTAATAAGTGAAAAGTCAAACTTTTGTTGAATTTTTCTATCGTAATTACTGAGTATTATTGTGGCAAATTTATTGAGATTTTAGCATATTCAAACCGAATATGTTGCCGGTACCTGCTACACGTGCTCGTATACCGTATATCGGGCACGGGGCGTGACAGACGCCCCTTATTGGCTTGTTTTGCATACTGCTCCGTTCTTCTCTCAATATTGAGCCTTACCTTCTCATGTATCTGCTTAACAAAATCAGCCTTTTTCTTTCCATCAAAATTAACATGCTCAGAAATAGGTAATGGAGATAAATCCAATAGAGTCAAAGGATTAAATCCATAAACAGTTTCAAACGGTGAGAATTTAGTAGCAGAATGAATAGATCTATTATAAGCAAATTCAAAATGTGGTAAACACTCTTCCTATGTTTTGATATTCTTTTTAATTATTACCCTCAATAAAGTAGACAAAGTCCTATTTACTACTTCGGTTTGACCATCAGTTTGTGGGTGACAAGTAGTAGAAAACAAAAACTTGGTACCTAGCTTACACCATAAAGTCTTCCAAAAGTAGCTCAAGAACTTAGCATCTCTATCCAAAACAATGATTCTAGGCATGCCATGCAATCTCACAATCTCCCTAAATAACAAATCAGCAACATGCAAAGTATCATCCGTTTTGTGACATGGAATAAAGTGTGCCATCTTAGAAAATCTATCCACAACCACAAAAATCGAATCTCTTCCACGTTTAGTCCTAGGTAATCCTAACACAAAGTCCATTGAAATATCAAACTGTTGGGCTGCACTCTAGATTTAACTTGCCTATATGTGACACATCTACCACAAATTCGCTCAACATCTCGTTTCATGTGTGGCCAATAGAAGTGCTCCTGCAAAATAGCTGAGGCCTTAGCAATCCCAAAATATCCCATTAATCCCCCTCCATGGGATTCCTCAAAGAACAATTAGGCACACATAATTTATTTTCTCGAAATAAGAACCCATCATGTCTAAAGAACTTACCACAAGTATTTTTCTCACAAGCCTGGTACTCTTCACAAAATTCATGGTCATCAATATATAAATTTTTAATATGTTCAAAACCAAGCAATTTTGCATCAAGTGTAGAGAGTAATGCATACCTGCGAGAAAGTTCATCGGCGACCACATTCTCCTTATCTTACTTATACCTGATGACATATGGAAATGTCTTAATGAACTCTGCCCAACGAGCATGCCTTTTATTTAGCTTGTGTTGGCCCTTCAAGTGTTTCAAGGACTTATTATCAGTATGAATCATGAACTCCTTAGGCCATAGGTAGTGCTGCCATGCCTCCAAAGCTCGAACCAATGCATACAACTCCTTGTCATAAGTCGGGTAATTTAAGGTTGCCCCGCTTAATTTCTCACTGAAGTAAGCAATTGGTCGTCCCTCCTGCATAAGAACTGCGCCTATGCCAATACCTAAAGCATCACATTCAATCTCAAACGTTTTAGAAAAGTTAGGTAAAGACAATAAGGGGGCGTTGGTTAGCGTCTCTTTGATTAGCTGAAACGCTTCTCTTGTTCTTCTCCCCATCTAAATCCGACGTTCTTCTTGATCACTTCGGTAAGTGGTGCGGCTATACTATTAAAGTCCTTCACAAACCGCCGGTAAAAACTAGCAAGTCTATGAAAACTATGAACATTGCCTACACTTGTGGGACTTGGCCACTCTTGGATTGCACGTACCTTCTCCTCATCAACCTATATACCCTATGCACTAACAACAAATCCCAGAAATACAAGCTTATCGGTGCAAAAAGTACACTTCTTCAGGTTAGCAAATAACTTTTCTTTCCTAAGCACATCTAAAATCGATTTCAAATGTACGACATGATCATCCAAGTTTTTGCTATAAATGAGTATATCATCAAAATAGACAACAACAAACCTGCCTATAAATGCACGCAAAGCATGATTCATAAGTCTCATAAAAATGCTTGGTGCATTAGTCAACCCAGAAGGCATAACTAACCATTCATATAAACCATATTTTGTTTTAAAGGCAGTTTTCCATTTATCTCCTTCTTTCATTCTAATCTGATGATAACTACTTTTTAAATCAATCTTAGAGAACACACAAGAACCATGCAACTCATCTAACGTGTCATCTAAGCGAGGAATAGGATGACGATACTTTACCGTTATATTGTTGATGACTCGGCAATCAACGCACATTCTCCACGTCCCATCCTTCTTAGGTACAAGTAAAACCGGAACGGCGCATGGACTCATACTCTCCCTCATGTACCCCTTCTCTAACAACTCACTTACCTGCCGTTGAAACTCCTTTGTCTCCTCGGGATTGCTCCTATAGGCTGGTCGGTTTGGAATTGTCGCACAGGGAACAAAATCAATTTGATGTTCAATCCCTCGAATTGGTGGTAATCCATGTGGTGTTTCCTCGAGAAAAACATCCTCAAATTCCTGTAAAAGAGAAACAACAGAACTGGGCAAAGCAGGATCAAGTTCGTTAGTATTTAAAAATGCCTCTTTGTACAAAAGTACAATCATCGGCTGATTTGAAAACATTACTCGCTTAATCTCACTCACTTTTGCATAGAAATTCTTTTGTTTTCTCTGATTTTCTCTCAATGGCTAAATTTTGATTTTTTTTCTCTCTCATTTTGCTCGGCCACTCTCTGATTTTCACTCTTTTTCTTTTACTCACTCTCTTTCTTTTGATCACTCTCTTTTTTTTATCACTCTCTTTTTCCAACCTCACTTGATCTTCATAAACTTGTTTTGGTGTCATTGGCACAAGAGTGATGGGTTTTTGGTTGAGTACGAACGAGTATTTGTTGGTGAAGCCATCATGTTTAACTTTCCGATCGAATTGCCACGGTCGGCCTAATAGCAAATGTCCAGCTTGCATCGGAACTACATCACGCAAAACTTCATCTTCATATTTTTTTGATGCGGAGTGAAACCAAAACCTGCTTATTCACCTTTATCTCGCCACTATTATTCAGCTATTGTAACTTGTACGGCCTAGGATGTTTCAGTGTGGGCAGTCCTAATTTCTCCACCAAGGTTGTGCTTGCAACATTAGTACAACTTCCTCCATCAACAATCATACTACATACTTTGTCTTTGACGTAGCACCTAGTATGAAAGATGTTCTCCCGCTGCACTTCTTCAATTTCTTTTACTTGCAAGCTTAGAAGTCTTTTTGACACCAACAATTCACCTTGAACTGCATATTCTTCTTCATCTACGTCCTCCAATGGTGGCATAGAGTCGGTATCGGACTCGTCGTCGGTTTCGATCTCTCCATTACCCCTTATTATCATGACTCTTTTGTTCGGGCATTGATTTGCTATGTGACCCCTGCCTTGACATTTAAAACACTTAATGTCACGATTTCGAGAAGTGGAATGGTCAGATTTACCTTGAGTGCCATGGTTGGTTGTCTCTTGTTTTGGCTCGAATTTAGATTTTGCAGCTGGTTTCTCCTCTTTCTTCACATGACTCGGTTTCCATAGGGAAAAACCCGCATTATGCGATGCACGTGTACCACCTCTCCTCTTGAGTTGTTGCTCCACCTTGATGGCCATGTGCACCATATCTTCTAATTCCACATAATACTGCATCTCCACCCTGTCATGAATTTTTTGATTCAAGCCACTCAAGAACCTAGCCATAATAGCCTCTTGGTCTTCTTCGATATTAGCCCGGATCATAGCAATTTCCTTCTCTTGATGATAATCCTCCACACTTCGGTTACCTTGTCAGAGCGTTTGCAATTTATTGTACAACTCCCGGTGGTAATGGCTGGGCACAAACCGCTTCCTCATCACTATTTTCATCTCTTCCCACGTCTCAACCGGTCGTTTCCTATTTCGCTGCCTGTTCAATACTAATTGATCCCACCATACAATAGCATAGTCAGAAACTCAATGGCAACAAGTTTTACCTTCTTCATCTCAGAGTAGTTGTGGCAATCGAACACTAACTCCACCTTTTTCTCCCACTCAAAATAAGCCTCGGGGTCTTTTCTTTCTTGAAACGCTGGAATTTTCATTTTAATACTATCCAAGTTGTTATCTTCCCGATTCATATCTTCTCTAAACCGCCCTCCATATCTCCTATTACCAACAACTGAACCCCGATCTTCTTCTTCATCAAAACCAGTCCCATAATACTCTCCATCTTCATCTCACACTCTCCGATGTTGAACTCTTTCCCTCCTATGCACCTTATGAGTGTTTTGTGGCTGCTCCAAACGTGTATTCTCCATCCGATCAATCCGCTCATGTACCTGCTCCAATTCTAACCTTATCACATGCCTCATCTCACTCATCATGGCTTCCATGAGCAACTTGGGGTCAGCCATCCCTGTAGCACCTTCGGTGATGCTCTTTTCACTGTTGTGAGACATGATTGCTGCAAATCAAAGTTAGAAAACAACAAAAAAGAAAAGGACCTCACACACTCCCTCACGTGTTTTCACTCAAAGAATGATTCACTCTATTCCACTCGTGTTTCACTTAGTATAATCGGATTTTACCCTCTAATATGCTCACCACTCTTGCCTTTTTCCACTCGATAATCCTCTTTCAGTTCTTTTGAAACTATTCGAACAATATTCAAAATTTCAGCAACAATTCACCAAGAACTCACCAAGAGAATTCATGTTCAAAAAGTAAGAAAACAAGGGATATGAGTGATTAGATTTTCAAAGCACAATTCAGCAAAATTTCCAAAAATTTTTTTTTTTTGGTCTTTGGGGTGAGGATATTTTTGGGCTTATTGGAAACAAACGAAAGAGAATCTTTTTACTCCCTTTTTTTGACCTTCTTTTTTTTTCGGATCTTTTTTTTTCGGATCTCTTTTTTCTTCGGATTTTTTTTCAGATTCTTTCTTTCGTTAATAACAGAACAAGATTTTGAATGGAGTAGAAGAAAGAAATTCGGCTAGATAAGAAAAGAAAACTAAGATTTAAATAGGATAGGCAAACCTGAGACGAGAAATCCTTGGCTCTAATACCAAATGATGCGAACCCCGTCAAAAATAACGAGACCCGTAGGAGAAAAGGAGAATCCAAGAACGTCCTCGATCAGGTTTGGATGGGAGACCTCGACCCGTTGCTTCAACAAAAAATAAGAATCTCGGTATAATTGACCTCAACCAGTTGTTTAATGCGAAGTAAGAAACTTGGTATAAGGAAGACGCTACAAACGGTAGTGGAAAACCGTTTGATAAGTCGATGATGAACGCCACGGAAGAATTCCGATAAGTTCGAATAGTTTTTCAAAGAACCAAAGAGAATAAATTCACCAATTATCTGTAAACTGTAAACTGTCTCCCTTCTATTCCATTAGACACCTTTTTATAGGCTAAAAAAATACAAGGAAAGTTCAAGAAATAGAAACAAAACAAGAAAAAACAATCAGCCCCTTAATTTGGCTGATCAATACAAGGAAAGTTTAAGAAATAGAAATACAACAAAAAAAAAACAATCAACCCCTTAATTTGCTGATCAATACAAAGAAAGTTCTAGAAATAAAATAAAAGAAAACAATCAATTTTGACCAGATTCTTCTAGTAGTTGAATTATATTGATGCATCTTTATTGAACTCGTGAACCATTCTCAACGGGCCTCCATGAATTTGCTTGAGCCCAAACCTCTTGAATTAGCCCATTAAGTGCATCTTTGAATTTCTTTTCTCGTGCTCTTGTAACCGACCCAGTTGGAATTTGAACTGGCTCCTTTGTAGTCATGCCATTATTTGCATCATTTTACTAGTGAGCACCACATACTATATAGTAAAGTGGTTTACAACATAGGCGAAAATGGCACTAGTAAAATATGGTGCGCATTTAGAATTTCCCGAGAAGTTTTGTTACGAGAGAGAGAATGGGAATTAGGGTATATTGGAGAGAGAAAACGTTGTGTGAGGAGATAAACCCTAGGATATTTATAATTAATTTTTTAATTTTAAACAACATTAAAAGTTTATTTTTTAAAAAATAATATCTCATGTAAAAATATAAGTTAATTAGATTACATAGAAAGTTAACTTATTTATGTTTAAAAACATTTCTTAAAAAACAAAATTACTATTACATATTATATATTTTTAAAACATATATAACATATTTGTAGAATTAAAACATAGATCTATTTAATATTATATATATATATATATATATATATATATATATATATATATATATATATATATATATATATATATATATATATATGAACATATATATTTATACTTCATCTTGAAGATGTTGAGGAATTTTTGTTTAATACTGAGTGAAAATTCCTGCTGATTAAAATGTATCAGGGAAAAATACTTCATACTCTATGTTTGAAACCGAGTAAATTCTTATATTCAACCACATGCATGTAATCAAAGTTTTAATATAGAGTTGTGATATTATTAATGTGAATAATATATATATTATGCACAAATAGTACATTCTCAGTTCGTAACAAATATCCTAACAAACTTAATTATTTAAAAAAAATCTAATATTTATACTTTCGATAAATTATGTAACATCAATATATCAATTTATTCTCTTTTTAAAATGATGCACAAGAAAAATAATAAATTGAAAAAAAATCAAAATAAAGGAATAATTTTTTTAAATATATTTTATTTCTGAATTTTTTTATTTCTAATTATATGGTTAAATGGCTAATCCTCGCAAAATTGCGAATAACAATTTGTTAAGAAATAATAAAACTGAAAGAATAGCATTCTTGTTGGCTTCATATAAAAAATCAGTGAAATCCGAGTCACTGACATCACTACCTACCATGATATTAGGCTTCAGGCAACGACTAAATTTTAAATATCTGTAAAGTTAACGTAAACATTACTACATGTTATTTTAGCTATATATGATTCTAAATTAAACTTCACTAGTACAAAATATATATATATATATATATATATATATATATATATATATATATATATGTGCTTAATTAATAAATAATTATTTCATTTTTGGATAATCAAATCATTTCCAAATATTTTATTTAGCTACACTTTTATTAACCGTTGTATGTAAAACGTTGCAAATGATTGAATATACTGTTACAGTTATGCTAACCATCATTAAAATCTAATATTCAGAAACGATTTTTAAAATGTTGCAGCAAAATTATTACAAAAAAATGTTACTTTGTAACAATTGTTTAAACCGTTACAAAATAATCATTTAGTGACAACTAAATAAGTGTTGCAACATAAACGTGACAAATAAGTTATCTTTTGCAACAAATTTTAAAAACATTGTAAAATATAATATATCTCAACAGTTTTAGAAGAGTTAAAGAGTAACTATTGCAAAAAAAAGATCTACTGTAATGAGTAATTTAAGCATTACTAAACATATTATATTACAATGATTTTAAAACTGTTGCACAATAACCATTGGCAAATACGCTCTTTTGTTGTAGTCGACGGTGATCCAGTAATCACCCAAAACTTCAATTGTTAGATCCCTAAATTTTGATTGCAAAATGCAAAAAGGTAAACCATCCAAAAATAAGTGATATCCTCCTTTCAGTTTATCCTTGACCTAACTTTTCTTGTTCCAAGTAAATAAAGAAATCATGGTAACATGTAAAAGACATTAAGGATTAAAATGAGACATTAAGGATTGCTAGATAATGCATGAAAGTAATAAGAAAATAACATTAATGTATTTTTGGGATGCTTAAACACAGAAGATAAATCATGTACGTAAAATAATAGGGAAAGTTAGGGCTCAAGCTCACTACTTATGTTACTTACGTATGTATTATTTTATAGGGTTAATTACACTTACACCCCCTGTAGTATGGGGGTTGTGTAACTTACACCCCCTGAAGTTTAAAACTCTCACTTAGACCCCCTGGGAGATTAAACTCCGTTTGTTTTCCGGTTAGGTTGAGCACACGTGAGGTGCACGTGCTAACAAAAGACCAAACTACCCCTTAGTTAGATAGAGATCAGATAGAGAGAGAGTGTCAAAGCCAATTCCCTTTGTTTGTGTTTTCCCAACCGAGAGAAATCCAAAAACCTTCTCCTCCACCTCGCCCAGCTCACCCCCACCCGCCCCTTCCTCCGACTAATCTCCGCCGCTCGCTCCTTCTTCCCCTTCTCCCTCAGAACCCATGCTCTCCTTCTCCACTCCCTCCTCTCCTCCGACCTAGGGCATCCAAGAACCTAGGGCATCCAAGAACTCGATCTCGAAATCAAGGCGAGAGCAGAGGTGGGCGACTATCATCAACGGCGAAATCAAGGTGAGAGGAACGTCGTCGAGGTGAACAAAGGGATCAAACCAAGCAAATTAGAGTTTTAGGAGGCGACCTCCTCCGACTAGGGATCCACCGCCGCCCCCGACCTCCTCCACCTCGGTT
This sequence comes from Dracaena cambodiana, assembly GCA_036321105.1. Lineage (NCBI taxonomy): Eukaryota > Viridiplantae > Streptophyta > Magnoliopsida > Asparagales > Asparagaceae > Dracaena > Dracaena cambodiana. The sequence goes on along the minus strand of JAYEPQ010000020.1, from coordinate 21,597,989 downwards.
GCACCTAGTTCCAGTTCGACGGCCTCCGCCGCGCCACCCTCGCATTCCGCTCCTTCGCTGACCTCGGCATCGACCCCTCTAGCAAAGTCTACAACTTTCTGATCTCGGCCATGGTTAAGACTTGGAGAATCTAGGATGCATGGTAGATGTTTGACGAAATGCTGAGGTCGTCTGGCTTGACGCATACTCGTACAGTACAATGCGGTGATCGACGGGCTATGCAAGAATGGGATGGTGGAGAGATAGCACTTGCTTCTTGTTGCTCAATAATGCGATGTCATTGTATAAATTGCATCATGCTTCATTTTTCAAGTATGAACATTGTTGGCATATGATCAACATTTATGACTGGATAAATTGTTGTTCAGTTCTATTTTGCACTTTGTAATGAATTATATGCATGAACGATAGAACCATGTATTTGTTTGGCGATGATCTCTTGGATACCGACATGTGATTTTGCAGCCTAATCAAATTTTGTATATCAGAATTTTAATATCAGATATTGGAGTTTGGAATAAAAAACTACAAGTCTCATTTATGAGTCAGTTATAACTGCTACTTTGTATATCAGAATTTGTATTGTATATGGATATTTTTGTGTTGATATGATCTTCTTTGCAGCTGCTGCTGCTGTAAGCATGCACAGCAGCAGCTGCTGGTGTGCAGTGTTGCAGCTGCTGCAACTCTCTTTGTCAAATGCAAATAACTAGTAGTTAGCTTTAAATCAAATAGCTAATAGTTAGCTTTAAATCAAATATATATTCATAATCATACACAATCCATAATCATACACAAATGCAAATATGACCTTCTTCGCTGCTGCTATAAAATCTTGCACAACAACTGCTGCTGCAAGATGCACAGCAACAACTGCTGCTGTGCATCTTGCAGCAGCAGCTGCTGCTGTGTATCTTGCAAGATGCACTGCAGCAGCTGCTGCTGCTGCAAGATGCTGTTGTTGCTGTAGCTGCTGCAAGATGCTGTTGTTGTTGTGCATCTTGCAGCAGCAGCTGCTGCTGCTGTGCATCTTGCAGCAGCAGCTGCTGCTGCAACACTACAACTAATTTTGGACGACTGATTTTGCAACACAAAAAATTTTTGCAACACTGCAACACAAAAAAAAAAAAAATGTGACGACTCATTGTATCACATACATATATAACACAAACATATATAACACAAGCAACTAATTTTGGATTAAATACAATAAGGTTGCATCAACATAGTATTAATGATACATATATAACCAGATGAGTATATATCAATACAGTGTTCCAATACTCATCAATTACAAAATTGGCTCCCAAATAGTAAGGCCGTTAGTTACAAAGTTTTTACAACACTTTATCATTAGAATCATGTTGCAATCACATTTGTTGAGCTGTTACAAACTTCTCCTTTGCTTCTCCTATGCACGAAAAGATCTTGATCCATCTTGGATTATTTTTTTGTTTGAAGTTTACTTGCGTGATCTCTCTGCAATAGCATGTAGTCAACGTAATAATTAGATATGATAAATGATATATTTGTGGGTTATGGAAAGAAAATAATAAATAATTTGAAAACACATACACGGCTGACAAATCGGCCTACATCATTTGCAATTCCCACAGCCACCCCACTTCTTGGAGGGACCACAGTTGTACCACCCAAATCCCTACTTGATCCTGATAAAAATCCAACCTTTGTGTATTTCCTAGTCATTGAAGCCACATGTTCTCTTGCTTGTTGTTGCTTATTCTCATCCTTAACCCCATTTTTCTTTCCCTTCTTTGATAATTTCGGAGTCGTGTCGGGCTTTCTTCCTCTTTTCCTACTCCGATTTACTTCCATTTGCTTGCCTTCTACGGGATCATCCTATTGAATTCCAAGACCAATGTCACCCTCACCCCGAATGTCATGCACTAGAGTTGACCTCTGTCCTATATATGCTTGCTCATTACTTTCCTTCTCCTTAACAATTCCCTCATTTTGCATATTTACTCCCGCGCTATTGCATGTCCTAACATTATGGCCTTCACCCTTGCATTGAGTGCATCTCATTCGTACATATTTTCGTCGTATTGGTTGGCTTATTCTTTTTTCCTCCTTTTCATCATCTTTTTTCTTTCTTACTCTTCGAGGTCTTCCGGGTTGTTTCCGCTGCTTTGGAGGCATAATGTACTCCTCCTCTGGAATATCTGGCCATTGCGAAGGATCTGGTATTGGATGCACCATTGACGCATATGCCATTTTGTATCTATCTATCGTGAAATATGGAGACACGTAGTCCTCAATGTGTCGTCTATGCTTGTTGATTGTAGCAGCAGCGTGAAGACAAGGAATCCCGCTTATGTCCCAATGTCGGCATCCACAAACTCGTTGTTCGAGGTCAACAATCCATGTGCAACCATGATGGTCAACTTCAAAATTTCCTGATAATAAGTAATACAACATGAATTAGAAAGCATTTGTTAACAGTAATTCCATAAAAAAAAAATTTAGTTTGCTTACCTTCTCCAGCAAAACCCACTTCACAAGTTCTACACATCTCTTCAATAACTTTGACCTTCTCTATTATTCGTGGGCAAAGCTTACCATTCCACTTACTAACAATTTCTTTCTTTACTTGAATTCTCCGCATAACCTGTTTTCTTATGGTTTCGAGCATTGTAATAATGGGTTTATACCTTGCCGTTAGAATGAACCTTTTCCACGATTCTGAAGGGTTGTTGGTCAACATGTCGCAAACATGCCTTGGGCTAAACCCACTTCGTGTCCCAATATATGTGGGCTTTGCCACGAGCCATTCATAAGCTTCTTTGTTTATATGCTCAATCTGCCTCATTGTAAGGTTGAAATCCCTTTCATTGTAGGCAGAAGCAGCCCTCCACATCATGTCCTTCAGTAGCTTGCCCACTTTACACCTCTCTTTTAGGTTGGCATACATGTGTCTAACACAATATCTGTGGTCAGCATGTGGTATCATTGTGTCGAAAACCTCAACCAACCCTTGTAAAATGCATAACAAAACGTAGACATGTTTAGAACATAAACTTAAATCAAATGAACAACAAAGTTAATCTAAGTCACAAAAAAAATTTACCTTCTGTTGATCTGATATAAAAGTCCACCATCGTTCTTCCACTTGGCCTATAGCCTCAAGCAAATAATGTATGAACCATGCCCATGATGATTTGCACTCAACCTCAACCACCGCCCATGCGATTGGAAATAACTGATTATTCCCATCACGTCCTATTGCACTCAACAATATACCTCCACTCTCATGCCTAATATGGCATCCATCAAGCCCAATTATTGGACGACATCCATTTCTAAATTCATCTATGCATGCCTTTAACGAAACAAATATTCTAAGAAACTGGGGTGCTCTATCGGGATATGGTCTATCAACCATCAACTTAACCACACTACCTGGATTGGTTGATAGTATCATGTTGCAGTACTGCCTTACAATAAGGTACTGCTTCCCCATCTCTCCATGAATTATCTCATTTGCCTTTTGTTTCATTCTATAAGCCTGACTTCTTCTAATTGTGATCCCCGTATCTCTTCTAATCATATTTACTATTTGAGACCAGATTATATCAGGATCCTCTCTAATAACACCTAAATATTTTTGAGCATAAAAAGCGGATGTCGCATGTTTGTTGGCCTTTGCAGATGTACAACTGTGTCTACCGTTGTACGTCTTGATTTGAAATACAGTTTGGTCCCGATCCCATGAAGCATGGACTCTCCACTTACATCTCTCATCAATACAAACTACAGTCACCCTTGCTTTCTCATTCTTTACATAACGATACTCGTATCCCTTGTTCAAAGAATCATACCTGACGGCCTCACGAAACTCAACATGGTCTCTAAATTCCAAGCCAGCAAATAGTTCGGGGTCACGCATGTTCTTCCCGGCATCAAACTCAGGATATCGAACACGTTTCTTTCGATGGGCTTCATCTTCCGAGGAATCGGATAAGCTCCTAAATTGGTGTATATCAGAATTATCTGATTCACCACCATCATCTTCGATCTCACAATTATCCTACGCTGCTGAAAACAATAAAAATCCAAATCAGCGGCAATATTTAACATGTGTATCAATGTAATAAAAAATTATTGTATTAAGTAAACTTAGCAATAATTACCTGTGGTCTCATTATATCTTGGTTTTTCCTGTCCCTGCGCCTCTGCACCTTTTTCAAAACCCTCATAATCTCTTGAATTTTCATCCTCCAAATTTCCAAACGAACTAAAAGAGCTTCCACTTTCTTTCGCTTCACTGCTACTCCCACTATCACCCTCCTCTTCCACATATTCACTCTCTGATGGACTGTCTCGAGTTGCTTTTTCTTGTTGCTTCTGTACATTATCAACGGGGGGTTGCTCTACAAGTGGCTTATCCACTAAGTGCTCAATATATATATTCATCTTTTTGCGTGAACCTTTCTCCCTAACCATTTCCATAACCCCACTGTCGTTGTCTACAACTTTCCACTCATCCCTACCAGACACCTTATAGTGCAATATATATCCCCCACCATATTCCAACCTTCGTACAATATCATCCAAATCAAACCATCCAAAAAAATCTGGGTCGATATTTTCAACCACATCTTCTTTTCCTCCATATTCTATCTGTTGATTTTTTGTTACAAATTGACCTCTGTTGTGAATATGAAGATCAAACTTATCACTTGCCATTTGTTAACTGCAATTAACATAACTTGTGTATCAAAAAACTAATGTAGATGCAACATCATTATATATATATATATATATATATATATATATATATATATATATATATATATATATATATATATATATATATATATATATATATATATATATATATATATATATATATATATATATATATATATAGAGTTAATTACACTTACATTAACATAACATAGATTAACAACATGCTTTTTATAAACATTAACAATATATATATATATATATATATATATATATATATATATATATATATATATATATATATATATATATATATATATATATATAGTGATGCAGCAGCAGCAACAGCAGCTGCTGCATGTTGTTGTGCCTCCTTGTACAAAAACAAATCGGGATCACATGTAACTTTGATTACCAAATGTTATCAAAAATATGAAGAGTATGTTGTTTTATGTCCTACACTGATATTCTATTAGCGAAGACATATTATTCTATAATCAACTGTGGACCCCTACGGCATCCAACACGCACTGCCCAAACATCCCCACGTGGCCGCAACCTCTTCACGGGTCACTGTCTAGACCATTCGGATCTGGTCCCCCCTCCACACAACCAACTTTTCTATGATAATTCTTTAAGAAAAATCAACTTTGCAAGGAGTCACAACAAAGTATATAAGAAAAGCTCACCATACCACTACCTTGCCTAAAATATATCTTCAATTTCTTCAAACCACAGCCGCTCTTCTTGACCGCCCTCCCTCTGCTCTCGCCGCTGCTCTTGGCTTGCGCTGGCCACGAACTTTGTCCTGCACTGGTAGCAGGCCTCTGACCATTGGCGAATATTGTAATGATGGCCTCAGCGTTGCTCTCGCCTTCGATCTCTTCGTTCACCTCGGCGTTCCTCTCGCCTCCTAAACCTCTAATTTGCTTGGTTTGATCCCTTTGTTCACCTCGACGACGTTCCTCTCACCTTGATTTCGCCGTTGATGATAGTCGCCCCCCTCTGCTCTCGCCTTGACTTCGCGATCGAGTTCGTGGATGCCCTAGGTTCTTGGATGCCCTAAGTCGGAGGAGAGGAGGGAGTGGAGAAGGAGAGCATGAGTTCTGAGGGAGAAGGGGAAGAAGGAGCGAGCGGCGGAGATTAGTCGGAGGAAGGGTTTTCGTCGAGGAGAAGGTTGAGGCGGGTGGGGGTGAGCTGGGCGAGGTGGAGGAGCAGGTTCTTGGATTTCTCTCGGTTGGGAAAAAACAAACAAAGGGAATTGGCTTTGACACTCTCTCTATCTGATCCCTATCTAACTAAGGGGTAGTTTGGTCTTTTGTTAGCACGTGCACCTCACGTGTGCTCAACCTAACCGGAAAACAAACGGAGTTTAATCTCCCAGGGGGTCTAAATAAGAGTTTTAAACTTTAAGGGGTGTAAGTTATACAACCCCCATACTACATGGGGTGTAAGTGTAATTAACCCTATTTTATATGATTAGAAATATTATTTATTTTGTATGAGATGAGATATACATAGGAATTACTTTATAAATAAAAGAGAAAAAAAACAAAACAAAACAGAACACCTGATTTAGGTTGGTTGAATGTGTTTGAGGGTGGGAGGCAACACACACTCACAAAAAAAAAAAAAAAAAACTACTTGAATGTGACATTGGACAACAAAATGATAATGGTAAAAATAAGGAGAAGAGTTCCTGAGTTTTTGCTAGTTGTTGAATCAAAATACAATTTATATTTTACAGAATGAAATGGACAGACATACATGAGTTCCTGCGAACAAATGCTTGCTATGCAAGAAGTACTTTTCTATTTAAACTGGAATTGTATCTAAAAATTTGAATGGCATAATAGAACTTGATAAGTGATAACAGATTTACAAATAACTATATTAGTGGCACTTTTTACCTTAATAGCCATATTTCATCTCATTTCACATTTTATGCAATCGTGCGTTGAGTAATTACTTTAGTTTGCAGTATACTATCCATCTAGGACTCTGCAGGCATGCATGCATGCTAAATAATCACTAGAATGTTTGTCTTTAAAACCTATCAGTTTGCTACCATGCATTCGTTGTAGTGGACGACAAAACTTGGTTATCTGTCACTCTGTTTGTAAGGTATGTGTGCATTTGTTGTGTTAGACGTACTTATATGTATCTAGCTTGGTGAGGCGACTGTATTTAAATGCACATCTATGGCATAATAAAAGTTGCATGGGCTGTTAGGAATTTTGTAATTGTGCTCTAACTTACTGCAAATTTAAACAACTACTAATAATTGTTCTATCATCTATATGTTGTTCGACTCTATAGATCATGTTGCATGGTACTTAGCAGGAAACTAACTTCGAGCCTAAATTAGTGGTCAGTAACATATATTATAAGGTTATAGATGATCAGCCTCTGGGCAAAGCTTCTTTTTACAAAATGATTAAAGTAGCAAAACAATTTAACATGATCTCTATCCGTCAATTCATCTAAAACGCATCAATAACGAAAAGTAATCAAATTCTAGATGTAAACGCTCTATTTACATTAGAGAAAAGGGAAAAAGTAAGAGGTATTGCAAAGGTATGAACATGGAAAACAAGGAAGAAGAAATGTCTAATACACATGAAATCAAACGAGGAGGAGCTAAACTTTTGCGTTGCCTCTATTAAATCTAGAATCTTAGAAAAGCACAATTGGATAGATCTCCAACCAACAATTAAAATCTCCTTTCTCTCCCTTTATTTTCTTTTCCTTTTCTTTTCTTTTAGTACACTTTCTTCTAATATTATTATTTTATTATTATTATTATTATTATTATTATTATTATTATTATTTTCATTCAGAGAAAATAGGGAGGGAGATTAGTTTGTTGAGTAGTCAATATGGTAAGATTTGTTGAGTGAGTTAAGGTTGTTGCCGATTTGAAATTCTAACACAAACCTATTTTTTATTTTAGTTAAGTTAAATTTAGGTGCATATACTTTATTATTCTTTCTAACATAAATATAGCATTCTATATTAAATGAAGATAATAATTCTAAAAAAAATAATTTTGGAGACAGTGGAAATCGAGCGTTACAATCAACCTCCTCACAAGAGGATGTAACCCTGCTAGTCCATGAAAATCTAATTTTGGAGACACTTCCAACTAGATGTTCATGTCCAACACGTTACCTAAGGACACCTAGCTCATGAGCCCACTCCTCATCATCATATGGGGAGGGAGAACAATTAAGCCTAGAGTAGACTAGATGTGGAAGAGCATATTGGAGAGGTGGCTCAGTCCATCCTGATTGTTCACAAGCAACGGGAAGGGACAAGGGTGGGTTTCTTTTGGTGAATCAGAAGAGAGCCGTCAACACTGATGCAGGAGAAATTAACCCCTCCTCGCGACAATAAAAAGTAAATAGAGAGAGAAAAAAAGAAGAAGGAGACAATCTTACTGCTCCAGCTTCAGCCCCGGCAAGAGAGAGGATGACAGACTGGACTCCATCTTGGATCATCACTTGGGAACTCCACCTTGCTACGAAGCATCCCAACAACTCCAATAACTTCCCAAACAGAAAAACTATGCAGTGATCCTAGGGATGGCATACACGCTGAGAGAACCCTGTAAGTAGAAGGGAGAACTATGAAACAGAGCTATCAAAAAGAAATTTCCAAATCCAGAAGCTAACATAACAGAGTTATCACAAAGAAATTTCCAAATCCTAAAAACCAACAAAACCTCGTTGAAATATATATGTATGCCCAAAATTGGAGTGTTCTTTTCCATTGTCATTTGATAAATTACAGCAAATAAAAAATAAAATTACAACTCTTTGGATCCCGATTACAGCGGAAGAAAAAGAGATTATTCTTTTTTTTTTTGTTTTTTGTGGGCTCTCTTGGACAGCGATGGAAGGTTGCTATGATTTTCTACTGACGATCCGAATGTCGATCGAATATAGCTCAGGACTCTACTGGAGAGAAAAACAGGAACATCAGAAGCTCTTTCAATTAAACTCTCTCCAAATTCTCTATTTGGAGTAGCTATTTATAGCCCTTGAGATGTAATCATTCATGTAAGTGCTCCCTCAATCCCTCCGTAATGAGGGCAGCATGCTTCAGGGCGTGTGCATCCCAGGTCACACACGCATCGCAGGTTGTGCGCGGCCTTGGGTGCGTGCGCATCCAGATCGTGCATGGCCCTGGGCGCGTGCGCATGCCAGGTCACACATGCATCGCAAGTCATGTGTCCCTGGGCATGCGCGTGTCCGTGAGTCGTGCTGGGCGCACGCATTCCTAGGTCACGCACGCGCGCTGGCACCATGTGTAATTATTTTATTGGACCACATAAGTGCTAATGAAGGTACTCCCTTTACCGCCAGTGAATTTTCCGTTATATATATATATATATATATATATATATATATATATATATATATATATATATATGAGGAAAATGAAAATGAGCTGACAACTCACGCAAGTTACATAAGTTGCAGTTCATTTCCACTATCTCCAATAGTCTTTTTAAAAAAAATTCTTTTGGATTATGATCTTGATCCACTAGGGTTCGCTCATACCCAATTTATTTTTGTTTTAGTTTTGATTTGGTCTTCTATCAAGTTAATACAAAATTAATGGTTTTCAATGAATAAAATATTTTGTATGCACTTGATGAAAGAGTAAATGAACTCCAAAATTTATGACATTTAATCTAAAAGAATTTATGGAGGTAGAGATAGAAATTGTTAAAAAAATTGAATAAAAACCATTGGATCATTATAGTTTTGCCGCTATCTCACGTAACTTTTCCTGAGCTAGTGGCTCACTTACAGTAATATATATATATATATATATATATATATATATATATATATATATATATATATATATATATATATATATATATATATATATATATATATATATATATATATATATATATAGGGATGACTCTTAAGATCTCCGCTCATGTGAATGACACTTTCTTGCCACTTAATATAGAGTATGCATGTTGATTCCAAGTGTTGGTTTCTGATTGTCATAAAATTCACACACAATTTCTATGCATGTTGGCGCATGTCTATGCATTGTATATGCTTCTAATCATGCAGCTTGCATTTGTGCTTTGAATGCAAGATTCTCTTATATCTTCAAGTAATCAACTGCTCATTTGAGCAAGAGTTTGAATTCCTCATATTTCTCCAACAGTTTCTTGTTAGCCTTTGTAGCTCTGTATCTATGTGGAGATGAGCTTAGAAACGATTTGCTTTCTTGGTTCCATCCTGAAAATAAGCACACAAAAATTAGATTATATGGTGTTTGAACAATGGATTGTACTCATACATATTTTTAGAATAGGGTTGAGTGAGCGAGTACTCCCAGAGAATTAGATGATTGTGTGGGGATTTTAGGGCTACTCCTACTCCGGCAGAGGTTCAAGCCACTTCATCAAAAAATAGCAGCCAAACTGGTTCTTCGAAGATCATGTTGACTTTCGCCATTTTGTCTAGAATATCCTCGTAAAGTTTAGAGGATTCTGAAACATGATGTTCTGCTAGGAAATTAGTGATAGCTTATCCCTTAATTGCTTTTTGCAGTATAAATCGCATATCATACTATAATAAAAGAATTGACGGATTGGCTAACCTGCAATTAAGTGACCTAGGTTTGGTTTTATGTAATCTCAGGGGATTTATCCGAGAAATTATATAAATTGTTTGGCCCGCTAAGTAGTGTCGTATTTTCTAAACTGCGAACACTAGTCTAAGCACTTGTTTCTATCGGAGTATACCAGTGTTTTACGCCTATCATAGTTCTACTAAGATAGTAAATGGCTTACTTGTGAACCAACTCTTTGGTTTGGACTAATAGAGCACCAAGTTAATGACCATTGCTTGAACAAATATCAAAAACAGATTTCCTAATATAGGCATTCCCAGCACTGAAGATTTAATGAGGTACTTTTTGAGAGCCTCAAAAGCCTGTTGACAAGTATCATCCCAAACAAATGACACCTCCTTCTTTATTAGTTTGGTGAATTGTTGGCATTATCCTTAAAGATTAGCAATAAATCTCCGAACGTATGCTACCCTCCCTTATAACCATCGAAGTTCTTTGAGGTTCTTTAGGGGCCGCATCTAATGAATTGCTTTCACTTTTTTTGGGTCTAAATGGATACACTTGGATGTGCTAATGAATCCAAGAAATTTACCACTAGAGACGTTTAGAAAAGACTTAGTAGATTCATTCTTAACTGGTATTTTCTCATAAGATCAAACCCCATTTCAGATCTTCAAGATGATCATCTTTGTTGCGACTCTTAATAGCAAATCGTCAACGTAACACTCTACCATTTTATGGAGATGTTCGCAGAAATTATGGTCATAGCACGTTGTGTATATATGTAGCATGTTCCCTAAATATGTAGCATGTTCCCTAAATATGTAGCATTTGCGTTCTTTAAACCAAATGGCATAATTGTATAGTATTACATGCCTAATGGTATTATGAAGGACGTGTGCTTCTCATCTTTAGGGAACATTTTGATTTGATTGTACCCATAAATTCCATCCGTGGACATCCTTTCGAATCCACAAATGTTGCCAATCATGACATCCATTACTGGAAGCAGAAATTCGTCCTTAGAGATGCCACATTCAGATCTCTAAAGTTGATGCAAGTTTGGATCTATCCATTCTTCTTCGCTACCCAAGTAGGGTGCTGCTCTTCCCCGATGAAGGTAGATTGTATAAGTTTCTTAACTTCATTTTCAGTTGATTTCATTAACTTCGGATGTTCTCCTTTGGTGTTGCTTTACTGGTTCTGCATCTGGATGGCAATTTGAGGATCAAAACCTGGCATGTCTTCTTAGTTCCAAGTAAAGACGTCGATATATACTTGGATGAGGGTTATAAGGTTTTCTTTTTCGTTAGAAGACAAGCTCTCAATTATGAATATGGGCTTAGAGTTAGCTTCATCACCCATATTCACTTGAACCACCTTGTCTTCTGTAGGTAGTTCACGTTGCTCAGAGTGCATGTTCTATTGGGTGTCAAGGAGTTTAACTAGCATTTCACCTTGAGGAAGAGTCAATTATCCTCTTTGTTAGGATTTTGGCTGGAAAATATCATGTTCGCAGCCGACACCTTAGAAAGTACCCTAGACTACTTTTTGAGTCCCAGTCGGAGTTTTCTACATTTTAAGAATCAGGTGCTGTGAAATATCCCAATCCCCTGTCGGTTTTGTGACAACAATGGGTTCCTTCCCTTCGGGAACGAACGAGTGAAGAAGACTTTGACGTTCTTTGCCGAAATTTAATCCTAGCCTTCGGATGAAATCATACCCCATTTTCTCCATCATTTAGAATGATTTTGGTCCATAGTGATAGAACTGAGGTGCTTCTTGATTTTCATCTTCACTATTATTGGATGGGGCCATACATGGTTGAACCCTTTCGAAGATAATAGGTTTTTTTTTAATTGACTCAGCGAGCAACTAATGATGTATTGTTAATCTTGGCAAGCAGTGGTAAGATAACTGCAAAGATATTAAGATGTCTGCATGTATATTCTTTTGATGTAGCACATGAATGCCCATCGACTTGATAGTCGTTTGGTATTAGAACATCGAATCATAATACCTGACTTAGTCTTTCTTGAGCTAGTCGATGATGAGCTTAGAGTTATTTTAGTCTCAAGCTATTTCACCTTCAATTTTTTTTTTTTTGATGAGTTGGGCTCGACAGGAGAATGTTAGGCCCTGTTTTGTTCTTGGAATAAGATTCCATTACTGAGAAGGCTTGAAGAAGTAGATGATTTCAATGTGAGATGAATAGTTCCCACTCTAGACAATTGAGACATCAACAATTTCATCGTGGATGCCAATTGTATTTCAACTATTGTTTTCCAAAATGATGTGAGCGTCATCCCCAATGATGCAGGCACGACGGTCATGAGCCTCACATGAAGCTTTAGTTTTGTAGGGGCTCAAACTTGATGACGCCGTCACATAATTTCAATTTCAAAAGAGCATTAGAGAGGAAGCCTCTTTCACCTATGTCTTATAGACTATACGATTACGAAGATAAGGCTTGTGTTTTCTGCCTTGAGTACAAAAAGAATACAAGCCTGAAGATGAGCCTCGTGTGATGACTAGAATACGCGAATGCCAGTTTGAGCCTATTGTGTAGACTAAAAAGTGAGTGTTATGACAAACCTCGCATGCAAGCTGAGGCATATAAGTGTCATTTTTAGTTTTGTATGGAGGCTGAGGAATTCTGTGTGAAACTTGAGTTGCACATTTTCATCTTCTGGATGGATGGCAAGATGGGCATCTCTCTTGGTTGAATAAGAATATTTGTAACTATAAAGCCTGAAATTCTTAACTAGTTTTCAGATTAGTTGAACTTATGAGAGATCTCTTGTCAAGATAGATATTTTACCTTGAGGTAGAGCTCTATTGATTTGGATGATTGTCATATTGTAAGTCTTATAAATCATATGAGAAAATGTGGGTTAGGGTTAGACCCCCAATTGAATATTGAATCAATTCTTGATGCAGATGAAAGAATAAATTCTTTGATGATTTGCTAAGCTTGTATTAGGCTAAGTGTCTATAGAGACTAGAAGGAGAGCTGGTGCAGACCGATAGTGAGAAGACAAACTCTCTTATGGGTGCTCGAGGAAATCATAGTTGAATAATATGACCACTCCCAATCAGGTCGAGTACCTTCGGACTTGACAAGGATATGAGTTAGTCTCGGATATTGTTACAGTTCGCGATTCTATTCACCTTTACTAGACATGAGGGCTTCTTTATGGTTAAGAGATCATTTCTTAGGTTGGACTGTATGTTGTATAGATGGGCCCTAATCAATTTTATTATATCAAGCCCTGCAAAAAGAATAAGTTATTTAAAGTTCACTTTGCATGTGGGTCAACTATCATTTTTGGTCTCTCCACATGACTGAGCTTCATTAGATTGCATATTGAAACTGAGTCTGACCGAAGACTATAATTTTGATCTACATGTTGGATTTGTAATAAGAGCTCTCTTGAAACACGAACACAAGCCCTACCTTCTAGGTGGGCTGTGCAAAAAGTAAGAGCCTTCCTGAAACAACGGCCTTACCCCCTTGGGTGGGCCACGTAAGGTTTCTTGGATTGTAGCATACGAGAATTATGTACTGAGTGATTTATGCAAAATTAAGCCCTATACCTGTTTTGGTTCTCATGGGGCTAAGCCTCTTATCTGATTTGGTCAAGATTGAGCTAAACCTTACGCATGATCTAATACACTCTAGATTGAGCCTCGCATCTAATTGCTTGAGTTTCATAGTTAACACAGACAACACAAGTTATGTTCTTCTTTGAAGATCTTGATTCCATTATTTCATTCAACTTACGCTTGAGCTTATCCTAATCTCTATCACATGGAAAATTAGAGTAACATCGTGTACCATGAGGTACGAATTTTTCTACTTGGACAACCAAAGGATTGTAATATCATGAGTTATCTCCGGGTATGATCACAAACATAGCTAATGTTATTAGCTTCTTGAGGAAAAGAGGGTTATACTCTGAGGTAGCAAGTTCTTCAAGGTTGTGACTGAGCTCATGGATGGGATATGAAGGAAAGTACTCGTGGATTATGGTCACAACATCCTCCTTTTAACTAATGAATTTAAAACCAGTGATTCAAAAATGGATTTGCCAAGAGAATATTAAGAGATATATCATTTAGACTCTCGACAAGCCTAGAGATCCCCTTTTGTTGAGCTGATTTGGCATGACTCCGAAACTTGATTTAAAAGCTTTAATATTAGCAGCTCCAATGTTTGGGTCTCAATGGCATGGATTAACACTCGTTTGACAACCTCGTGATGAAAGAATGAGACCCCAACAGTGTTTTAAGATGAAGCATCCTTCTCTTCTTCAGACACATTGACTTTATATATAATATATCACGTTGATGTTTTGATCATGATCTTTCCCGATCTTCTTGAGTGCTAGGAAAATATTACTTATCCAATATTGATAATTAAATTTGTTCCCTTCGAACCATGCTGTGGCATGCCCCTGCCGAGGGTGCGGGGGCAGAGCGCACATCCCAAAAAAATTTATTGGCTATTGACCTCTTTATAAGTTTCCATAAGCACTTGGCTACATAGAGCTTACGCACGTGGGTGCGGGGCGCTTGCGCACCTTGAATTCTGTGCGTGGCCCCTGCACAGGCGCATCTGCCGGAGCATGGAAGAGCGCACAACCCGTTGTTACGCACTTGAGGGCGTGCTTGTGGACGCAGCAGTAGCGTGCGCTTGATGACACGATCTGTGCATGCTTCCGGGCGCGACAACGCACGCTTGTGGGCACAGAAACAATGCGCGCTTGATGGCTTGGGGGTGTGCGACAGTGCTGCTTGAGGGATTGCACGCCTGCAGGCGCACGAGAGTCTTCAGGTGCACTCGGAACCATGCATTCCACGCGTGGTCCTCGAGCACGCGCACGCCTACAAGTTTGCAGAATTGCATGCTCCACGTTCTTGCCTTGGGGCGCGCATAGAGTATCAAGCTCCGCACGCTCTTGGGGGCCTGCACGAAAGCACTCACTCCCAGCGCATGCATGCGAGTGCTCACGGAAGCGAGCGTGCCAAGAGCGAGAGCAAAAGTGTGTGTTTCCTAAATGTTAATAGGTGATAATGCCTAATCTTTGGTAATTGTTAATAACACCTCATCTTTTTTAACATGAGAAGAAGTGAACATGAGTTAATTTGCAGTTGTCTTGAAAATGATAATTGTCATGGGTACATCAGTATATATATATATATATATATATATATATATATATATATATATATATCATGAATAACCTTTTAGCAGAGATATTTATAACAAAATAAACATGCATGTGAAATATAACATCATATTATGTTATTTTTTTGGTTAATTTATTTGGAACTATTAGAAGTAGTGTGCCACATGTTTTACGAGTATCCCATGCATACCCGGGACCATAGCCATGATTTCTGGTACTGCCCCAAAATGTACCGCTAAGTACTAATGAACATAAACTCTGATAAGTCTAAACTTCAGGCGCGCAACTCTATATACTGATGGTAATATAGTAATCACCCAGAACTCTCATGGTTAGATTCCTAAGTTCTGTTGTACAAACTCAAGACTGTAAAACTCCTAAAATATGTGTATAGTTCCTTCTTCGAGTACCCCCTTAACCCCATGAATTTATTTTATGATTTTATTCTTTAGGATATATGATAAAAAAAAAATAGAATTTGGTATGATACAGTCGTTAACTAGTTAACTAATCAATTACCATGAAGGAAATGCTTATTGTGGTATGGTAAAAATCTTATTCCAAAGAAATATTACAACAAACGGTCCATAATAGGTCAAAAAGACCTTGTTGTTTTGCATAAATAATTGTATCACCCACTACTTTACATACTAAGAGTTTCTTTTGGAAAGAAATCGGTTTATTTGTATTAAAATGAATCTATTTTGAATAAAGTATTTTGAAGATAACAACATTAACAGTAAAACTGAGGATATAACTTTTGGAAATGAAAATCATGTTTCAGGATTCTTAATAAAACACACTCTCTAATAAAATTTATAGTGAGCTTAATCACTAGTTGTCCATAGTAGGAACCCAACCTTATGGGCGAAAGAAGAGAGCTAAGAATCAAGTATCTTACAAAACTTTCTCTTTAATGATCCATTCCTATACTGCAATGGACGTATAATATTATTTTAGTATAAGTTGCAGGTGAATCATGTATCATGTCTGGAGGTTGACAATATAGTTTTGATTTAGTGACCTAATAAATAGTTAATATTAATAATTTAAACACAATTACTGTATATTATGTTGGAGAACTCTAAAACTATACACATGATTCTAGTGAGAGAGGTCAAAAAAGTGACATGTTGGAGAACTTTAAAACTATACACATGATTCTAGTGAGAGAGGTCAAAAAAGTGACATGCATCTAGGATGTAAAATTTACAATTACTTTATATTAAATAAAGTAAAATTAGGTTGTACAGAATTTAAGGTTGTAGGGCAGTAGAAGAGTTTGAGATTAATTCTCCTAATGATGTAACTAAGTTACTTTTGTTAGATTACTCATTGTAAAAATATAAATGCATCTAAAGAAAATTTAGTAAATAACTCTTCATTCATGTATTCTTATATATTTTAAAGAAGAATTTATATATATTCAACATTCCAAAAATGTTTTTTTCCTCAGTATCTTCATATTTGCATTAATTACCTTTTAACACCATAAGGTCCCATACATTTTCAAAGAATCAATGCATTGCAGAAATATTTCCCAAGTCCAATGCATTAATTAGCTTAGTATCACAGAATTATTGTTAGTAAGTTTCGGTTCATAATTTTAAGTATAGTTTTTAGCAATCGCTTATCAAACATCTTGTCTTAAAATATAGTCTTATTTTTATTGGATACTTCTCTTTGATAATTAACTTATTATTTCTCCTTGTACGATGATTAGGCTATCAGTTCATGATAATAAGTTTGTTTCAAGCATTTTATCATTTGATATTTCGATGATTAGGTCCTTTGTTTTTTTTTTTTTTTTTTTTTTTTTTTTTTGAACTTCATCAGATTTCTTTAGATCATATTTTCCAATCAGTCCTTCAAGAACTTCTTTTAGACTAAGTGTGATCTTAGTTCCTCTTTCTTTCTTATAAATATTTTCTCGTATTTATTTAGTCTTTTTCAATCTCAACACACACATAAATCAGGCAGTTGGGTTTAGAAAAGTGGTTGCTTAAGAGATATGGTTTCTTTATTGCTATTTGGCAGTGAAGAGAATCGGAATTCATTGCATAAGAATGATTATGAAGTTGCAAGAGGCCTATGACGGTTTGTTATCTATTGATAATTATAGCCATATGATATTTCGATGAGTTATCTTGCTGGATAAAGCTTAAACTTAATATACACTTACATTCCAAATTAAGAACTCGTAAAATTTTATTTATCGCTAAAACTCGACTATCACATGATTTAAAATCTACAGGATCAAGAAACCTAACATCTCATCACCATATGAAACTTCCCATATCGATATTCTTATCCAACAAATAGAATAACATATGTAAGAGACAACTTAAATCTTATTAATTAAAACTCAAAATACAGAAGAAGATTATAATAAATGTTTAGCAATTTTTTTTATATCATGCTTCAAATACGGTTTCAAAAGATAGAAATTTCTAATTTATTAAGATAAAAAAATACATACTTTAATCGAACAGTGAACAAAAATTTGACATTATAAAATATAATCCTAATAGAAATGCACTCGGTGCATGGTAATTCTTGATAGTGGAAATAAATAAGCACAGTTTGAATTTTAATAGCATTCAAATCCATGAAAAGACTCATTCTACAAGAGAATTAGTTAATGAATTTTAATAGCATTCAAATCCATGATAGTACTCATTCTACAAGAGAATTAGTTAATGACCCTGTTGGCATAATCTTATTATGTCCAAAGAAAGGCTGCCTCTAATTGCAAGTGATGTATTTAGTAGTATAAATAAATAAATAAATTTGAATTAGTACTTGCATCAACACATATACTCAGAAAAATAATGTTAAGTCGTTGATCAAAAAGAATATAAAAAATTCATAAAATAATAAAGTACATGCCTCAAAATCTTTTTCCCAAATTGACCGATGACGATTTGGATCAGATTATTTTTTTTCTCTCTCTTCTCCTCTTCTCTCTCTCTCTCTCTCCCTCCCTCCCTCTTCTCCTCTCCTTCTTTTCCTTCGCCCTCTTTCAGAGTTTCCTTTCTTCTTGTTTTTTTTCCTCCCTTTTATATTCAGCTGCAAGGCTGAATAGAGAAGAGATTGTTTTTTTTTTCCTTTTTTTAATATCTTATATATATATAATCTTATTAATATTGGGATAAGATTTGATATAATTAAATCTTTCTATTCCAATCTAAATTCTATTAAGTTTGTTATTGTTCAACAAAATAATATTTGAGATAAACTAAAATAATAAGTTAGATAAAGATAAGATGATTTAAAAATAATATTAGTTTTTTTTGTTTAGATTATGTATCTAAAATAAATAAATACAAGAATATTGTTTAGATAAATATAAAAAATTTCTATAGAGAATTTGGGGTGTTACAACGCCTCATCTTTGTCGGCTATCAACATGCAATAACGCCTTGTGAGTTTCGAGCGGAAGGAACCGATGATAATATCGAATTACGCCACCTGTTTCTCTTCAGTAAAGAGAGGCTCCTATTGTGGTCTTCATCTCCTATACTTCCAAAATCAGAGTGTTTTTTCCATTGCCAGTTGATAAATTACAGAAAATAAAAAAGTAAATTACAACTCTTTGGATCCAGATTATAGGGGAAGAAAAAGATATTATTTTTTTTATTTTGTTTTCATGGGCTCTCTTAGGCAGCAATAGAAGGTTGTTACTGTCTTCCGTTGATGCTCCGAATGCCGATTAACCTCTGTAAAACCAAGCTAAGGATTCAGTGGGAGAGGAAAATAGGAACATCAGAAGCTCTATCAATTAACTTCTCTCTCCCAATTCTCTATCTGGAGATGGCTATATATAACCCTTGGGACATAACCGTTCATGTAAGTTCTCCCTCAATCCCTCCGTAATTGGAATATCAATCCTACGATACGAGGAGTGGGGAGAACGTTGCAACGTACATTACTGGCACTGATTCCATGCACCCGAAAGCGCTGTTCGGCATGCGAGGCAGCACGCTCCTGGGTGCATGCACCGAATCGTGCATGGCCCTAGGCATGTGCGCACCAGGATGCATGTGTCCTAGGGCTCATGTGCATGCGTGCACGCATCATAGGGCTCGTGTGCATCCCAAGGCATGCGCGTTGCAGGTCGTGCGTGCATCCCAGGTCGTGCGCACGTCCCTTGGTCGCACGCACGTCCCTTGGCCTGCACACATCACAGCACACCCGTCTCTCTACGCGCATCAGGGTGCATGTGGCCCTGGGTGCACGCCCATGGGCTCGCATGCGCACCAGGGCACACGGTGCTAGGGGCACATCAGGGCACATGGTGTGATCTTGGCGCATGTTCAATCCTTGGCAAATACAACCCTTGGTACGTGCATGGGCCTGCGGTGCTATCCCCTGCCCTCCTCGGCATGCGTTGGGCATTTGGTGAGAGGTGCGGGTCTATGACACCCACTCAATTGAGCACACGCCCAGTGGTGGGTGCACTGATTCATGGAGGGCTAGTTCAGCCCCGCGTCGCTTCTTCTTAGCCTATGCAATTTATATTTTCATCATCTACAGAACGCTCCTGGGCGCACGCACAGTCCTAGGCATGCGCACTTTTGGACATGCGTGTCTAGCGCTCTTGTTTAAATTGATTGTTCCATTCTTTTTAATGCCTATGATATACATCTAATTTTGATGACAAACATGAACTCCACCTGATTTAGATCCTAAAGAAAACTTCTCTTGGTGAGACCATTATGTTCCTCACCCAAAAATGCAACTTGAACAGCAGTAGGTAATATCCATCCATCAACCTTGGAGATCAGAATCTGGCTACAGAAATGAAACAGTGATCGAAAGGAACTTTTGGAGAATTTGTATGGAAAGCTAAATTCAAGGAATGCCTCCCAACAAATTGATGCGGCAGAGACTGCCTTGTACTCTAAGAAAGTAGATTCAGTAATATTAGAACAATACCATTTGAGGTGTTGCCAACTTGACAGATTCAAAGTGCCAAGTCTGATACCAGAGAGTACAAACAGGCAGTATACGGCGATAATATAAAATTTTCAGAAACAATTTTTTGCAACAGAATCTTAATAAACAGAAACTTGAGCAATCCCTTCCATGATAACCACGTAAGGTGAGCTAATGGAGTAAGATTTCTGCACTAAAGAGAGAGCCGAACATGAACAAATAATAGACTGAAGTCATGGTTTTGGGACATGAAAACTGAGGACATGCCATTGCTCACAATTGGTGACAATTTGAGCATGGTATGCCGAATATTTAGGGCTTGCTTTAGCAGGGAATGGACACCTTGCTGGTGAGGAAATTAAACCAAGTAAATAATTCCAATTAAACCAAGTAAATAATTCCAATCAGTGTGATTAAGTACCTCCTCGAATTCAATTTTCAACAGAACAATCTCAATTCTCAGGTTTCTTAATGGAAAAGCCTACCAGATGAAAGGTTGCTCAAGAAACTAAACCCTATTCTAAAAAACAGACTTTTCGGAAGCATGTCACTATTAGCCCCATTCACCTCTGGACTTCGATGATTCTTCAACTTGTTGAGGTCCACAGCATAAACATAGAGTAACCTTAAAATTGGATAGTAGTTGTGGCATGTATAGAATTTTAGGTTAAAAAAGGCAAGCTATGCAGCATGAGCAACCACTGTTAAACTATGGCATACCTGACATGATACAGTTTTGACATATTCTCGTGCTGGTGTAGCATATCATTTGTGTCCATGTTGGTGCATCTGTGTTGTTCTATATGGACTCTTTTCCCCATGTGGAGTATCATACTTCATCACGTCCATGTTGGCCGATCTTTGTCCTTCCTTTTGCTTATTCTCAAAAGGGCTTACAAGAAAGTAATAACAAAGAAGGGGAAAGTAGAAGAAATAAGAAGACTACAAGTCTGGTTTACTATCAAGCAAATGTTTAAAACAAATATGCTACACAAGTTTAGTTCAAATAAATTACAAAAAACAAACGAACTAAATTCACCATTGTTGACCAAGCATCATAATAACATCATGCCTCCAAAATCTATATTTTCTAACTATTGTCACATCTTCATTTTTCATGTTGAAACTTCAGCATTTTTCATGTTGATATTAATTCCTGCCCAACAAAGACAAAAAAAAGTTAGAAGCTCAATATTTTATTCTAATTCAGGAGATGTAATTTTTAAAGTTAATTACAAAAGTCTTATCATATGTATGATTTATTCTTAGGTTATGCATGAGATATTAAAGTAAATACTTCAATTTTCAACTTTCTTATAACTTCATATTAATATTGAAAGAGTTCAAGATGGTAGTAACCTTGGAAATTTAATAAGTGAAAGCTTACCCATAAAAAGTTCATCTCGTGCTATCCGTCACTTCAGCTGGTTCAGTATGCAGTATTGATTTCTCTAATATATCTAAACCAGGATAGATAAACATATTTATCTGCCGATGCACTTTTACTTTAGAAGGACGAAAGCCAAATTTATACTTCCACATATCTTTTAACTTGTTTGGCTTTGAGGATACAGGCACAACAAGTTTTTTAACTTTTAATTTCTGAAGAACCAACTCAATTCCTCCAAGAAGTCGACGTAACATCCCTAAGCCCATATGCTCTTCCACAGTGCAAACAAAAGGTAACTCTGCAAGCTTAGTCCCATGGATCCTGATTGAGGCCACAGAAATAATCTCATCGTCTTTTTCCAGGACAAAAGTGTGAAATTTACTAAAATTCAATCGACTGATATTTGATCCATAGTTGCAGATAATATTATGAATTAGATTGGTTTCACTTTGAGTATCAGTAAACGGTTGAAATGCATCATCCATAATTTTCAAAGCAATAGCAACCTTCGAGTTACATTTAGCCACTCGAGCCGGCCCATATGAATAAGATGTCTCATCTAATCGTCGTACGAGTCTCAAGCAAAATCCAGAATCTAATCTCCTTTCAATTCCAAGCATTTTTCTCATTTTCTTGAAAATCTTTTTGCAGCTATGCCCGCAAAAGATGTCAAATTCATTAGAGGGAACGATGCCTGAATACGAAACACACTCTTTGTGATACTTCTGCTCACATTGAGAACAAGATAATAGCAAACAAGTTGTACCCTGTTTGAAAGAAGAAACCCGAGAACCCCCACAAAATTTGCATACGCAATTTCTACAGTGCCAATCACCTCGGGGAAACACCTATACAAAAGAGTACCAACAGATTTAGCATAATAATAAAAATTCAAGACATGGAAATATAATTGAAGGCAAAAAAAAGCATATATTATTGACTATTAGTTTAAGAGCCATAATCTTAAAGCCATAGCAACTGTTGTCCACCTCACTCCATGTTTATTATAATCTTCTTCTCTTTTTATCTAAACCTCTTTGTCTATGGCTAATTAAATTGACATATAAAATTAAAGCTAATATAAAATGATGATTTGAGAATGAGAACAACAAATGGTGCAATGATCTTTAGAAAATGTTTTGAAATCTGGAATATTAATGACGAGAGACTGATACATAATTCATGCAAAGACGGAATGAGGTACACATGGTACAATATTAGAATGTGAAAATACAGTATATTTTGTATATATTATATTTTCATGGTGCATGGAACAAATTACGAAATATCTGATATAGATTTAGCTACAATATCAAAATTCATATAGAATAAAAAATTGCACATGTTTTCCTCTGATACTAATGTTTATGCATGCAAATTTTCCCTTCCTGCTGCTATATTCAACTATAAGGGTTGTAGTGGTTTGCTTCTTTCAATTGATTGTAGCCGAGGACTAATTTCTTATCGTTGCTACTTTGATGCAACTATTTGACTTTTGTTGAAACTAAGTTGTAGAACAAAATATTGTGGATTATTAAATTATGGAGATTATTACATTATGGAGTTGCTTATGTAGTTGATCAATTATAACTGCATGATGAAGATAAACATGCTACTATATAATAAATGAGAATCAGTTGCTGATATATGCACATCCGAGTATGCTACGATATACATGTACATGGGCATGTGCGTGTACATATATGGAAAAAGCATACGTATGGTATCTCCAGAGGGATATACTGCAGAAATGCTGAAACTCGATATGGAAAGTTATACATAATTTAATTATCTTTCCAATGAGTCTTGAATGAGTTCAATCGCAATTATACAGTAAAAGCTATGGCCATTTTACCATGAAGCTGCTACTGCTAAATTATGACCCTGATACAGCAGAAATGTTGAAATTTTTAGGTAATGTTTGGCTAAGAAAATAGCTGAATTAGGATTAGATTTCTAAACAAGAATTGTAGTTTAGTGAGTTATCTTGCTAACTGCACTGGAACAAGGTCAATCGAAGTTAATATGGAAACCATATAACTGTTCTAAGGACTACTGCGTATGTATGAATAGTGATATGTGCACCAATAATATACATGGTATGACACATGCAATGAACTCAAAATAAATACAAGTTTGAGCATCAATAATCTTGCAAATGGGCTAATAATACATCTGGTATCGTAGATAAGGTGATTATGTGCACACATGTTTGTGATCATGCTCAATTTTGGCTTAAAGCACATGTACAGCTAATATCAGTATAAACTCTACAATACAATAGTTCAAGCAATTGAAACTTAATATTCAAGTAAGATTTCCATTTCCCTTTATTCAAAATGAAATTGGTATAACCTAGGGTCTTTCAACATAAGGAAATCACAAATTAAATGATAGAGAGTGTGTATTCTTATCTCTTGTTAAGTTCGAATCGGAAAAGAACCGATATTGATGTGATTACCCTTCAAAAATTGATAGATTTCCCAAGAATCAAATTAGGGATGAAGGACAGGTGCTGACGAAGATGACTTCAAGTTGGTGGAGAAGATTAGAGCTCATATGAAGAAGGTAAACTCAAGAACAAGGTTCCTATGACCATACACTTATTTTTATGCCCTTTTTCAGCCTGATTATTAGGCAAATTCTTTGAGAAAATTGGTAAAAGATTTTGGGTTAGAGCTCTAAAGAAAAAATGAAGAGCAACAAAAGAGGGACAAGCTTGATTTTTAAAGAATTTTTTGGATTTATGTAGGGGGTTAAACAACTGGTAAAAGAGGGGTATAATTAAGGTTAAAAACCCTTTAACTTCATCATAATTACAAAACTGTCATTTAGTCGAATTCTATCCATAAAATAGTCAAGGAAGACTGTTGAGGATAAAATTGAGATTGGAAAACTAGAAAAAATTGAAATTTAGATATAAATCGATTATTTTAATCGGTATATACCCAAAAATCAATTGATCCAGAAAAATCCTAGAAAATTATTAAAAAATCCAAAATAATATAATAAGAGATCCCTGCTCTAGAGAATTTGTAATTGAAGACTAGAAAGAAAAATATAAGTCAATTTACTCAGTTTTTCCGTATCAATATCTGGCTCCCGAGATGATACGGGTGAATCAGAATAAACCGATATAAATGTTAAAGGATTAGGGTCATTATAGTCTACCCACCTAACAAAAAACTTCATCCTTCAAATTAAAATCAGGAACGAAAAAACAATATGGTAAATGGAAAAACACTAATGGAATAATAATGAATTTAAATAGGCATTTGAATATTATTGGAATAGATATGGATATCTCTCTCAGATATCGTCCTCTCGCTCCCAAGTGGATTCACCCGGAGAGCGACTATCCAAAGAAACAAGAACAAGAGGAATTATGTGGTTCTTAAACTCCTTAGCCCTCCAATCCACAATGGCCATTGGCTTCTATTCAAAAGATATATTAGAGGACCCAACTCAACCTCTGACACATGGAATTAGTCTGTCCTTGCCATCATATTTCCTCAATTGAGAAATATGAAAAACATTGTGGATACCTACCATTAAAGAAGTTTCATCCCCAAAACGGGCATATCTTGAATAAGTATGGATATGACTGCTACATTTTATTATCTGGCTCTAGTTTCTTCTTTCACTTGTTGACTTCTTAACATGACTTACTAATATTATAGCCTGATTTCGTAACCACTTTATATTATGATGCAATATATGTATTGATTCTTCATTATGTAATAATTCTTCTTGAATTTAAGAGATTGATATGCATTGACATGGGGTTGGATTGAACACATACTTTCATAATTTCAAGATATGAAAAATATCTTGGATTCAGCCTTACTCAAGAAGTAGGGCCCATTGGCACGCTACCATTCAACTCTTTCTGTAATCTTAAAGGTCCCAGTTTATTTCTATGCCCAGTTTATCATAGTCCATTCTGTTTTCAGTGAAAATTTAGATTCCTCTTCATTGTCATATATTACAATAATTTTCAAAGATTACAATGAAAAGAAAATTACAATAAAAAAAGATAAAAAGAAGAGAGATTTATAGATTCATCTCTTTTTACAAAAATAGTAGGCTCTTCACGTGGCTATGAAGTTTGCTTCGATCCTCGTTGACTATCCAACAAAGATGAGAGCAGCATGGCGACGGCCAATTCGCTAATTTTCATGAATGCGCCTAGGCACGATTTGGCCGGATGACAAGTACGCACTCGAGCTCGTATTCAAGAGTACATGATTTTAGATCTCCCTAAAGGTGACTTCCACAATGCCTCATGACATCTATTTATAGATATAGGTTGGGTGGATCACCTGTCTTGTAGAGATGGGTGGAAATATACTGCAATCTTCATCAACTATTTAATTTAATCTAATCTGATTTGGTTCAATGAATCTAGTCTTGATTTGACTAAGAAAAGATTTGGCAGAATCTCTGAAATTTCTAGTTTGATTAGATTAAATTTAATTTGTATTTGATTAGATCTAAGATCTCCATCCACTTTGATTCTATTTGGATTCTTCGAGATATTGGCATATGTGAGCCCCATCACTTTTTCCTTGTCAACAAGACCCCCTTCAAAGTTTTTGAAATCTCGTCGTCAGTTTGTAACCAGTTTCGAAATACTTTGGATTTCTTTATTGTGATTTTGTCATGGGCTTGAATCATTCATTGATCGATAAACTGTTCAATGATTGTAGTATAATAGCAATGGAATCATCAATGACTACCAGAGGTGATCATTAACGTAGCAGTCTTGGGTGACTTGTTGATGTAGTACTTTAAGGACATCCTTTGGTCGATCTTCTTAATATCCACCTGAGATTATCTAAATTTATCACTCGAAGCTATTAGTTTCATGCTTCTATTGAGCTGTGAAGATTAAAACCATCGACAGGCTCCGATCCAACAGAAGATAATTATAAGAAATGAGGCTTTGGAAGACTTTCCACTCAAACTACCCAGTGAATGACCGTCAATGAGGTGGAGCCGAATCATCGTGTTTGTTGCTGAAGAAGTTCGCCAATGGGATTTGAATGTGATGCAGGAGAGAGTGAAGGCTCTCAGTAGAGCTAGAACCCTTTGTATCTTTTTTTTTTTGGTTTTTTTAGCTCTTTCTGTTTTGCAATGGATAATGAAATTTGCACATTGTTCCTTCTTCTGTCCTGCAAATATGAATAAAGAAAATTCTCAGTTGCCTTGAATTTAATGCATCACTCTGAGTTTTTGTGTTATGTTTGACTGTGGTGATGGAATTGGCAAGAGCTAATAGTGAATTGATGGTTTTGAAAATGATAATGGTGTTGTGATCGGAGTGAATGGGCTATATGTGAGCGGACTTGGAAAGAATGGATGACTAGTGGATAGGATTGAGGAAGATGGAACTTGCTAAGGGTGTAAAGATATCTTAGCAAGCTGAGTGTTTTGATTATGGTGTGAACTAGTCTGTGAAGTGGCTCGTCTAGTTGACAAACAGAGCCACAATAATCGAATTAGGGTCGAAGGAGTGACTCGCCTGGCTAACAGACAGAGTCCGAGATCGTGTTAGGATTAAGGAACCATGAGCAGAGGTGTTTAAAAAACGTACCCATGGGGTCTCGGCAGAGGTGTTCAAAAAACGTACCGAGGTGACCGAATTAGGGTCGAAAAACCATGGCCAGAGGTGTTCATAAAACATACCCATGGGATCTCAGCAGAGGTGTTCAAAAAACGTATCGAGGTGAGCGGACTATGGTCAAAGAACTATGGATAAAGGTTTTCAGAAAACGTATCAATGAGGTCTCGACAGAGATGCTCAGAAAACCTAACGATGTGACCGAGTTAGAGTCGAAGAATTATGGGCAGAGGTATTCAGAAAATGTATCTATGGGGTCTTAACAGATGTGTTCAGAAAATATATCGAGGTGACCGGACTAGGGTTGAAGAACCATGAGAAGAAATGTTCAGAAAACGTACCCATGGGGTCTCGACAGAGGTGTTCAGAAAACGTACCCATAGGGTCTCGACATAGGTGTTAAGAAAACATACCGAGGTGACCGATTTAGGATCAATAAACATTGGCAGAGGTGTTCAGAAAACGAACCCATGGAGTCTCGATAGAGGTATTCAGAAAATATACTGAGGTGACCGGGCTAGGGTCGAACAACCATGGGCAGAGGTGTTTAGTAAAAATACTCATGAAGTTTTGGCAGATGTGTACTATTAAACATGCCAAGATAATCAGATTAGGATTATGGAGTGGCTCGCCTGGCTGTCAGACAGAACCGGTGATCGTGTTAGGATCAAAGGGCGTATTGTTTGTTGTGATGGTTCAAACTCGCTGTCAAAGTTAAGATCTTAACATGATATGTTTGATCATTTTGAGATGATATGGGTAAGATAGTTCTCGCTGTCCGAGGTAATATCTTTAACATGACAGGTTTGGTCGTATTGAGGTAGTATGCGTGAGATGGTTCGAATCTCGCTGTCAAAGATAAGATCTTAACATGATAGATTCACGAAATTTTTAGCAAACCCCCAGCTATCAACAGATTTGACATGTCTTTACCAATCGTCGTTTGCGTTGGGCTAGCCATGCTATTCCCCTCAGCATGATGAGTTGTCGAGTATTTGTTTGGGCTTAAATGCTAAACGTTCCCTCTTCCTTTTGCCTTTTCGGCATTGAGTTATTTCTACCCCTAGTATTATAGGACTGGTCGAAGATTTTAGCCTCCTCTTGCCCCTTGCCTCGAAAACGTTGGGTTGTTCCCACATTATTCCTAATCATAATAGGTTGGGAGGATTTTGATTTCCTCCTCTTTGCCATATTAGCATTGAGCAATTCATTCTTTTACCTTAGCATGAGAAGTTGTCTAGGATTTGGTTTACTCTCCTCTTTGCCTTTGTGGCTATGGATTGTTCATACTTTTTACCTCAGCATGATGGGTTGGCGAGAATTTGATTTCCTCTCCCCTTTGCCTTTGCGATTTTGGGTGGTTCATGCTTTTACCTCAGCATGATGGGTTATCGAGAATTTGATTTCCTCTCTCCCTTGCCTTTACAGCTTTGGTTGTTTATGGGGTTATCGAGGATTTTATTTCCACTCTCCTTTACTTTTACGGCTTTGGGTTGTTCATTCATTTTAGCTCAGCATGATGGATTGTAGAGAATTTGGTTTCCTCACCCCTTTGCCTTTTCGACATTAGATTATTTCTACCCCAGTATGATAGGAGCTGCCTTTATCAATCACCATTTGCATTGGGCTAACCATGCTATTTTCCTTAGCATGGTGAGTTATCGAGATTTGATTTCCTCTCCCCTTTGCCTTTGTGGCTATGGGTCTATTGTGACAAATCTGTCATGGGATTTTTAGTAAACCCTCAACTATCAACGTATTTGAGAAGTTTTTACCAATCGCCATTTGCGTTGGGCTAGCTATTCTATTCCCTCAGCATGGTGAGTTGTCGAGAATTTTGCTTAGACTTACATGCCAAACGTTTTCTCTTCCCATTGCCTTTGGGCTTTGGACTATTGATGTTCATACTCTTACCTCCAGTATGATAGGGTTGTCGAGAAACACATTCTCTTCCCATGGCCATTGTGGTCTTCGGGTGAAGCCGTTTAATTGATTAGATGGTAACTTCTATTTGAGTAGGCCGTCTCTACCACAGAGGGTCCTTCCCATTTGGGGTTCAAATTTGTTTTTGGTCTAATAGGTCATGATCCCTTACTTTGAAAGTCCTTCCTTTGACTTTCTTGTTGAACGCTTTAGAGATGTGTTCTTGATATAATTTGATCTGCTGTTGCGCTTACAAGCGCTCTTCGTAGTACTTCTACTTCTTGAAGCCTTTGCCATGTTCTTTGGTTATCATTGTTGTGGCAAACACAGCTCGCATAAATGGAAATTGAATTTCAAAAGGCAAGATGGTCTCGTGGCCATACACCAAAGGAAATAATGTAGTTTCAGTTGAAGTGCAGATTTGATTGGCCTACAGGCATTCTCCCAAGTTTTCATCCCAATCGCGTCGGCTTGAAGAGACAAACTTCTTGAAGAGTTTTTACTATAGTCTTCTTGTTGAAGACTTCAGATAGACTTAACTACTGGATTGTAGGATGTTGAGGCAACATTTTGGATTCTGAACTTGTTGCAGAATCAGGAGAAGCCCTGACCGGAGTGCAGGGGTCATTATCATGGATAATCCGCCGAGATATGCCAAAGCGGTAGATCACATCGTGTTTCATCGAGACTGTTTCAGCCCATTTGAAGGCGTAATTGGTTATTGCAAGTAAAAACTGATGCTTTTTGGATGAGAGCGAAGTGATTGGCCTAAACCTCTGTGATCATTTTCAGCAGAAATAACCGAGCCTTCTTATGCAGACCGAAAGTTTTAAGGCTAGTGGGCCCTGCAAGTCCTGCTATGAGTTTTTCCAAGCACTTCTTGAACTTCCTTCTTTAGAGGTGGCAAAGTAGGAAACCATCATGTGATTTGCGGTACAGGATTCGTAGCACTGCATCATAATAGAGTTTAGTTGCCTTCTTTACTGAGGCCACTTCCTTCGGATCTTTTAGAAGTATGTCATATAGCACGTAATAAATGAATGAAAAGTGTAAGTCTAGGGACTCAAGACCCAATCCATCTTGGTGCACTTTGTCTGTCTCCAATGATGTTTTAGGACAAGGAAGATTGCAACTCTCGATAGCGACACACTTACTTGACTCAGATAGCAGTACCAAAGTTGCGACAAGTGGCGCAAGGGCATCTTCATATATATTCTTGGCAAGATTTGTTGAATTTGTTGGCCATTTTGATGGCCACTTGATGATAAAGCAAAAAGACTTCATGTTAATATTGTACTCTTCAGTCATCTGGTTGAAGATAAGTTTTGAATTGCCGTATACCTTAAGACATTTCACTCCTAACTGTTCAGTTATTTGGAGGCCAATTATGAGCACATTTTACTCTACCGAGTTGTTTGTGCATGGTCAAGTGAGTACCTCCGGAGGATCACATATTTGTGGAGAGATATCAGTACTACCCCAACACCTACTGCAATTCTTCTTCCTTCAGTAAACTTTGTCTTTGAAGAAATAGGAGTTGTAATGTGAGCAGATATCAGTACTATCCCCACTCCTAGGACAGCTCTTCTTGCTTCAACAAACTCTGTCTTTGAATTGTAATGTATCGCAAACCTCTACGAGAGGTAAAAGTTGTAACGTATCTCAACCCCCATTAAAAAGTAGGATTTGTAATGTGCCCCAACCTCGTATGGGTTCTTAGAGATCTGCTGCTGTTGGTAGTGAAAATTTCTAAGTAAAAAGGAATTTTCCACAAAGAACGTGGAGCTAACTCTGTAGCTCCGCATTCTGATGAATTTAGCTCCGTGTTAACTCCGCATGAGCAGATTTCATTAGAATTCCAAATTGATTGTGATTGAGATTTGAGTTTATCCAATACCCAAATTGAGTCCAATCAGTATCCTAAATTGATTCTGATTAAGATTTAGGCTTATCCAATACCCAAATTGAGTCCAATCAGAATTCCAAATTAAGATATTTAAATCAATATTAAATATTTGATTAGAATCCTTAATGAATATAAAAATCTTCTTTTCCTATTCCTATGGAAATCTTTATTCCTATTCCTATGGAAACTCTCATAACCACTAAAATCTATAAATACCCTCTTTGAGGAGACTTTAGAGATCATGAACCTTTAATAGATCATCAGATCTTCAATCTTTTTGAGATCATCGATCTTTCGAAGCTTTGGTGAAATTCAAGTTACGCGTGAGAACCTTGAACATATCAAGATCAGTAGAGAAAGATCAAGTCGGCCGTCATCTTCGTCAAACAAGACGATCATCGATGCCAGATAACCCAAAGGAGCTACTAGATAGATCCCATCGCTGCGAGAACCCACTTTTATATTGTAAAAGTGAGCGATAATTATAAATCCTCTCGCGATAATTATAAATCCTCTCGTTTGTTCATTCTTTTGTTCAATTCCGTTGTAATCTAAGTTGTATTCAATGGAAGGAGGCAACAAGTTTTGCGACGAACAAACTGACGACCACAGTGAGAGAAGTCTCTTTTACTGAAAAAGAGATCGTGACGCAATCTGACATCGAGAGGATCAGTTCCGACGTTAACATGCTGGTCGTGGAGATCGACCAGCAGAAGTATAAGTATCTCTCCTCTAAGTCAGGTAACCTGACCGAAACACAGCACTATCGTCGCGTGTACTCCAATATCCGTAAATCGGATAATCAGAAATCCACCGTTAATTGGAGACCCTTGGAGACCGCGGCCATAGAGCTGTCGTTTGGGCAGGAAACCCTAGCAGAGGATGACCTCTCTACTACCGAAGAAAGCTCGAGAACTGGATTGACCAGAACCCAACTCCGGAACAGAAATCAGAGAGTTAAGCGAAAGACCCTCAAAGCCCGCGTTAAACGCGAGACTAATCAGACAGCAGAATGCGAAGCTATAGTACCTCGCAAGCTGGCTTGCATTAATCGCAAGACCAGTCAGTATCGCGTTAAACGCGAAGCTGCAACTTGCGTTAATCGCAAGGACATGCCCGCGTGTGATTCTCCACGCGAGGTTATTTTATCTGGACTTAAAACCAGAGAAGCTTACGTTTATCGCGAGGATAAAATGTTGACAGAGCCAGCGTGTGATGGTGATTCTCCACGCGAGGCTTAAAACCAAGCTTAGCGTAAAACGCGAAGCCAGTGAGACTTGCGTTATTCGCAAAAATCCTTACCTTCGCGTAAATCGCGAAGATAATTTTTAGACTTGTATTAATCGCAAAAATCGCGTTAAACGTGAAGATATGACTTGCGTAAATTGCAAGAATAAGCAGCATGCAAGAATTTTCTTCCATGCGAGGCTAATATTCCAGAAGTTAAAGTTATGCAGAAATGCCAAGCCAGCGTGAAACGCGAGGCTAGCGTACAAAAGACACGAAGTTATTATTCAGCCCCGCGTATCAAAACGCGAAGCTACTTCTCAGCTTCGTGTGCTAAAACGCGAAGCTATTATTCAGCTCCGCGTATCAAAACGTGAAGCTACTTCTCAGCTCCGCGTAAATCAATTTGAAAATAAAATGAGGGTTGATAATCGCACTATTAGACCAGAACTTGACACTAATGATTCCAAGAAGTTCCAGTGGGTCTCTGGACCCTCTCAACAAATAAGTGGGCACACAACACCAGATCTAAGGCCACTGACCTCAGAGAATACTTAACAAAGAAGAAAAGCATAAATCAAGTTCAGTTGGATCCTATTTGTCATTGCGAGCAGCTTATGACGGAAGTATCCGCTGTGATAAATAATTGTTACTGCAACAAGAACAAGGTATCGGTGTTCGACCGATTAATTGAGTCGGACAAAAACCCTGCTAAGAAGACAAAAACTACTCTCCGAGAAACAGAATGGAGAATTGTAACTTCTAACATGGTCGGAAAGGGGAAGCAAGTCGTAGATAAGGATAATGATTCGGAATCAAGTGCTGAAGAATCTCATCATCTGACTCGACTTAAATCAGGCGCTGTCCCACCTCGAAATTATAAGCAACTTGTAAAAGGCTCTTATGACGATGACAGCGACAACTCGGCCATAACTTCACCTCGCTCTTCTGCATTATTCCGACCACAAAAATCAGCATCACATATGATGGATAAATCTGATAATATCGATCAAAGATTGGAGGCCCAAGAACAGATGATCCAAGATCAACAAAAAACGATCAAGGATATCAAAATGATACTCTTAAAGGTAGTCGAAAACACCCAAAAAATAGTCGAAAATAAAGCCAAAACTTCTTAAGAATCACCGCCAAAAGAAAAAAAAGAAACTCCGTTTAAGATAAATGAAGATAAAGAAGAATAGGTTTACTTGGCACATGAGAACGAAGATAAATATTCTTTCCGTGACTCTCATGAAGAGAAAATTGAGAAGTTACAAAGCCAACTTGATGCCTTGATGCACAAGAAGGAACTGAAAGAATCGGGGGTTTCGAGACCATACCCGCCTGAATGGGACTTGGCACCATACCCTGAAAATTATAAACCGCCCAAGTTGGAAACGTACGACGGGAAAGGATCCTCAAGCCAGCACATATACTTCTTGTCACAAGCCGGTCATCTGATGGGAAATGATCCCATAATGACCAAGGTATTTGCGAGCACCTTGCGAGGGCCTGCCTTTACATGGTTTATGCAGTTGCCCCCGAGAGCCATAAACACTTGGTATGATGTCGAGAAACAGTTCTTGGCACGTTTCTTTGAGGATGATACCGAAATATTGGTTCATTCTCTTTGCGACGAAACAAGGAGAAGAAGAAACAGTCAAAACCTTCATTGAACGCTTCAGGGAAAAATCCATTCATTGTCGACATGGTAGGACCCAAGAAACTCTAATGGAAACCTGTAAGTATAATTTCAGGACCGACATGCTGATAAGAATGGGAGCTGTAGAGTCTAAGAATTGGAAAGACCTGTTAAAGCAGGGAAAGCAGGCGGTGGCACGAGAAACTCTATAAATAACAGGTCATATCCACAGAATTCTAAAAATAAAGGGAAAGCTGTAATGATATTAGATGTTACTCCAAAGCAGACAAGTCCGGTAAAGCCAAGACCTCAAAATCCGAGAGGTGCAGGTCAGAATAAGTCCCGACAAGATAAAACTTATACATTCAAGACTGAGTAGACTGGTACTATATTCTATCTCCTCCTCAGAAAGGGCATGTTGAAGCTTCCGAAGAATCGAAAACCGGAAGACGCTGGAAAAAACCAACGATCCTAACTATTGGCTGTACCATCAGAATATCGGGCATCCGACTAAGAATTGATATCCTCTTAAGAGCCAAATCCAGGCATTGATAAAAGTCGGTGTCCTGCTTAAAGAACAGAAAGTTTCTACAAAGATGGCAACTTTGGCAGTTAGAACCAATAAGTTCCTTACCAAAGCGATCCCTGTACCAGTAGGGAAGCTGATATCGACACCAAGCACGGGCAGCCCGCACAAGCAAGCTGGCCCCTTGGGTACGCTCTGAACCACAGCTGTGACAAAGTCATTCTCATTGACTAGCAGCCGGATTTGGCTGGGGGTGCCGAAAATATTGACGATGATAAATATCATGTTGCTTCCGCTACTTTTACTAGCCATTAGAATGGCTAATTGAGTGCTATAAATAAAAATTTTTGTTGCCTAATGCTGTTAAAGCGGTTGGAAGAGAAGATCAAATTCCTCACCAACCCTATCATACTGGGGGTAAAAATATGAAATTAATTACCCAATGCTGTCAAAACGGTGAGAAGAGGAGATCAAGTTCCTCGCCAATCCTATCATATTGGGGGTAAAAGTATGAAATTAACTATCCAATACTGTTAAAGGCAATTGGGAGAGAAAATCAATTTCTCGACAACTCACCATACTGAGGGGAATAGCATGGCTAGTCCAACATAAATGGCGATTGGTAAAGACATACCAAATCTGTTTATAACTGGGGGGTTTGTTAAAAATTCCGTGCACATGTCATGTTAAGCTCTTATCTTTGACAGTATGATTTGGATTATTCCCATCTCTATTCAAGTTACGCATGAGAGCACTTGGACTAGGCATGTGCAATTAGGTGCCTCTGTCGAAATCGATGATCCTAACCCGATCATCTTGGCGTGTGCAAATAAGCGCCTCCGCCAAAACTTTAGGCATGTGCAATTAGACGCCTCTGCTAAAATCTGATGATCATGACCCGATCATCTTAGCGTGTGCAGTTCAAGTTACGCATGAGAGCCTTGAACTACCTCCATCAAAGTTTCAAGCATGTGCGATTAGGCACCTCTGCCTAATTTCTTGATCTTAACCTGATCACCAAATTGAAAATCCAAAGTAATTCAAAATTTGTTAAAAGTTCTAAGCTATTTTGAAAAATTTGGATGGGGTTCTGTTGGTAGTGAAAATTTCTAAGTAAAAAGGAATTTTCCACACAGAACGCGGAGCTACAGAGATTTCTAAGTAAAAAGGAATTTTCCACACATAACGCGGAGCTAACTCTGTAGCTCCGCGTTTGGCTATTTTAGTCTCGCGTTTGAGCAAAACGCAGAGCTAATCCATAGCTCCGTGTTCTAATTAATTTAGCTCCACATTAACTCCGCGTGAGCAGATTTCATTAGAATTCCAAATTGAATGTGATTAAGATTTGGACTTATCCAGTACCCAAATTGAATCCAATCAAAATCTTAAATTGATTGTGATTGAGATTTGGGTTTATCTAATACCCAAATTGAGTCCAATCAGAATTCCAAATTAAGAGATTTAAATCAATATTAAATATTTGATTAGAATCCTTGATAAATACAAAAACCCTCTTTTCCTATTCCTATAGAAATTTTTATTCCTATTCCTATGGAAACTCTCATAACCACTAAAGTCTATAAATAACCTCTTTAAGGAGACTTTAGAGATCATGAATCTTTAATAGATCATCAGATCTTCAATCTTTTTGATATCATCGATCTTTCGAAGCTTTGGTGAAGTTCAAGTTACGCGTGAGAGTCTTGAACATATCAAGATCAGTAGAGAAAGATCAAGTCGGCCGTCATCTTCGTCAAACAAGAAAATTATTGACGTCAGATAGTCCAAAGGAGCTACTAGATAAATTTCATCGATGTGAGAACCCACTTTTATATTGTAAAAGAGAGCGGTAATTATAAATCCTCTCGTTTGTTCTTTTCTTTTGTTCACTTTCGTTGTAATCTAAGTTGTATTCAATGGAAGGAGGCAACAAGTTTTGCGACGAACAGCTGCTAATGATAGCCTTTGTAATTTTTATGATTTTAGACAAGCTGTAGCCAGATGTATGAAATGGTCGTAGATTCTGATCTTCTTGCATAATTGACCCCATTGAAAAGCACCAGAAAATTGCATTGTTTGCTTCGTGTTCAAAATGCAAGTTTAGCCTTATAACTGTGGGCTTAGCCTCGCATTTTAAGCTGGCATAACCTCACGACTAGGCTAGTATAACTTCACGTTATACACTTGTGCGCTGATTTAGCCTCGCGCACGGAGTTAGATTCTTGTGCTGACTTAGTCTCACATACTGTATTATCTTCGCATTTTAGTTGCAGGTATAACTTTGCACTCCACGCAGGTATAGCCTCGCGTTTAGATAACTTTATGCTGGCTTAGCATTGCATTATATGCGGAGTTTGCGTTGTATACAATGCTTATGGGACGTGGGTCCCACTCCCTATGTGGGCCATATTTGACTGGTTATGATGAGCATTCAATTGACCACCTTCTTTTTCATTGAAGTTTACGTGGAGTTGAGAGTTAGCCTCGCGTGCTGCGTCTTCTGTGCAAGACTAACAATTATCTTCATATTTGCATTACTTAACACAGGTGTAACCTCGCTTTACATGAGAGTTAGACTTGTGCACTAGCTTAGTCTCGCGCACTGAGTTAGACTCCTAGATTGGTTGAGCCTCGCGCACTGAATAAGTCTCGTACTTCACTTGTAGGGATAGCCTCGCATCTGGTTAGCTTTAAGCTGGCTTGGCCTCGTATTGCATGATGGCATAGCCTCGCGTTTTGGTTTTTCTTCGCAAGACTGACACTTAGCCTTGCATTTTGGCAATTCTGCGCAAGAGTAATACTTAGCCTTGTGTTCTTGTTTTTCGGTGCAAGGCTGACACTTAGCCTCGCGTTTTAGGTGCGGGCATAGACTTGCATTCTGAATGACTTTAGCGAGCTTAAGCTCGCATTTGGATTACGATTTAGCCTCGCGTTATACGCAGGGTTGGACTTGTGCGCTGACGTAGCCTCGTGCACTGGCTTAGCCTCGCATACTAAATTAGCCTCTCATTTCAGCTGCGAACAAAGCCTCGTGTTTGGATGGCTTTACACGTTAGCCTCACGTCTTGATTGTTTGGCTCAGCCCTGCTTTCAATGCGGGCTTTGAAATATGAACCATTCTCCGACTTCTTAGGCACTACTTGGACTGAGCTCACCTATGCACTATCAGAGATAGGATAGATGATCCCATTGTCAAGGCACTTAAGAATATCCTTCCTCACAGCTTCTTTCATTACCGGATTCAACCTATACTGAGAATCTCTTATAGGTCGTGCATTTATCTAGAAAATAAATTCTATGTTGCACTATAGATGGTGGAACGGTTCACATATCCATTTGGCACCTTTGCATACATTGAGATTGTAACTATGATTGCAAGGTTAAAATAACCTTGTAATCTGAATTTTTCATAGTTACAATCACAATATAAGAAGATTGCGACTCTCGATAGCGATGCGCTTACTTGACTCAGGTAGCAGCACCAAAGTTGCAACAAGTGGCGCAAGAGCATCTTCATATATATTCTTGGGTTGCAGCACATGTACGATGTAAGATTTTTTGAATTTGTTGGCCATTTTGATGGCTACTTGATGATAGAGCACAAAGACTTCATGTTAATTTGTACTCTCCAGTCATCTGGTTGAAGATAAGTTTTGAATTGCCGTATACCTTAAGACGTTTCACTCCCAGCTATTCAGTTATTTGGAGGCCAATTATGAGCACATTTTACTCTGCCGAGTTGTTTGTGCATGGTTGAGTGAGTACCTCCGGAGGATCACATATTTGTGGAGAGATATCAGTACTAACCCTACTCCTACTGCAATACTTCTTCCTTCAGTAAACTGTCTTTGAAGAAATAGGAGTTGTAATGTGAGCAGATATCAGTACTATCCCCACTCCTAGGACAACTCTTCTTGCTTCAACAAACTCTGTCTCTGAGTTGTAATGTATCGCAAACCTCTACGTGAGGTAAACTCTTCTTGCTTCAACAAACTCTGTCTCTGAGTTGTAATGTATCGCAAACCTCTACGTGAGGTAAAAGTTGTAACTTATCTTAACCCCCATTGAAAAGTAGGATTTGTAATGTGCCCCAACCTCCTGTATGAAATGATCGTAGATTTTGATCTTCTTGCATAATTGACCACATTGAAAAGCACCAAAAAATTGCATTGCTTGCTTCGCATTCAGAATTCAAACTTAGCCTTATAACTGTGGGCTTAGCTTCGTACTTTAAGCTGACATAGCCTCGCGACTAGGCTAGTATAACTTCACGTTATACACTTGTGTGCTGACTTAGCCTCGCACACGGAGTTAGATTCATGCGCTGACTTAGTCTCACGCGCTGACTTAGTCTCACATACTGAATTATCTTCGCATTTTAGTTGCGGGTATAACTTTGCACTCCACGCAGGCATAGCCTAGTATTTAGATGACTTTATGTTGGGATAGCATTGCATTGTATGCGGATTTTGCTTTGTATACAATGTTTATGGGACGTGGGCCCCACCCTTGTGTGGGCCATATTTGACTGGTTATGATAAGCATTCAATTGACCACCTTTTACATTGAAGTTTACGCGGGGCTGAGAGTTAGCCTCGCATCCTGCGTCTTCTGTGCAAGACTGACAATTATCTTCGTATTTGGATTACTTTACATAGGTTTAACCTCGCTTTACATGCGGGTTAGACTTGTGCACTGGCTTAGTCTCACGCACTGAGTTAGACTCCTACGTTGGTTGAGTCTCGCGCATTGAATAAGTCTCGTACTTTACTTATAGGGATAACCTCGCATCTGGTTAGCTTTAAGCTAATGTTTAAAATAACGATAACATTAATGTTTTTTTTTTGTTAGGTTATGTAACAAATAACGTAGGATACGCAATTTTCTATTTATTTAATTAAAATAAATATAAAACTGTATTTAATAATTTTCATAAATAAATAAATAAATCAATAAAATTATATAAAATATTGTAAAATCAATATAAAGGCATAAAAAATTATAAAATTTTATAGCAAATATCACAACAATTTTTTAAATCATACACAACAAAATATTATTTTTCCTTATAACATGAAGATAATCCTGTGTGATCATTTAATCTACAATAACAAGATCATTCTCCTCTAAAATGTAGTTTGCATTTTCCGGATCGATATCATCCCCCGTCTTATCAAAACTATCATCAATTACTTTTTCTTTGTCTGAAGAAAATACTACACAAGAGATATACAAATTAAGATGTTATTAGATACTCAAATCATGATAGTAGAATATTCTTTTAAGAATATGAAATTGTAAAAATTGGATAACTTACAAGTATCTACCCTTCGTTTCTTTATTGGGGTTTCAATTTCATCTTACTTGTCTCCCTTATCCACAATAAATGGAAGAACATTTTGATTGCTATTAATTACAGTGACCTCTAAGAAATTATTCGTTCTTGTATTAGAATCGTCACCAGTAGGCTCATCTAGCAATTCAATATTTTCTGGGAGACAAGACTCTTCACTCTAAACAAGCCATTCATTCTCTAATATCGCCTCATCAATCAAAATTGGATCCAAATTCATTCGCTTCCTCCGAATATTTCTCTCTCTAAGCTTAATATGGTACATGACGTACACAAGAGAATGTAGATGTTCTTACTCCAAGCGATATCTTTTTTTTAATGCACCTTTAATAAAGTTGTGAATTGTTATATGATCATGATAATAAATAAAGTACTTAAAAAATAATAAATTGACTATTGAGTTTTTTAAATTCATACTTACTCAAAGGTGCTCAAATTGCGTTCACACACAGAAACACTAGTTGTAAGAGAGAGGATTTGAATTGCAAACTTTTGGAGTGTCGAAACATCCCTCTAAATCTTTCCCACCATGTAGTTAAAAAATATAATTAATTTTGGTGTTAAAAAATGCAATAAAAAAAACTTAATGATATATCTACAAATAGAACCCTAAGAATGAAAACAATGAATTAAGATATATCAGGACTTCGAGCGTTATAGTCATTTGATCGGGGATCCAAATTCTCCAAGCTTCTGTTTATACTGATCCAGCTCCACATCAGCTTATGCATACTCATTGAGCATCGGGATCATTCGTTGCATGCATTCACGAAGGCCTCTTCTAACCTACGGTATATTGAAAAATGTATCACTGTAGAAGCATCTAGAATTTAGAAAGTAAGCCGCTGCATTGAGGGGCCTATGCAACATGCCTGTCCATCTCTTATCAATCAAATTCCAGTATGGCATGTACTTCCGCCTACTGCCCCTACAGACATCGGCAATTTTCTTCTTACAACTGTCGAGATACTCATATAGAAAAGGCCTGGAAGGCCTTACACCTGAATCCACCTCTCGCAGCACATAGACTAATGAAAGTGTGGTGCTAAAGCAAAAGAAAACTCAGCCCCATAAGCTTCTCCTAGATAGCACTGCTCTTTTTAACTTCACAGCATTTGGTTTCTTACTCCAAGCATTCTTAGTGAAATCATCAGAAGCAAACATCTTCCTCAATGGTTGCCTTAATTTATAGTCTTTGTAGAGTTAAAAATATCGTAGCGAAACGAGTGATGGGCAGCCTTAGCAGTTCCTTTTCCTTCGTGTATATCCGCATCAAACTCAAAACTCAACCATGATTATATATAAATTGTATTATCCCCTTTGCCGTTTCAAGAGTCTCCTTATTGATCTTCATCTTTCTTATATCCTCTAACATCAAATCAATACAATGAGCTGCACCAATACAATGAGCTGCACAAGGAGTCCAGTAAAGACATTTTCGTGAATCCATAAGTTTTATGCCCGCATTTACATAAGAAGTGTGGTTGTTTGTAATCACTTGGACAACATTATTTTCTCCAATCTCCTCAACTATCTTATCAAGACACTCCCACAAGTAATTTCCTGTCTTGAACTAAACTGATGCATCAATTGAGTTATAAAAAAAAGTTCCCTCTAGTGAATTAACAAGAAAATTTAACAAATTTCTGCTCTTCCTATCAGTCCACCCATCTGACATCACTGTACAACCATATTTCTCACATGCCACCATGTGCTTTTCCTTAATTTTGTCAATATTCTCAACCTCGGTCTTAAGGACCCGGGTCCTTATCTCGTATGAAGTTGGTTGCTCCAAGCCAAATCCAAAGTTCCCAACTATTTCGATCATCTCCTTCAATATGGACTATTCAATATGTTGAATGGCAACCCGTTTGCATATATACATCTGCCTATTTTTTTGACACAATCCTCTCTCGCCTCCTTTAAAACTGTCTCTAACGTAGATTGACGGGCTTCAAGATTAATAAGTTTATTCATCGCACCTAAAATTCAAGATACAGGCGGCGCTTTCAAGCTCTTGGCTCACCAATTCAGTGTCTAATTTCCCCATTCTCCCAATTTTACGGGTTAAATATGCATTTTTCTTCTTTTCTATTTCTGTAAACTTCAAAGTATTGTTACATATTTTCTTTACATCTGCGGGACTTGTTCACACATTTTTACTCCATGTCTAGTACCGGCCAAATGGTGTTTAAGCCGGGTAATTCCCACAGTTATGTGGTGATTATAAAATTTACAGTAAAAAGAATTTAAAAATTCCCTTTCTTTGTGAATCCCCCATTCTCTGGCCGGATTCATATTTTGACATGATTCTTCTTGCGGATTATCTAATTTCAATCTACAAAATAATACAATTTTCCAAGAATTACTTTGATACAAATAATTCAACAATTGCTTCTAATTATTTGTACACAAGTTATTAAATTTATTCAAATTCCAACAATTTCTTCTAATTCAAGTTATTCAACAATCACGCAAAAAAATTCATCAATAAACTTAATTCAAGTCATTCAACAATTTCGCAATTTAATTCAAGTCATTAAACAATCACAAAAAAAAATTCATCCATAAAATTATTTCAAGTCATTCAACAATTTGACAAAATAATTCAACTCATTCAACAATTTTACAAAATAATTCAAGTCATTCAACAATTTTTTCCACACAACTCCTTCAAATTCCAAGATAAGTAGTTTATTTTTTCCTTAAGTAATTCAGTTTTTATAAAAAAAACTAATTTAGTTTTTTTTAAAAATTTAATTCAGTTACAAGTTTACTTTTTTTAAAATAACTTCGCTTAATTCAGTTACACATTTAAAGGTTTACTATTTTTACAGTAAACAAATTTTAAAAAAAAAATTATTTCAGTTTTTCATCAATATTGTAGTTTAGCTTAATTCTTTTAATTACATAACCCGACAAACAAAAATCACTCCCAAAACAACTTCGATTGAGATCACTGGAAAAAACAAGTTTTTAAAAAAGAAACTTGTAGCTGTAAATCTATGGAAAAAAAAAAGTACTCCTAACACAACTTCTCCTAACACTGATTCCACAATTGAGATCGCTGGAAAAATAAAAAGTAGTATAAATAAATGGAAAAAAATTCTCAAAAAATTACCTTCACCGGAGCTGCGCCCTGTCGGAGAGCACTCAGAACGTCGGCCTCTCTTCCACTGCCTTGGCCGCAAACGAAACGGAAAGGTTGGCAGAGAAGAATCTGTGACGTGGAGGTGACTCAGGAGAGGGCGGTCGACTGGAGAGGGTTTGGAAGATGTTCGGACTTCGGAGATGATTCGGAGTTGGACGGAGCAAGCGGGGGATGATCGGAGATGATCCGGAGTTGATCAGAGCAAGAGGGGGATGATCGGAGATGATCCGGAGTTGATCGGAGCAAGAGGGGGATGATCAAAGATGATCCGAAATTAGTCGGAGCAAGAGAGGAGGTTAGGTAAAGTTGTCGGTAGAAAAAGGGAGAGGATCGGAGATGATTGGCTGTCGTAGAAGGAAAGGAGGGGCTGTAGGCGAAAAATCGGAGAGGATTTAGGTCAGAGTTGGTCGGAATCGGAAAGAAATTTGGAGAGGTCGAATGGCGATTGCGAGGAAAGGGGGAAAATTTTCGATTAGGGTTTATCGGGGAATCGGGCGAAACTGAGGATTGGGAATTGGAGAGTCGGGTTTTTATTAAAAAATATATATATAACGTAACGTAATGCACGTTATTTAAAAAAAAACTGCGCTCCGCAGCAGGGTGTTATTTTGCCCTGCTACGGGGCACAAGAGGGATCGTTATGTTTCGTAACGCGTTAAAACGTGTTACGAAACACATTTTTTAATACATTGCTTTAAGCTGGCTTGGCCGCATGTTGCATGATGGCATAGCCTCGCATTTTGGTTTTTCTTCGCAAGTCTGACACTTAGCCTCGCATTTTAGCAATTCTGCGCAAGAGTAATACTTAGCCTCACGTTCTTGTTTTTCTGTGCAAGGCAGATACTCGGCCTCGCGTTTTAGGTGCGGGCATAGTCTTGCATTCTGGATGACTTTAGTGAGCTTAACCTCGTGTTTGGATTATGATTTAACCTCGTGTTATATAAGGAGTTGGACTTGTGCACTGACGTAGCCTCGTTCACTGAGTTAGACTCGTGCACTGGCTTATCCTCGCATACCAAATTAGCATCTCATTTCAGCTGCGGACAAAGCCTCGTGTTTGGATTGCTTTACACGTTAGCCTCGCGTCTTGATTGTTTGGCTCAGCCCTGCTTTCAATGCGGGCTTTGAGAGTTTCAACTAGTTTTCTGCACAACCATTGTCTCTTGACAATCGAGAGAGATTCTGAAGACTGTCACCAAGTTTTTAGTGAGAATGAGCACTTTGCTGCGAGCTTTAAACAGCCTCTGCATGAAATAATTCCCAAATGGGTCCATGATCGTAGCAAAATTCTTACCTCCTTCCATTGAAATAACTTAATTACAATGAAAGTGAACAAAAGAAAACAAACGAGAGAATTTATAATCTATCGCTCTCTTTTACAATATAAAGTGAGCTCTACGTAGCGATGGGATCCATCGAATAGCTTCTTTTGACGATCTTGACGTGGAAGTCTTCTCTCTTGATGAAGATGACGGCCGACACTTGATCTTCTCTGCTGGTCTTGATAGGTTCAAGGCTCTCACGCGTAAGTTAAACTTCACAAAAGCTCCAAAGATCTCTAAAGGCTTCCTTGAGAGGGTATTTATAGCCTTGAACTAATATGAGAGTTTCCAATTGACTCGAATTGGAAAGTAGTTGTGTTCATCAAGGATTCTATAAATATCTTAATTTTGATTTAAATCTCT
Source organism: Dracaena cambodiana (assembly GCA_036321105.1). Taxonomy (NCBI): domain Eukaryota; kingdom Viridiplantae; phylum Streptophyta; class Magnoliopsida; order Asparagales; family Asparagaceae; genus Dracaena; species Dracaena cambodiana. The sequence continues at coordinate 21,553,119 of JAYEPQ010000020.1, read as the reverse complement.
TGATTTTGAACTCTGATTGGACTCAATTTGGGTATTGGATGAGCCCAAATCTCTATCATAATCAATTTAGAATTCTAATGAAATCTGCTTACACGGAGTTAACGCAGAGCTAAATTTATCAGAACAAAGAGCTATAGATTAGCTCCGCGTTTTACTCAAACGTGAGGCTAATAGCCAAACGCGGAGCTACAGAGTTAGCTTCGCGTTCTGCGTGGTTATTTCCTTTTTACTGATTTTTAAAAATTTTACCACCAACAGAACCCCTCCAAAGTTTTCAAAATGACTTTTAACTTAGCAAATTTTGAAATATTTTGGATTTTCAAACTCGAATGCGGAGTTAAAATACCAAGTTATTTTTGCGTTGTCATTCATCATGCGAAGCTAATAGCCTCGCGTTTCACTGAGCAACCGCTCCGATTCTCGTGCCGAATACCAAGGGGCGGGCTTTTTCATTTAAATAGTCTCTTACTCTTCTTCTTCTTCCTCACTTGGAATTCAAGAACTCAGAGCTCAGGCAATCAACCGATCAGCGACCCGAGCGATTCGTTGATTTTCGTCAAATTTTCCATTGATTTCTTCAAGAGCAATGGCACCCAAGAAGAGCACGTCGTCGCGCGCTTCCTCCTCGTCGGCGGCCGGCGCAAGCAGCAGTGGCAGTGGTCGCAGTGGCGGCGTGGCCTACGCCACACCCATTAGAGGTAATAATCTCCCATTTTGGACCTTCTAGGATGATTTTGAAGTGATTTGGCTCGGTTTTAACTGGCCAGTCATCCCTTTCACCGGCGAAATCATCGTCGTACTCCGACCGGATGGCTTGGAGAAGAAAAAACCTCTGGTCTTCTTCTATGCGAAACTATTACGTTATCTTCGTGGTTTGTACGCGAAATTATTTTTCTTGACTGTTGCGTTTCCTACGCGAGGTTATCGACTTAGTTTCGCATTTTATCTGACGCGAGGTTAATGATAGCTTCGCGTTTTATCTGACGCAAGGTTAATGATTTAGCTTCGCATTTTATCTAACGCGAAGTTAATGATTTAGCTTCACGTTCTCCTGACGCGAAGTTATTATTTATGCGAAGTTATTCCTTAACTCCGCGTTTCTGCACTTAGGAATTTTTTTTTTTAATCTTCTTTCAAAATTTCTTCTAACTTTGTTTCTTCTTTTTGCAGTTGGCTATTCAGTGGGTCCTCTCTCACATAGGCACCACTTTGGATTCGCTAGGGGTGCAGACCTGGCGACTCAATTCCGTTTTACCACTGATCTCTCTGCCTTCAAGCCCGGTCTAAAGGAGCGCAGAGAGAAGCTGATTAGGTACAGCCCTGCAACTGTAAGGAGATCATCACCGATGCTCCTTTTGAAGCCATGAACCGAGAGGCCCTGGAGAAGCCAGCATTGCTTTTTGGAGACGTCATGGAGCACTCTGATGAAATTCTCTTTGAAAAAGAGAGCAAGTGGCTATACCAGGTTGGTGACCTACTCATATTTCTTCCTGACATGGAGCGCAGCTACCCTCTGGTGTATCTTCAAAGGCTATCTTCCCGTCGTGAGTTAGATTGGGAGCTAACTCGGGACTACGACAGAGTTGCGATCGTAAATCCGGCTCAGGTGGGGCTTACCAAGATGGTCTCACCAGATGCATCACCAGGCTCCTTCCTGGTAGAGTTACCAAGGAGCCTCCAGTTGGAGAGGTTCCCATTTGGGCCAAGACTTCCTTGAGTGAATTCAAGGCAAAGGGTGGTCAATACCCTGCAAAAGACTTCAGGATGCCCAGCTGGGTTCACTCATCGGGTAATATGTGGTGGTTCCGGCTTGTCAAGTACGTGCTAGACACTCATGAGCAGATCCTGAATGAGATTGGTCTTTATAAGGCTATCAAGAACGTCCAGTTCGGTTTGCTCCAGAGTTCACAGCATCTCTTTAGTCTCTTGGAGATGTACAATCCTGAAACTGACACTTTCTTTACACCAGTGGGTGAGCTGGGACTTACTCTCTACGAGATGTACGAGATGTCGAGCCTATTTATGGGTGAGGTTCCTTACGAAGAATATATCCCTACCGCCGAGGAGCTGAACATGCTAAAAGTGAGGGATGAGCGTATCAACGAGACATATTGGGAGATGATGTGTCATTACCACATCTGTGCTAACCTAGCTGGGGTAAGGAACATAGAGATCGGCCACAAGAAGTGGGTAGACTACCTCTTTGTGAATTTAAAGTAGAGTCTGCCTATGGTCCGCTGACGAAAACATATCAGCATTGAAGAGATCAAACAGCGTATCTCAGATTTGGAAGCCACGGACACAGTCTTCTAAAGCTTCCATTATCAAGTCCAGTTCCCCATTTCTTATAGGGGTTTACTCGCTGGCTTCTTGATGCTTTGGCTGAAGAGATGCATTGTCCCTTCACTGCTCAAGGAGGCCATTGCGAAGAATGTCGTTTACCCTGCCGTTCCACTGGCTTATGGATGACCGTTCGGGCATTTACCAGCAATGGTAAGCAATCTCCAGAACGGACTTCGAGCCCTCTGCAACAGCTTTGTACCAGAAAAGATGAATAAAGGCAAAGCTACAAAGGGAAAATCAGCAAAAAAAACTGCTACGGTAAAGACACCAAGGGTGGAGATGCCTTATACGTATTTAATGGCGTGGCTGGTCATGCACTTCCCGTCTTTAATGAGCGCTACGGATTATTGTCCGATTGACAAACGCTTCTTCGTGGAGAAGTATGAACGCTCCACGTGAAAAAGTAACTATATGTCGATCATCCGTAAGACGCTCCGCCACCACCAAAATTACGAGATCTGCCGATACTTCCCGGATTTCCCTGGTGGAGGTACGGATCAAAGTTTAAGGATATTTTGGGAGCAGACAACTTCACCCATTTATCTTCGAGAGCCTTCTGGTGGTTGCTGAATATCCGTCCCGGGCACTTGGTGTATCGTCAAGACACCATGTGCTATATAGAGCCGTATACACCAAGCCGTTTTACTCGTCAATTCGGGTATATGCAGTTCTATGTCGGGAATCCAAATAAGGGGCTAGCGTATGAAGGAAATTTGTACGTAGGAGCACGAGGCTGGTTCTATTTTGTTGCCGGAGGAACCGAGTTCATGCTACCCCAGAAATCACCGGAGCTGAGCATGGCGTTAAACTTTTGTACATGGTACAGCATTGTCAACGTTGATGTACCAAATTTCTCTATCAACCACAATTGCTGTAAAGAGATAGAGGCATTCTACTCTCGCTGATTGGGGTGAAGAGAGTTAGAGTGAAAGGAATGGATGAATTCCTTGATACGGCGGTCGATCCATCAGACGCAGGCGATTTTGATGATAACAACACTAGTGACGATGATAATGCTGGGGCCAGAGATGCTTTCCAACCTGCTAGGGATGATAGTCTTCGCTCCAGAAGTCCGACCGTAAAGCGTCGTGGGACCGTTAGAGGCGAGCCAGCTCGTAAGAAGAAGCTGGCCGGAGAGACCCTAGTGATTCCAGAAGAAGCTGCGTCCAGTTTGCCACGGACCTTCTTGCTTCGACTTTGCCAACAGCACCAGCAGAGGAAGGCAGGCCGACCGAAGCTTCGAGTGCTACTGAGGCCCCGATTCTGCCGGCCACCAAATCTGCCGAACACAATACGACGCAACCTCTAGGTAGCGAAACGAGTGTGCTCCTAGAGACGGCCACAGCTCCTCCTTCAAGTCCAACCACGGGACTTTTATCTACTAGTATGATTCTGATCTTTAACTTTGTTTTCTAACTTTTTATTCTTTTACATATATGCGACACTTTTGTCTGCTTTTGAGATCCAAGTAGTCAGCTACATTCGCCCATGCATTCGACTACCAGGGTGGAGTCTGAGGAGCTGGTTGACTATTCAAGCACTACCGGCTCGGTGGGTGGACTTGATAGTTCGGCAAAGATGTTTGGCATAGACTATTTCACGCCAGTCCCTCACTCTGTTCCTACTTCGACTCCCGTTGTTGATGAACTCGGGAGTGATGATAGAACAGAGGCCGTTGCGGATATAGCAAGAGAAGCTCCCACGTCTCCAAGCCTTCCATCACCGACACCGGCCGTTTGCTCCGAGGACACTTTTTCGGTTGTCATTGGCGTGCCCTCAGCTCCACAGGCTGCAGTATTCACACCTTCCACAGTTATGGCCGTCGAGACCCCAGTCGCTCATTCTGCTTGAGCTCGTTTGCCAACTGCAAAAGAGGATAATTTGAAGTTTTCTTTCCAAGCGAAACTACCTCTATTACTGGAGGGGCTTCAGGTGAAGGCCTTCCTTCGGAATCTACTCCAATCGGTGAGGATGCTCGAATGACTGGTACCAGCGATATTTCACCCCGGGTTCCCAGTTATGTCAAATCCTTATTGGCTTTACTGGCCCCACATGTTATGAATCTGGTGCAAGGACGTTCATCAACTCCTACAGAAGCCACTCCTTCCCCAGTGACATCTTCCTTAGTACTGTCTATTCTCAACTTAGACATTGCTGATCCTCTTGAGGAGTTCTTCAATCACAGTGTCAATGATTTCATGCGGCTATTAAGAAGATGTATTGGGATGATCCTGGATGGGAGAGACTTCCTTGAGCTTGGACGCCCAATGTTGGCCAGTTATCTGGCCAACATTGAAAGAATTGGAGGGCGTGACCGAGCAGCTCCTTACCGAGCCCGCTTAAAAGCTTTGGAAGAGTAGGTGCAAACGCTGAACACAGTTCGCCATGTGCATGTGGAAGCGATCACCGAAAAAGAACTGGTGCGGCTTCGAGTAGAGCTGACGACTTGCAGGAGGAGTTGAAGCATCAAGAGGACGACTGGTCTAGGGAGTTGGCAGAACTGCGAGCCAGTCAGGAGTCAGTTCTCCGGGGACTAGAGATGGTGGATTTTGAAATCGAGTGGAGTCAAGCAGTCATCCTCAGAGCCAGGGAGACCATTGCCAAAGCTCAGTCTATTTTAGAAACCAGCGAGTCTCGGTTAGGGGAATCCGTGAAAAATGAGAGGAGTTGATCCTTCAACAGGAACAACTCGAGCAAGAGGGCATGATGAGGAGCCGTTCTATCGAAGAATCTCGTCAGCGGTTGGCCAAACAACTTGCTATAAATGACGATGATTTATGTCGGTAGGCTCAACATTCAGTAGAAGAAACCCGTCGTCGAGTTATTAATGAGACGACGAATAAGTTGAAGTTACTCTGAGAACCTTAACTTCCTTGTTTTCTTCTTTTCCTTAAACATATTTTGTTTATTCATTGTAATAAAGGAACTCAACGATTTTTGAATTCTTTTTGTTACTTTATCCATATTCTTTCAATTCATGAATAAAAATAATTCTTTTGATTCTTTTATCTGTTGGCTACGAACTTTTCTTGCACAACAAATGATGACATAACTAGTTCATAGTTTCGGTAAAAACAGTCCAAAGCTCATCTGCATAACTTAAATTGTTGATACCAGAATGAGGATCAAGATTACTGACCTCGGTAAAAGCTCTTTAATAGAGCATGTTAATAGTTTAGCGATGGCGTTTAATTGCATTCACTAGAATGATCAGGTAAGGATCATTGACTTAGACAGAGGCGCCTAATTGCACATGCCTTAATTTGATAAAGAAGTTCAAGTGCTCACCTGCGTAACTTGAACGTGGATGGTTATACTCTTAGGGATAGGAACCAAATGCGACAGTTTTTTTATGCATAATACTGTTTCAAAAATTTGCCGTTGATCGGCATCATCATTCTGTCACCATTTTGGTTCATTAAGCGATAAGCTCCACTAGAGTATACCGTCTTCACGATGAACGGTCCTTCCTACTTGGGCTCAAATTTACTCTTAGTTTTGTGGGCCATAACCATTGGCCTTTTAATAGCCAGAACCAAGTCTCCTTACTTGAAGGTTCTCTGTTTAACGTTCTTATTGAATACTTGCGAGACTCGGGCTTGATACAACTCAATTTGTTGCTGAGCCCGGAGACGCTTCTCATCTAGCGCTTCTAGTTCTCGCAGTCTTTGTTGATGTCGTTCCTCCGTCGTCATCTTTGTGGCTAATGCCACTCTTAATGACGGTATCTGGACTTCTAGAGGCAAAACGGCCTCGCTTCCATATACTAAGGAGAAAGGGGTAGTTTTTGTAGGGGTGCGGACTGTGGTGCAATAAACCCACAAACACTCTCATAACTTTTCATGCAAATCCCGTTTGTTGGAAGAGACAAATTTCCGAATGAGTTTAATAATGGTTTTATTGAAGGCTTCGGCCAATCCATTAGTCGCGAGGTTATACGGCGTTGAAGCGATATCTTTGACTCCGAACTTATCACAGAATCGTGAAAACCCCTGGCTGATGAACTATGATTCGTTATCATGAATGATTTTTCGAGGAACACCAAAACAGTAAATGTCGTGATGTTTAATGAACTTAATCACGTTTGCCGTCTTTACCTCCCTCATGGGCACTGCTTCGGCCCATTTTGAAAAATAGTCTGTTATCACAAGTATGAACCGATGTCCTCTGAATAATAGGGGAGTTATTGGCCCCACGATATCCATCCCCCATGCTTCAAAAGGCCAATTAGCAACAATATTGTGCAAGTATTTTGGAGGTTGATGAATAAAATTAGCGTGTACCTGACATGCATGGCATCGTTTAGTGTATACCATTGCATCGGTAATCATTTTTGGCCAATAGTATCCTAACCTTCTTATGCAGTTCCCAAGTTTTGGACCGGGTTGATGGGCTCTACATACTCCATCATGCGTCTCTTTCAACACTTCATCGGCTTCTGTTTTTAAAATGCAGCGCAGTAAAAGACCATCACTTGACTTTCTATATAAAGTCTGAATTGTGGGATCATAATAAAATCTTTGGGCCTTCCTCTTTATTGAGGCGGCTTCTTTTCAATCCTCTGGCAGCATCCCGTATAAGGCGTAATCCACGAACAGAAATCGCCAATCACGAGGTTCAAGAGTTAAGCCTACTTGGCATACTTCCTTGGCTTGGAAGATCATATCAGGATGAAGAAGTTCTCTACTTTCAATAGTGATACTTTTAGCTCCCCTGGCGGGATTGTCAATGTTGCAGCTAACGCTACAAGAGCGTCCGCATAGACATTCTCATGTTGAGGTATATGGTTGATATAAAACTGATCGAAATAACCTGCCAACTCAATGGCCAATTGATAATAGGGGATGAGGGTTTTATGTTTGACTTTATATTCGCCCGTCATCTGATTGACGATGAGCTTAGAGTCTCCATATATCTCTAAATAGTTCACTCCTAATTGCAGAGCCATTTTTATACCAATAATGAGTGCATTATATTCTACCACATTATTTGTGCACGGCTCGATGAATGAGTAACCATTAGGAAGTATGTGTTTATATGGGGAAATCAGTACCACCCCCACTCCTGCAGCAGATCGTCTTTAGCACCATCAAAGAACATCTGCCATGGTTGTTCTTGGTAATCGTGTTGACTTCTGACATCTGTTTCGAGATATCCCCTGACGGTTTAGAGTTGGATCATATTGGATGATCTGCGAGGAAGTCAACGATCGCTTGTCCCTTCATGGCATTTTAGGGAACAAAGTGGATGTCATATGGTGATAACAGCAATCTCCATTTTGCTAATCGAGCATTTAGAGATCCCGGTTTTGTCATAAGGATTTTCAGAGGGTTGACCCGTGATATGACATGAATTGTTTGCCCTGAAAGATAGTGTCGCATTTTCTGGATAGCAAACACTAGGTCTAAACATTCTTTTTCAATTGGGGTATAGCGATGCTCGGCTCCAATCATTGTACGACTTAAGTAATAGAGGGCATATTCATGACCCTGCTCATTATATGGAGCGAGTAACGCTCCTAGTGCATTATCCATGACCCTTACATATATGAGGAACAGTCTTCTTCATGGACAGGAGGTTTCGTAAGGTGTTCTTTAAGATCATCAAATACTTGTTGACATGCTTCGTCCCATATGAAGGAAACCCCCTTTTTTATAAGTTTAGAGAATGGCTGGCATCATCCTGATAAATTGGAGATAAAGCGTCTGATATAGGCCAACTTTTCTTGTAACCCCCTCAACTCCTTAAGGTTTCGGGGAGGTGGCATCTCTTTGATTGCTTTTAACTTTTTGGGATCAAGGAAAATTCCTTCTAAAGTAACTACGAATCCAAGAAACTTTCCACTGGACACCCCCATTGACTTAGGATTCATCTTCAAGTGATGTCTTCGCATGTGATTGAAGACTGTTCTCAGATCCTGAAGATGGTCATCCTTAATTTTACTCTTGACCGCCGAGTCATCTACGTAACACTCTTAAGTTTTACGCAGATGTTCTTTGAATATAATGCTCATCGCGCATTGATATGTGGCACCGGCGTTCTTCAACCCAAACGGCATTACTGTATAACAGTATACTCCCAACAGCGTTCTAAAAGCCGTGTGTTTCTCATCATCTAGGTGCATTTTAATTTGATTATAGCCTGAGAAGCCATCCATAAAGGACATCCTCTCGTAACCGCAGGTGTTATCAATCATTACGTCGGTAATTGAGAGTGGAAATTCGTTCTTAGGGTATGTGATATTTAGATCCCGAAAATCGATGTATATTCGGATCTTGTCGTTCTTACGAACTGGCACTATATTGACCACCCAGTCAGGATATTATTCTTCACGAATAAATCTTGATTTTATGAGCTTGTTAACCTCTGCAACTATTGCCTCCATTAATTCCGATCGAAAACGCTTTTGCTGTTGTTTGAACTGGCACTATATCTTCATTGTATGCTGCTAGTGGATCTCTATTTGGAATTGAGTCGACTGGTTCATTTGATGGCATGCCTTCCTTATCATCTGACGACGAATCTGATGATGAGTCAACTTCTTTCTCATCACCATCTGATGCGTGCCCCTGCTTAGGTTTTGAAGATGATGATGTTTTTCCCTTTGAAGTTCTACTACTCTTGGACTAGATGCCTTAACTCTTTCACTCTTTCTCTTATTCGGATTAGTACCCATAGCAATTGACACCTGTCGAAAAGTCAATTGTTCTCCAGGAAAGACTTCATCATCACTAGTTTCATAAGAATCGCCATTCTTTTTCTCAGGCATGAACCACTCGGTGACCTTTTTATCTTCATTGTATGCTGCTAGTGGATCTCTATTTGGGATTGAAAGTTTGCTCTTGAGCCTTGCATTGAATTTGACAAAGACTAAGTCATGTAATTTATTGGAACTTAACCTATTTCTTTTTTTGTATGCACCTAAATAAAATATAATCACATGAAGTTCGTTTAGAACATATCTATTTGGGAGAAAGAAATATTTAATTAGAAAAGTTAAAATTGTAATACCATCTCAAATGTACTCAAGTTCCGTTTACAACCTGAAAAACTGATTGTCAGACTCAAGATTCTCATTGCCATGATCCTCAATTCGGGAGCATCTGTCTTGTAGAATTATCACCATTGAGCTAGCAATGAATATTTAAAAATAGTTATTAGCTATTTAATAGTTTCTTTAATTAAAAATAGATTGAATTTTTCATTTCTTAAATTAAAATGCATACCTAGATTAATTATTCTCTTTACTGTTGCCTTTGCAAAAGACATTCCAAATTATCCATTTTGATTTTGATATATTGGGAGCTGCTGTGCAATTTTATCAATTCTATCATGATCAATTGGATAGAATCTGTGCATCACGTCAACGAAGCCCGACATGAACGACCCATCAGCATCAATCTCAGGCTGCTTCGCATAGTAATACAGAGGGTTTAAGAAATATCCAGCTCTATGTAGAGAACCCTTAAGTTTTTCCTCCAATCTCCTATCAATAATCTTCCATATTGGAAGATATTTCTTCTCTTCACCCCGTAGAGTATCTCTTATCTCCTCTTTAGCAGTCTTTAAGTCACCATACAAAAAGCCCATTGAAGGGACCTTGTCCCCATCAACTCTACGCAAAACTTTCACTAGTGGAGTAAATATTTTTAGGGCAATGTTTGTGTTGTCCTAAGATTTGTTACTAGCAATTATTTCTGCAACCTAAATATTCATAAAAAGATGTATTAAAAAATATGATTAATGTATAATTTAAAATAATAAAATAAATTTTTTTTTAATTTAAATAAATACCTTCTTGCCTGCATCTGTTTTGAACAGAGTGCAATCCATCCAGTCATCAGAAATAAACATATGCTGCAGCTCCTCTCTGATTGATGATAAAGAGAGAAATGTCATGGCAAACCTAGTTGTACCAACCTTATTAGCTCTCCACCAATGGCCTTCCTCATAATATCTAAAGATTTGGTGTGACTATATATGTACACGGAGACTGATTTTCCCATCATAATTGTACTTCGGATATGTTTAATCTTTCCAATATCCGCAAGCATTAGATTAACTGTATGTGCTGCACAAGGTGTCCAAAATATATTTGGATGCGTCAGAGCCAATGTGTTTGCTGCAGCCATATTGTTCGAGGCATTATCTGTCACAATCTGTACAACATTTTCCACGCCAACCTCGTTCATTCCCCTCTACAAATTTGTGGATATAAATGCCATCGTGTCTCTCAGAAGATGCATCTTAAGACAATAAGAAGGCTGTACCGACCGGACAATGTACAACGATATTCATTAAACTTCTCCCTTTCCGATCTGACCACGCATCAGTCATTAAAGTGCAGCCATTTGTTCGACAACTCTGTTTGAATGATTCAAGAGTTGCATTTGTCTCCTCGACCTCTCTCTGGAAGCAAGTCTCGCTTAGCTCGTATGGGATAGGAGTCTGTAAGTTTAGTCCATACATGCCAATGGCTTGGACCATCTGCATAAAAGATGGCTACGTAGCAATATTGAATGCAAGCCCTCCTTTATAAAAAAAAAAACCTGGCAATATATCGAATTGCATCGTCTCTAACCTTTTTTCTGGAGGCTGATGGCACGGTAGGCTGTTTTTTAGCTGCTTCTACTACTTCCTCGATCGATCGAATAGCAAATTGATCCATCGGTCCTGTTATTTTGCGAGAAGATTGACCTGTTGTTTTGCGAGAAGATGACTCCTCTCGAGTTGTCTCCTCATCTTCATTTTCCCCACACGAACTTCTTTTAACAAATTTTAAAGTTCTATTGTTTTCCCTTTCTTTACTTCTCTAGCTTTATTTAGCATTACCAGAGCTTTTTGCTTCACATCATCTGGGACCAGGAGAGAGCCTCTGACATTTTCGCTGACATGACCTAAATGTTCCTTTAAGCGGGTAATGTCTCCCTCATATTCATTCTTACAGAAATTACACTCCACTTTATTGGGCTTATTGGGTACTTTTTCCCCATTCCCAAACTAGATCTTTACCTCCTCGCTTCTCTTGGACATTGGAAGCACCAGAAGAGGACATCCTTCAAACTATTTCTGACCTCAAAACTTATAAAAAAAGACAAACAATTAATTGATTAAATAGCTAAATATTTGTTGCACTTAATTTATATTAAGTTAATCTATTTAAGAATTTAAACTTTTAGTAATATAAATAAAATTAATAAACATAATCTAAGTTAAAACATAATCATATAAACTTAACTTTAATAAGCATAAAGTTAATAACATAAATAAAATTACTAATTTATATTAACTTAATCTAATTAATAATTCAAGCTTTTACTAATCATTCTAATTTAAATTATATTAGCTAATTACTCGAATTGCTTTGTCCAGTAATCCAGTTCAGTAATACAATAATCCAGTCCAGTAATTCTACTAATTCTTGTAATTGCACATGCTATAATGTAACTTGTAGTTGTAAGCATATGAAAGTTTATCTAACATAATCTATTTCTTCCTTTACTAAATACTAATACAAATTTACAAATTTTATCTACCATGAAACTCATACACACAAAATCAGTGAATTCAAACAACTGATTCACACTGAATCAGCGATTCGATTCACTGATTCAGCGTGAATCAGTGAATCGAATCACTGATTCAGTGTGAATCAGTGACTTGACACTGAATCAGTGATTCGGTTCACTGATTCACGCTGAATCAGTGAATCGAATCGTTGATTCAGTGTGAATCAGTGATTCGAATTCACTGTAGACTACAATTCACTATAGAGTACGCCACTGGCCGAAGCCTTGCTGCCCTAGGCATCAAATATTTTCCAAAATTCCAAACTGAAAAATGAAATTCCATTAACACTTGAATTATTCATGAAACAGAAATACTTGACTTACACCAAAAAAAATTCTAATATAAATTGCAATCAATTAAACCTAAATAGCATAATTATAAAAGAAATTGAAGAAATTTGTAACTCTAAATAAATTAACATGAAAAAAATCAAACTTGACTTACCTGACCGGTGGCCACTGCCCCACTAGATAAAGTACCGATGAACTTGAGATGGCAGCGTCGGCGGAGAACGGCGAGCACCCTTCGAAGACTCCAAGACAGGGAGAAGAGCAATCGGAGAGCCGAGAAGAAAGAGAGAGAGAGAGAGAGAGAAAACGAGAGAGATTTATGGCTCGATTGGGAAATTAGGGTTAGGGTTCGACTCGATCGGCCGACGATCGCGGGAGAGAACGAGAGAGAGAGCCAGAGAGTGGAAGAAAAAGAATCGGAGAGAGATTTAGGGCTAGATTGGGAAATTAGGGTTAGGATTTGGTCGCGGGAAGGGATCAATCGCTCGGATCGCCGAGAAAGAGAGAGAAAACGAAAAAATTTTATCCTCTCTCCCCTCCCGACCCGTTTTATTTCTTAACGGGTCGGATTTTAACGGGTTAACGGGTTTAACACGTAACCAAAACCCATTAACCGATATTACCTAATATCGGCCGGTATTTCTCATCTCGATACCGGCCGATATATCGCTACGTGGCCGATATATCGGCCCATACCAGTCCAAAACGATAAATGATAAAAAAAGGTACATATTTTCTCGTTTCTTCAATTTTAACGATATACCGGCCGATATACCGGTATATCGGCCGATATTTAAAACACTATTTTTGAGATACCTGTCGTGGAGGTACTTCAAAGAAGTGATCTCGTCCCTTCGTTATTTCAGACCGAGAGAGGGATGACCTGATTGGCAAATGATGTGCCACCAGAGCTTCAAGTTCGGACAGGCCATCCGCCTCGGTGGAAGTACAAGAAGGCTCAGACTCTGTAGTAACAGCATGCTCATAGACTAATTTTATATTTTTATTAATAACCCACACATCCTCAGCTACATTAGTTACATTACTATCGAAATTCACATTAAAATTTATACAAGGGTTTATTTCATAGTCACCCCCATCATCCCCTTCCGGAGATTCATATTCAGTGTCCGCCTCATTGCCGTTATCGTCGGGTTCTTCAGACTCCTTGCAATTCTTATAGGGACCTCATGGGCCGGCTTGTAGAGCATGGTATCAGTGAAGTAATTTTCTAGCCCTTTGAATGGTTGCGTATCTGCAACTAATGTCCGGATTTCTCCTTACTCATCACGGTATTTCATACATTGATGGAGAATCGAGAGGACTATCATATAGGCATGGATCCATGGTCGCCCCAGCAAAATGTTATATGACATGTCTGCGTCAATAATATAGCACGTAACTTCTGTCCTCAAATCTCCGATCTGACATCGAAGTCGGATCTTTCTGAGGGGACAGCTATTTTTAGCGTTAAACTCGTATATCGTAGTGTTTGTTGGTATCAGGCAATGGGGCGAAATTCCCAATAACTGCATTAATCTTCTGGGAATGACGCTTAATGCAGACCCCAGATCGATTTGAATGCGGTCCACTTTCGTGGATCCGACATATCCGGTGAAATATAAAGGCCTATTATGTTTTATATTTCTTACATGCATGCCTTCCGGAAAAAAGGTTATTTGTGGAACCTGCCTCCTCACTTGATGACAGCGGGACAGGAATCCTATTCTTCATCGGCTGGCTCGACAATTTGTGCTAGGAAAGATTCTGAATCTGCCAAGGCCTCTATTAATACTTCCCGAGTTGATTTTGACAATCGCAACAACTCGTAGAGCATAACTCGAGCTGGGATATTAGCCAACTGAGCTATGATGTCAAATTTAAACGTGACATCCTTGACTTCATCTTTTACAGGACTTTTCTGGAATCGAAGCCCTTTTTGCTTTGCAGGCTTTGCGAGTTCCCCGTATATATTCTTAGGCTCTGCTCTTGTATAGTATTTGAGGTAGGCTTTGCCGGATCGAGTGCCAGAGGGACCTGCCTCATCTTGGTGAGTGGCCATAATTTCAGCCTCTTCTCCAGAGTCCGTCAGTGCGCCTGCGATTATGTACTCTTCTTTAATTTTCGCAGAAATAGTATTACTAGACCGCTTTCTTCTTTGGCTGCCTGATGCGGTCCATTGTTCACTCTGTAATAGATTAGGGTGGACCCACATAACTTCTCTTTGTGTTGTCACAGGAGTAAGCCCTTTCTGTGCCATTTCATGTGGGTCATGATTCATCATGACTAGTTTCCCTACTGGTATCGGAGTCACTCCTGCAGGGAACTCATGGGTTCCTACCACCAGGGTCGCCATATTAGTGATAACTTTTTTATGTTCCGCTTTTAGCGTCAAGACTCCAGCCCCTAACAATACTTGGTAAGGTGTCCAATGTTCCGGTGATATAAGCAGTAATTTTGGTCATTAGTTTTCCCTGCGTCTTCTGGCTTTCGATTCTCCGGTAGCTTTAACATTCCCTTTCTACGGAGCAGGTGGAATAGTGTGGGCATGTGTTCCGCCTTGAAAGTATAAGTCCATTCTTGTCGGGGCCTATTTTATCCTGTACCTTTTTTATTTTGAGGCTTTGGGTTTAGAGGATTTGTTTGTTTTGGAGCAGTATCGGATTCCATTACCGCTTTCCCCTTATTCTTATTATTGTTTTGTGGATGCGGCCTATTATTTCCAAGATTCTTTACTCCACGAGATTCTTCAACCCGGCGAATAAAGTTTCGGCTTACTTTCCTTATTTAAGCAAATCCTTCCAAGTCTTAGATTCTACGACTCTCATTTTTAAGAGCACGTTAGTCTTGAGGTTGTACCTGCAAGTTTCTACTAGAGTTTCCTGGACTATTCCGTGTTTGCAATGTACGGACTTCTCCCGGAACCTTTCTATAAAATCCTTCACCGTTTCTTGTTCCCCTTGCTTTGTTGCAAGGAGGAAATGAACCGATATTTCAATATCATTCTCGAAGAAACGTGCAAGAAAGTGTTTTTCAACGTCATACCAGGAATTGATAGTACCTAAGGGCAACTACATAAACCATGTAAAGGCAGACCCTCACAAGATACTTGCAAATATCTTGGTCATTACTGGGTCATTACCCATTAAATGCCCTGCTTGAGACTAGTACATATATTGGCTGGGGAATCCTTTCCCGTCATACGGCTTCAACTTGAGCGGTTTATACTTTTCAGGGTATGGTGCCAAATCCCACTCAAGCGGTACGGTCTCAAAACCCCTGATTCCTTTAATTCCTCCTTGTGCATCAAGGCATCAAATTGGCTCTATAATTTCTCAATTTTCTCTTCATGAGGGTCATGGAAAGAATATTTATTTTCATCCTCATGTGCCGAGTAAGCCTTTTCTTCCTTATCTTCTTTATTCATCTTAAATGGAGTTTCTTTATCTTTCTTTCGCGGTGATTCTGAAGAAGTTTTGGGTTTATCTTCGACTATTTTTTAGGTATTTTCGACCACCTTCAAGAGCATCATTTTGAAATTCTCGATCATTTTTTGTTGCTCTCGAATCATCTATTATTTGGCTTCCAATCTCTAATCGATGTCGTCAGATTTGTCTGCCATATGTGATGCTGATTTTTTATGATTTGGATGATGCCGAAGAGCGAGGTGAAGCTATGGCCGAGTTGTCGCTATCATCGTCACAAGAACCTTTCACAAGTTTCTTGTAATTTCGAGGGAGGACGGCACCTGATTTAAGTTGGGTAAGATAATGAGATTCTTCATCACTTGATTCTGAATCATCCTCTTTATCTACGACTTTCTTCCCCTTTCCAACCATGTTAGAGGTTACTGCTCTCCATTCTTTTTCTTTAATCTCTCGGGGAGCACTTTTTGTCCTCTTTGCAGGGTTTTTGTCTGACTCGGTTAATCGGTCAAATACCGATACCCTTTTCTTATTGCAGCAATAATTGTTCAGTACAGCAGATACTGTTGTCATAAGCTACTCGCAGTGACAGATAGGATCCGATTGAACTTGATTCATGCTCCTCTTCTTTGTTAAGTATTCTTTGAGGTTAGTGGCCTTAAATATGGAATCGTGAGGCTTACTCAGCTGTTGAGAGAGTCCAGGGGCCCACTGAAGTTTCTTGGAATCATTGATGTCAAGTTCTTGTCCAACAATGCAATTATCAACCCTGATTTTGTATTCAGGTTGTTTTACACGGAGCTGGATATTAGCTTCGCGTTCTGGTACGCGGATCTGAGAAATTGGTTCGCATTTTGATATGCGAAGCTGAGAAATAGCTTCGCGTTTTACGCTAGCTTTGTGTTTTACGCTAGCTTGGCGTTTCTGCAGAAGTTTAACTTCTGAAATATTAGCCTCGCGTGGAGGAAAATTTTTGCACGCTGGCTTATTCTTGCGATTTATGCAAGTCATATCTTCGCGTTTAACACGATTTTTGCGATTAACACAAGGCTGATAATTATCTTCGCGATTTACGCAATGGTAAGAAGTCTTGCGATTTATGCTAAACTCAGTTTTAACCTCGCATGGAGAATTACCATCACACGCTGGCTTTATGAGAAGTTTATCCTCGCGATTTATGCGAGGATCAAGAATCTTGCGATTAACACAAGTCTTACTGGCTTCGCGATTTACGCTAAACTCAGTTTTAGCCTCACATAGAGAATCACCATCACACACTGGCTTTATGAGAAGTTTATCCTCGCAAGTTTCTCTGGTTTTAAGTCCAAAACCAATAGCCTCGCGTGGAGAATCACACGCTGGCTTGGTCATACTTTCGCGTTTAACGCGACATTGACTGGTCTTGTGATTGACGCAAACCAGTTCGCGAGGAACAGTAACCTCGCGTTCTACTGCTTCATTAGCCTCGCGTTTAGCGCAGGCTTTGAGGACCTTTCGCCTTACTCTCCGATTTCGGTTGCGGAGTTGAGTTCTGATCAAACCAGTTTTCGTCCATTCTTCAGCAGTAAAGAAGTCATCCTCTATTCGAGTTTTCTACCCAAACGATAGCTCCATGGCGCAGTCTCCAAGGGTCCCCAATTAGCGGTAGATTACCCGTTACCCGATTTACGGGTATTGGAGCTCACGCGGCGATAGCGCCGCGTTTCAGTCAGATTACCTGATTCAGAAGAGAGGTACTCATCGTATTTCTGTTGGTCGATCTCCAAAACAAGCATGTTAACGTTGGATCCGATCCTCTTGACGTCAGATTGCGCCACGATCTCTTTTCAGTAAAAGAGACTTCTCCCACTATGGTCGCCAGTTTGGTCGTAGCAAAATTCTTGCCTCCTTCCATTGAAATAACTTAATTACAATGAAAGTAAACAAAAGAAAACAAACGAGATGATTTATAATCTATTGCTCTCTTTTACAATATAAAGTGGCCTCTACGTAGCGATGGGAGCTATCGAATAGCTCCTTTTGACGATCTTGACGTGAAAGTCTTCTCTCTTGATGAAGATGACGACCGACTTTTGATCTTCTCTATTGGTCTTGATAGGTTCAAAACTCTCATGTGTAATTTGAACTTCATAAAAGCTCCAAAGATCCCCAGAGGCTTCCTTGAGAGGATATTTATAGCTTTGGGCCAATATGAGAGTTTCCAATTGACTAGAATTGGAAAGTAGTTGTGTTCATCAAGGATTCTAATCAAATATCTTAATTTTGATTTAAATCTCTTGATTTTGGACTCTGATTGGACTTAATTTGGGTATTGGATGAGTCCAAATCTCAATCATAATCAATTTAGAATTCAATGAAATCTGCTCACACGGAGTTAACACGGAGCTAAATTTATCAGAATGCAGAGCTATAGATTAGCTCCATGTTTTACTCAAATGCGAGGCTAATAGCCAAACGCAGAGGTACAGAGTTAGCTCTGCGTTCTGCGTGGTTATTTCCTTTTTACTGATTTTTGGAAATTTTACCACCAACAGTCCATCATCAGAATCCCTACTAGGCGAGATAACCCCACCAAATCAAAGTCATGCTCAACATCCGCTGCAAGAACCTACATCCATACTGATCCTTGGCCAGGCACAGCAAAGAAATTGACCTCCCATCAAACTATTATGCAAATAATTCTCGTGCTCTGAAGGCTGCCACCAACGGTAACTCTTCTCTCAATATCGCGAATGTTGTCAAAATCTCCAGCAAGAGGTGAATTACTGAACCACCACATACACCAATTCCATAAACAACAGCCTGTCGAACATCTCGGTTTTCATCATTGCATGTTTCTAAAAGGAACGGAAAGCATGTATCAAATTATTTGAGAGCTGCTTCCCAGTGCTATTCGGCAACATCATCAAAAATGCAAATAGGATTCTTCTCTCTTCGGCAGTTTTATTCTTGCCTTGATCAACTACTTCTTGCTCATTTTCTTTTTTTAAGTAATTCACCTTCCTCAGCTTGCTGTTATCACATGCTTGATCTCATCTAAAATGAATCTGACCTGACCTTCAAACTTCAGTCTCAGGTTCCTTTTGTAGAGCTTCAACTGAAGGTGGAATTATGTAGTCAGACAATACATATGATTCACCATGGCCTTGAGCTTGCCCCTTTTCTACTGCCAACTTAGTAGAACGCAGCAGCTCTGGCATAGCTGAAACTGCAGCCCTCTCTCTATTTGAGAATTTCACGAAGCCGCGAGCTCGACTTCGCATCAAATCATCTTGCATAAGACATATTTCTCCAACACGACTATAAGGAGCGATGATTTCTGAAATTTATCATTCAGTGGCATGCTTAAGTTAGGCAACAAACAATTTGCCTTCATGGCGTTCCCGATCACTGGCAGCCATTCTAGCTAGTAGAGGGGCTAATGATTCTGTCTGTAATTGCTTATCAGACTGAGAATGTTCGTATGGCAACATGACAGATCATGTTTGTTCTCAAGGGACGTCAACATTAATATCATCCTCTTTAAGAGTTTTTTTTTTTAATATCCGAGCATCATACAGCCAATGTATTCATCTCGGTTTTTTTTTTTAACAATATCTGAGTATCATACAGTCAATGTATTCATCTTAGATTTTTTTTCTTTTCAACCGTATACGAACATCATACAGTCAATATATTCATCTCGGAATTTTTTTTCAACAGTAACCAAGCATCATACAGTCAATGCATCACGGATTTTTTTTTTAACAGTATCTGAGAATCATACAGTCAATATATTCATCTCGGATTTTTTTTAACACAAATTAGTAACGGTGGAAAGAGTAATTCTTTACCCACTAGATGCAAAGAAATCCATGAAGCTCATCACCGAATTGATCACCGTGTTGTAACTGACCACATCTTAATCCCATTCTTGGGCATTTAATCGAGTACCTTGCGTGCGGCATTGACATCTCACTTATCACACAGCCCTTGCATTAGGAAGTTGTTTGCCGTGATATCAAGCGACACCTTGACTGTCTCCAACAACTGACTGAAGGATTCTACGAACAGATTGTTCATAAACAGATTGTTCATACAGTGAGTAGAGCGAGGATGCGCTCGGCGTGCTTAAGGCTGGCCTTGGGCATTTGCTTATATGTATTGTCCCACACCAGTGGTGGCATCCCAAATTCTTATAAGCTTGTCATCACCACATATTATGACACCTAACTTATTGCCTGGTTGAGAGAATGCAATATCATTAACTGCTCCTACATGAACATCATTCTATAAAATGGTGAACAAGTCCATCATGGCCATTGAAGTTACACAAATGCATGAGATGCTTAGAGTATGCAACATCAAATCGACTCCCATACTAACAACTCCAACACACTGGCCAGTCCCAAATTCAAAGTGTCATCCTTACCCTCCTGAATGCAATTTATAGGAGCCTGAAGGCAAAGCAATGCCCACAATAAACTTTTGGTGGCCTTGTAGAGGGGTTAGACAATGGAGATCTTTATCATACTGTTATAAGACAAAGGATTGGAAGCAAATTCAGTACTTTCAACTTCCCAAAGAGGGCAATGGCTTTTTGTTCTATTTTCTCCTAGCAATAGCTAGCCATTTAAAAGAGATCCATAAGTCTTTTGATTCTTTGTAGGTTCTGGAAGGCTGGAAAAATACTTCTCAGCCATGTCAAACCACAAAGCATGGGTGCGGTCTTGTAACTCCTATGCTTGCGGAGTTCCCCGATGCTTACGAGAATTTTTGATGAATCCGACGAAGTTGCCAACAGCGTTAGGGTCCATCTTAATCCGTACTCGGTCTGGAACCCATCAATGGCATCGATTTCATCGTCCGGCAATTAGATTCGCTGGAACAAGGGCTTCTCGTTGGGCTTCTCACGACTGTCGACCTCCTTGGCAATGGGGTCGTTGGCCATGGGTTGGGAGCTAATCAAGATCCCAAGCTTCGTCGTTGCAGCCTCGGAGTTGGAGTGGAGGTGGAGGATGTAGCGAATGATGTCGCGATTGGCGGCGTCAAGGCAAGGATGCAGTCGATGCAAGTTATGAACCAATCCTTGGGATTTCGTCAGAGTTGAGGCTACGGAACCTCGCCGGACCCTTACAGTGGTGACTGTGGGATTTGAAGAAAGAGGCAGCACCCTTCCGCTAGGGCACGTATCAGTGACCCGCAGTTGCTCTCAGCAGAATGATGATAGAGGAAAAATTTTCAGCAGCGGACCAAAGGTCCAGAGCAACACGTTCTTGTGGTCCACCGAAACTCTCCAAAATTCTAACAAATTTGACAAAGAGGGACTGTAGCAATCTCTCTTTTTTTTTTCTTTTTTTGCAAGCCCGACGCAAGATTCAGATACGACGTCAACGTGTCCATAACAGTTAGTGGGCTTGAGAGTCTATCCCCTGAAGAGGCCAGAATCGTCATTGGTCAAACGTCGAATGTCACTCCCATCTTGAGCGTCGGATTGTACCACACTTTCTAAGAAGGGTTCTCCCACAATGGTCGTCATTTTGTTTTCGATGAAATTTTGGATTCCTCTTCATTGTCATATATTACTATAATTTTCAAAGATTACAATGAAAAGAAAATTACAATAAAAATAGAAAACAAGAAGAGAGATTTATAAATTCATCTCTCTTTTTACAAAAATAGTTGGTTCTTCACATGACTATGAGGTTTGTTTTTATCATCATTGACTATCCGACAGAGATGAGAGCAGCATGGCGATGGCTAATTCGCTAATTTTCATGAACGTGCCTAGGCACGATTTGACCAAATGACCGGTACGTACTCGAACTCGTGTTCAAAAGTACGTGACCTTGGGTCTCCCTAAAGGTAGACTTCCACAACGCCTCATGACATCTATTTATATTCATAAGTCGGGTGGATCGCCTGCCTTATAGATAGGGATAGAAATATACTGCAATCTTCATCAAATATTTGATTTAATCTAATCTGATTTGGTTCAATGAATCTGGTCTTGATGTGACCAAGGAAAGATTTGGCAGAATCTCTGAGATTTCTACTTTGATTAGATCAGGTTTAATTTGGATTTGATTAGATCTAAAATCTCCATCCATTTTGATTCTATTTGGATTCTTTGAGATATTGGCAGATGTGGGCCCCACATCAATTTTTCCTTGTCAACACCTTCATTGGTACGATTTTCAAAAATCCTTATCACTAACTTACCCCTTTAATTGCTCAAAATGATTATTAGAATAGGCTTTATGTCACGATTACCAAGGTTCTAAATATCAGATATCGGGATCATATCGGATGGAGAGTTTTCATAAACACAGATATATTATATTTTACCAAGAAGTGAGAGTTAATGGTAGATATATACACTATCAAATATCAATAAAAAGAATCTACTACTCAACACAGTACGTGTAGGTGTATGCAATGAAAGAGGGGATAATATACCATCAAAAGAGCTCTGATCGGGTTTTCGAAATTAAAAGCCACAAAAAGGTGCTACACCTGACACCAGCAAACAAAAAAGAAGTGGTGCAAACCTTGCTCTTTTAGTAGGCAACAAAAAGTAGCTGGATGTCAGGAAAAAAAATTCAAGGAAATACCAGCAAAGTTGTGATAGCGCATAATCCAAATCATTCATTGTGATCTGCATATCTTAAAATAGAGGTATATAAAATATCATGCACTTTTTGACCATGCATTGGATTGTAGCAAAATGAACGGTTTTTTAATAATAAAACAAAAGAGACATCTTAATTAATTATGTGGCATGCCTAGGCCGAATAATTTTTTATACACCACCTATTCCAAACATGGCAACCACGATGAGTGGTTCTAACCATTCATTTTGATGTCGTATATTATGATTTAGGCCTCATACTTAGGTTCTAGTCTAAGAAGATACCTTAGGCACATTTTCCCATATATATTATATATGATTCTATATGGCCCTGTTTGCTATGAGAGGAAAAAAGAAAAAGATTCTTTCAATTGGTGGGTTGGAAAGAAAAGTTAAAAGAAAAAGTTGGAGGAAAGCAAGAGAAAATAAGGCTTAATATTTTCTCTATCATTTTCTCTTCCCTAAACTAAAGAAAATGAGAGGGGAAAATGACTTGATATTGGTATCTCATGCAATTATATAGGAGAATAGGGGAGTTTGGAGCAAAGGTTTTCTAATCTTATTTTATTGTTTTTTTTTTCTATTTATCACTCTCTCTCAATACCAAACAACAAAGGAATTTTTTTTTCCTTTTTTTCTCTCCTCTTTTCCCTTTCATTTCTTTCCCATTTTTCCCTTACTATCAAATGAAACAAAGCCTATAGGAAACTTGATAAGCAGTTGAAAAAGAATTTACCCAGAATTTTGTACTAAAATGAAAAAATAAACTGTCCAGAAAACCTACCTACTGGGAGAAAACTACCTAAATTCTTTGTAGAATCCTATGTTGCTGATCTTGGTATCTGACTGCCATCAAAATTGAACAATGTAAAATTTGCTTGTTTTATTTTTGTTTGGCTAAGTGATATTGTTGGAGCTAGAAACACCTATTGTGACTTCTTGTCTTGTTTCCATGAAAATTGATAAAATATGAGGTTGGTTTATTGTATTTTTGAGGGACTAAATGTGAATAATATGGATCCAAAGGATAGATAGATAAATATAGCTGAAAAGTATCATTAATCTTTGTTGCTATTTTCATATGGTTTTGTAGTTTTAAGGTAGAGAACCAATAGCTCAAAATAAAAATACATATGCATATATAAATTTCTTCTTTTCTCTATCAAATTTGGCTTATTGTTCATATATCCGTATTTGTGACAACAACTGAAATGGTATAAGTAATTATAATCTATTAAACTTTGAACTTTTTCATATGCATAAAGAGATCATCCTCATAACACTCCAATAATAGTAATAAGAATAATCTCTCTGTATTTAAAATATGCACATAACAAGCTATCTAAATAAAGTAACATAATATGTCAAAAACATAAAGAAACACATACCTTAAGACCCGCACACTCCCCATGGAAAGTCGAAGGACAGGAATCACAGCAGATCAAGTCGCCCCCATCTCCGCAGGCACCGCAAACATCATCATGTGAGTCTTCGCCTTCGACATTAACCATGCAAGAGCCTTGAACATAAGAAACACTTGGCTCTTTACTTATACCTATGCCCGAGTTGCTACTACTCAATGTCTGTCCAGCAATCTTTCTATTGGTCTCCGTCACCAAGTCATGGATTGCATTATCCTCAGAAGTTTCTTTTCCAAGCAACTTAGTCTTTTGTGACCTGCTCTTTCTGTGCTTTGACTTCTTGTCACCAAGGAGCAAAGGAACTGTCAAGTCAACTGTTGCAGGAATTGGCATAATTGCTCCACCAAAAGTACCTGCTCCTTCAGGTTCTTTACCACATTGGCGGCAAGAATCTTTAGCATGAATGTGTACTAATGATTCTTCTGTGCCCCCTTCCTTACTGATTTTGTTCACCATAGAATTAACAAATTCAGGCATGGCAGATTGTCCAGAAGGTAGGTCAAATATATCCGTTATGTTTTGGTTGTCATTGGGATTAGAAGAACCTAGATATTGATCACCAGAAGTTTTTTCAGCTTCTTCTACCACAATAGCTTCTTTAGATTCCATAACCGGATAATCAAGGTAGATGATTGGCGTTTCATTCAAATACACATCTGTTACTTGGTCTCTTGAAGAACTACACGTCTCATGCATACTAAACTGCAGAGTGGACACTTGCTGAAGTGGTTCAATCTTTTCAGAGTATTCCTTACTAAAAAGAAATGTAGATGCAACTATTGCAGAACTTCCAGCTGTTGTAGCATCTCTAGAAACATCTGCTTCCTTAAATTCCTTACCTGAAGTAAAACTTCTATTAATGAAAGGAAAAGACAGATTTTAATAATTACTCACTATAACTGCTCAGTTCCAATTAAGTTCTTGGGATAGAACTAGTTACAAACAGAAGATATATATGTCACAGTGAAAACTAGTATATCATTAACAGGATAGGTGGCCAATTCTAGGTAGAACATTACCAATCAAAGGGCAATGACACCTATTCAATCTATCAATAGAAGCAATAAAAAAAAAGAAAATTTTAAATGAACCCTTCCAATTTCTAAGTACCCCCTCTTACTAATTACACCCTCTATAAAATTCAAAAATATAAATTTTTCTAATTATACCCTCTTATGTTCCTACATTATTCATTTCTTTTTTCTCCCCAATTTATGAATACCCCTCTCCTAACAATTTTTTTCCCTCCTCTAGGAAATTCAAATCTCTTAAACACCTCAAAAAATTTTAATCTAATTTCATACAAAAATACATCAAAATATGAAAATAAAATAAATTTTTTAATAAATTATCTTATTTATTGTTCAAATTTTATTTTTTAAAGAAATTAAATTATCTTTTAAAAATTTTTGCCTACTTTTGTTATACCCTTGATCACGATATCCTTCTTTCAAATAATTTTGAATTTCTTTTCAATTGAAAGAGAAAAAACTTTGTTATGTATTGTATAGAATTTTAGAGCGTTTAGGAAATTATTAGGGCTTTGAGAGATTTAGAGAGCAGGGAAGAAGACAAGGGTAGAAACATCCCTAATTTAATAGCAAGCTTATAATAAGAGTGAATATTTCGAGGGTTGCACTCCAAAATTGGAGGGTGCATTTAGAAGTTCCCTAAAAAAAAGCCTTGCGAGTTTGAACCACTGAAAAGGTTGTTAACATATAAATTATTCTGATGCAAGAGTGCTTATGAACTGTTTAGAAAGATGAAATCCAAGCAAAAACTATTAAATGAATATGTCAACAGGGACGCACAGAGAGGCACAATTCATAGGATTAGTAGCTAATTGAAATTCAATTGATTTGATGATGTAAAGTCATGTAAAATAAACTAACCTGCAACTTCTTTGGGAATAGTTTCTGACTTGGAATTTTCATCTGTATTCATGCTACTACTATTCAGTGCCTCTACAGTCATCTCTCTATTGGTCTCTGTCGATGAAAAATGGAATGTTTCATCCATATCAGATTTTTTCTTAGGAAATTCATTCTTTCCTAACCTCTTCTCCAACTCAGACATCTTTTTGTTGTACTTACCATTTTCAGGTTTCTGTTCTGTAAGTTGATCCCTAACTGGCACATCAAAAGTCAAATTATTTTCCTTCTTTTGCTTTTTCTTCTCCCTAGAAATACTTTCTGCTTTATGCCTTTTTCCGGATTTCTCTTTTTCAGATACGAGGGCATTAACATTGTCTTCTAGTCCAATATTTCCATGATCAGCAACCCCTTCTTTTTCCTTCTGATTATCGGATCCAACTACTTCGTCGGCCTTGGTAACCATGTTTACTTCTGAACCACCAAGATCTAACCGTGTGTCAACTTCTGAAGAAGACACACCAAGTTCATCGTTAAGTTCATTTTGAGATGTATCCAAGAGAATCAAGCTATCACCAATTTTTCCACCCATAAAAATCTTACTGTTAGAAGAGGCATATAGGTTTTGGATTCGAGAGCCAGTAACATTTGACAGCTGTGAATTGCCTTGAGCTGATGGCTTCTCAAATAGAGAAACAGCTAATGAATTACTTTGATCATTTGAACTTAACATTTGAATAAGGCCTTTCTCAGTTGAACACCCCATCGTGATGATAACTTGACTCCCACATTCACACATACTTGGTAAAAGACTAGCATCATGACCTGCTTGAAGTACTTTATGCTTCTCTGGCTCGCCACCACTCTCCCTGACAACACCTACAACTTCTGCATGGCTTCTCATTGTATGTGAAGCAGGCACAAGATTGAGATGAATAAACCAAGTACCATTTGTCCCGCTGAAGGCACTTTTAATAGGCATTGAATCTGACAAGTTATAGTAAAATGCTTTACGTTTTACCTGCATAGTTTAAATGGAAATGATAAAACTTAAAAGAACATCACAAGCAAAGTTATAAGCAATTCAAAGCAAATAAAAGTATGCTATCTATAAATGAGAGCACATAATGTGCAGAAATCTATAGTACTCCCTCTCCTAAGCAAATGATAAATAACCAGAAGCACATAAATGTTTGCTGCTACATGTAAATGAGAGTACATATGGCACAGAAATCTTTATTACTACCTCTTAGAAGCAAATTATAAATAACCAGAAACACATACAGTTATGTCATAGGTAACTTGGAGCACAAAGAGGTGCAGATATCTATAATACTCCCTCTCCCTGACATTGACATCTCATTAAAATAATGACAGTATTTGTTATACAGCATATTGCCTGGTCTCTTTTATAATCATTTTCAATTAATTTCTATAATATCATTGAAGCAATCTAAAGAAACTATCATGGTTACAAACATCAGAATCTGTTCAGATTTACCTGGATCTCAAACAAAAAGATATCATTTAAATTAGTGCATTCCATACTGAAATGATCATTCAATTGATATATTAATGCAATCAATCCTTCTATATTTTATATTAGAACCACATTACCATAAGTATATAGGTTGTTTTCCAGTTTTCCAAACCATTTACATTGTTTCTTCTGCGCATGTTCTTTTTCCTTCTATCTGCCCCCAATTTTTTGCGTTGGATATCAAATTTAACCAGCTATTGCTGGTAACTTGATGGCTCATTTACAAGTATGTTAGAGATGGTGGTCCTCTCCAATTAGCCCATGTAGAACAAAGTTTCCCCTATATGGCAAGTCTAAAAATTTGCCAATTCCAACTTCCAACATTGCAACGCATCTTCAGTTCTTGACCATTGACAACTGAATATGTCTAATTTACTAGTGCTTAAATATTAATACAACTTTCCAAGTTTGTCAACTAGCAAAGAAAAAAAAGAAGGAAAACGAAAAAAAAAAAAAATCAGTTTTGAGTAATAAAAACTCATGCTTCTCATATCCTTCTATGTTTGTTCAAAGTATCTAACAGTTATTAAAGTTATCATGATAAATATTTATAGATTTATACTGATTATAATAAGTTGACCCAATCGAATAGAAGATGCGAGAAAATCGCTTACAATGGTTTGGCCATGTACGACGTAGACCTACAAATGCACCAGTTCGACGAGGAGTGCTTATCAACACAGGACAAGTAAAAAGAGCAAAGAGAGGATGAAGAAAATATGGATGGAGGTGATACGAAAAAATATGGATGCTAGAGGCTGGATGAATGAGGAGGATATCAATGTGACTAATCTAGCGTGATTCTATTTTGGTTCATGTAGTATTGGGGATAAAAGGCTTAGTTGTTGTTGTTGTATTATATGTTTACCCGAGTTTCTAGTCAGTGCCATGCATGATGTGGCTTTTACAACCAGAACAACATGTTGAAGACAAGAATGAAATTACCAGCTTTTAGCTAACAAGGGTGTATATCCAAGAAGATGCACTATCAAAAGAACAACACATTAATGGTAACCCATTAAAATATATTCAAAGGCAACCTCTTTGAGAATGCATATATGAAGAAGGGTCAACATATAATCTGTATTCAAAACATTGGAGTCCTGTATACAAGAGCAAACATGCAGGAAATGTAATGGCCAGGATGGCATTCTTACTTACAATTGTAAAGGTTTGCAGCTCCATTTATGTGTAGAATAGAGAGCCAAGTCACAACTAGACATATTTTGTAATGCAGAAGGTTATACATTTAAGTCATCTTTTATTATTATTTAGATCCAGCAATTGGCACAAGAGGGAATGGTCGTTCAATAAAAAAGAAACTAGTAACCAATTATACCCAACTTTATGATAAAGTTGTATCGAGGACTTGAGAGGCGTCTCTTTAGAGCATATTCTCGTTAAGTGAATTACAGTAGGGAAGGAGCAGCTCAAGCTTGATTTAGACCATTTAGTGGCTTTTCAGAATAGATATGCAAGAGAACAAACTTGAGCACAATTACAGCATACAAAACTATACAACCCAACATTTATATCCAATTTATTACAATTTAGGCGAGTTATGATTTAAGTTTGTTATGTGCATGTGTTGTTCCAGGCATGTGCTATATATAACAGGATCAACGACAGGAAACCCTCTTAAACCTATTTTTCAACCAAAAGAAACTCTCATACATAAAACTGCTGTAGTAAAAAGACCAAAACTATTCTCTTAAGTTTTCTTAGATTTTTCAAGAGAGCATCGGTGACATCTCAATTATTCTAAGAAAATTTTAGTTCACGTCCCATATTTTATTTTTGTCCTAAAACAAGCTTAAAAAAAAGCCAATTTCTTCTATTTCCTCCTCTAAAACACCCTATGCCAAAATGCATATCATCCAGGTTGATGGACCTAAGCGCAACCACAACCTCTACGCAAGGTTTTAACTACCAATATCAATATATACATATACATACATATACCATGCGCACACACATATAAAGAGAGTAATGAAAAATGGGAATGAGCTGACTACCCAAGTAAGTTACCTGAGTTGGTCCATTTTCACTATATACAATAGCTTTCTTCAAAATATTTTTGTGGATTTTGATCTCAATCCCTAAAGCTCACTCATCCTTTTTTTTTATCTCTTTTTTTTTAAGTAGACACAAAATTTAACAGTTTTCAGTGAACAAAACATCAGTATCCACTTAGCAGAATGGCAAATAAACTCTAAAATTTTTGAAATTTGATTCTAAAAAGCTAAGAAAGCGGAGATTATGATCCCAAAAAAAAAAATTGAAACAAAATATTGGAATTTTTATGCCATTAACTCACGTAACTTACCTGGGCTTGCGACTCGTATACAATAATCTCATATATATATAGTTAGGCTTGACTATTCAGAGACTATCAACTAAGATGTAAGAATAGGCAAACGAAAAAGAAAATCTATTCACGTAAACTTGATCTTCCATAAACTATCTATAAATAAAATTTCATATATTTGGATTTGATTTAACCATGGTCAAGTGCAAACAAAACGAACACATTAAAAATATCATAAAATTTGCTAATTTTTTAGTGCTTTATCCATCAGTAGATCACACAAAATTCTTATGAAATTTTGTTTGTACATAGTTTATAAATGAGTTGCAGTTTATTTCCACTATCTCTAATATTTTAAAAAAAAAATCTTTTGGATGATGATCTCCATCCCTAGGGTTCACTCATACCCAATTTCTTGGGATTTAATTTTGATTTGGTCATCCATCAGGTAAATATAAAATTAACGGTTTTTGGTGAGTACAACATTTTGTATCCACTTGACGAAAGAGCAAATAAACTTCAAAACTTGTGGAATTTGATCCTAAATAAGTTAAGAAAGTAGACGTCTTGATCCCAAAAAAAGTTTAGTAAAAAATATTGGAATCATTATTTTTTTGCCGCTTACGTAACTTCTCTAAACTGGCGGCTCATGTACAGTAATCTCATACACACATATTATATACACACATATATATATACATATATATAGGAGGCGCTCATATGAAAACGGTTCTCAAAATAAGTTCTATAAGAACCCTATGAAGGGTCATCCCCATGAAAGATCCAAAGTCCACCTCAACCTATATATACTTAATAGCTTAAAAAATTATTATTTAGATGTCATTTACCCATGCATTGGATGGTTTTTCTTTTTATAGCTAAAATAACATATTCTTCGAAACCTCGTAAATTATAAGGAATGACTAGAAATTTTTTGTGCGCTAATAAATATGCATAGATACAGGTGGATGGTTTGGATCTTTCATGGAGTGGGCATGAAGGGTTAATATGAAAATTGATTTGAGAACCATTATCAAGGGAGCAGCCCTACATACATACATATGTATGTGTATATACATATACATATATGCACACACACATATATATAAGGACTATTCTCCTCTTAAGATGAGAAGGAATCATGTCCTCTCATATTTTAAAACATGGGGTTTTAGAATTGACCATTCAAAATTTAAAGGAGAGGGAATAGATAAAAAATATTAATTTTGAGATTTTCATAGACGGGCTCACCAACTTCTAAAATTTCTAAATGAGAACAAAAAAGATCCAATATGATATAACAAAATATAAGGCAAAGATATCATACTGAATCATTTTTGTTCTTTCTGAGAGATTGTAGTAGTTGGCGAATGAGAACTTTTGAGATCTTTTTTTCTCATTTTCATAACGCTTTGAGGTATATGACTTTAACCAAAGCCAACGTAAGAAATCTGCATTCAATATGGTTCCCAACTATTGTGCATGAAATAGATTCCGTACATAGTCTAGAAATTTTGAATATGGCATCATATTTCTGCTTAACTTTCACTATAGATGTCATATTAAGTTGAAACCAAAATCGTCATCAAGAAGACTTCAAGAAGAATCTATAGGTATACAATTTGATAATAATTACTTGAACACACTAGACTAATATAGGCCACAGGTCTACAGAAATCTGTGGCACAACCATATCCCCTCAAAATCAACATTAACCCAAGTCTACATTTCCATAGAAGTATGAGCGATTCCTCCATATGAATACAATGGTATCATGAAGGTGATTGAAATAACCATGGTGCACAAACGAATTTTAAAAGGGACCCAGTAAGAGAACTATATTGTTGGAAACTATGTTGAAAATAACGCATTATAAAACATGTTATATTATGTTATAATACCTAACAGAAACTAAGGTTATCTATCGGTCGAAAATAACTTAATGCACCGCAATGGTTTATTTTTTACATTATTTTACGTTATATTAAATTACGTTATGTTACAATATTTGCAGTAATTGTTTTAGTAATTTTATATTGTTGTTAATTATTTATTTTGATTGTTAGCTAATTGCTACAATTTTCTTACTTGATTACTTGTTTGCTTATTTGATTGTTATATGATCATTAACTTGCTAATTAGTGATTACTTCCTTATTTACTTGTATTAATTCCTCTAGTAACTTTCTTGTTGCTGATACAATTGAATTCCCAGCTGAACTAAAATGAATAATTATAAATAAGATAAATGAGCATTACAAAATATAAATTATCATATTGATAATAACAAAATAAATTTGAATTTTGAAATCTTATTTTTAAAATGATGACTGAAACTGCAAGTGTAAATTTAATATGATTTATGAAGATAAATTGAAAACTATTGAGAAACTTACTAGAAATTTAGAATTGATTCTATGTTACAAAATGTTTTTATATTCTTCTTTAAGATTTTTTTTTAATTTATTTTCACTTTATAAAAATTTATATTATAAAATTATATATTTTTTATTAAATAAATAGAAATTTGCATAAACTGTGTTATGCATTACGTTATATGCGATATAATCTAACAAAGTCAAAATGTTATGTTACCGTTATTGCTATTTTAAACGTTAAATGGAAATTCTATATATCCTACAGTGTTCCAGGTGTATCTTGCTCCACAAAAATCTTTCTTTGTAAAATCATGACTTTCATAGCTTATGATTGATATTAGCATGTTTTACAATTTTGACAGGTATATAGCTTTGATAGCTTTAACGAGTTGAGTTTTGGAAGCTTGGTTTAATTGAATCCAGGAAAAAAAAAACTTTATGATCTTTGAGTTGTTTATAAAGGAGTAAAACTATAAACAATAAGACATAAATTTGAAGGTGTTTATACTTAAAATAAGGTGCAAGTTGGTCATTAATAATTTAGTGTTACAAAATAGAATAGTTAAATAATAGTTATTTTCTTCATGGTCTTATATCAGTTCAATGAGGGAATTTTCAGAGGGTTTATTTTTGCATTTTTTATAAAATATCATCTCTTTTAGTTAGATGTGGTCCACAACCGTCTCTACTGCTATAGACATTAAAGTATCAAAAGTCTAAATCTTTTCTAATATAATGAGCATTTAGATCTTCCAATTTAAATATTGATTTAGCAACTTTAAACGCTAACAAAATTGCACCTAGCATCTTCCTAAATTTTGAGTTGCACATTTGAAATATTGAGTGGCCCTATTATTCTAGCCACTGCACATATATTGACAGATATGGACACGAGTGAAGTACAATTCAAATCAAATTTAGTCAATATTTATGGGAATTGCATTAAATCGAGTAGTTGATGTCCTTGAGATGAACAATCCAATTAGGCATTTATTAACTATCAAGATATATTATTAAGAATTTATTTGAATATATGTAGCTCAAAAGTTTTGTTTTCAGATAAATGCTACTATAAAAAAATTATTTGTTCGATAGTCGTGAAGGTCATAAACAATATGGTAACATATTTAAAAGGGTATACATGAATCTCTCAACTATTAAAGCTATAGAGAATTCTAGGGTTGTTTTTTGCTTATGTTTATGACAAAGAGGTTAAACAGTTGCATATTGTGAAAGTAAATTAGCATACATCCTTAATGAGTAATGTCTTATAGATAGTCCACATTCAATATAATAGAAAAACTTAATATGAGTCAATATGGGCTCAACGTTAAGCTTTTGTGCGCTATGCACTTATTCTTCTATTGTCCCAAGCTATATATACAAGGGTTTTATTAGATAGTGGATGGCTAATATGATTCAGTGGGATTTTTATGAACAACCATGATGAGTATCCATTGGGGTACTCACCACAATACATTTTCGATGCCACCCAATATAATGATAACTAGACAAGTATAAATTTCTACATATTTCTTGAAACTTGCACAAACATCATCCCTCAATCCTAAGTTAGGAAAGGTGGATAGAGCTCCACTAGTGTCACATGGACTCATAGTGTACTATCATGTTGGCATGGATTCGGATTAGGGCACAACATGAGTTAGGTCTGGCACACCTCATCCTAAATAGTTTTGGATCCATATTGACCGAAACACGGTGCATTGATTAGGTCAGCAGTAAGGTTTCATTAAGAGTCAAATTTTGCTTGGGTTTTTCCATATCAAGTTCAGTCATCCACAATAACATAAATCATTAAGAAATAAACTCATAGTTTTAAGGTAATTCATGTCAAGTGCAATAGGGATTTTTCAAGTTCTGGTCGATAAGGTCCAAATTCACTAGATCCAAACCATATATATTTGAAGTTTCGAACTAAATTTCTAAACCTATATCTAACATACAAGTCTAGATTGTGGATTCAGGCTGGCTTTAGTTTGGATTAGAATAAATCAGACCAACTTGCAATCTTATTGAGGATTATGAGAGAGAGAGAGAAGGGACTTGTGCTTGAGAGTAGGGCTAGTTTGTTCCTTTGGAAAGATGATGGGAGCTGGTAGAGGTAATGATTCGAAGATATAATTTATTTGTTCACTATGGATATGTGACAGAAATAAAGAGAATATGGAAGGTAATAATAAATATTAAAAGAATATTATTTGCAGGAACTAAATGGGCATGTTGCGTGAGATGGCTTGTCCTGAAAAAAGTTCATGTTCATAATCAAAATGAATATAATAAAGCATGTGGAGGTCAAGGATGAATAAAGATTAAATGGGTATAATTTTGGATTCTACAGTGTATAGATCTTACGATAGCAAAAAAAAGTTTTTTTAAAAATAAAGAATGGTTTAGAGGTGGATAAAAAATAGTAAAATAGATTTTAAAAAGGCTTGATTATATAGTTTAGACATTTGCAACAGCAAGTTGAAGAGAAGAATTAAATGAATTTGAATGAGAACTAGTTAATGGAACTTACAAATAAAAAATAAAATGGCATAAAAAAAAGATCGGATATACATGATGAAACTAACATTATGTTGAAAAATGTCTTATTGCATCATGAAGGTGACCAAAGAAACTTATAAGAATCTACAGGTAACTGATTACCTACTAAATAGAGTTGAGATGGAATGAAAAAGTTATTATGTAATAAGAGTGAAGAGGGCATCATATAAAGCTTTGCAAAATGTAGAATAGAGATATTTAAAAGAATTATAAGTTAGCAATAAAGTAAATGAGCTAATATTGAGGTTTAATTCAATGCTTGTAAGAAATACAAAGGATAATATATATATATATATATATATATATATATATATATATATATAAGCTTGTCGATAGGAGCAGAAAAAAGAACAAGAGACTCAATGGTAAAAAAATGTATTAAATGGCAATCAACAAGTCTTAATTATAGACAACAAAATTAAAAAGGTGGAGTTTTTCACAAATTAAATAATGATAATAACATGGGAAAAGAGATTTTCACAAATTAAATAATGATAATAACATGGGAAAAGAGACGAAAGAATTTGTAGGATTAATACATGCTAGGAGCTTTGATTTTAAAAAATTATGCCTTGTGAATTTAAAATCTTTTTAGAAAAATAAAAAATACAAGAGAGGTAGAACCAAACGATATTGCTATTAAAGCTTTTAAATATTCAGGAGATAAGTTCTTGCATGGTTAGCTAAGTTATTCAACATATATACACACCCAAAGAAAATGCATATTTAATGAAATATTAGCATCTTAGAACCTTTATATAAGAGTAAAAGAGGAAAGTGAAGCTATTTTCATACTTTTTGGGTATCAAGTATGAGCTACATAATTAAACTCTAGTGAGCAATTGACAAAACTAAGAAAAAGAAAGTTTGTTGCTAAACAGCAAACTAGTTTTATACCAGAAAGATCAAGTACGAAAATTATTTATTTAATAAGAGATAAGGAGAAAAAAATGGTCTAAGATAAGATTTTCATCGATCTAACAAAATCTCATGATATGGGCAGGAGACACTAGATGAAGTTGACATGATAATGATATGTGGCAAAATGCTAAAAGCTAGGGTCAAAAGCGATTGCATTAGAAAGAAATTATAAATTGCTTCTATCAAAGCTAAAATGAGGCTATTAAGATGGATTGGGCAAAAACAATAGAGGCCATGCCAGTTAGGAGAAGTAATGGATCATAGTTAATGGAGACAGCAAAAGTAAAGAAAGGCCTACTAAACAAGGATAACTAAGAAGATAGTTGTTTAAGTTAGGTAGAAGATATATCTTAAAATAAATGAATGGGAGAGAAGTATTAAAGTAAATGACACCAAATCTGCAGTATTAAGGTTCTATGTTGCTACAAAATTATGAATCCTCATTTATGTCAATCCTTTATGTTTCTCAAGGGGAAAATGAGGGCTAGCTACGAAATACAATAATCTTTCCTTTTTCTATGCATTTGCCCCTACAATCTCTACACTGAGAAGATAAAAACGGACTTAAATGAGTGCTCAATAGCCACTTGTAGCACGAACTTATATACAATTTAAAAGCTATTAGTTGACATTGTTTTTTTCTTTGCTTTACACCATTAAAAAATTTGTTAAGTTCACTTATACTTGAATGAATATAAATTGCAATTGAACTTATTTGTTCAAAGTGCACAAGAAAATAAAAAAAACCACTGGAAGATTTATCTTCTTTTGGATTTTATACCTGCATTGCTTGGATGAGAACTTCGCCGATGTGCGGAAAGCATGAAGAATGTTCTATCCTAATTCTACCTGTTCAAAAAGAAAGGGAAAAAAAAAAAACATATGAGACTAGGGTTAACGTTAGAGCCTTGGAGTTAAATCTTAAAACAGTGTTTTGTACAAGCAAACGACCACAAACATGCAAAAAATTGATACCTTTGAGATGGCCGACCATGTCATCAGGTGAGATGTCGAGGACGAGATGGGTGTCGAGGTTGGTGTCTATAAAGAGGGGGAGACGAGAAGGAAGACGACCAGCATCATGAGATGAGGAAGGAAACGTTACCCCTTCCGCCATTGGATTTGGCGGGAAACAAGAAGAAAGAGATGGTTAATTAAGAGGCTTTCTCTGCAATTACTTTTTTACTATTTCTCTTCCTTTTCAAGTTTGGATTCCATGATGACTGACTGCGGCGGAGAAAGAAGAAAACTTTAGGCTTCATGATGACTGCTGGAGAGGGGGAGGGGGGGTAATGAGTGAAATTGACAGATTGATATGACTGAAATTGACAGATTGGGAAG
The DNA here is from genome assembly GCA_036321105.1 of Dracaena cambodiana. Lineage (NCBI taxonomy): Eukaryota > Viridiplantae > Streptophyta > Magnoliopsida > Asparagales > Asparagaceae > Dracaena > Dracaena cambodiana. The sequence goes on along the minus strand of JAYEPQ010000020.1, from coordinate 21,516,534 downwards.
GCAAAGGGTCTCCACTTTCAAGTACGAAGAGCGATGCTCAAGTTCGCAGTTAAAAAAAAAAATGAAGGGCAATATCCACCGTAGATACACTTTTGAGATGGACGGTTGGAATGAAAACTCACACTATCTCCTCCTTCAGCTCCTGCACTCTCTTAGTCTTGTACAAACAACAATCTTAATAGGGAAATTTTATTTACCCACAGCAATTTACAGTAGCGCACAATTTTTAAATTTGCAAAAAATTACAAGTTTATCAAAAAAATTTTTACCAAATTATCTTTTTAAATCCCAAAATCTCTAAAACTCTTTACAAATTTAAATATTGTCATCATCTTCCTCTTTTATTCTCTCTCTAAAATCTAAAAAATATTTTTTTATTTAAATATTAAATAAAACACATTTTCCACAAACTCAACGATTTTCTGACTCTCCAAAATTTTTAAATTCGCCTTCCTAAAAAAATTACGAAGAGTTTTAAGTTATTTGAATTTACAATGATAAGCGAAATTAGGATTTAAGAGTTTGAGTTTTTTGAAGAAAATAGAAAAATCCAGCATGCAATTGATGTCGGAAAACAAATCTAAAATACGGTTTAAAATTATTCTTAGTTTTTTATGTATTTTTATTTGCAGTTTATTGTAACTATTTTCTCTTTTTTGTGCGACGTCGGTCAATGTCGTCTTTGGTGAATATTATTATATTTAATCGAGTTGACTCAAAGTTTAAACTTTTGATAAATTTTTCCTAAATTTCTGCATGCAATCGTATATTTTAATTTTTAGTGTACATGTTTTAAATTGGGATAACAAATCTCCAAATAATTTTGAAATCAATCTAATAGTTGTAATGTTGGGAAAATTAAATTTAGGGTGTTAGTATCCGTTTGAATAGTGAAGTCTATAGCGATGATGCCCATTTTCTTGTAATTTATATTGGTTTTGATATAAGCAGTAGAACAGGGATAAGAGGAAAATTTAGAAATTTTAGGGTTCAGTCGTATTAGACAAAAGTAGGGGAGAGAGAGAGAGGGTTAAATTTGGGGAAAAAAAATTGAGCGCAGAAAATAAATTGGTGATGTTTGAAAATGGGAGGTTAGTGTAAAGAATAATCTAAGCGTCAAAAATAAATTGTCGTGCATAAATAGAATTTCCCTCTTAAAACCTTTCTACACCAAATGAAAGAAAATATAAAATAATCTTGTTATATTCTTTGGGCAAAAATAAGTAGAAGCGATAGAATTATTTTAGAGATTTTTTTTTTTTTCAATTACACTCTGTTTCGATTCGAAGATTTGATAGGCAAAAAAAAAAAAAAGAAATGGAATGAAATCAAAGTAGTGAGTGGTTGGATGTAAAAAAAACTATAAGAGAAAAAAGGAATGAAAATGGAAGGAAAAGGAAGGTCAAAATCGTTCCAAATTTTCTCTCATTTATAGAAAAAGTAAACTAATTAATAAGAAAATTTAAATGTTATATATACTCTTTAATTTATAAAAAGTTAAAGTTAAATGACTTGTGCTTTCTATGGTTCTAAAACAAAAAAAGGGTATTTACATATTTGTTCCTTAAATATTTATAAATTATAATTTAGTCTCCAAAATCTTTATATTTAGGATTTTGTCCCCCAAATCCTTTAAGTTATTACAATTTATTCCCTTAATTTATATTTTGGCCTGATTTTTCCGTTTTACCCCTAATTTCCTTCACTTAATTCCCTTCTCTCTTCCCGCTCTCTTCTTAGTTTTTATTGGGTTCCCCCTTACTCTTCTCTTCTCTCTCTATACCAAATGTATTATTCTCCACTAAATGTATTAAACATTTAAATCTCAATATAAATTTATTTATTGAGTTCTCCCTCTCTATATTGGATAAATTCATTCATAGATTTAATACATTTAGTGAAAAATAATACATTTGGTTTCAATATAGAGAGGGAGAACATAATAAATGAATAGATAGAGAAAAGAAGAAGAAACAGGAAACCCAATAAGAACTAAGAAGAGAGGAGGAAGAGTGAAGGGGGAAGGGGGAATTAAGTGAAAGAAATCAGAGGAAAAACGGAAAAATCGGACCAAAATATAAACTAGGGGACTAAATTGTAGTAACTTAAAGGATTTGGGGGACTAAATCCTAAATATGAAGATTTGAGGGACTAAATTATAATTTATAAAGATGTAAGGGATAAATTTGTAAATACTTAATAAAAAAAGGATAAATAAAATTTTACTTTTTTCCCCTTTCTTTCTCTCCATTTGTTTCCGTCTCACAAGCGAGAAAAAAAAATGCATTTTCTTTACTTTTCTGGACGAACAAATATTAATATTCTTTCTTTTCTTTTCTCACTACTGCTTTCTTTTCAAAAATAGTGCTAGAAATGACAGTGTCCTAAATTTATTCCTCACCATTGTTTTTTTCTCTTCTATAGTGTCTCAACATCTTCTCTCTTCATTGTTTTCCGTTCCGTATAGTTTTATCTCACAATCTACATAATATTTTTATAGTTTTGCATTTTTTCCATTGTAATATCTATTCTATATTTTCAAAGAATTATACTATATAACAAATAGTTTATTTTCATTTACCCAAGTTTTTCATTAATATTTTTAACATTGTATTCTTGGAGTTATTCCACTAAATAAAATCTTTATTTTATTTAAATGTGTTTAATTTTTTTTTTTTTTTTTGTGAACAGAGAGTAAGCAATACTTGATGCTCACACTATTATTCAGATTTGCGAAACTTTTTTATTGAATGCAATTTCTCTATGGATTTTAGCAAATTTATCCTTGTACATTAGAGATTCTCTTCCCAATTTTTAAAATAGGATCGCTTATATCAAGTCTCCTATTAACTTTAGCTGTAAACTCCCAGTTAATCGATTAATTGTTCTAAGAAATGCATATAAAACGTAAATTAACCTTTGGGGGGCATAAAAGAAACCTTTTCTTGGTAGGACATAAATTGAGTTGATGTTATTTTGTGGGGTTAGTTTCCTTTTGATCTATTTCTATCGAATTATATAGGGGAAGGTTTATTTGGCTTAAAAATTGAATAATGGTGTGCCAATAAGTATTATTTCTAGTGACATTATCTTCCTTTCCAATGTGTGAGGAGTTTCGACTTTGATTCTTGAAGGGAACTTACTTTGGATAATATTTTAAGAAATATTTGTGTGATTTGACTAGCAAAAAAAAATTGAAGGATAGTGTAAGTTTAGCACCCCCATCCCCCACACCTTTTTCCCTCCATCTATGTTCTCTCTCCTCCTCATATGTCCATCTTTATAGAGTTACTAGATGTGCCCCCACGTTTTTCTTAGTGAACCCCAAAAGTGGGAGAAAAAATAATTCCCCTCTCCTAACTTCTGGGGCTCACTAAGAAAAACATGGGGTGCATCTAGTAACTCTCATCTTTATACTAGTTCAAGGTCAAGTTTTATTGAAATGAAGAAAATGATATAAGTTGTCACCATCTCCAAAAAAGAAAAATTGAATAATAGTAATTGTTTTGACTCATCATTAATAGATTGGAAGCAGAATACATATTTCAACATTAGATTTGATGCAGAGGATAGTTAAATGGAATCTCAAGTTTAGAGATCAACTAGCAGATTGAACATGCACTTTGCAGCAGAATGGACCACTCTTTCTGATGCACTCAAGTTGTTTGGTGGAATCAAACTTGAGTACGATTTTAGGCTAAGATCGCTACTCCTACTAACAATACAACCAAGCCACATTCATCAGTCTTGAGCTGAATCAACTTATTCTAAGAATAAACAACACTAATTAAAAATTCATATTTTTCTATCAACGTAACATCAAGTGTCATTAGATTTTAGCGGTAACTTTAAACTGAAATTGGAACTTGCTTGCTCATTGTGGCAACCTCTTTATTAAATGGAACCATAATTATTTCTCTATCCACAATTATATGTCACAAAAATAACACACCTGATTACACACGGACATGATGCAAATTCTAAAGTCACATGGATACGCGGAGAATCTCTATAGAAGCACACTACTGTTTGCCACCTCCTAAAGTCGCTTCAGCCTTAAGTTGTAAAAAATTTCCGATCGGAGATAAATTCCCACTTTAGTAAGCACACCTCTTAAACTTGTAAAAAATTACAAGTTGGTCACTTCATTTTGTGGTTTGTTTTTTATCATCCCCAATTGCGGTTAAAACTGCTAGGGAACTAATTTCCAAACGGTTTGAAAACCACTTAGGAACACTCATTCTGAGTGAGCTCAGACAAGTAGCGTGCTCATTTAAAAATCCTCAATAAGTGTTAATAGGATGCTCTTCCACAGGGTACTCCATTATGGTAGAAACTTCATAAAAATGTCCATATTGCATGGGAATTAAAAGAAACCATCATTCACATAATACTTTTCTCAAAATGGATGAAGGAACCTGATTCCTAAAGTCAGTATCATTAACAAATAGTATACACATTAGAATCAACTCCAATTGTAATGCTCTGTGTCTCAAAATACGAGTAACGTTTGATGACGTATCGTAAACGAATATGCCAGGCCTAAAATACATGAATACAATCATGTACAACTACCACAAATAATATGCATATACAATCAGATAGCAACATGGAATTAAAACAATAAATTTATTCCAGTGAGTAATGAGCAAGACAAGTTTGTAGGAGAACCAAAATTATCCTTATTACATTATTGAAAAGTTTCAGTTTTTTTTTAAAAGAAGAATTATAAATTTTTTCTGAAAAATAAATAACAGAATTGATCTCTCTCATGTCTACTGAGTATCTACCAACTCATTGAAACATAGTTCCAGTTGTAGTAGATGTTCCTTTTTGGTAACCTGCAAATTAGTATGGGTATGCCAAATTAGTATCGTTAGAACGACCTAACAAGTGTTATAAAAAGACGGATAATAACACACATGCATGCTATTTGTGGTATATATAATTACATATGCATTAAAAATATATGATATGGAAAATATATGACAGAATGATAAAAATACTATGTCATGTAATTGAATTATAGATTTAATTATTTTTGTCTTGAAAATGGTAATGGTCAATAGGTAGTATATGCATTTTATGAATGGTATGATAGTAAATATAGAAAAATGAAAATAAATACGCACATAATATATGATATGTAACGCCCTGCTCCTCACTAAACACGGAACGGAGTGCGTTACCGGCGGGCACGTGTAAGTCGACGTGCACGAGGCCTATAAGTATGTAAAAGGAGAAATGAATAGAACTGAATATTAGTCATCTACCAGGATCTCGGAAGTTAGTCTACTGTCATATAAAGGAGAAGATATATATATTAAAACTAAGAAGTAACAAGTACAATACTGATATAAAAGTTGGAAATAAAATTCCAAAGGGGTGATACATACCAAATCAAAAATACAAAAGTAGAGACCTATAATCTACTGCTGCTCGACCTGCTCTAGAAAGTACGGATCGTGTAATGACGGATCCTTACATCTTCAGTACCTGAGCATGTGGGGGAGCTCAAGGTCAAACCCGGCAAGTAAAATAATAAGAAATACGGAGCGTGTAATATAAACAAATAGGTAAGATATGAGTGTGGATATGAAAGTATGCACATATGTGGAATACATTAAACGATTAAGTAACAATATCAAGTAGAAATATACATGCATATCAAGTCTAAGTTAATATCTTATTTTAGTTTATGTTTTGAATTGAATTGTGAAAAAATAGACTCGCATCGTGAAAATACCCGTGCATACCCGGGACCCGTCCAAGATGCTGGCGCTGAACCAGCCGTGCCGCAAAGCACTCAAGCTGAAACCGATACTGAGTATTCGATCGTCCCATCAACATGGACTAAATAAAAGATGATGGCTAAGTACTATCCAGGCGCTCCCGCGGATGGACCCCTAGTTCGGTTGCGCAACCTATCATAAACTTTTTATGATACAATATTTGTCCACCCTTTAGTTTTCCCATAACCCAAGATTTCAAGTTATATTATATGAAAATCAATCCAGAATATGATAAACCAATCATGTCAAGATTTCTACATACACATGTGTAGTAACAAGTAAAATGTGGTCCATGTCAAAATCAAGTAAATAGGCAAGTCAGGATCCATGGCACTATAAAGACATGTGTATGCACTAACAAAGAAAATTCGGTATATTTTTATTTATCTTGTACAAATAATTAGTATGTATATGTCAAGATAAGTATGATGGAGTGTCAAAATCAAGTTAACAGGCAAGTCAGGATTCATGGCATTATCAAGAATGTGTATGTACTAATAAGAAAAATCCGGCATAATTTCATGTATGTACAAGTGACTAGTATGTATATGTCAAGGCAAGCATGTTGGAGTATAGAATGTTAGAATGAATGTTATGGAAATGATCATTTATGTAAACTACACATAAATACAAGTATACATATAAACATGTATGTGAGTATTAAGATGTAAAAATACATATGATGATTATGTATGTGAATCATCCATATACAATTATGCATATAAACACATATTAGGTAAAATGAGTACTAAATTGTAAAGATGGAAATTAAATAGGTTTAACACTTTTATAACGATTACTTTACAACATATTGATTTTCTAAACTCGAGAATGATTTCATAATATGGAAAGTAACAAATTTATTAAATCTTTCTAATGTATATATTTTTCAAGTAAACATGGATTATTATAAAAAAGAATTATGTCCTAACATAATATCTCATATAAAAGAAATATTTTAATAATTTAATGTATAAACTTATTTAAAATCTTCTCTTTAAAACATGATTATATATATATATATATATATATATATATATATATATATATATATATATATATACACACACACCTATGTTCTAATGGCAGGTGGAAAGTGATTTAAAATCATTGTATTATATATGAAGAACTTATATGGAAATTTCAAATGTATATCCAAATATGATGAATATTCATAAAGGTAGCATTTTTATAATTTAAAAATAAAGCATATAGTTTAACTTTACAACTTGTAGTTTAAGAATGAGAGATTATAAATAAAATGATAAATTCGATACATAAATATAGAGTAAAGTGTAAAAATCATATTTTTATTTTTCTAGAATAATCATAGAGATTTTTGTATAAAGATATTATCTTTTTAAATTTTAACAAATAAATATTCTAAATTAACCATAAACAATTAGAGTTAGAAATAAAATATGAGAGTAGATGTGATTTTACTTACCTTGATGGGTAGGAAGATAAGCCTATTTTGAGACTAAAGAACTTTTTCTCTTATTTTTCCTTCTTCTCTTTTCTTCTTCTCTTGAGTTGGAGTAAAAAAAATTAAAGGAATAGAGGAATGAAAAATGAAGGAGAGAAAATAAATGAAAGGAAAAGAAGAAAAACATATAGACAAAGGAGGGATATAGGGGTAAGATAATGATTTGTCATGCTTGGCCAAATAACAAGTATGGTGAAGATAAGGTATGGGTGAATAAAGACAAAATAGGTATAGGACAAATAAATATTAATAATAGGTTATTAGAGTTGTTTAAAACTATAATTTCAAATTAAACTAATCTAAATAAAGTCAAATTTCATCTTTACAAGTCAAAAAAGAAAGACTAACCAAAATATGTGTAAGACCTACTGGTGATTAAAATAATATTATTTTAAACGACTATCTTAAAAATTTCAAGAAATTACAAAAATATAGAAAAATGAGACAAATACAACGCATTCACTTGGGGATTAATCTGATATCAAAAATATAAGTTATGATAAAATTAAGTTGTTACATCTTACCCTCCTTACAAAAAAATTTTGTCCTCGAAATTTAATTTTTAACTAATTGGAGTAATAAGATATCAGTCAATTGATAAGAATATGGTTATTGAGAAAATAGTTCCAATTAGAATATAGCTGAAAACTAACTTGTCATACTATCTAAACCAGTGGATAAATAATCTAATATATATGATGGAAAAAATATCATAAGTCTCACTTATTAAGATCCTTGCGAATAACTGCAATAATTGCCTGCAGATCAATTATTATCACGCCAATAGATAAGACTCATAGTAGCGAAAGTATATGATTTTGGTCGAAAATCAATTATGGAGTATCTCATAAATCCGCTTGCTATAGTTCTAATAAATGACTATAATTGTTGTCGAGTGAGAATAAAACTCTTAATTACCACGTCAACTCAATAGTACTCGAACTACAGAAGTACAAGAGTGGTGCACAAAAATCAAAAGATAGATATGGTATGGATAAAAAAATAAAGTAAGATAGAAAATAAACGAATAATAGGATCAACATAAGATTTCAGATCAAAGAAAAATTTGGACATGTATATATATGACGGTAGTGCTAAAAACATCCTAAATTAACCTAGAGTTCTGATACCATTCTATAACGCCCCATTCCTCACTAAACACGGAATGGAGTGCGTTACTGGTGGGCACGTGTAAGTCGACGTGCACGAGACCTATAAGTATGTAAAAGAAGAAATGAATGGAACTGAATACTAATTATCTATCAGAATCTTGGAAGTTAGTCTACTGCCATATAAAAGAGAAGATATACATATCTAAGATAAGAAGTAACAAGTATAATACTGATACAAAAGTTGAAAATAAAATCCCAAAAGAGTGATATATACCAAACCAAAAATACAAAAGGGGAGGCCTATAAATCTACTGCTGCTCGACCTGCTTTAGAAAGTACGGATCATGCAATAACAGATCCTCTCTTACATCGTCAGTACCTGAGCGTGTGGGGGAGCTCATGGTCAAATCCTGCAAGTAAAACAATAAGAAATACGGAGCGTGTAATATAAACAAATAGGTAAGATATGAGTGTGGATATGAAAATATGCGCATGTGAAATACATTAAACATGCATATCAAGCAGAGATATACATGCATATCAAGTCTAAATTAATATTTTATTTTAGTTTATATTTTGAACTGAATGGTAAAAAAATAGACTCGTATCGTGAAATTACCCGTGCATACTCGGGACCCGACCAAGATGCTGGCGTTGAACCAGGCTTGCCGCAAAGCACTCAAGCTGAAACCGATACTGAGTTTCGGTCGTCCCATCAACATGTACTAAATAAAAGATGATGGCTCAGTACCATCCGGGTGCCCCCGCGGATGGGCCCCTATTTCGGTTGTGCAATATATCCTAAACTTTTCACGATACAATATTTGACCACTCTTTATTTCTCATATAACCCAATGTTTCAAGTTATATTACATAGAAATCAATTCAGAATATGATAAACCAATCATATCAAAATTTCTACATACACATGTCTGGTAACAAGTAAGATGTAGTTCATGTCAAAATCAAGTTAACATGCAAGTCAGGATTCATGGTATTATCAAGATATGTATATGTACAAATAAGAAAAATCTGGCATAATTTCATGTATATTGTACAAGTGACTAGTCTGTATATGTCAATGCAAGTATGATAGAGTATAGAATGTTAGAATGAATGTTATGAAAATAATCATGTATGTAAACTAAACATAAATACAAGTATACATATAAATACGTATGTGAGTATTAAGATGTAAAAATATCTATGATGATCATGTATGTGAATCATGCATATACAATTATGCATAAAAATACATATTAGGTAAATTATACAAAATTGTAAAGATGGAAATTAAATAGGCTTAACATTTTTTATAATGATTACTTTACAACATATTAATTTTCTAAATTCTAGCATGATTTCATTGTATGGAAAGTAGCAAATTTATTAAATCTTACTAATGTATATATATTTTAAGTAAACATGGATTTGCATTAAAAGGATTTTGACCTAACATAATATCTTGTATTAAAGAAATATTTTAACAATTTAATGTATAAACTTATTTGAAATCTTCTATTTAAAACATGATTATGAATACACACACACACACACACACACACACACATATATATATATATACATATATATATATATATATATATATATATATATATATATATATATATATATATATATATATATACATATATATATATATATACATATATATATATATATACATATATATATATATATATATATATATATATATACATATGTATATATATCTACATATGTATATATATATATGTATATATATATATATATATATATATATATATATATATATATGTATATATATATATATATACATATATATATACATATATACATATATATATATATATATATATATATATATATATATATATATATATATATATACTTAGGTTCTAATGGCAAGTGGAAAGTGATTTAAAATCATTGCATTATATATGAAGAATTTATATGGAAAATTCAAATATATATCCAAATATGATGAATATTCATAAAGGCAACATTTTTATAGTTTAAAAATAAGGATATAGTTTAACTTTACAACTTGTAGTTTAAGAATGAGAGATTATAGATAAAATGATAAATTCGATATATAAACATAGAGTAAAATGTAAAAATCATATTTTTATTTTTCTAGAATAATTATAGAGATTTTTATACAAAGATATTATCTTTTTAAATTTTAACAAATCAAGATTCTAAGTTAACCATAAATAATTAAAGTTAGAAATAAAATATGAGAGTGGATGTGATTTTACTTGCCTTGATGGGTAGGAAGATAAACCTATTTTGAGACTAAAGAACTTTTTCTCCATTTCTTATTCTTCTTCTCTTTTATTATTCTTCTCTTTTCTTCTTCTCTTGAGTTTGAGTAAAAAAAAAAATAAAAGGAAGAAAGGAATAAAAAATGAAAGAGAGAAAATAAATGAAAGGAAGGAAAGAAAAAGATATAGATAAAGAAAAAATATGGGGGTAAGATGATGGTTTGTCATGCTTAGCCAATGAACAAGTATGTTGAAGGTAAAGTATGGATGAATAAAGACAAAATACGTATATGACAAATGAATATTAATAATAGATTATTAGAGTTGTTTAAGGTTATAATTTCAAATTAAATTAATCCAAATAAAGTCAAAATTTATCTGACTAATCAAAATATGTGTAGAACTCATCAGTGATTAAAATAATATTATTTTAAGTGACTATCTTAAAAATTTCAAAAAAATCACAAAAATATAGAAAAATTAGACAAACACAACGCATTCACTTTGGGATTAATCTGATATCAAGAATGTAAATTATGATAAAATTAGGTTGTTACTTCAGACCCACCGGTGATTAAAAATACTATTATTAGTTTATTTTCTATCTTACCTTGTTTTTTATGCATACCATATCTCTGTAATGCCTCGCTCCTCACTAAACACGTTACGGAGTGCGTTACCGGTGGGCATGTGTAACTCGACGTGCACGAGGTCTATAAGTATGTAAAAGAAAAAATGAATAGAACTGAATACTAGTCATCTATCAGGATCTTGGAAGTTAGTCTACTGGTATATATAAGAGAAGATAAACATGTCTAAGATAAGAAGTAACAAGTACAATACTGATAAAAAAGTTAGAAATAAACTCCCAAAGAGGTGATACATAACAAACCAAAAATACAAAAACAGATGCCTATAAATCTACTGTTGCTCGACCTGCTCTAGAAACTACGGATCCTGCAATGGCGGATTCTCGCTCACATCTTCAGTACCTGAGCGTGTGGGGGAGTTCGGGGTCAAATCCGGCAAGTAAAACAATAAGAAGTACGGAGCGTGTAATATAAACAAATAGATAAGATATGAGTGTGGATATGAAAATATGCGCATGCGTGGAATATATTAAACGATCAAGTAACAATATCAAGTAGGGATATAAATACATATCAAGTTTAAGTTAATATCTTTTTTCGTTTATGTTTTGAACTGAATGGTAAAAAAATAGACTTGTATCGAGAAAATACCCGTGCATATCCGGGACCCGACCAAAATGCTGGCGCTGAGCCAGCCGTGCCGCTAAGCACTCAAGCTGATATCTATACTGAGTATTCAGTCGTCCCATCAACATGGACTATATAAGAGATGATGGCTCGGTACCATCCGAGCGCCCCCGCGGATGGATCCCTATTTCGGTTGCGCAACCTATCCTAAACCTTTCACTATACAATATTTGTCCACCCTTTAATTCTCATAATCCAAAGTTTCAAGTTTTTATTACATGAAATCAATTCAGAATATGATGAACCAATCATATCAAGATTTCTACATACACATGTCTAGTAACAAGAAAGATGTGGTCCATATCAAAATCAAGTTAATAGGCATGTCAGGATCAAGACACTATCAAGACATGTGTATGTACTAATAAGGAAATCCGACATATTTTCGTGTATCTTGTACAAATAATTAGTATGTATATGTCAAAGTAAGTATGATGGAGTGTCAAAATCAAATTAACAGGCAAGTCAGGATCCATGGCATTATCAAAACATGTGTATGTACTAATAAGGAAAATCTTGCATAATTTCATGTATGCTGTACAAGTGACTAGTATGTATATGTCAAGGCAAGTATGATGGAGTATAGAATGTTAGAATGAATATTATGGAAATGATCATGTATGTAAATTACACATAAATACAAGTATAAATATAAACACGTATATGAGTATTAAGATGTAAAAATATCTATGATGATCATGAATGTGAATCATGCATATACAATTATGCATACAAACACATATTAGGTAAATGGGTACTAAATTGTAAAGATGAAAATTAATTAGGCTTAACACTTTTATAACGATTACTTTACAATATATTGATTTTCTAAATTCGAGCATGATTTCATAGTATAGAAAGTAACAAATTTATTAAATCTTACTAATGTATATATTTTGAAGTAAACATGGATTGGCAAAAAAAGAATTATAACCTAACATAATATCTCGCATGAAAGAAATATTTTAACAATTTAATGTATAAACTTATTTGAAATATTCTCTTTAAAACATGATTATGAATATATATATATATATACCTTTGTTCTAATGGCAAGTGGAAAGTGATTTAAAATCATTGCATTATATATGAAGAACTCATATGGAAAATTAAAATGTATATCCAAATATGATAAATATTCATAAAGGTAGCATTTTTATAATTTAAAAATAACGCATATAGTTTAACTTTACAACTTGTAGTTTAAAAATGAGAGTTTATAAATAAAATGATAAATTCGATAAATAAACATAGAGTAAAGTGTAAAAATCATATTTTTATTTTTCTAGAATAATCATAGAGATTGTTGTATAGAGTTTTTTTATTTTTTTAAGTTTTCACAAATCAATATTTTAAATTAACCATAAATAATTAGAGTTAGAAATAAAACATAAGAGTGGATGTGATTTTACTTGACTTGCTGGGTAGGAAGATAAATCTATTTTGAGGCTAAAGAACTTTTTCTCTTTTTCTTTTTCTTCTTCTCTTTTCTTATTTTTCTCTTTTCTTCTTCTCTTGAGTTGGAGTAAAAAAAATAAAAAGAAGAGAGGAATGAAAAATGAAGGAGAGAAAATAAATGAAAAGAAGGGAAGAAAAAATATAGATAAAGGAGGGATATGGGGGTAAGATGATGATTTGTCATGCTTGAGCAAAGGACAAGTATGGTGAAGGTAAGGTATGAGTGAATAAAAACAAAGTAGGTATATGACAAATGAATATTAATAATAGGTTATAATTTTAAATTAAACTTACCCAAATAAAATCAAAATTCATCTTAACAAGTCAAAAAAGAAAGACTAATCAAAATATGTGTAGGACCCTCCGGTGATTAAAATAATATTATTTTAAGTGACTATCTTAAAATTTCTAGAAAATCATAAAGATATAGAAAAACGAGACAAACACAACGCATTCACTTTGGCATTAATCTGATATCAAGAATGTAAATTATGATAAAATTTGGTTGTTACATCAGACCCACCGGTGATTAAAAATACTATTATTAGTTTATTTTCTATCTTACCTTATTTTTTTATGCATACCATATCTCTGTAACGCCCCGCTCCTCACTAAACACGTTACGGAGTGCGTTACCAGCGAGCACGTGTAAGTCGACGTGCACGAGACCTATAAATATGTAAAAGAAGAAATAAATAGAACTGAATACTAGTCATCTACCAGAATCTTGAAAGTTAGTCTACTACCATATAAAAGAGAAGATATACATGTCTAAGATAAAAAATAACAAGTACAATACTGATACAAAAGTTGGAAATAAAGTCCCAAAGAGGTGATACATACCAAACCAAAAATATAAAAACGGAGGCCTATAAATCTACTGCTGCTCGACCTGCTATAGAAAGTACGAATCGTGTAATGGCAGATTTTCGCTCACATCTTCAGTATCTGAGCGTGTGGGGAGCTCGGAGTCAAACCCGGTAAGTAAAACAATATGAAGTACGGAGAATGTAATATAAACAAATAGGTAACATATGAGTGTGGATGAAAGTATGCGCATGTGTGGAATATATTAAACAATTAAGTAACAATATCAAGCAGAGATATACATGCATATCAAGTCTAAATTAATATCTTATTTTAGTTTATGTTTTGAACTAAATGGTGAAAAAATAGATTCGTATCGTGAAGTACCCGTGCATACCCGGGACCCGGCCAAGATACTGGTGCTGAACCAGCCGTGCTGCTAAGCACTCAAGCTGATACCTATACTGAGTATTCAGTCGTCTCATCAATATGGACTAAATAAGAGATGATTGATTAGTATCATCCGGATGCACTCGCGGATGGGTCCCTATTTCGATTGCGCAACCTATCATAAACCTTTCACGATACAATATTTGTCCATCTTTTAGTTCTCCCATAACCCAAAATTTCAAGTTTTATTATACAGAAATCAATTCAGAATATGATGAACCAATCATGAAAAGATTTCTACATACACATATCAGTAACAAGCAATATGTGGTCCATGTCAAAATCAAGTTAAGAGGGAAGTCAGGATTCATGACACTATCAAGACATGCGTATGTACTAAAAAGGAAAATCAGGCATATTTTCATGTATCTTGTACAAGTAATTAATATTTATATGTCAAAGTAAGTATGATAGAGTGTCAAAATCAAGTTAACAGGTAAGTCAGGATTCATGATATTATCAAGATATGTGTATGTACTAATAAGGAAAATCCGACATAATTTCATATATGTTGTACAAGTGACTAGTATGTATATGTCAAGGCAAGTATGATGGAGTATAAAATGTTAGAATGAATGTTATGAAAATAATCATGTATGTAAACTAAATATAAATACAAGTATACATATAAATATGTATGTGAGTATTAAGATGTAAAAATATCTATGATGATCATGTACATGAATCATGCATATACATTTATGCATATAAACACATATTAGGTAAATGGGTACTAAATTGTAAAGATGGAAATTAATTAGGGTTAACACTTTTATAACGATTACTTTACAATATATTGATTTTCTAAATTCTAACATGATTTCATAGTGTGGAAAGTAGCAAATTTATTAAATCTTACTAATTTATATAGTTTTCAAGTAAATATGGATTAGTAAAAAAAGAATTATGACCTAACATAATATCTTGTATAAAAGAAATATTTTAATAATTTAATGTATAAACTTATTTGAAATCTTCTCTTTAAAACATGATTATGAATACACACACACACACACCTATGTTCTAATGATAAGTGGAAAGTGATTTAAAATCATTACATTATATATGAAGAACTTATATAGAAAATTCAAATGTATATCCAAATATGATGAATATTCATAAAGGTAGTATTTTTATAATTTAAAAATAAAGATATAGTTTAACTTTACAACTTGTAATTTAAAAATAAGAGATTATAAATAAAATGATAAATTCGATAAACAAACATAGAGTAAAGTGTAAAAATCATATTTTTATTTTTATAGAATAATCATAGATATTTTTGTATAGAGATATTATCTTTTTAAGTTTTAACAAATCAATATTCTAAGTTAACCATAAATAATTAGAGTTAGAAATAAAACATGAGAGTGGATGTGATTTTACTTGGCTTGATGGGTAGGAAGATAAGCCTATTTTGAGGCTAAAGAATTTTTTCTCGTTTTCTTCTTTTTCTTCTTCTCTTTTCTTATTCTTCTCTTTTCTTCTTCTCTTGAGTTGGAGTAAAAAAAAATAAAAGAAAGAGAGGAATGAAAAATGAAGGAAAGAAAATAAATGAAAGGAAGGGAAGAAAAATATATAGATAAAGGAGTACTATGGGGGTAAGATGATGATTTGTCATGCTTGGTCAAATGACAAGTATGGTGAATGTAAGGTATGGGTGAATAAAAATAAAATAGGTATATGACAAATGAATATTAATAATAGGTTATTAAAGTTATTTAAGGTTATAATTTCAAATTAAACTAGTTCAAATAAAGTCAAACTTTATCTTTACAAATCAAAGAAAAAAGACTAATCAAAATATGTGTAGGACCTACCGGTAATTAAAATAATATTATTTTAAGTGACTATCTTAAAATTTTTAAGAAAATCACAAAAATATAGAAAAATCAGACAAAGACAACGCATTCACTTTGGGATTAATCTGATATCAAGAATATAAGTTATGTTAAAATTAGGTTGTTACATGATATGTCTTATTAATGTATATTGTGAATTAGTATGGAGCTATCAGGAGGAAAGACCACATGTTTTAAGAGCATACCGTACATATCCGGGACATCGGCCTCATGACTCCTAGTACTACCCCAGAATCATACCACTAGGTCCTCAAGAAAAATACATGATGGAAAAGTCTACGCTCTTGGGCCGAAACTCTATAACATGACATGATGGTAATCACCCTAGGACCTCCTAGGTTAGGTTCCTAAAAATCGACTGTGCAACCTAAAAATATATACCTCTTAAAATATGTGTCCATCTTCCTCTGTTCAGTTTTCCCTTATCCCATTTATTTTATTTGATATCCTACATATATAATTGAATCAAGTTAACATGTAAGATATGGTATAAAAGTGTCCGCATGCGATAGTTTTAATCATGATTGACCAATGCGTTGAAAACATGAATTCCTAAACTTGTTATGGATATAAAAAAAACAATCAATTTACGCAATGCTTCTAGTGTGCAACACCAATTTCAAAAGGAGTTATGCTCTTTCAATTGTGACTTTATCTTACTACATAATATAAAAAAAAAAAAAATCTGAAAACGGAGACTGAATATAAAATAAAATAAAAATTTCGACATATTAATGAAAAATATAAAACAACATAAATGTTACAAGTGGTTTGATGTATTCATCCGTAAAATTGATTAATTATGAATGATAAATAAATAAGATACATCAAAGTATGTAACTAACTTTTCATTGGTTGTGTTTCCAAATTTGTACCACTAATCTACAATCCAAAATTTGAGCATCTTTTTATAAACTATAATTTGGATTAAATCAGCTCACTGTTTTTTTCTTCTTCTAATTGCAAAAATAAATTGATTAAACATACTCAAACTTACAAATAAAAAAAAAAAACCTCTCCGATTTACATGTTTTTTTTTTTTTTTTTTTTTTTGAGAAAAACTCTGATTTACATGTTGAACTAAATTATAAGACATATTTTGAGAATTAATTTTATATGTATTCCTAAAGCAATCAATAAATTTGTTAATACTATATTTTTTTTAGATAAAATATAAAAGGATCAAAAGAAAAAAAAACAAGAGCATGATGGAGATAACACTTGTCTCAAAAAACTCCACTCAATTCAGATCGGATCTTCTTTTTCTCTCTTTTTCTTCTTTTTTCTTCTTTTTTTTTTTTCCTTTTTTTCTTTTCTACCTTTCTTCTTCATCTTTTTTCTTGTTCACTGTTTTCCCTTTTTTCTTTCTCTGTTCAACTGCAAGAGAAGTTTCTTTCTTTTTATTTTATTTTATTTTTTTTCATTTTCTAGTGTTGTTCGGTTTGTTTATATATATATATATATATATATATATATATATATATATATATATAAGATATTAAAGATAAAGTTAGATAGAGTAAATTTAAAAACTAATTAAGTTTGTTATTATCAAGCTAACTAGTGCTTTATGATATCACAAATTGTAAGATAGTTAAAGATAAGATTTGTTGAATATAATATTACTGTTGCATTAACTATTTTGATAATATACTTTAAAATAAATAAATATAAAAATTAATGTATGGATAAATACAAAGATTTTGTAGGGTGAGAAAAGGGGTGTTACACCAATAATCCTCCATAAATATGACCTAGTGCAAAGACAATTAAATATATTCACACTATTTAGTAGCCTAAAAGATTTCAAGGATCCAAAAAGTTGATAGAATTGATGAGTCCTATCCAACTAAATCACTAAACTTTACAAACATATTGTGGCAAAATAAGTCATTATGACTTTAAAAGAAATAGATACATCAATTGCAAATGCACTAGGAAATTTGCAGCCAGATGAATCTTCAACTCGAAATGTTCTCTTCTTTCTCTTTAGTTCTATCTACATCTGTCCTCATATCTAACACCTTCAGGAAACAAGGAGGGGAAGAAGAAGATCAGAACTCTTATGTTCTTAAAACAAAACTATGAATTAATTGTTCATATTTCTTTCAACTCTCTTGAGGCCACTATTCATACACAAAAACTCCACACATTATCGTTTCTACACAATCAAATCGGAAAAATCCACAATGACCTACTTCTGTTGTATGTCCTTCTGATCCACATGCTAAAACTCCTCGGCGATATTGACATGGAGTAAAGCGATGGAGCTAGAAATTATCCCAATGAAGCTGCATTACATGGTCAATAAAGTCATCAGTTACTCCAGTTGGCTAATCGGTCCACATAAAAAATCAGAGTAACGAACTGTACACATCTTTTTTCATTTACAAAGATCCAATGCCTATATGAATAAAAATATTGAACGTCTATATCCAAGCAAAATATGTTGAAACAAGGGCAAAGTTAATGGATAAATGGAAATACAAGAACCCACAAAGAAACAACAGAAACCATTGGATTTATTTATGAGATAGGATTCACGAAAGACAAAAACTGTTTCCATTTATTCATTTAATTTTCCCAGAAAAAATCTAAAAGGGCATATGTTATGGTGCTTTGTAATGATTAGCGTTTTATTTTTGTTTTTCTTCAAAGTTTCGGACAACATATGAGATGCAGAAATGTTAAATTATTTGCAAAATCTTACTTGTTGGTTGTAATGTCAACCTGCAGGTGAAGATGTAAAATGAACCTGATTTGAATAGAACTCGGGGTCTGTCCACTCATATAGGGCCAAGTAAAAAAATAATACCTTTATCTTATGAAGTACTTAAATGGTTGTAAACTTTAAAGATTTTCTTCCTCCATGCATCAATAAAGCACCAATTACCCATGCACAAAAATTCAGTGTACGCTCATTCATGTAGAAGCTCCACTCCTGTCGCAGTTAACATTCAAGCAAGTGTTTTTACAAGTTTCTGGACCATACATCAATTAAACATAGAAAGGCTGAACAAACGTAGCATGCTGCTTAGATCTATGGCCCAAAATGCTGCGCACATATGATGCACGGACAAAATAATCAGAACACTTAATTTATGGTTTAAAATGTCTAAAGCATTCAGATTAACTTGATGGAGGGGATTTTCTTTTGATTTCCTATCATTCAATCTAAATGAGAAGAATTTGCTTCCTTAAGGACTCAATTCACGTTCTATGTGTGTTTATAAGATTAATAGGTATCAGCCACGAGGGAAATTTCCTCGTATAGCCGGCCCTAGTGTACCAGTTATCCTTCACACATCAAGTGCTGGATAGCTAGGAGAGGAGCGCATATATAATTGTTGAAAGTATCTAAATATTAAGGATGCCTCTATTTGTATGGGAAATTCGCTGCTAAAAGATCCTACCTTGTATCCCCCTCTTTCCCAGCACATTCCGAACTACAGGAATATACAATGAAAGTTTTCGGATACTCATGCTCAATCATGAGTCTGCCTGTGGAATGTCTGGCCTCAACCGCTTACTTTTAAGTATTGATTGATCCACCGGATCTATGGAACAAAACTGAAAGAATAGGATAATACAGATTTCAATGTTGCATCAGTGGAGAGAAAACTTGACGATTGATATCCACACCAGTGCATATCACCAATAAAGTCCAAGGAAGACAGGGGGCTAAAATAAACAAAAACATGATAATGAGGTAATACTCTTGTTGGATATGCTACTGGAGACCAGCTTTCTTATGCCCACCTTAGCGCTTGTGTTGGTAGGCTATGGACGCCTTAATGTTGCATGGAAATTTTTCTAGAGAGAATGGATATTCCTTTTCCAAGACTATAAGAATGAATGTGAACAGACTTTGCACGAAGGTCCACGGCTTTTTGATCAAAGATTAAGAATATTCATAGCTTGATCTGAATAAATTTGTTGTTTTCTAAGTGTGTTGTTAAGATTTCTGCTTAACAACACGGCTTTCTGCTAAATCTAATTTTCTAGAATTTTTAAATTAAAAATGGAGATGGTAATGTTTAACACTCCAAATTATATTCCAAAATTTTTAGCAATATATCATATTTTTGGATAAGGCATTACTTATGGTACTGTAAAAGCATGTACACAAGGCATTTCATAAAAGAACATATCAAAATACACAACAAAATTAATTTGCTACTACTACAATACATAATAATACATAATATTATCCGAATTACAAAGCTTGGAAAGGAAATTCAACATAGATAGTTAACAATAGTAAGTAGTTCGGTTGGACTTAGAAACTATCTCCCATTTGGATAAAGAGGATCAACTCACTATACAAACAATTTGAAGTTAAATCCAAATATAATGGCAGAAGGGCAAAAGTAATTATAATAAAAGGGAAAGCTTGCTGGAACTAATGGTAGTAGACTTACATCGGAGAATATGGATTGTTGATCGACGGATCAATCTCGTTTTCCTTTGCACTGTGATATCTGGCATGTGAAGATAACTTAGGATCAGACCTAACTAGAAATAACTTGAGCACATGAGTAGTAAACTAACATAAATTAAGACTACAATTGTGATGACTAAAACTTTGAATGCAATGTAAAACAAATGTAGTACAAATATACCACTGATTTCAAGCATTTAGTGTAGAGCTAGCTTATTTCGAAGGCATCTGGTTGTCGGCGAAAAATTCCGGAGTCATCTGTCAAAAAAACAAAGCAGATCCACGAATTTAGGATTTTAGATCCGCAACTCAACAGATCCGCCAACCTAAAATTTAAGATTCGCGACCCAGATACGACAGAACAGATCCGTAAATCTTATGCTGAGATTTGACTACCCATAGCTTCCGGGGAGAGATTTAATACAAAGTCACCCGACCTGAATAAGGGGAGTTGCCACATCGGATCGTAGAGCCAACTGCCAAACGAATGTAGCGGCATTATTTCGATTGTGGGAGTAACTACCTAACGAATATGACGGCACTTCTTGAGTAGTGAGGCTAACGGTCGAACGAATGGAACGTGGACGTTGCCCTAAAACCCTTATAAAAAGCGGGAAAACAGAAAAAAAGAAGAGATCAATCATCTTCTTCTAAAATTACCCTTTGTGATCAGAAATTTAGAGCAATTCTGCCAATTGAAGAGTTTGTGCAAAGTGTCAACGGAGAGCAAGATCGTCCTCCACAGCTACCTCAGAACCCAGCTTTAAACAAAGAGGAATTTGATTTTTTTTCTCATTTTCTGTAAACGGAAAACCATTGAAATTGTAATTTTTTATTGAAATAGCTCAATAGAGAACCATTTACAATTTTATGGCAAACAGAAAATTGGCGACTCCGCTGGGGAATGCCATCACCTCCGGTGATCTGATAGTAACTCAATCCGATAACATTCTAGTTGGCAGTCTAGTCAACTCGCTCACCATCTAGGTTGACCAAGAAAAATATGAAGAATTCCTTTCTCCCGGCTCCAATAGCCCTACTTTCTTACGGGGGTGCCATAAGGTCTCCAAAGGATCAATCTCCAAAGAGACTTCAAGGGCAACAACTCAACCGGAGGATGCAGTAGACCAAACTGTTCCGAAATCCTCCTCTTTCACCAATATTGGGCTCTGAGCTAGTTTTAGCTAAGACTCCTGATCTCTCTAGCAAAGTGGATCAAGGTCCCTACGTCAATAACGGGAAATGACCACTACCTACTCCGCAGGACTATGACGCGGGGAAGGAGGTTTCTCTCACTCGTACAATGAGAAAGAATCTAAAAAGAAGCAAAACTCGTGCCCTTCGCAGGATCACGCAACAAAATGAAACCGCCAAATCATCATCGTGAAGGCCTATTGTACAAGTATGGAGGCCAAAATGCAAGGTTACAAAGGATCAAGATGCCGAAGCATTTACTCGCATTTCCCATAGGAAACGGAATAAATCCATGAAAGTTATCTACATTCGCGTCCCTCGAGTTTCGGGGAGAAAGCATGATCGCGCAATAGAAGGAGTGCGCGAACCTTAGACTTGCGGAGAGCGTACGATTAGCAGGGAGCCTATCTCAAAGGCTAAAACTATCTCACCCACTATTTCAGCTAGGGTGAGACTTGTTCCAAAAGCTTTCGACGAAAAAGGGACTCCGGTCCCAAAACTATCTTTCAAAGATGACGCCGTCACCAAGAGTTCCAATAAAAGAGATCTTCGAGAACTTCTAAACAGAAAGAGGGAAGAATACCACGTATCTCAATGCCATTGCGAAAGACTAATCAATACAATGCTATTACATTGTCATTGTTCAGCACATACTAGGCAGTCAGTGTTCCATCGACTATCAATATCATCAACATCCTCATCCCAACCGACAAAATGGAGACAACGAAACATGCTCGAATTTTATGAGCCCGAATACCCTGAAGTATCATCCAATATGATAAGTGTCGAGGAAAAGAAGAAGAAAAAGAAGACAAAGAAGGTCTTCGAGGGAGATGCTTCCGACTCAGAGCACTCTTCAGGCCTGAAGAACGTGCTCAATAAAGAACGAGGAATTTTCCAAAACACTCGACTCAAAAGTGGGATGGCAATCCCGATGAATTATAGACAAATGGCTGGAGTCTCCTCCGACGAGGAAGACACAACCAAATCTGTTATGGCCGAGTCGCAGACGTCCGATTCGCTCCTGGAAGACTTCGCCTCCGCGTACATGGCCTAGAACAATACCTCAGAGGAATTCATGTGGAGGATGGACGAACAAGACAAGAGTATCCAACAACAGCAGAACGCTATCAGCGATATTAAAGACATGCTATATGTTTTGCTGGAATTGGAAAAGACAAGGTTGAAGAATGCATTTTCACAGATGCCACCCCATGACCCAAAAATGGACAAGGGAAAGAGGGCAGAAGAAGAGGGCCATACTCTTTGCATAAATAAAGAAGAAGAAGAACATCATGGGGATGATGACAATCACTCCATGCATCAGGAAGGGAACGCGAATGTTGTCTGGATGGAGAGTTTTCAAAATCATTTGAATGCCCTCATGCATAAGAGTGATTTGCAAGAGTTGGGCATTGTAAGACCATATCCGGTAGAATGGGAAAGCATGCCGTTCCCAGAAAGCTACAAGCTATTGAAGCTCAAATCCTTTGATGGTAAAAGGTCGCCGAATCAGCACATTTACTATTTCAAGTAGCAAATCGGGCATTTAGCTGGAAACGACCCCATCATTACATGGGTATTTGTTAGTACTTTGATAGGACTAGCATTTGAATGGTTCTGAAGGGTAGAACTGGGAACCATCAATTCATGGAATGACATGGAAAAAACCTTCCTGACTAGGTTTTATGAAGACGATATGGAAGTGTCAATGCCAGCGCTTCTGGCCACTAAAAAGAAGAAGGGAGAGTCAACCCGGGACTTTATTAAAGGTTCCAGAATGATTCTCTCAGATACCCATATGGGATGCCAGAGAAGACCCTGGTAGAAACTATCGACATAACCTCTTGACTAAGGTTCTAGTCAGGATGGGAGCAGTGAAGTTCTCGACTTGGAAGGATCTCGTTCTACAAGCTGAAGAGGCTGAGGAAATAACACAAAGGCTTGAAGAAGACGGAGGCGAGGAGAAACAAAGATGAAATAACGACAATAATCATAGGCCTCGGTCCCGAGGATATAAGGGGAAGGAAACAATGGTGGCTAATACTCCGCAGCCCACAAAGTCTTCTCCGAAACTTCCTGCTCAGTCACGTGTGCCTCAAAAACAATATTCTTTTAAAGACGAGCATACGAAGACCATCTTCAACTTTCTCATGACTAAAAAGATGCTAAAGCTGCCAGAATCCAAACTTCCGGAGGAAGCAGGGAGAGTTAATGATCCTAATTATTGTGTCTACCATATGATTATTAACCACCCTACTCAAAACTGTTACATTCTCAATGATAAAATTCTAGTCTTAGTGGACGCCAAGGTCATCAAGCTCCAAGAGCACTAAAAAAAGGTGACCGCGAACATGGTGACTTTCAAGTTCGGTGAAGCACTTGACTGGATAGAGTCAACAGTTCAAGATGGAGTGCAACCCATTTCTAGAGGTACGATGCAGGTCGTGAATTTCGATCCACATCAACAACAGAAGATTGGATTATCCCCCTTCGATACTGATAGAGGGGAGATAATGTGGGTGCATCCAGATCTCCTTAATGATGAACAATGGACTTCCAATTATCTAGAAAAAAGCGAAAAGGGGAGATCCTTACTTCAAATATCATCTCCATAATTTTCGAAGATGACAAAAGTATTCCTACTCTAACAGATTCAGAAGAAAAAATCGGAGACTCTCTGGTGGCTGATGCGGATCTACCTCCCTCTGGAACCCGTTCGGAAAAAGATTACTTGAAGAATTATGGACAGGCCGCGGAATCCCGGCCATTTCTAGAGAAGATCAAAGAAAAAGAGTTTAAGTTTGACAAAGCTCTGAAGAAAAAAATGAAAAAGAGCCTGCGGAAGATTTACATAAGTCGTTTTAATTCGACATCTTAAGGCAGTTAGCTAATATTCTCGCAAGAATAACCTTGTATGACCTCCTGAGGCTTTCTAAATCAACTAGAGATGGTTTGAGAGAAGCCTTGCAAGATTCAGAGGTATTCCTAGCACAGATACCAGAAGCGGTTGAGAAAGAAGAATCTTTTTGCGCAACAAGTCACCAGACCTCTGGTAAAAACATCCCTTGCATCACTTCCTCTCCGGAAGACATGCAAGTTAGAAGCAATAAGCATCACCGCCCTTTGTATTACAAAGGGTACATAGGGTCAACAGAGATCAATTGCATTCAAGTTGATTCAGGCTCAACCTTAAGCATCATGCCGCGGAGGATGCTACGGTACCTTGGAGTCCCGATGAATAGGTTAGTAGCAACCAGTACTGCTATCTTTGGATTCAATGCCAATGGTAGTAGACCGTTGGGCAAGATAATGTTTAAGTGCCAAATCGACGACCTGAAGACGGAAGTCACGTGCTATATGATAGATGCTGACACGTCTTATAATCTGCTACTGGGGAGACCTTGGATCCATAACAACCTCATTGTGCCATCCACATTAAATCCATGCATGAAATATGTGGATAAAGACGGGAACGTAAAAACGTCGGTCACGAAAAGCAACCCTTTAAAGGAGTCGAAAACTACTTTACTGATGCGTTGCTATATCAAGATGCATTCGATGCTTTAGATCAGCCTGCTCCAGACACCTCTGATAGTGGTGATGAAGCCGACACAGAATCAGGATCTGAAGATTCGGAATCCGACGATGTAATTTCGGACGGTGAGCACATTGTGATAAGTCTTGAAAGCCTTGATGTAAATAACACTATTCACTCTGATGGTGAATTAGTGATAAATGAAAGCTTAGAGTTTGCTTATTCTTCTGGTATTGATTCTGAATCCTCAAGCACTAGCACTGATGCGTTCAGCGATTGTTTAGGTAAAATATGATCTTTGGCTTCTTTCCAAGCACCTATCAGATCGTCCTTTCACGACTGAGTGATGACGATGAAAATGCCAATAAAGCAGTTTTTGAGGTCCCTCCCAAGAACGAAACTCAGAAATCCATAATATTCGGAAAGGCAAGTAACAAAAGCAAAAAGAAATGCTTAGATTCTGAAGAAGAACAGGAAAATCCCGAGTTCTTCCACTACGATGAAAATTCTTATAAACTAATAAAGAAAATGGTGTATAACCTAACCAAAGGCAGGGGGTTGAACTACGAAAAGGGAAGGAGAACAATTCTCCGACCCTTTGTCCTGGAGGAAAAATGCCAGATTATTATCAGAAGACCGGCAGGGGGTTGGGATATGTTACCACTCCCGAAGGTTCCTCAAGTGAGAGAACTGAAAAAGGGCAATTCGACCATTTGTCAGAGTCGTCCTGCTGGGATTCAGATGTCAGTATCGACATGATTTTCCACGAAGTGTCCGCGAACATGGCCTCCGCGATACAAGAAAGCGAAGACCTAGATGAAGCCTCGTCGATAAAAGATGACCCCTAGGTCAAACATCTTAACACGAAGTGGGAAATTCAGTTTGAACAGCGCAAGCCTCCAACCGAAGATAAAGTCATCCAAATAAATATGGGGGATGAGAAGAATCCTAAACCCATATTTGTAAGTGAGAACCTATCCTCGGAAGAGAGAGAGGAATTGATATCCCTCATTCGCGAGTACATCGACATTTTCGCCTGGAGTTATGAGGAGATGCCAGGGTTAGACCCAAGTGTCGGGTTCACAAACTGAACATCCAACCAAATGCTAAGCCAGTAAAGCAACAATAACGAAGATTCCGCCCAAAGATCATGGAAGCTATTGAAGTTGAAATCAAAAAGTTGATCGAGTCAGGCTTTATTCGTGAGGAACAACACCCTGATTGGGTCACGAATATAGTTCTTGTAACCAAGAAGAATGGAAAAATCCGAATTTGTATTGATTTCAGGGATTTGAATGAGGCCCGCCCTAAGGATGAATTTTCGTTACCCATCACAGACGTTATGATAGATAATACTTGTGGGTACGAACGTATGACATTCATGGATGGGTTCTCAGGGTATAATCAGATAAAGATGTACCCTGATAATGAGAAACATACGTCTTTCAGAACATCCCTCGGAGTATACTGCTATACGGTCATGCCCTTCGGCCTAAAAAATACAGGTGCCACGTATCAACGTGCTATGAACGTAATATTCCAAGAGCATCTGCGGAAGACAGTGGAATGTTACGTAGATGATCTAGCAATTAAAAGTAAGAATAAGACTGATCACCTGCAAGATTTGAAGACAGTGTTTGACCTCATGAGAAAACACCAGCTCAAGATGAACCCGACTAAATCTTTTCTGGGGGTCTCTAGTGGGAAGTTTCTCGGCTTCGTGGTTACTTCCAAAGGAATTTATCTCAACCCGGACAAGATTAAGGCTATCCAAGATATGCCACCTCCCTGCAACCTCAAAGAATTAAGGGGACTGCAAGGTAGGCTGGCGTACATCTACAGATTCATATCAAATTTGTTCGGTAAATGTCAGCTTTTTACCAGGTTAATGAGGAAAAGAGTGTCATTTGTTTGGAATGACGCATGCCAAAAGGCTTTCAAAGAAGTCAAACAATACCTCATGAAACCACCAGTGCTCGTAGTTCCAGTCTCGGGAATATCTTTTCTGCTATATGTGAGGACTATGGACCACTCCCTGGGAGCCTTGTTAGCACAGAATAATGAGTTGGGTCACGAACAAGCTATTTATTACCTTAGCAGAATGATGATCGGGGCGGAACATCGATATAACCCAGTGGAGAAGGAATTTTTAGTTTTAGTTTTTGCAGTGCAGAAAATGCGACACTATTTAGTTGGACAAACCATTCATGTTATATCGAGAGTTAACCCCCTGAGAATACTAATGACTAAATTCGGATAGTTGAATTCGAGGCTATCCAATTGGGCTATTTTGTTATCACAATATGATATGCATTTTGTTCCGCAAAAATCTATTAAGGACAGACCGTAGCTGATTTCCTAGCTGAGCACCCAATTCCGGCATCCTCAAAGTTGTATGAAGAAATTCCTGGAGAGTTGGATGAATGAAGTCCGATTCTAAAAGAAGACAACTCGCAAGAGGTTTCGGAGGCAAATATTGTCTTGAAAGGTATATGGCAACTTTTCTTTGACGGCGCCTCCCAAATGGGATCCGAGGGAAAATAATAGCGGCGGTAGGAGTTGTTTTCGTCTCTCCTTACAACTACATCATTCCTCGAGCTTACTCGTTAACAAGTCCATGCTCCAACAATGTTGCGGAGTATAATGCCCTCCTAATCGGCTTAAAGATAGCTAAACAATTGGGGGTCAAATATTTGGAAGCATATGGAGATTCTCACCTAGTCGTAAACCAAGTTAAAGGAGAATATGAGGTCAAACATGAAGACCTTTTGCCATATTATCGCACAGTAATTAAGATAGCCGATGGTTTCTATGTCAGCCACGTAAAGCGCCATCGAAATAGCTATGCAGATTCACTAACTTCCTTAGCTGCTACATTGGCCTTGCCCAAACATGCTAAAAAGCAAATTATGTTAGGGAGCAGAGAATTATTCTGTCTAAAGGATGAACTCAAAGAGGAATTGAGGAAGCAACAGGAAGATGAGATTGGTGTTTTCGAGTCAAACCTAGAACCAAGGGATTGGCGATTCCCTTAGATTACGTCCTTTACAGCATATTACTCGAAGATCCAAAAGAAGTCAGAGCAATCCAAAGAAGAGCTATTCGGTTCTATTATAATGCGGGGCTCCAAACATTGTACAGAAAATCTTATGACAAAATCTTACTTCGCTGTCTCTCTAACCAAGAAGCTCGGAAATAATTGAAGAAGCTCATGCTGGCATTTGTGGAGCACACCAGTCAGGGCCAAAACTCTGGGATAGAATCCGAAGAATGGGTTATTACTGGCCTAAAATGATGACAGAAGCGGTTAACTACGCCAAGAAGTGTAAAGCCTGCCAAATACATACAGACTTTATACATCAAGCTACAGAATATCTCGAACCAATGGCTACATCGTAGCTATTTGAGCAATGGGGTATGGACATTGTCGGGCCGATTTCTCCACCATCAACAAGAGGGCACCGGTTCATTCTAATTATAACAGATTACTTTTCGAAATGGACTGAAGCCATTTCCCTAACCGAGATAAAGTCATCGAATGTGATCAAGTTCATTAAACACCATGTGCTTTATTGCTTCGGATTGCCCAAGAGAATCGTTCATGACAATGGGCCTTAGTTCGTGAGCCAAGTATTTTCCAGATTCTGCAACAAATACATGATTGAAGATGTAGCTTTCTCGCCATATTACCCTGCAGCCAATGGTCTAGCAAAAGCTTTCAACAAGACCATTGTAAAACTCCTCAAAAAGTTTGTGCCATCCAATCAAAGGGACTGAGATGAGAAACTCGGAGAATGTCTGTGGGCATATCGCACTACAGTCCAAACCCCTACTAATGCCACACCATTTTCTTTAGTGTACGGGTCAGAAGCGGTCTTACCTTTGGAAATTTAGATTCCATCGTTATGAGTCGCACTAACGATTAGATGATGCAAGAAGAACGGCATCGGGAAAGGCTCCAAGAATTAGAAGTCTTGGATGATAAGCGGTTGGAAGGTCAACAGAGTATTGAACTATACCAGGCGTGAATCTCCAGAACTTTTAACAAAAAGGCCAAACGAAGAACTTTAAAAGAGGGCGATCTGGTCCTTTCAGTAAGAAGACCGATCATAACTAGCCAAAAGTCTAAAGGAAAGTTCCAGCTAAAGTGGGAGGGGCCTTTTGTCATTGATACAGTTTACTCTTGGCGCATATCGGATGGCGAAACCAAATGCTGATAAGATCATGATGCCAATTAACGGCAAGTTTTTGAAGAAATATTATTCTTAGTAAAACAGCGGAACACCAGTTGTAATATAATCTGGGTATTTCAATACAAATGACGAATAAAAGTTTATCTGTAATCAGGGGTTCATTAACAAAGATTCACAGTTCCAGACTAAAGATTTTTGAGTCACGAATCAAAATTCCAAACTTGCTAAGTTAAAGAATACTTCTAGCGAATCAAAGTTTCTTTCCTCCAAACTTACCAATATATATATATATATATATATATATATATATATATATATATATATATATATATATATATATATATATATATATATATATGTAAAATACCCCTGGCGAATCAAAAGTCGCTGTACTGGAAGTCACTAAACAGTGCAAGTTTCAACATGATCAGTGAAGTTAACAAGAAGTTCTCTCATTCACAGCAGTTTTGAGTGGTTGGAAAATTTTGGGCGATTTAAAGATTATCAAGTTAGCAGTTATCTTTGATAATCAGTATCAAAATTATTCATCAATCACTTTTGGTTATGCAAAAAGAAAGAACCCCTTTATTCATTATTAGATCAAAATTACAGAGAGTTCCCTAGCACTATACAATCAACAAGAATGAATACAAATCACTGATATGAGGAAAAGTAAAAATTTGCTTCTGTAGCCTCCTCTTCCAAGAGCGGTTTAAAGACAAAAAGTCTGCTCCTGTAGACTCCTCTTCTAAGATAGCGAACTTGAATCTGTAGCCTCCTCTTTTAGCGTGGCTTAGATCAAAAAGTTTGCTCCTGTAGTCTCCTCTTCTAGGATAGCGAACTTGCTTCTGTAGCCTCCTCCTTCAAAGACGGCTTAAAAGTAAAAAGTTTGCTCTTGTAGTCTTTTCCTGCCAACGGTTAGGGCCTCCAAGTTGGTTTGCTCAGTCATGATCAACGTCACCAATGACTTGATTAATGCAAAACTGGGCATACCAAATGCATGTTCCCAAACATACAATGTGAGGAATTGCTGAAATTGAGTGCCGCCCTAGCCATTTAGCACCCCAACCTTGCGGGATGCTAGGCAAGAAATAAGACGATACCACAGACCCGAAATCTTTTCTCTCATGGAAAATACATGAGACCTTCTGATACCCCAGAGGTATTGGAAGCAATTACAAGCCCATCAGGTCTAGGTCATTGTTAAGGAGAATGACTACGGTTATCTCCTGCAGCCAATTCAAACTCTTGTTAAAAAAAGAAGAGAGAGGATGATATTGATCAGAAGAAGAAATTTACCTTAATTAAGGAAAATGACTACAGTCATAAGAACCTTTCGGTGGAAAATCCCTCTGGATGGATGCAGTCTGGAGGTCTTGTTACATGCCAACTCCCATCCATCGCTTCGGTTGGAGAAGAAGAAAATACGGCTTGACGAATAAATCAACTACCAAAGAAAGGAATAGAAGACAAGGGATAAGAAACTTTTCTCACGTCAAAATGATCCTTCATGGAAGAGATCATGCGTCTTACATAGACTGTCTTATGGTTAGATCTTTTGTTGGGAGAAGATAAGACCAAATCTTCGGTTAGGATTCTCAATTCAAATCCCAACAGAATTTATTACTGTTGCATGGGACGCTTAGATTTCACAACCAAATGATCTCACCATTAATAAAAGCGTATGATGCTTGGGATTTCGCACTGGTTAATCATATAAAGGGTTATGTCATGATTTGTGGAAGCCACTGCAAATTCTTAAAGAAGAATTTTTATCTTGCGAACTACAGGATGAAAAGACACGAATTTGATGAAAGTTCATGAAGGTTGCATACATTTGACAAAGGAAAGAATCTTGCTAATATAAAGTCGCGGTCTTGATATGTAAAAACATGCTTGATACATAGATACCATGGATCCTACACAAATTCGCGGACTTCAAGACACAAGATAGCAAGTTTGACATGAGTCTCTGAAGCCAAACGCAAAATAGCAATTATGAAGTGCAAAATTATGTTTACTACACAAAAGATATAACATGTCATGAAGAGTAAAAGGGAATTATGAGAGAGATTACAAAAACTCGGACAAAAAAAAAAAAAGATTCTCTTATGCAATTCGATGATTTAAGAGGCCCTTTATCTTCTCTTCAGCATCACTGATTTCCTACTGGATGATCTCATAGGCTTGAACAGTGGCTTGGCGACGCAATTCCTCTTCACTAGCAATGGTACTCTGTGCTGAAGCAGCCTCCAGTGCCTCTAGTTTGGCTTGCATCGCCTGAAGATCTTTTATTGCGTTATCTCGTTGTCTAGATAAGGTCATAAGATTCTTAATTGACTCATCGCGTTCTTTAGTAATCTTAGCTAAGAAAGCCTGAGCTTTAGCGATGGACTCCTGGGTCATGATGATGGCCTGGTCATGATTCTTGACAACCGAGGCAGTAGTCTCTACTTGAAAAGTTAAAGATTGACTGTCCGATTGGCTCTTCTCAAAGGAAGCCCTGCAAGCATCAATTTTCTCTTTGAGCTCCTTATGGAGCCCAAGTTGCTCCTCCATCAGCTTCTGGAAGGTAGCTTCAACTACTTCAGATTTGTTAGCACTCGGCAATCTTGACAAAGACTCGGCGTAGCCTTAAAGTTGAACTATCATAAGCCTATAAGGAGCAGCTTTTTCCTCCCCGCCAATGCTGACTATACCAATCAAGTAAAAATAAAGAATATTGGAAAGAGAAGCAAAAGAAGCCCCTTTCAGTATGTTCTCAATGCAACGATCCAGAAAGTGGAGAAAAATTTCCACTGTATCCTTCAACAGGTTGATTTCAAAAGCATCAACCTCCACATGGGAAGAATCAGTAACAACTGGAGCTGGTGTATCCTAGACTGTACTTTGTTACATAGAAGCAGTAACACCAGTACTAGAAACAATAACTTCTACACACTCAGCAGAAGCAATGGTTGCAGCAACCCTGGTCGGAACGGTATGGGTGGCAGTTTCCATTGGAGGAACCGCTACTTCAGAAGTATTGGCCGCAAAAACAGTGGTCTCAATCACCTCGCAGGCTGCTTCAGTGAGGACATCCACGATGGTGCTATCCCGCAGAGTATCGTCTACAGCCATATGCTCCGAAGATGGAGTTGAAGAAAGAGTTGTTAAAAAGGAAGTTGATGATTGAATGTTACAGTATCGTTAAATAATGGCATAATTTCAAAAAAAAAAGGAAAAATATGGATGAAGTATAAAGGTAAACCTGAAGGATGAACACTGAATTCTCCAGGTCCGTACACCTCGGCTCGAACGTCTTCACATAAGTAGACATATTTGCTGTGATATGATGGAGGAGTACTAGAACCAAGATCTTTACTGCTAACATCATCATCATCTCCCCAATCATCATGATTTGTTGGAAGAGATGCTACTTTGGAGATATCTGATGCACAAACTTCCCCAATTATCTCCACCTCGTCATCGACAACTTGATGAGTAAGGGTCGCAGAATCCCCTTGTGCAGTAAAAGAAGGGGCAGCCACTTCATCCCCAACAATAGTTTGGCATGTAGACTCTTCTTGTGAAACAGTAGGCAGAGTAGCTACTTCATCCCCAACAACAGTCTGGTGAACGGGTGGTGCAGAATCTTCTTGTGCAGGAAGAGCATAAGAAGTAGGAGCAGTCACCAATGTAGAGTCATTATGGAAAACGGGCCCTTGACTTCGACGTTTCTTGGAAGAACGAAGAATTAAAGCCGAGTCATCTTCATCTTCCCCTGGTTCCTCCGCAACTGTTTCTAGAGCTAATCCAACTTCAGATGGTATGTCCTGCGGAGCAGTAGGCAAATCACTGAGATGCCTCAACCTCTTCTATTTGTACGAAAGCTTCTTTGGAGGAGACTTCGGCTGAGGAGAAGTCTCCTTCGGCGTTGGAAGTGGAGAAGCATCAAGGGAAACAGGTTGGGCAGATGCGATCACCGCACTATCATCTTCCTCTCCTTGTTGGACTGTTGGTTCCATGTCTTCCGAACCACATTCTGCTCTGAAGTCCTCCATTCCAACCACCTTTGTATTGCCAACCTTCTTTTTCTGAGCATACCATACTCTAATATCTTTCAAACAAGTAATATTGGTGTTGAAATTATGAGGGGCGGAGTTAGCATCCGCGTACCTTTTGCAGAAACTGAAACTCATATACAAGTTCGGAGTTTTGAGCGGAAGATCGACTCTGGCTTGAGTACCACCCGCGATGAAGTGGAACCAAGCCCGAGCTCCTTCAAGCAATTTTTTGACAAAACTTAGTTTCTTGTTGGGATTGCCAACATAGAGCTGATCATACCCGAACTGTCGAGCAAAGTGATTCGGATAATATGGCTCTATATAACAGTGGTTCCCCAAACGGAGAACCTGATGCCCTGGACATATATTTATCAACCGCCAGAAACATCCTGGGGACAAAGCAGTAAATTTGTCAACACCAGCAACGTCCGCAAATTCTTCCCCATATTCAGCATTTGGAAAGTAGGGGAAACATTTAAACAACTCAAAGTTCGTGTGATAGCGAAGGGTCTTGCGAATTGCAGCCATATAGCCCCCTTTCTACTGCGATCTCTCATAATGTTGTACTTTGGAGCACTCAAATCAACCTGTGAATCAGTATGACTCATTAAGGTGGGGCAGTGCAAGACCAACCATGTCATGATATAAGTATAAGGAAGCTCCGCGCGGATTGGGGATTTTAGTAATTAACTCCCTTCTGTTGTTCTGCTCCTTCTTAACATTGCAGAACTTATCCACCAGCTTCCTCAATCCGCTTTGGATACTGCACACCATCGTGAGCAATAAGCTGAGCTGCCGACCAAATGCGAGCAAGACGGCCGGGAATATTGCTCTGATGGGTATGGTATTCTGTGAAGGAATTACACATTTCTTCAACCAAAGTATCAAATAACCTGCTAGGAAAGCTGGATCAGATAAAGGTTGAAGAGCTTGATAGTGAAAGTTTTCAAAGGATGTTCCAGCTTTGAATACATTTTCATCAGATTTGGCAACATAAGTATCTGTCCCGAAGTTGGCAATCCTTCTCTCAACCTCCTTATCAGAAACCAGAGGGAGACAAGTAAAATTGGGTCTATTCTTCGAAAAATTCAGAAGAAGATATTGCAGCCACTTCTTTTGCTTTACGGTGTAGGTGCTAGACATATGAATACAAATGTGATAGTGGCAAAGCAATTCCGAATAGATATCATAGACCATAGGGTCTCGAGTCTTCAATAAATGAAGCTCTTCCCCGGTAGGGACATACTCCTCATATGGGATGTCTCCCATAGGTAGTCCTGAGATTTCATGCATCTCATGCAGGGCGAAGCCCAATTCGCCGTGGGGAGAAAAGACTGTACAAGTATCAGGGTTATACAATTCCAACAAAGAAAAGAAATGGAATTGACTAGCAGGAATGCCGTGCTAAACCGCCCTAATGGCACGGTAAAGATTCACATGCTGGAGCTAATCTCTGAAAGCTCTCAGAAAGAAGTCAGTTAAGATTGCCTATTCCCCTTTCGAAGAATAGTGAACCCATCCAGGAGGACGAAAGTCTTGGACTGGAAATTTCCCTTGCGCATTAACAAACTGGTGCAGGAAAGTCTGGGCAACTATGGGTGTTTCACCTATAGGAAAATCCTGTTTGAAAGATCCTGGAGATAATCCGCAAAAATGCTTCCTAGTACAACGAGGAAAGGCACCTTGCGAATTGAATGCTCCTAGCATGACACTATCTTGCGGTTTATTTAAATGCCAATCCATTTGTCTAGGAATGGAAAGAGATTGAAAAAACAGAAACGGGTAAGATTGCTCCATGTTGGGAAGAAATAAGTTACGACCGTTAACTTGGCGAAGCCATTTGTAATCTCTGTCATCCAGACCATCGTCAGGTGCCGAGAGGTGATCACCAAATAGGAAAGCAGGTTTGTTCAACAAAATTCGGTTGTCCCCTTCGAAAGGAGCAGTAGTCATCAGTTCTCGCAATATCGAGTGAGTAGAATTGAGAATTTTACTTTCCCTTTCTTGGCCACTAGAGGCGGTGCAACTTAGAAAAGTTTGGCTGAATCTAAACTCCTCTTCCCGTCATAGCCGCCAGAAAACCAAAATAATGGTCTTTCGGCCAGGGATTTAAAGCGTAATCAACTGCAAAGAGGATTTTGAGATCAAAACAAAAGGAAAAAAAGAAGACTTTCCATAAAAAGAATCGTCTTACTTCCAACCAAGGGTTCCTGTCGAACCACTATGGAACTAGAAGTGGTCCGAGAGTCCCGATGACTGCTTGCAGAAGCATCAGATGAAGAAGCTTTCTTTGGCATCTTTTGCAGATTAAAGAAATCTTTCACGAAAAAAATTGGAGGTTAACGGAGGCCGAAGATGAAAAGCCTTGAAAACCTTGAAGATGAGCTTGGAGTTCAAATTTCTTAGAAAGAAGTTGGAAATGCCCTATTCCATGAAACCGAGATTATATAACAGATGATTTGAGAGCCGAGATTTTCGGATGGATGTGATCTCTGACTCGAATCTCGTGAGTACATTTTCATTTAATGCAGCTCAGAGAATGTCTCAATTCCTATGCCGTATAAAGTAACCGCCTTCCATATTTTCCGCAATAAAAAATAAAGGTTCGCGACCCTAATACAGAGTCGTTTTCTCCTTAAAAAATGAAGGTTTGTGAACCTAACACAGAGTCGTTTTCTCCTTCAAAAATGAAAGTTTGCGAACCTAATACAGAGTTGTTTTCTCCTTCAAAAATGAAAGTTCGCGACCCTAATACAGCGTCGTGTTCCTTTCGAAATGAAAATTTGTGACCCTAATACAGAGTCGTATTTTCTTTAAGAGTTGAAAATCGAGGCTCTAACATAGAGTTGCATTTTCCTTCAAAAGTAGCAAGTTTACGGCGCTAATACACAGTCACATTCCTTTCAAAACGGGAGTTCAAGACATTGAGACAGGATTATGCTGCCCTCAATTGAAAGTTCTAATACAAAATTGCACTCTCGGAAATATAGAAGATGGATATTCTAATACAGAATCCTACGTCACATCAAAAGAAAATGTTATATCCAAAGTGTTCCAAAACACCTCAGAGGATCATGAGAGTTTTAAAAACTTTGGAGGGGGTTTTGTTGGCGAAAAATTTCGGAGTCATCTGTTAGAAAAATAAAGCAGATCCGCGAATTTAGGGTTTTAGGTCCACAACTCAGCAGATCCGCGAACCTAAATTTTGAGATTCGCGACCCAGCTATGATAGAACAGATCCGCAAATCTAATGCTGAGATTCGCGATACTACCCATATCTTGCGGGGAGAGATTTAATATAAAGTCACCTGACCCGAATAAGGGGAGTTGCCACCTCGGATCGTGGAGCTAACTGCCAAACGAATATAGCGGCATTATTTCGATCGTGAGAGTAACTACCCAACGAATATGATGGCACTTCTCGAGTAGTGGGGCTAACGGTCGAACGAATGGAATGAGGACGTTGCCCTAAAACCCCTATAAAAAGTTGGAAAATAGAAAGAGAAGGGATCGATCATCTTCTTTTAAAATTACCCTTTGTGATCAGAAATCCATAGCTTTTCTGCCAATTGATAGAGTTTATGCAGAGTGTCAACGGAGAGCAAGATCGTCCTCCACAGCTATCTCAGAACTCAACTTTAAACAAAGAGAAATTTGATTTTTTTCCTCATCTTCTGTAAACGAGAAACCGTTAAAATTGTAATTCTTTATTGAAATAGCTAGTAGAGAACCATTTACAATTTTATGGCGAACACTTGTACATATGGTGAGTGAATTTAATGATTACATGCTTAACTTGGAATTGACTGATGAATAAATCACATATATTTTAGAAATGTACCGTGCATACCTAGTACTATGACCATGACACTGGTCACCCTTGAACTACTCACATTTTAAGTATATTTGTTCCATGCATATATCCAAGACTAGGGTTAAGATATTGGTTTCCGTTGAACCAACCATACTTCTAAATGCAATAATAGTAATGGTGCCAACACCCATCATGATGTACATCCTAAACAAGATATGACTTTCACAACACACATCTATATCATTCAATTCTCTCACAACCTAGCTGTTATTGATTGCAATTGACCATAAAACAACCAGTTACGATAGAGTAAGAGTTACCACAAGACTATATCAATAGTTAGGACAAATAAGCTTTTTTTTTATACATGAATAATAATTTATCATGAGTTCTGCTGATTGGGTAAGAAATTAATATTAAAATTGTAACGAACAATTCCCTTGGTGATTTTATAAATTAATAAAAAAAATTCAATTTTAAAAAGGTCTTTCTTAAAAGAAGATAAGGATAAATAAATTTAATTAAATTGCTTGAAATAACATGATGAGACCATGACTTGAACCTTACACCTCTTAAAATCCAATCCAAACCTAGATCACTAGGCTAGAAACTTAATTGAGATTATAAAACAAAATTTATAATTTAAAGTGATTTAACATCTTGTCAAGTTAATCAATTTAACTTGAATTAGAATCCCTTAATAGGCTTTCCTTCTAAAAGATAAACAAACGATCCCTCAATTTCTTATAAAAGAGAGACCCTGGACGCAACTTGTACTTCCCCAAGCAGAGATAAATCAGAGAGAAAAGAACAAACTAGAGAAGGACGGAGAGAGACGAAGAAGGATTAACGCTAGTAAAAAATTTAATTTTTTCGAGATCTTTGAACACACAAAACTGTTGTCATCCAACCCAAGTGAATCCATGACTCACTCTAACATGCTAGGTATTATGTTTAGAGTTAATCTATTGGTTTAGATATTTATAATATGATTGTATTAATTTTAGATTTGTTATTTTTCTAATAATCATGGGAATGATAGGACCTTGATAGATTTTTTTTTTCTTTTTGATTATATTTAACTAGTTATTAATCTATGAAATCATATTATTAATGTTTTAGAATAAAAATTATCCTTAAAAAGTGTAAAAAAATCATATTTTCATTGGTTTTATTGATGGACCAAAGAAGCTACATAACGACTCTAATTTTTAAGCCCCCTATATAGGTTTATTCCGTACCATCTCGAGAGCCCAAATACTATACGAGCGGATACTAAGTAAATTGAATTATATCTTTTTTTATCTTCAATTTCAAATTCTGCATAGCAGGGACCTCTTATCTTATTATTTTGATTTTTCATAATTTTTTGGAGTTATTCTGGATGGGTTTATTTTCGGACAAATATTCGATTAAAATAATTAAATTAAATCTAAAATTTCAATTTTAACCTTTTCCCCACCTTATATCTATCTCCAATAGGTCTGCATCCTTAATTGACCAATTTTGGATAGGAGTTGATCAATGGCGAACTTGTAATTAAAATGAAGTTAAATGTTTTTAACATAGCAGTATATCTATTTTCCAACAGCTATTTGATCCCTAAAATAAAATCAGAAGAATCTGAAAAAAATCAATCTTCTTTCTCTCTTATTCCTCTCCATTTTCTTTAAACTTCCAATCCTAATTCCTTTTCAAATTCCCTTAAATAAATTATAAAATAATCAGTCTAAGAATGGATTGAAAATCTACTATATTACTCTATGAGCTTTGTTCTTAAATTTTCCTTCTTCAAATGAGCTATAATCTCCTCTATCAATGTGGAAAAACCTTCTCCAATACCCGCCATTGTCCTTTAGAGTAATTCGTGGGAAATGTTTACACTTTTTAGGGTAATCACATCAATATCGATTTTTTTTTCTGATTTGGATTCAATAAGAGGTAAGAATATAATCTCAAATCTTTTAAATTTATATTTTCTTCATGTAATATCCTCACATATGATAACAGATATATTATGAACCCAATTTTAAGATATTACATGCTCAAAATTGCATTTATCTTAAGTTTCGTTGCACGTGTCATACCGTGCATGTCACATGTGCACAAACCATATTGTTGTCCAGATATACACAGTAGTCCATCTTAGATTTTTCATAACTTTTACATCTTAATTTCGATTGACCATATTCTAGTGTCATTTGAAGATGATTTACTAACTTATAATTTTTTCAATTACAGTGGATTCTAATTTAGCCATTTATCTAGCCAAAAATTACTTGGAAGTTACCACTTGCTGCTGTACCAGGTAAGCAGCTGAGCAGAGCACATGGTAAAATGGCCAAAGTTTTTGTTCTAAAACTTCACTTAAGCTCATTCATAGTTTATTAGAAAGATAGTTGAATATCTAGAATTGATTAAGATATTAAGACTAAATCAAATCATTTTTGGGTCAAAATTAATTTGGAAATTTACTTGTTGCTGCTTAGCTTAACAACAGGTCTATGGTAAAATAATCATAAATTTTACTCAAAAATTCCAATTTAACTCATTCAAAATTCATTTAAAAGATAATTGAATTATCTCGAATTTATTCAAATTTTAGACTCTAAATTTAATTACTCATGGTCAAATCCAATCTAAAAGTTTACTTGTTAGTGTTATAGCTTGGTAGCAGTAGTAAAACAATCATAACTTTTTTTTTAGAATTCTAATTAAGCTCATTTAAATTTATGGGAAAGATAATTGAATTTTCTACAATTATACAAAATCTTAGTCTCTAATTCTATGTTTATCCTAATCAAATAAGACCTAAAAGTCTGATTATCCACCAAATTACAGAAGCATAGGCATATATGTTATGTCCGTGTATATACTGCTTGACATATGATAAGATACACACGTACACATATTTAATAATACTTGTTTTTATCTATACATGGTGAGTTCATACTTTGTCATAGCTCATATCTAGGCATATATGCCATGTTTGTGTATATACTATTTGATTTAAAATATGATATACATGCACGCATATTTATTTACTTATGTTATATCTATAAATGATTTTCCTGCTTGGAAATGATATTCCATGCATGTGAACATGTTCATAACTCTTGTATTCGTAAGTATCATTCTTGTATTGTTAGTATCTCTTTGCGTGTTATTTTATATTCTCATGAATATTGATATATGAATTCTTATTACATATGTCACATCCATTCTTAGCATGCCTACATTGTGTGTATGGCAAAAATGAATGGTAGAATGAAACACATATTCTCGGAGTCTTTTGTTTTGTTCGGGATGTATTCGTTGATCTATGGACTAACACTATCAGTTTCTTAGTTTGCTTAGCGGCAGACACGGGCTCGTGTAGAGACTGGTATTTGAGACCATGATCTCAGATACACACAGAATTTAAGATTTTAGTACTTGTTTGCTTAATGAAAAACATCCAGTCCGTGTGAGGACCGGTATTTATGGTCATGGTGTTGGATGAGTATGGTACACTTCTGTAACACGTGAATACTCTCACCAATCAGTTTCAAATTAATATAATAGAAAGTACATCCATTTGCTTGATTATGTTATATTATAAATACCATGTACTACATGATTCATATTATATTTTGTATAACATGTTGTTTAATCATATAGTTTGATCATATTATACTACATATACCAATTGCTTCATGATTTTTGTTACATTTTGTATACCATGTACCACATTATTCTTGTTATATTTAACATACCTTGTTACTTGATCACATTATACTATATATACCATGTATGCCATGATTCATGTTATATTTAGCATACTTTAAGATACATATGCATACGTCTTTTATGTTATTTGCTACTATCATGCTCCATCCACATTCTTATATAGTTTCTATAGAATTACACGAGTTTGGATTTGTATTCTCTTTTAGGTTCTAATCCCTGAGATTATTTAACCCTAGTTCTACCAGCCAAGACAGAGGTAGCAAAGGAGGAGGACCCACCCCTCGAGAATCCATATTTTCATGAGCAGGTCAAGCACAAGTAGCTAGTTTCTTGTAAGATTCTTAGTCTTTTTATGTATATATCAATTTGGGTTGCATGTGCATATGTATCCTACTTTCTAATTCTGTCCATGGTATCCAGATACTCTTGTATATATATTAGTATTTATATTGTTTTATTCTGACATTGTACTTGACTTTATATGAGCAATCTTTAGATATATATATATTACTTATCATTTCCATTTATCTGTTTTTAGATATTGATATATTTATTCTTGTGATGTTGTGGCAAATAGATTCAGACTTGTGGTATGTATATCTCATATTAGCGCACTTTCATATATCTTGTCTGTGATTGTATGAAAAAAACAGTTTCGTGCACTCTGGTATTGAGTACCCATCGGTGACACCTTATCCATTATTGAGACACACACTCTGGCCCACAAATGTGATTTCAGGCATCACAAAGTGGTATCAGAGCAGCCATTATTTTTATCATTTGACCCATGACTTTAGGATTCTACCACACTTATGCAAAAAATATCCATTAACATTTCCTTATTTCGTTATCTTGTTCTATATCATATTCTTTATTTCCAGTTTGGATTCTGTTATTTTCTCTATAAGCAACATGTGCTTATTGTTTTATTGTTAGGAGCATGTCGTAAATTATCAGATTTGTACAAATGCTAATGACATTCTTACCAAATATTTATATATAAGAACCCCAAAATGACATTATTTGGGATCACAGGGTGGACACAGGGTATCATAGGACCTGTAAGTGTATTTAAATATCTAATTAAAACAAAGCCATACTTATAAGTTGCATTCACTATCTATACCAAAGTGGATTTTTGTATATATTGTTAGAAATATATACAAAATTAATATCTTTAGGTTAAAACATGAAATGTAGTTATGCTATAATGTGGCTGGGGTAAAAATAGAATTGAGTTTGGATCCAAGATTATTAATACGTATGGTAAAATCGTTACTAATACGATAAAAAAAAGTCCAATATTGGCTCATATTCCCGATATAGTCCAATATCCTGCTATATGATTTGAAGATTATCCATCTGATATGATTCCGATATTTGATACTTAGAATTTTGGTAATCGTGATAGAAAACCTATGCTAATAACTATTTTGAGTAATTAAGAAAGATATTTGAAAGGTGAATTTGTCAACGCCTTATAGAAGATACGAAAGATCGATCGATCGACACAATTTCTATTGTTGTTAATCCGGTCTACAACCGTGACTATGGTGTTAGAGCTGTGACATGATATTTTAGCTTATGCTATGACATGAAATTCCAGTTTCTATCATGATAGGATCTGTAGTCCCAGCTTTACAGAATACTCTCATAATAAGCAATTTTCTCCACCAATCAGTTTCATCAAACTTTAACATTGTATTACATAGGAATTGAATACAATACTGTGGGGATGATATTACCACATTATACTTAATGGGACTTTATTTACTTACTTGAGTATTCAAGAGACATATTGACCACTCTTGGATTTAAACTCTTATTAAACCATCAAGGCTACACCATCTATCTTATTGTTATCTTCTATTCTTGATTTAAATTTTGAAAACAAATTTTTTTTTGGTGGGTAGTCTGTAATGACTCTAATCCTTAAGTTCCTATGTTAGTTTATTCCGTATCAGCTCACGAGTCTGGATATTGATACAAGCGAATATTGAGTAAACTGAGTTACATCTTTCCATCTAGTCATCAATTTCAAATTTTGTAGAGCGGAGACCTCTTATCTTATTATTTTGAGTTTCTCATAATTTTCTTAAATTATTCCGGATCGGCTGATTTTCGGACAAATATTTGATTAAAATAAACAAATTAAATCTAAAGTTCCAATTTTAACCTTTTTTCCCACCTCATATCTATCTTCAGAAGCCCAACATCTTTATTTGACCAATTTTGAATAGGAGTTGACCAATAACAAACTTGTAACTAAAATGAAGTTTAAGGGTTTTTAAACATGGCAGTATACCTATCTTTCAACAGTTGTTTTACTCCTCAAATAAATTTAAAAAAAATCTGAGAAAAATCAAACTTCTTCCTCTCGTATTTCTCTCCATTTTCTCTTCAGGCTTCAAACCTTAGTTTTTTTGAAATCCCTCAATTAAATTGCCAAATAATCAGCTTGATGATGAGCTGAAAATACACTATATTACTCTAGGAGTTTTGTTATTGAGTTTCTCTTCTTCAAATGAACTCAAATTTTCTCCATCAATATGGAGAAACCTTCTCTAGCACCTACCCTTATCCTCTAAAGTGATTTTTGAAAATTTTCTATACCTTTGAAGGGTAATTGCATTAATATCAGTTCTTTTTCGATTTTGGTTCAATAGGAGACAAGAATACACTTTCAAATCCTTTAAACTTGTGCTTTCTTAATGTGATATCCTCACATATGTTATCAGATATATTATTAATCCAATTTCAATATTGTACATGCTCAAACTTGCATTTATCTTGAGTTTCATTGCACTTGTCATATCGTGCATGTCATATGTGTACAAACGGTGTTGCTGTCCAGACATACGCAATTGTCTATTTTAGAACTGCCATAATTTTTGTATCTTAATTTCGATTGATCTTATTCGAATATTATTAGAAAGGTGTTTTACTAAACTATAATTTACCTAACTATAGCGGATCCTAATTTAGCTATTCAATTGGCCAAAAATTATCTGGAAATTCACCACTTGCTACTGTACCAGGTCAGTAGCTCAACCAAGAAAGTCCATAGTAAAATGGTCATAAACTTTGTTCTAGAACTCCAATTGAGTTTATTCAAGATTTATTGGAAAG
The DNA here is from genome assembly GCA_036321105.1 of Dracaena cambodiana. NCBI lineage: Eukaryota > Viridiplantae > Streptophyta > Magnoliopsida > Asparagales > Asparagaceae > Dracaena > Dracaena cambodiana. The sequence continues at coordinate 21,471,939 of JAYEPQ010000020.1, read as the reverse complement.
ATAATTAAATTATCTAGAAATAATTAAGATATTAGGATCTAAATCAAATCTTATTAGAGCAAAAATAATCTAAAAATTTACTGGTTACTATGATAGCCTAGTAGTAGTAGGTCCATGGTTAACCAATCATAACTTTTGCTTTAAAACTCCAATTTAGCTCATCAAGATTCATTAGAAAGATAATTGAATTATCTATAATAAGTCAAATCTTAGACTTAATTTATTTTATTCATGGTTAAATCAAATATGAAACTTCATTTGTTACTGCTATATCTTGGTAGCATTTGGTCCATGATAAAATAACTATAACTTTTGTTTTAGAGTTCAATTAAGGTCATTTAAAATTATTTGGAAAAATAATTGAGGTTTGTACAACTATATAATATCTTATCCTCTAATTTCATGTTTACACTAGTCAAACAAGACCAAAAAGTCTGAATATCCGTTGAATTGCAGAAATATAGCCAAATATGTTATATCCGTACATATACTGCTTGACTTATGATATGATACACATGTACACATATTTAATCACTCTTGTAATTGCTTGTACATGGTGAGTTTAAACCTGTCATAACTCATGTCTAGGCATACATGCCATGTTTGCACATATAATACTTGGTTTAAAGTATGATATACATGCATACATGTTTATTTACTCATGTTGTACTTGTACATAATTTTCTTACTTGGAAATAATACTGCATGCATCTGAACATATCCTATTACTCTTGTATTTGCCAATATCATTCCTGTATTTATTAATATCTTTGTGCGTGTCATTTCATATTCACATGGCTATTGATATATGAATTTTCATTGCATGTCACATTGATACTTAGTATACACTACATTGTGGAAATGGGGGAAATGAATGGTAGAATGAAACACATATTGTGAGAGTCTTTTATTTTGTTCAGGATGAATTCGTCAATCTGTGGACTAGCACTATTGGTTTTTTAGTTTGCTTAGCAGCAGACATCTGGATCATGTAGAGACCGGTATTTGAGGCTATGATCCCGATAAACACAAGATTTGAGATTTCAATATTTGTTTTCTTAATGGCGGGCATCCGGTCCATGTGAGGTCTGGTCCATGTGGTCGTGGTATCGGATAAGCACTGTACACTCCTAAAACACATGAATACTCCTACCATTTAGTTTCAAATTAATATGATAAAAGTACATTTATTTGCCTAATCATGTTATATTATAATATGCATACCATGTACTTCATGATTCATAATATGTTTTGCATACCATATTACTTAATCATATAGTTTGAGCATGTTATACTATATATACCAATTACTTCCTGATCATGTAGGATCCTCATTCTTTTTTTGTATATATTAATTTGACTTGTATGTGTATATATATCCTACTTTTTAGTTCTATCCGTGGTATCCAGATACTCTTGTATATATATTTAGTATTTATGTTGCCCTATTCTAATATTATACTTGACTCTATATAAGTAATTTTTTGATGTATATATTGCTGATCATTTCCATATATCTGTTTTTAGATATACCTATATTTATACATGTGATGCTGTGGTAGATAGATTTGGACCTGTGGTATGTATATCATATTATCGCGCTTTTATATCTCTTGTCTGTGATTGTATGAAAAAATGGCCTCGTACACTTCAGTATTGAGAGTACATATTAGTGACACCGTACCCATTATTAGAACACACACATACTCGGGCCCACCAGTGTGATTTAAGGCATCACAGGCTAGAAACTCTCCGTTTCTAGGACCTATCGGTAAGGCTACTTATAGACAACTACCAGAGAATATCAAGTCCATTGACCTATCAGTAAGGCTACCTGTTGATTAGGATCAGAGGGCATCAGTAACTATGATTTACCGATTGGGATATCGGTAGGTCAGTGGGCTGATATCATTGATATATGGGGCCTACTAGTAGGTCCATTGATATCCCAGTGTACCAGAGCCCTGTACATGATATTGTACAGAGGGTAGATGAGGTTTTATTGAGTTTCAAGCAAGAGTGAGAGCTTTCCTCATCTAGTTAGGCTAAGGCAAGGCCGTCGACGCATGTTCGTTGATCCTCTCCCCAAAAGTCTATTTCTTTTCTAGGCCCCAATTAAGATCATCCAGAAGTAGTTTGAATCTTTAGTGCGGAGATAGTTATAGTTGGTCATGCTGAGGAAATTCCTTACCTACATTAGTGATGTTGGAAAACATTAAGGAACTTCAGTATGTCTGGCTGGATTGTTCCCTCCTGAGAAAGGGGAGAATCAGTCGCTTCAACTGAGTTATTTTACTGGTGTGATTTTATGTCATTGTAGATTTCATGATTATGATATCTAATCACTCAGTTACATGATAATCATTAAAATAACACCGACTATCAATTTGATTATTGTTTTGTGAATTTTAATGTAACATGTTTCCTTACTAATATTGAAAAATATCTATCGAAACCAAATTGATTAATTGACGACAAATAAATGCGTAGATGAGATTGTAGTGATATTGATATTGTTTTGATCTTGATATTGAAATTGAATGCATCACTATTGACATCAAATTGAAAGATTGAATGGAAATAATTGAAATTACATGAACACATAAATTTTATTGGAGGAAACATAAACTCGTAAGATTTAGCGCTTACATTTGAATGTAATTGAACTATTGAACTCTTGTATTGATTGTCATTGAACTTAGGATAGATAAGCTCTAACGAAACTATTGATTGCATTAGCAATTGAACTTAGGCAGGATAGGCTCCAACCAAACTATTGATTGATTCGTGTTTTCATAGTAAATAGTGATGCACTCAGACTGATAAATTTTGTGTTAGCTGTATTTCCAAAATATCATAATTAAAGTGATCGGTAGCCCTGAGATCAATACTGGCGGATACTGAGTAAATTGATTTATATATTTCTTTTTAATTTTTAAACTCAAATTTTGCATAGCAGGGATCTCTTATCTTATTATTTTGGGCGCATTCATAATTTTTTGGGATATTCCAAATTAGCCAATTTTTGGACAGATATCGATTAAAATAATCAATTTAAATCTAAATTCAAACTTTTTTCATTTTCCATACTATTTTCATCTCCAGCAATCCAGCAGCCTACCTTGACTATTTTTGGATAGAATTTGACCGAATGACAGTTTTATAATCATGACAAAGTTTAAGATTTTTTTATATTGCATTATACGTCTTTTTCACTACCTGTTTAACCCCCTAAATAAATTTAGAAAATTAAAAAAAATCAGGCTTATTCCTCTCATGCGCCACTTCATTTTCTCTTTAGAGTTCTAACCCTAGCTCTTTCTCCAATTTTCTTAAATAATTTGCCGAATAATCAATTTGAAAAAGGACTGAAAATCTACTGTATGGCCCTATGAATTAGTATCATATATTGTATTTTTCTCTCATATTTTATCTATTTTTGTATATAAATAAATGCTACTTGGGTATTTTTAGTGTCTTTTCAGGTAATCCGATTCTTACAAGGATATGGCATGAAAACTGAGCAGGATTAGGAAACAAAGCCCAGAAAAGAGTTCAAAGATACAAAAGATTAAAATATTTCAGAGAGTCAGAGTACAATACTGTCAGAAGAAACAAGAGTAAAAGACAAGAGACTCGTGCAAAAGAAAAACTAGAATTTTTCTCCATATTATTGACGCTAAATAACGGCATTTTGCCGCCAATTGGCTGCACAAATAGGGCTTCACATGGTGATTTTCTTCTAGGGCTTCGATGCAATTTTTTTAGTTTTTCAGTTGTATTAGAATTATGATTTAATTTTCAAAGCCTATATATTGGCCGTATCCTTTTATTCTAGGATTTTTTATACAGTAGTTAGTATAGAATTAGGATGTAGTTTGTACTCGTTTTTAATTTAATAAAATTAGCTTTTTGCTAAAGAGGTGACGGTCACAATACCGACTCTAGAGGTAACCTTTGCTGCATATCATTTGTTCTTAGGTAATTTTCTTCTAATTGCTTTCTAGATAGATTTATCTTACTTTCTAGTATAATCTTTAATTACTTTCTAGATAAAAATATGATCTTGCTAACTAGAATTATGAGTAGCTAATTTAGCTTAGCTCTAGAATGTAGATGAAACTAGAATCCACCATGTAATTAATTTCTAGTATTTTCTTCTTAAATAAAATAAATAAAGACATGATTTTTCTATGAAAAGATTAAAATAAAAGAACTTGAATATTGATACTTTGATAGGTTATACTTGAATTAAGTTTCTTGAAAGCCTATGCTTAGTTAGGATTCGGAGTTGTTGGTTTTTATCTTATTCAAAGAATTATCTAATGATTTAGTTTATTTTTATAAAAAGTAGTATCTTTGATGAGTTATACTTGCACACCACTTGATAGCTCATGTTTAGGATATTTTAAATAAAGATTAAACTAAAAGATCAAATTTTTATGATAGAATAAGATAATAGAAATAAGAACATGATTGGAAACTAGTGGATTCAAAATCCTAGGTTAGTTAGAATAACTCTCAACTCCAACTTAGAATCCTTTGTTAATCCATTAGACTATAGAATTAGTGAGAACACAAAAACATCCGAGATCTCTGTGGGAAGCACTACAATCGACACTGTACGCTTGCAGTTAAATTATCACATCAGGGTTTTGGCGCCATTGCGGGGATCGACGGTATTTTTCTTGCTTTTTCTAATATTTTACGGGTTAACAGTGTGTGTTGAGTGTGTAGGGATCAAGATATTGCAGATACAAGAAGACAAAAAGGATCTGAGAAGCCTCAGAATGGCGTAGCAGAAACCAGAGAGTCAAACCCTCTAGTTCTACCGCTATTTGGTGGCAGTGAAGGTAACTCCTGAATCTAAATTTTCTCCAGTTCTGTGATTTGGTTCCCAGGTTCTGTAAAAAAATACAAATTTTTTTTAGGAATAGTAAGAATCATATTTTTATTTGATCATATCTATTCCACCGTTTTTATCTCCACCACACCCCACCTCTTGCATTAGTTTAGAAAATTCACGCATACACTCACGGTCACTGGTTCATGCCACATTGGACCCTAAATCAATTTGGTCGAATAGTGAGATCAAATTCGCTCATGGGTGACAAGATGGACTGACTGATCCTGATCCTTCAAGATTGATGTTATCCGTTGCGTACATCATTACCATTATGCATCAAACTTCCACACGCAATATGTAATCACTATAAGTTGAAGCCGTAGTACATCAGTATGCTTCTTTAATTCAATGGTTCTGATTCAGAAGATGCATATCTCTTTATCAGTGAATTTCAGGAAGTATGCATGATGATTAAACTGCAACAATTATCGGAGGAGCAATTAAACTCTGCTTTTATCCTGTTTACTCTAAAGGATAATGCCAAGAAGTGGTTGTACAGTATGCCTACTGATTCAATTACTACTTGGGATGAATTCGTTACATTATTTCTCAATAAGTATTATCCCACGCACAAGACAATAAGAATTCAAAATCAAATTAATCAATTCCGTCAAGTGCCGGGAGAACCTTTTTAGAAATACTTGGAACGGTTCAAAAATCTTTTAGCTCAGTACCCCCACTATGCGATAGAAAAGTGGTGGTTGTGTCAAATCGTGTACGAAGGACTCGATTACACATTCAAAACTCTTCTTGAGTCTATGTGTCAAGGGGAGTTCATGAGAAAGAATGAAGATGAAGCATACGACTTTCTTCTACACATAAGGGTAGGATCCATAGCATCGACAACTCTATAGCTGCCGAGCTAAGATTGCTGCCCTTATGAGGAGAATTGAGCCATTGGAGACTACTTGTGCTCCACAAGTAGGTTAAGTAAATCAAATTCAAATTTCCACATGTTTTAATTACGGAACTCCGAATCACGATACGGAGTGTCCACTATTTGTGAATTTCATGGGTCCCACACTTGAGCAGGCTAACGTCTTGTATCAAGGACCTATAAATAATCCATATGCTCCGATATACAATCCTGGCTGGAGGAACCATCCAAATCTATCATGGGGTCAAGGGCAATATCAGGGACCCCCTAACTCTAACATGCAATCTCCAGCCACTGGTCAGTTTCCAAGATCAAATGTGGGTGTTTATCAACACCCAAAGGCATCAAATTATGGGAACAACCAGAATAGACCACCTATACAAAACCACTCACATCCACAATAGGAGTCTAATAATAATCAAGAAAAGTTCAGTCTCTTGAGAAGAACATTGAAAATCTTCTCAAGTCTCATTCCAAATTTGATACGCATATGTCCAGTCTTGACACACACATTAAAAATTTTATGAAAGTGTCAACTGATTTTATTTAAAGCACAGGTTAACAACTGCTCATGGACTCTCAATCTATTAAGAATGTAGAGTAGTAGGTTGGAAAATTAGCGAGTCAGATGAGTGAACATGGCCAAGGTATTTTTCCAAGTTAACCCATAACGAATCCTAATGCCAGTTCCTCAAATCAATCACATGTCCACTAATGCAATGCCATTTACACACTCAGATCTGGCAAGCAAATGGACAATAATGTAACCATGCCCCCGGATTCCACTCCTACTATTTCGCAGACTACACCATCTCTTCCGCCCCTTTCTCCACGACCATCTCTATCATCTCCATCATCGTCACATACTCATTCAGAAGAACCTATTCATGAGCCGAAAGTACCATATCCCAATCGGCTTAGGAAGCCTTCACTGCAATTAGAAAAAATTCTTGAAACATTTCAGCAGGTGAAGATTAATATTCCACTCCTTGACATTATACAACAGGTTCCTTCTTATGCTAAGTTTCTCAAGGATTTATTTGTGTACTAATAAACGAGTAAGAAACATTCCTAAGAAAGTTTTTCTTACTGCAAATATATCGCAAATCTTCTCTAACTCTTTATCTATTAAGTACGAAGATCTTGATTCCCATACAATCTCATGCACAATTGGGAACACTACATTTGATAGGGCGTTGCTTGATTTAGAGGCAAGTGTCAATTTGCTTCTTTACACTATTTATTAGTAATTTGGGGTTAGAAAAACTTCAACTTACCAAAGTCACATTACAGTTAGCTGATCGTTCGATCAAAAGACCACTTGGTATGGTTGAAGATGTACTCATTAAGGTCGGTGAATTCAACTTTCCTATAAATTTTATTGTCTTAGAAACTGAGCTGATTTTTAATCCATGAAATTAAATTCCCGTTATTTTAGGTAGACCATTTCTTACAACATCAAATGCATTAATTGATTGTAAGAGTTGCCTCATGAAGTTATCGTTTGGGAATATGACTGTGTCATTGAACATATTCAATATGGATGAGCACACAACGAGCTCCCTCACTGAGGATAATATGACTCACAGTTTGCACTCATTCTACCTCGTGCACTGATGATGAACCCTCATTTGAGCAATTGTTAGAAGATGAGCTCATATTATTAGATGAATTGGCACATACTGATTCGACGTATGATGATACTTGTGCAAGTGTGCCATTGATTTATAAGCAAACTTTTCAGGATTTGTTTGTAGAGGAGCTCGAATTACTTCATGAGTTAGAAGGGCCACCACCACATTCACTTGATCCTATAGCACTCTTTTCACCTTACGATATTTCTATATGTATGCTTGTCACTAACGATGATTGGCAGGTTTATAATGAAGAAGTTTTTAACCCAATTATTAATGCTTACATGTGGACAAAGAAAAAGATCCTGATCCTTCAGGATCGATGTTACTTGTTACGTATATCATTACCATTATGCATCAAACTTCCACACGCAGCAGGTAATCACTATGAGTTGAAGCCGTAGTACATCAATATGCTTCTTAAATTCACTGGTTCTGATTCAGAGGATGCATATCTCTTTATCAGTGAATTTCAGGAAGTATGCATGATGATTAAACTGCAACAATTATCGGAGGAGCAATTAAACTCCGCTGCATCCTGTTTACTCTAAAGGATAATGCTAAGAAGTGGTTGTATAGTATGCCTACTGATTCAATTACTACTTGGGATGAATTTGTTACAGTGTTTCTCAAGAAGTATTATCCCACGTACAAGACGACAAGAATTCGAAATCAAATTAATCAATTCCGTCAAGTGCTGGGAGAACCTTTCTAGAAATACTTGGAATGGTTCAAGAATCTTTTAGCTCAGTGCCCCCACCATGTGATAGAAAAATGACGGTTGTGTCAAATCGTGTACGAAGGACTCGATTACACCTTCAAAACTCTTCTTGAGTTTATGTGTCAAGGGGAATTCATGAGAAAAAATGAAGATAAAGCATAGGACTTTTTTCTGCGCATAAGGGTAGGATCCATAGTGTCAAGGGCAATATCGAGAGCCCCTAACTCTAACATGCAACCGCTAGCCACTGGTCAGTTTCAAGATCAAATGTGGGTGTTTATCAACACCCAAAGGCATCAAATTATGGGAACAATCAGAATAGACTACCTATACAAAACCACTCACATCCACAACATGAGTCTAATAATGATCAAGAAAAGCGGCTTCAGTCACTTGAGAAGAACGTTGAAAATCTTCTCAAGTCTCATTCCAAATTTGATACGCATATGTCTAGCCTTGACACACACATGCAAAATCTTATGAAAGTGTCAACTGATTTTATTCAAAGTACAGGTCAGCAACTATTCATGGACTCTCAATCTATTAAGAATGTAGAGCAGTAGGTTGGAAAATTAGCGAGTCAAATGAGTGAACGTGGCCAAGGTACTTTTCCAAGTTAATCCATAACGAATCCTAATGCCAGTTCCTCAAATCAGTCACATGTCCACCAATGCAATGCCATTCACATACTCAGATCTGGCAAGCAAGTGGACAATAATGTAGCCATGCCCTTGATTCCACTCCTACTATTTCGCTGGCTATACCATCTCTTCCGCCCCTTTCTCCACGATCATCTCTATCATCTCCATCACCGTCACATACTCATTTAGAAGAACCTGTTCTTGAACCGAAAGTATCATATCCCAATCAGCTTAGGAAGCCTTCACTGCAAGTAGAAATTTTTTTTGAAACATTTCAGAAGGTGAAGATTAATATTTCACTCCTTGAAATGATACAACAGTTTCCTTCTTATGCTAAATTTCTCAAAGATTTGTGTACTAAGAAACGAGCAAGAAACGTTCCTGAGAAAATTTTTCTTACTGCAAATATATCGTAAATCCTCTCTAACTCCTTATCTATTAAGTGCAAAAATCTCCTACAATCTAATGCACTATTGGGAACACTATATTTGTTAGGGCGTTGCTTGATTTAAAGGCAAGTGTCAATTTACTTTCTTACACTTTTTATTAGTAATTGGGGTTAGAAAAACTTCAACCTACTAAGGTCACATTACAGTTAGCTGATCGTTCGATCAAGAGACCGCTTGGTATGGTTGAAGATGTGCTCATTAAGGTCGGTGAATTCATCTTTCCTATAAATTTCATTGTCTTAGAAACTGAGCCGATTTTTAATCCATGGAATTAAATTCCCGTTATCTTGGGTAGACCATTCCTTACAACATCAAATGCATTAATTGATTGTAGGAGTGGCCTCATGAAGTTATCGTTTGGGAATATGACTGTGGCATTGAACATATTCAATATGGATGAGCACACAATGAGCTCCCTCATTGAGGTAAATATGATTTACAATTTGCACTCTCATTCTACCTCATGCACTGATGATGAACCCTCATTTGAGCAATTGTTCAAAGATGAGCTCATATTATTAGATGAATTGACACATACTGATTCGACGTATGATGATACATGTGCAAGTGTGCCATTGATTTATGAGCAAACTTTTTGGGATTTATTTGCAGAGGAGCTCGAATTACTTCATGAGTTAGAAGGGCCACCATCACATTCACTTGATCCTATAGCACTCTTTTCATCTCACGATATTTTTACATGTATGCTTGTTACTAATGACGATTGGCAGGTTTATAATGAAGAATTTTTTAACCAATTATTAATACTTACATGTGGACAAAGAAAAAGTGAGACGACATAAGAAGTAGACATGTAATTTCGTGACTTGTAGGAAGTTGATAAGATATAATAATGCACCTACTTCACATTTAAAATGAACACATTATGAAAGTGGGAAGCGATCGAGAGGTCGTAACCACTTTCCATTCCTTAATAGGGTGACAATATTAAGATCGTAACTCTTTAAAACTCTCATTATTTTGTATAGTATTTGTAAAATAGTTTTTATTTTTATTTTACCACCCTTTGTTTGTGTTTGAGGGCATACACGAGTTTAGGTGTGGGGAAGTGGGTTAGTTAGGATATTTTCTTAGTATTGTTCTAGGATTTTTGTTTTTTTCAGAATTTTTATTTTATTTTTAGATTTTTGGGTTTCTTTGGGTAGTTTTTAGGGTAACTAACTAATTTAAAAAATATAATAAAAACTTGAAAAAATAGAAAATTTATTTATTTTCATCAATAGATCAACCTAATTACAGATAAAGGAACAAAGTTAGATTTGGAATTGGATATGAGAGTAGATTGGACAATACACTTTGAATTTTATGAAAAAGATTAAAATCTGAAAAATAAATACCACTAATAGTAGTTTTGAGTCAAGTGTACATCTATTTTTTACTTCACAAATAGTCTATTAGGTTAAGGACAAAGACGATAATGATTGAGTAAGTCTTCTATCTCTAAACAAGAAAAAAATAAAAAAAAGAAAAAAGAATGAAAAAAAGTGAGAATAAAAAAAATGGGGTGCACCTGGTATTAAGGAAATAGCCTCGAGAGTGATAAAAAAATGGTGTGCGCCTGGTATAAAGGCAATAGTCTCTAGAGTGAAAAAAGAGTATGATCCGAGTAATCAGTACTTTGCGCCTAAGCAAGCGTGAATATTAGCATGAAATGTGAAATATTCTTAAAAAAAGAAAAAAAGAAAAAAAAAGAGAATTTTTTTTGAGAGAGGAGATGAATCATGAGTTAGAGTTGGATTCTAAGGCAGAAGTAGACTATCACACGTTCACATAGATGTATAGGAGCCAATGGATTATCTGTTAGTAGGTGATGTGATAAATTACTGCAAGCGTACAGTGTCGGTTGCAGCACTATACAAGTCGTCCCATAGAGATCTCAGGTGTTTTGCGATTCTTACTATTTCTTTAGTTCTACTGAATTAACTAAGAGTTTCTAAATTGATGGAAGATTGGTTCTAAGTTCTAAAGATTAGCCGAGCATTTCAAATCCATTAGAATAATAGCCTAATAATGAATTATCTCTTTATTCCTAACTTTTTATTATGCACGGTCAAGTAACATATTAAAATGGTGATCTTTTTAATTTGATTTTAATTAAGTGCCCCTAAGTATGACCTATCAAGTAATGTGCAAGAATAGACCAACAAAGATAACAGCTTTTTTAAAAACAAATTATATCAAGTAGAAAATCTTATAAACAAAAGCAAATAAATAAACTTCAAACCCTAATATAAATATAGGCTATCAAAAGACCGAACTTAAATATAACCTATCAAAGAAATTAGATTTACAAGTTTATTCAAATCAATTTATTTATAGGAAAATCTTGTCAATGATTCTAGAAATAAACAAAGATTATGAATTCCAAATCTCATCTAAGTATAGATTATCAAAATATTAATTAAGCATAATCTATCAAAGAATTATGATTTACGAATTCTATCTTTTATTTATTTATAGAAAAATATAACTTTATTTCCTTGTAGGAAGAAGATGAGATAAATGCATATTAGATCTATTAACTAACTTCATCTACATCTTAGGGCTAAAGAAAATTAGTTACAGTTAATTCTAGTAAGCAAAATCATATTTTTATTAATGAACGCAATTAAATCTAATCAAGAAAGTGAATAATAACCTAAATAGAAATCAATTAACTCTATCTGAAAAACAAATAAAGAACAGAAAGTAATGGAATACCTCTGAAGCGCGGTATTGTGGCCATCACCTCTTCAACAAAACTCTAATTTTATTAATGAAAAATGAGTACAAAAATTACCGGATCCTCTAGAATACAAGGATACGGGCAAGATATAGGCTTCGAAATTCAAACCCAAATTCTAACAGAATTAAAAAACTACAAAATTATATCGAAACCCTCGAAGAAAAATCACTATGTTTACTGCTCTTTGAGTCGCCAGTTGGCAGCAAATGTCGCTATTTAGCGTCATTATTATTGAATTATTTTCTTACTTTCTTCTGCATGAATCCCATGTCTTTTTCTCTTGATTTTCTTGATTGTATTGCACTTTGACTCTCTGAAATATTTTAATCTTGTAACTTTGCTCTCTTTAATCTCTTTTTTTGGCTTTGTTTCCTATTCCGGTTCTGATTTCATGCCATCTCCTTGTATGAATCGGATTATCTGAAAAACATACTAAAAATACCCAAGTAGTATTTATTTATATACAAAAATAAATAAAGTATGGGAGAAAAAATACAATATATGATATTCATCACACCCCTACACCTATCTTTTGCTAGTTCGAGTAAAACCTAAACCTAAAAAGACAAAGAAAAATCCTAACTCACTTTCGCAGGAATCGCGATTGCACTTAGCGCGTGCAACAAGCCTTTAAACCCCTAGGTTACCTTAGTAGACGAGTGTTGTCTCATGAGGGTTTGCAGTGAATATACCCACAAAATTCATGAAGAAAATAGATTAAGGAATAAAGAAAAGAAAAATAAGGATAACCGAAAATCAAGAAAAATAAAAATTTTATACAAAGGAAAGAATTTTTTTTATAATATTTTCATCAATTAATCTCACTAATATACAAACTCAAGAACGTATTTAGTTTATCAATTTTCAAATCGAGTGTCATATCACATACACTTATCATTTTAATAAAAAATTTAAATCATATCTTTCTATATACCGACTAACAGATAATCCATTGGCTCCTATACATTTACGTGTACGTGTAATAGTCTACTTCGGCCTTGGACTCCAACTCTAATTCATAATTCATCTCCTCTCTCATAACAAATTTTTTTCATTTTTTTCTCTTTTTTTCTTTTTTAAAGAATATTTCACCTTTCATGCAAATATTCGCGCTTGCTTAGGTGCAAAGTACCAAATTACTTGGTTCATACTCTTTTCTTTTTCTTTTTCTTTTTTTAGAATATTTCGCCTTTATGTTAATATTCACGCTTACTTAGGCGCAAAGTACCCGATTACTTGGATCATACTCTTTTTTTTTTTACTCTTGAGGCTATTGCCTTAATGCCATGCGTACCCCATTATTTTATCACTCTTGAGGCTATTGCCTTAATACCAGGCGCACCCCATTTTTTTATTCTCACATTTTTTTCTTTTTTCTTTTAGAGAGAGAAGACTTACTCAATCGTTATCATCTTTGTTCTTAACCTAATAAACTATTGTGAAGTGAATAATAGATGTATATTTGCCTCAAAATTACTGTTAGCAGTATTTATTTTTTGGATTTTAATATTTTTCATAAAATTTAAAGTGTATCATCCAATCTACACTCCTATCCAATTTCAAATCTAAATTTGTCTCTTTATCTGTAATTAGGTTCATCTACTGATGAAAATATCTAAAATCAAAGGTTTTTTAAATTATTTTTTAGTTTTTTTAAATATATATAAATCCTTAAAATAAAAATCCTAAAAAATAAAATAAAAATCCTAAAAATCCCTAAAAAAATCCTAGAAATGAAAAAAAAAACTCTCCTTATCCACTCTATATTGTCACCCAATTAACGCATGGAAAGCGGTTACGACCTCTCGATCGTTTCCCACTTTCATAGTGTGTCCATTTTAAACGTGAAGTGGGTGCATTATTATATCTCATCAACCTACTACAAGTCACAAAATTACCTGTTTGAAGCTTATGCCGCCCTTGCTTTTTCTTTGTCCATATGTAAGTATTACTAATTTGGTTAAATAATTCTTCATGATAAATCTGCCAATCATCATTAGTAACTAGCATACATGTAGAAATATCGTGAGGTGAGAAGAGTGTATATGATCAAGTGAATATAGTGGTGGCCCTAATAACTCACAAAGTAATTTGAACTCCTCTGCAAACAAATCCTCAAAATTTTGCTCATAATTCAATGACACAGTTGCACAAGTATCATCATACATAGAATTAGTATGTGCCAATTCATCTAATAATATGAGTTCATCTTTGAATATTTTCTCAAATGAAGGTTCATCATTAGTGCAAGAGATAGATGAGAGTGTAAACTTTGAATCATGTTGACCTCAATGAGAGAGCTCGATGTGTGCTTATCCATATTGAATATGTTCAATGCCATAGTCATATTCCCAAATGATAATTTCATGAGGCCACTCCTGCATATTTCCAAATGATAATTTCATGAGGCCACTCCTGCAATCACTTAATACATTTGATGTTGTAAGGAATGGTCTACCCAAGATAACGAAAATTTGATTCCGTAAATTGAAAATCGGCTAAGTTTCTAAGACAATAAAGTCTCCAGGAAAGATGAACTCGCCAATCTTAATGAGCATATCTTCAACCATACCAATTAGTCTCTTGATAGAACAATCAGCTAGCTGTAATATGACTTTTGTAGGTTAAAATTTTCCTAACCTTAGTTGTTGATAAATAGTGTAAGGAAGCAAGTTGACACTTGCCCCTAAATCAAGCAACGCCCTATCAAATGTAGTGTTCCCGATAGTGCATGAAATTGTGGGGGAATCTGGATCTTTGTACTTGATAGGCAAGAAGTTAGAGAGGATTTGCGATATATTTGCAGTAAGAAAAACTTTCTCAGGAACGTTTCTTACTCGTTTCTTAGTACACAAATCCTTTAGGAACTTAGCATAAATAAGAACTTTCTGTATAATATCAAGGAGTGGAATGTTAACCTTCACATATTGAAATATTTCAAGAATTTTTTCTAATTGCGGTGAAGGCTTCCTAAGCCGATTGGGATATGGTATTTTCAGCTCAGGAACATGTTCTTCTGAAGGAGTATGTGACGGTGATGGAGGTGATGGAGATGGTCGTGGTGAAAGAGATGGTAAAGATGGTATAGCCTGCGAAATAGTAGGAGTGGGATCAGAGGGCATGGCTACATTATTGTCCACTTGCTTGCCAGATCTGAGTGTGTGAATGACATTGCATTGGTGGACATGCGACCGATTGAAGTTTGAGGAACTAGCATTAGGCTTCGTTATGGTTTGATTTGGAAAAGTACCTTGGCCACGCTCACTCAATTGACTCGCTAATTATCCAACCTACTGCTCTATACTCTTAATAGATTGAGAGTTCACGAGTAGTTGCTGACCTGTACTTTGAATAAAATTAGTTGACACTTTCATTAGATTTTGCATGTGCGTGACAAGATTGAACATATGCGTGTCTAACTTGAAATGAGACTTGAGAAGATTTTTAACGTTTTTCTCAAGTGACTGGAGTCACTTTTCTTGATCATTATTAGACCCTATTGTAGATGTGAGTGGTTTTGTGCAGATGGTCTATTCTAGTTGTTCCATGATTTGAAGCGTTTGGGTGTTGAAAAGCACCCACACTTAGTCTTAGGAATGACCATTGGCTGGAGGCTACATGTTAGGGTTAAGGGTCCCCTGATATTGCTCCCGACCCCATGAGAGATTTGGATGTTTCCTCCAATCAGGATTGTATGTCGGAGTGTATAGATCATTTATGGGTCTTTAATATAAGGCGTTAGCTTGCTCAAGTGTGGGACCCATGGGATTCACTAATAGTGAACACTCCTCCATAACGTGATTCGGAGTTCCGCAATTAAAGCATGTGGAAACTTGAATTTGATTTACTTGACCTACCTGTAGAGCACGAGTGATCTCCAATGCCTCATTTCTCCTCATAAGGGCTGCAATTTTAGCTTTGGCAGCTATAGAGCTGTCGACGCTATAAATCTCACCCTTATGTACAACAGTTGGTGCACTGGGTTTCTCAGTGGGACTCTCCCACTGCATAGTCTTCCACGATAAGTCCTCAAGAAAGTCCCAAGCTTCATTCTCGTTCTTTCTCGTGAACTCCCTCTAACACATGGCTCTAGAAGAGTTTTGGATGTGTAATCGAGTCCTTCGTACACTATTTGACACAACCGCCACTTTTCTATCGCATGGTGGGGGCATTGAGTTAAAAGATCCTTGAACCATTCTAAGTTTTTCCAGAAGGATTCTCCTGGCACTTGACGAAATTGATTGATTTGATTTCGTATCTATGCCGTCTTATGCATGGGATAATACTTCTTAAGAAACACCGTATCGAATTCATCCCAAGTAGTGATTGAATCAGTAAGCATACTGTACAACCACTTCTTGGCATAATCCTTAAGTGCAAAGGGGATGAAGCGGAGCTTAATTGCGTTCTCCAATAAGTGCTGCAGTTTTATCATCACGCATACTTCCTGAAATTCACTGATAAAGATATATGCATTCTATGAATCAGAATTAGTGAATTTAAGAAGCATACTGATGTACTGCGGCTTCAACTTATAGTGATTACCCGCTGCGTGTGGAAGTTTTATGCATGATGGAAGTGATGTGCCAATGGGTAACATCAATCCTGAAGGATCGGGATCGGCTGGTCCTTCTTGTCTTCCATGAACAAATCTGATCTCACAAGTCGACCAAATTGATCATGGGTCCAAAGTGGCATGAACCAGCGACAGTGAGTGTATGCGTGAGCTTCCTAAACTAATGCAAGAAGTGGGGTGTGGTAGAGATAAAACGGTGGAATAGATATGATCAATTTAAAAGATGTGATTCCTACTGTTACTAATTTATTTATTTTTTAATTTTTTTTTACAAAATCAGGGAACCAAAATACAGAACTGGAGAAAAACTATAGTCGAAAAATACCTGAATTGTAGCTTAAAAGCGTTGTTTGCCGCTAAATAGTGGCAAAATTAGAGAGTTTAACTCTCTGGTTTCTTCTGCGTAGTTACGAGGCTTCTCTAATTCCTTTTGTCTTCCTATGTCTGATATTTCTATTCTCTACACACTCAACACACACTATTAACCCATAAAATATTTAGAAAATGTAAGAAAAATACCGTCGATCACTGGTAACGGCACCAAAAACTTGATGTGATAAATGACTGCAAGCATATAGTGTCGGTTGTAGCGCTATACATGTTATCCCACAAATATCTCAGGTGTTTTGCGATTCTTACTATTTCTTTAGTTCTACTGGATTAACTAAGAATTTCTAAATTGATGGAAGATTGATTCTAAGTTCTAAAGATTAGCCGAGCATTTCAAATCCATTAGAATAATAGCCTAGTAATGAATTATCTCTTTATTCCTAACTTTTTATTATGCACGGTCAAGTAACATATTAAAATGGTGATCTTTTTAATTTGATTTTAATTAAGTGCCCCTAAGTATGACCTATCAAGTAATGTGCAAGTATAGACCATCAAAGATAACAGCTTTTTTAAAAACAAATTATATCCTGTAGAAAATCTTATAAACAAAAGCAAATAAATAAACTTCAAACCCTAATATAAGTATAGGCTATCAAAAGACCGAACTTAAATATAACCTATCAAAGAAATTAGATTTACAAGTTTATTTAAATCAATTTATTTATAGGAAAATCTTGTTAATGATTCTAGAAATAAAGAAAGAATATGAATTCCAAATCTCATCTAAGTATAGATTATCAAAATATTAATTAAGTATAATCTATCAAAGAATTATGATTTACGAATTTTATTTTTTATTTATTTATAGAAAAATATAACTTTATTTCCTTTTAGGAAGAAGATGAGATAAATGCATATTAGATCTATTAACTAACTTCATCTACATTTTAGGGCTAAAGACACTTAATTCTAGTAAGCAAAATCATATTTTTATTAATGAACACAATTAAATCTAATCAAGAAAGTGAATAATAACCTAAATAGAAAGCAATTAACTCTATCCGAAAAACAAATAAAGAATAGAAAGTAATGGAATACCTCTGAAGCACGGTATTGTGGCCATCACCTTTTTAGCAAAACCCTAATTTTATTAATGAAAAATGAGTACAAAAATTACCGGATCCTCTAGAATACAAGGATACGGGCAAGATATAGGCTTCGAAACTTAAACCCTAATTAAAACAGAATTGAAAAACTAAAATATTACATCGAAGCCCTTGAAGAACAATCACCACGTTTACTGCTCTTTGAGCCAACAATTGGCGGAAAATACCGCTATTTAGCGGCTTTATTTTGAAATTATTTTCTGAGTTTTCTTCTGCATGAATCTCATGTCTTGGTATATTGATTTCCATGACTGTATTGCACTTTTACTCTCTGAAGTATTTTAATCTTATACCTTTGCTCTCTTTAAACTCTTTTTCGGGCTTTGTTTCCTAATCTGGCTCTGATTTCATACCATCTCCTTGTATGAATCGGATTATCTGAAAAGACACTTATAATATCCGTGTAATATTTATTTATATACAAAAATAGATAAAGTACGCAAGGAAAAATACAATATATGACCTCATCAATAGGTATTGAAAAATATGATTTAAATTTTTGATTAAATGATAAGTATATCTGATATGACACTCGATTTAAAAATTGATAATCTAAATGAGTTCTTGAGTTTGTATATTAGTGAGATTAATTGATGAAAATATTATTAAAAAAATATTTTTCTTTTTTTGTATAATGTTTTTTATTTTTCTTAATTTTTGGTTATCCTTATTTTTATTTTCTTTATTCCTTAATCTATTTTCTTCATGAATTTTGTGGGTATATTCACTACAAATCCTCATGAGACACAACTCGTCCACTAGGATAACCTAGGGGTTTAAAGGCTTATTGCCCGTGTTAAGTGCAATCGCAATTCCTGCGAAAATGAGTTAGAGTTTTTCTTTTTCTTTTTAGGTTTAGGTTTTGCTCGAGGACTAGAAAAATATAGGTGTGGGGGTGATATTAGTATCATATATTATATTTTTCTCCTATATTTTATCTATTTTTGTATATAAATAAATATTAATCGGGTATTTTTAGTGTTTTTTTTAGGTAATCGATTCCTACAAGGAGAAATCAGAGATGGATTAGGAAACAAAGCCCTAAAAAGAGTTCAAAGAGACAAAACTACAGATTAAAATACTTCAGAGAGTCTGAGTAAATATTGTTAGAAGAAACAAGAGTAAAAGATAAGAGACTCGTGCAAAAGAAAAACCAGAATTTTTCTCCGTATTATTGATGCTAAATAGCGGTATTTTGCCGCCAATTGGCTGCACAAATAGGGCTTTACATGGTGATTTTTCTTCCAGGGTTTCGATGTAATTTTTTAGTTTTTCAGTTGAATTAGAATTGGGGTTTGATTTTTGAAGCTTATATATTGGTCGTATCTTTGTAGTCTAGGATTTTTTATACAGTAGTTAATATATAATTAGGATATAGTTTGTACTCGTTTTAATTTAATAAAATTAGGGTTTTGCTAAAGGGGTGATGCTACAATACTGACTCCAGAAGTAACCTTTGCTGTATATCAATTGTTCTTAGGTAATCTTCTTCTAATTACTTTCTAGATAGATTTGTCTTACTATCTAGTATAATCTTTAATTGTTTTCTAGATAAAAATATGATCTTGCTAACTAGAACTATGAGTAGATAATTTAACTTAGCTCTAAGATGTAGATGAAACTAGAATCCACCATCTAATTGCTTTCTAGTAATTTTTTTCTTAAATAAAATACATAAAAATATGATTTTTCTATGAAAAGATTAAAATACAAGAACTTGAAGATTAATACGTTGATAGGTTATACTTGAATTAAGTTTCTTGATAGCCTACACTTAGTTAGGGTTTGCAATTATTGGTTTTCATCTTATTCAAAGAATTATCTAATGATTTAGTTTATTTTTATGAAAAGTAATAATTTTGATGAGTTATACTTCCACACCACTTGATAGCTCATACTTAGGTCACTTTAAACAAAGATTAAATTAAAAGATCAAATTTTTATGATAGAATAAGATAATAGAAGTAAGAACATGGTTGGAAACTGGTGGATTCTAAATCTTAGGCTAATTAAAATAACTCTCAACTCCAACTTATAATCCTTTGTTAATCAGTTAGACTATAGAATTAGTGAGAATGCAAAAACACCTGAGATCTCTATGGGACAATCTCTATAGCGCTACAACCGACACTGTATACTTGCAGTTAAATTATCATATCAATCTTGTTCTTGAGTTTAACATTTTCAAATGAGCTATAATCTTCTCCTCCAGTTTGACGCCATCTTCTCCAATACTTGTTATTCATTTCTACTCCGATTCCTAGGAATATGTTAACTTTTAGAGGGTAATCATATTAATATTAGTTCTTTTCTAATTTGGGCTCAACAAGTGTCATGAATAAACTCTCTAATCATTTAATTTGTGATTTCTTGATATAAGAAGATCCTATGCCACATCATTTTCATGTTGAGTATAGAGAAATAGAAATTTTACTTAACTATTACATTTTAACTACTTGAATTAATGTATTATAGATTTTATACCAATATTTCTAGGTCTGCCTGTGCTTTAAACCAAATTTGAGCATGATCACATGCATGTGTGCAGACAATCTCCTCATCTTTGATATTAGAGGTGTTATTAGCCCATTTGAAAGATTATAAATGTTTAAACTTGAATTTATCTTGAGTTAGTTGCATGTGTTATACCGTTTATGTTATATGTGCATATATAGTATCATTTTCCATATATACGCAACAGTCTTCTTAGAACTACTAAAACTTTTTCATATTAACTTAGAAAGGTAATTAGTTAAACTATAATTCTTATTAAGAAGGCTAATCCTAATTCTGTCATTATCCCAGCCAAACATTATCTGAAAATTTCATCATGGCTGCTGTACTGAGTCCATAATTCAATAGTAGGTTAATGATAAAATAACCATAACTTTTGTTCTATAACTCCAATTAAACTCATTCAAAACTATTTGGAAAGATAATTGAATTATCTAAAACTTTATTTTTAATATTAGGCTCTAAATATATTTTATCCTAATGAAATAAAACCCTGAAGTTTCAGTTGTTGTACCGGGTCTATAATTCAACAACAACATGCCCATAGTTAAACAAATATAACTTTTATTTTAGATCTCCAATTGAGTTTTTTTAAGACTAATTGGGAAGATAATTTAATTATCTAAAATATTGTTTTGGAACTTAGCTTCTAATTCTATTTTTATCCCAGTCAAATAAGATCTGGAAGTTCTGACCCGCGGTAGTAGGTACATCAATTTGCAGTAACATAGGCATATATATTATATTCGTTTTATATACTGCTTGAATTATGATATGATATGTGTACACATATTTAATTACTCTTATTCTTACCTGTATATAGTTTTCTTGCTCATAAATAATGTCTCACGTATGTAAACATAATTTATGACTCTTGCATTTGTCAGTATCACTGTGCATGTTGTTTCATATCTGACGTGGCTATTGATATATGAATCTCTATTACATATGACGCATTGATACTTTGATACTTGCATATGCTACATTGAGGGTAAGGGAAAAATGAATGTTGGAATGAAATATATACTGTGGGAGTTTCCTGTCTTGTTTAGATGCATCAGCCGTTCTGTGTTATAGCACCATCGGTTTCTTGTGTGCTTTGTGGCACATCATCCTCTTTGTATGGAGACTAGTACTTGGATCGTGATCCCGGATAAGCACAGGGTACCCTGGATGCCTAGCAGCATATCATTCGGTTCATGTGGAGACTTGGGAACGTGATTCTGAACACGCACTGGATATTCAAGGTGCCTAGCAGCATGTCATCATGTTCATGTGGAGGCTAGTACTTAGGACTGTGGTACCGGGTATGCACGGTACACTCTTAAAACACCTGAATACTCCCACTATTCAATTCCAAACTAATAGAATAGAATATGCATTCCTTTACTTGATCATGTTATACTATTCATACTATGTACTTCATGAATCTTAGCGTACATCTAATAAATTATTTCCTACTAACATGCCATATAAATATTTTTATATAGTTTCTACAGAATTGCACTAGCTTGGATTTCCTACTAGCCATGATTGCGGTACCCGAGGAGGACCTGCCTCTCAAGGATCCCTACTTCCAAGAGCAGGCCGAGTGCCAATAGCTCGCTTCTTGTAGAATCGTTATCCCTTTTATGTATTATTATTTTGGCTTGTATATGCGTATGTATCATGCTTCCCAGTACTATCCATGATATCTAGATAATTTTGTATATATTTGGTACTTATGTTGCTTTATTCTGATACTATACTTGACTCTGTATGAGAAATATTTTTGTACATATTATTTATTATTCCTATATACCTGTTTTTGGATATTGCTATATTCATGCCTATTATGTTGTGGCAGATAGTCTCTTGTTTGTGATGGTATGATGTAGTGACCTCGTGCACTCTAGTATGAAGAGTGCATGCCAATGATACCTTATCCATTAGTGGGACACACACTCGGGCCCACCAGTGTACGATTTGGACCTATTACAGGGTGGTATTAGAGCAGCCATTATTTTTATTATTCTACTATAACCTTAGAATTCTGCCAAATTCATACAAGCGATATCTATTAATATTTTCTTATTTTCTTATCTTGTTTCATATCATATTTTTGGTTTTCGATCATAATTCCGTCCTTGTCCTTTATGAGCAACATATGCTTATTATTTTATTGTTAGGAGCTTCTAAAAGATTATCAGATTTTCCTAAATGCTGATAATATAACTTATCCAATAGTTATATTTAAAACACCAATATGTCACAATGTTTGGGATCATAGGGTGGTACTGCCAATCATCTTAGACAAAATGATGCCTAGAAATAAGGTCTACCTAACTAGATTTACAACTATGGATTCAGATTCTTACTGTTACTTAGTTACAAGTGTTCTAGGTAATTTGGATTAATGTAATTAGATGCTTAAGTAGGAAAGGTCTAAGTATGATAAACAATAAATATTCAGGAGTATAAACTGTACTTGTTTGAGTTATATATTTTTAATATAAAAGCAAATATCAAACCTAATTTAAGGGAAGAACAAGAAAAAAAAGAATCCTAGGAATAAAAAATAGATTAAACTTCAACACTGATTTTAGCAATGTCATATGGGAGCATTGTGATGAAAGATACACACACGCACGCACACACACATATGCATACATACATGCACACATATATATTAGAATATATAAGAATATTTTCAAATTGAGATTTGGAATACGTATTGATATGACATGGATGAAGTTAAATTTTGATGAGATAAGATAATGAAAAATAATGTCAAGCTGTGAAAATTTTTGGGTGTCAGTAGGACCTCGAAAACCTGCAGTATTGTTAGTGCTATTATTGGTTTCGAGTAAAAGAGGATTAATATCACCATCAAATTTAGTGCAGGATTTTCTAAGCATTCATAAGGGCACGACGCGTTATGAATTGTGAGGATCAAGTCCTTACGTTTCTTACCTATTCAAATTAACTATTCGATAGATAAATTAATCCAAATACATATCAAGGAGATTTTTCAACAATATAATATGCGAGAAATTGTTTGATAAGATCAAGATTCCTAATTTAGATCAAAGATTTAGGAAGCTTATCCAAAGTAATATGAAGAAAATTACAACCAAGCATGGGTGACGCAGCCGAAAACAACTAGTTTAGATACTAGAGGATATACTCAAGATGTGTGTTTTAAATTTTGAAGTTTATAAGGTCTTATCCTTAGTAAAATTTTCATACTATTACAATTCTCAATTAACCACCATGTGTTCATTCTTGAAGCTTGTACTATAAGAGATATTGATTCTCATACACTAGGAAGAAGTTCGAGATTTGAAACTTTAGGTTCGGAGGAAATTAAAGATGTTGAAGAAAGATTTAAATTAATATATATATTTAAATTAATATATATATATATATATATATATATATATATATATATATATATATATATATATATATATATATATATATATATATATATATATAAAAGAAAGATAGCTTAATCACTTTTGTTCTAAATATCGGTCATGATGAACGATATATCGCATGATATATCATTTTTGAGGGTTGCTGATACGATATAAAAATATGATATTAGCTCATATCCCCGATATAATCCGGTATCTTGCTATGTGATATGAAAATTGTCCATCCTACATGATCATGATGCCCGATATTTAGAACCTTGGTAATTACAATAGAAAGTCTATGCTAATAACCATTCTAAGCAATTAAAGGGGTAAGTCAGTGATAAGGTATTTTTGAAAATCATACCAATTAAGGGACTATGACAAACTTAACATAGAAATAAATTGGAACCATTAAGATTACGGAACGAGATGATTGATAGTGTTCCAATGGGCCCTACTTCTTAAATGAGGCCAAACCCAAGATGTTTTTCATATCTCCAGATTATGAAAGTATGTGCACAATCAAGCTATACCATTAGTAAGAGTCACATTAAGAAGTCAACAAGTGGGAGAAGAGACGAAGAGTAAGATAATGAAATGTCTCAGTCATATTTATACTTATTCAAAATATGCCAGTTTCGAGGATGAAACTTTTTATAAAAGTGGGTATCCACAATGTTTTTCATATTTCTCAACTGAAAAAATTATGTAGGCGAGAGGCTAATTCTAGATGTGTCAGAGGTTGAGTTGAGCCCTAATCTATCTTTTGAATAGAGGCCATATGCTATTGTGGACCGGAGGGTTAAGGAGCTCATGAACCGCGTAATCCCTTTTGTTATTGTCTCCTCGGATAGTCACTCTCTAGGTGAGTCCACTTGGGAGCGAGAGGATGACATTCAAGATAGATATCCATATCTATTCTAATGATATCCAGGTGCCTATTAAAATTTATTAATATTCCATAAGTACTTCTCTATTCACCTTATTGTTATCTTTAATACTTAACTTAAATTTTGAGAATGAAATTTGTTTTATTAAGTGGGTAGATTATGATGATCCTAATCCTTAAACCCTTGTATCGGTTTATTTTGTATCATCTGTATCAGTCCGAAAGCCCGAACATTGGTACAGATGGATATTAAGTACATTGAGTTATATTTCTCTTTCTACTCTCCAATTTCAAATTATGCATAATACGGATCTCTTATCTTGTTAGTTTGGTTTTTTTTCACAATTTTCTTGGATTATTTTGGATCGGCTGATTTTTGTGGAGATACCGATTAAAATAAATTTTTTAAATCTAAATTCAAATCTTTTTCCATTTTCCTATCTCATTTTTTTTTCTCAAGTAGCCCAACAACCTTCCTTGGCGATTTTTGAATAGAATTTTCTCCAATGATAGTTTTGTAATAATGATGAAGGATTTTAACATTTCATTGTACCCCTTTTTCACCAGTTGTTTTATTTAAATAAATTCAGAAAATTCTAAAAAAATCAGGCTTATTCCTCTTATGTAGAGATTCATTTTCTCTTCAGAGCTCTAACCCTAATTTGCCAAATAATCAGCCAAAAAAGATTGAAAATCCACTGTATAGCCATATGAATCTTGTTCTTAAGTTTAATATTTTCAAATGAGCTCTAATTTTCTCCATTAGCTTCAGGATATCTTATCTAGTACCTATACTTTATCTCTAGTTTAATTCTTAGAAAATTTGTCAACCTTTGAAGAGTGATCACATTAATATCGGTTCTTTTCCAATTTGGGCTCAACAAGATATAATAATATACTCTCTAATTATTTAATTTATGATTTCTTGATGTACGAAGATCCTAGTGCACATCAGTTTCATGTTGAGTAAAAAGAAATGGAAATTTTATTTAACAATTATATTTTAATTGCTTGAAATATTGTATTATAGGGTTTATACAGATATTTCTAGGTGTGCATGTGCTTTAAGCTATAATTGAGCATGATCACAAGCATGTGTACACACAATCTCCTCATCAATTATACTAGAGATATTAATAATCCATTTGAATTATTATAGATGCTTATATTTACATTTATATTGAGTTCATTGCATGTATCATATCATGCATGTTACATGCACACATAATGTATCACGATCCAGACATGCGTGCAGTACATGCGTGCAGTCCTTCTTAGAATGAATATAACTTTTTCATATTAACTCCAACTGACCTCATTCATGTTCTTTTAGAAAAATAATTCACTAAATTACAATTCTTATTTAGAAAGCTAATCCTAATTCCACCGTTATTCTAACCAAACATTATATGAAGTTTTAGCTTAGTTGTTGTGCCAAGTCCATAATTCAGTTGTAGCAAGTCAATAATAAAATGACCATAAATTTTGTTCTAAAACTCTAATTGAGCTCATTCAAAACATATTGGAAAGATAGTTGAATTATCTAAAACTTTTATTAAGATATTAGGCTCTAAATTAATTTTTACCCTGGTCAAATAAAACCTGAAAAATTCAGTTGTTGTACTAATTCCATAATTTAGCAGCAGCATATCCATAATAAAACAACTATAATTTTATTTTAAATTTACAATTGAGCTCATTTAAGACTTATTAGAAAGATAAATTAATTATCTGAAATATTGTTTCGGAACTTGGTCTCTAATTCTATTTTTATTCTAGTCAAACAAGACCTAGAATTCTTACCTTAGACAGTAGGTCCATCAATTTGTAACAACATATGCATATATGTTATGTTTGTTGCATATACCGCTTGAATTATAATATTATATATATATATATATATATATATATATATATATATATATATATATATATATATATATATATATATATATATATAAAGTGAGAGAGAGAGAGAGAGAGAAATGGAAATGAACTGACAGCTCACGCAAATTACCTGAGCTGCAGTTCATTTCCACTATCTTCAATAATTTTTTCTAGAAATTTTCTTATGGATTATGATCTTCATCCTCTGGGGTTCACTTATACCCAATTTCTTGGCTTTTAGTTTTGATTTGGTCCTTCATCAAGTTGATACAAAATTAACGGTTTTCAATAAATAAAACCTTTTGTATCCACTTGATGAAAGGGTAAATAAACTCAAAAATTATTAAATTTGATCTGAAAGAAGTTAGGATGTAGTGATATTAGTTTTAGAAAAAATTTGAAAAAAGTTATTGGATCACTATATTTTTGCTGCTAACTCAAGTAACTTTTTCTGAGCTGGTGGCTCACCTACAGTAATCCCATATATATATATATATATATATAACTACTTTTCTTCTTACCTGTATATGATTTTCTTGCTTAGAAATAATGCCTCACTTATGTAAATATATTCTATAACTTGTGTACTTGTCAGTATCGTTGTGCCTGTTGTTTCATATCTCTATGGTTATTGATTCATGAATCCCTATTAAATATGAAGCATTGATACCTTGATACTTAGCATATACAATATTGTGGGTATAAGGAAATGAATGGTGAAATAAAATAAGTATTGTGGCAAATTCCTGTTTTGTTATGATGCATCTACCGATCTGTGTAATCGCACCATCAGTTTCTTGTATGCTTAGTGACATGTCAACCAGTTCGTGCAGATATCGATACTTGGGGCTGTGATTTTAGATTTGCACGAGATATTCAGGGTACCTATCGGTATGTCATCCCGTTCATGTGGAGATCTGTACTTAGGGCCATAATCCCGGGCATGCACATGATATCCCGGGTGTCTAGCGATACATTATCCGGACTGCATGGAGATAGGTAATTGTGGCCATGGTACCTGAAATGTACGGTGCTCTTTTAGAATACCTGAATACTCCCATCATTCAGTTCCAAACTAATAAAGTAGAATATGCACTCCTTTGCTTGATCATGTTATATTATTCATACCATATACTTTATGATTCATATACGTACATCTTTTACATTGTTTCTCATATTAGCACACAACATTATATAGTTTCATATCACTACACGAGCTTGGTTTTGTATTCTTGTTCCTTACATCCAGTAGCCGTGACCATGGTGCTCGAGGAGGAAGACCCACCCGCCTCTCGAGAATCCCTACATTCAAAAGTAGGCCAAGTTCCAGTAGCCCGCTTCTCGTAGGATCATTATCCCTTTTGTGCATGTATCATTTTGGCTTGTATATATATATATATGTATCATGCTTTCTAATTCTGTTCGTGATATCTAAATACTTTTGTATATATTTGGTACTTATGTTGTTGTGTTCTACTACTGTACTTTACCCTACATATGTGACATTTTTATGTACATATTCTTTATTATTCCTGTATATCTGTTTTTAGATATTTCTATATTTATATCCGTGATGTTGTGGCAGATAGATTCAGACCTATCAGTATGTGATTTGGGGTTGTCACAACAAGATTAGATGAAATCATAGCTAGTTATTGATATTTGGACTTTTTATTAATTTGACATATGCAGTAATATATTTTGAGATTTACTTAGTTATTTTAATAAGTTTCATTTTTATTTGGATTATCATGAGATTTTTCTTAGACTTTAATTTGAATAAAATTAGTTTGTTTTGAGAAAATTAATTATTATGAGATTGTTGTATCGATTGTACGGATAGTCATGTAATCACACGTTGCCAAATAGCTCAACTATCTGCTGATGGATAGTAGAGTGTTACAGTTAGTATTAAAATCTTGGTTCAATTCAAGTGAATTAAATCGATTTGGATTCCATTGTCACTCTACTATACTCAAGAACGATTAACACTATTAAATAGTTTTGAGATGGAGACAATTACATAATTGTATATGTTTATAAGTAGCCCACATGTTTAATTTTATTATTTTTATTATTGAAACTCATTTTACACTCTATTCTCAGATTAATGGCTTCTCCTCATCATGCTAATGGAACTAGATGCAACTACAACTACCGCTAATGGAATCAATGCTAATGAATGTTAGACGTGCTTCGTGACGTAGTGGAGACTTAGCAGCAACATACCAAGGCCTTGTGGGCTAGTGTAATGGCAGCATTGGAGCATACTGAAGCACCTAGGGAAGGAGTATCTCAGACTTCAAGCGTTTGCATCTATCTAGTTTTATTGTACAATAGGAGAACTAGAGGTTGAGCAACGGCTTTCTGAGATGGAGAATTTGTTGAGGGCTACCAGAGTTTAAGGACTAGATCAGGTCGATGTTGTCAAGATCTAGTTGACAGATATCTCCAGAAAACGGTAGCAGTCATATAAGAACATGATTCCCCAACCGATCTTGTGAGAGCCATTCACAGTTAGCTTTCAAATGAGATTCTTTTCTAGATCAGTTAGAAGGGAGATGGAATAACAGTTCATTAACTTGAGGTAAGGTGCTACATCTGTGAATAATTACGTGACAAATTTGTATGACTGAATAGGTTTGCAGTGTACATGGTGGAGGACAAGGCAGATTTAGCTTGCCATTTCCGACATGATTTGAGATTTGATATTCAGAAGTTTATGGTGATTTCTAGGCTTAGGACATATGCAGAGGTCATTGATGTGGCTTGAAATGTGGAGCATGTGACTAATAAGGAGAAGAGGGTGCAAGCTTTAGCGTCAAAGAGATCAATTTTCTAGATTTTATAGGGACTTAAGCTAAGAGTGTGGGGAAGCATCCAGTTGTGAATCAGTAATAGAAGACTGTATGTGGTTATTGTCATAAGACCAGGCTTACCACAAAGGAGTGTAGATTTACCAACTATATATGCTATAATTGTTGATTGAGTGAGCATAGGGCGAGAGATTGTCCTCCAGGAAAATCCATGGAATTAACATCGCATCCCCAACAACAAAAGTCGCTACAGTAGTAGAAGAACTAGAATGATAACCAGGAAAAATAACCACTTGCTCCTCATAATAAAGTGTTCGAGCAGGTCAGAAGGGCAAGGTAGAAGATCATGGGCATGGACAACCATTTAATCTGATATCAGAGCAAGCAGAGAACTCAAATGGCATTGACAAGTATGATTCTAGTTTATTATGTGTTTTGAACAAAATCTACGCTTTATTTCATTGCCATTGATTTATTATTACAATAATCTCAAAATACAATGAAAAAGAAGCAGAGAAAAGAAAACAAAAGGATATATAGAATATTGCTCTCTTTTACAAAAGATGTGGATTCTTGAAGTGGCCTTGCAGTGTCGTCCTCGTACCCCATTGACGATCTGATGCTCGAGTAGATCTTGAATGTGGAGAATTGATGGAAATGAGGATCGATTGGTGGCTTCCTGCTGTTGGTCCGCTTGCTAAACGTGCTCTTGCACATAGATCAACTTGCCAAAGGTCACAAAAATCTCCTCCCAATACCTATTTACAGGCATAAAGTAGTTATGGGAGTTTCCTTAAAGTGAGGATGGAATTCTTTTATAATGCAATCTTTAGTCTTCAATTTCAATTGGACTTGAGATTTTCATTTTGGAGTAATTGGATATGATTGAATATGTAATTCTGTTAAAAAATCTAGGGATACACATTCTGGAATTAATTCCATGCGAGGTTGATTCAGCTTCGCGTCTCAATTGGCTGCGAGGCTAACAGCCTCACATGCACGACACTAATATCCTCACGAGGCGCAAGGCTAACAACCTCGCATGCAGGCTAATCTTGACTCAAAATTTTCATTCTATCAAAATCTCGTTTGTTGGGTATTGACAAGTTTTGAAATACTTTGGAGTTCCCCTTTTACTTATACTTAGCAATTTAAATCTTCAAACTTAACAATTGTTCAAACGCAGGGCTATTTTGTAGGCGGGCTAATTAGCCTCACGTTTACTCTTTTGTATGCGAGGCTGATCAACGTCACATTTCATGTCGAGATTTGTGCCACAAATCAAGGCCGTTTGGGTGACACTCCTTTTAAAACCATATCTTCTTCTTCCTCTCATTCATCTTCTTCTCCAAAAAAAAAAAAAAAAAACCCGTTCAAAGAGTTTTCGAAATTTCCTTGGATTTGTTTAGTTTTCTCCTCCATTTTCTGTTCTTTCTTCAAATCCTTCCACACACATATATTGCATATTTATAGCCTTAATATTATATATTTTTGCATATAAATAATGGTATTTGGGTATTTTTAGTGTATTTTTCAGGTCAAATCTATTCCTACAAGTATATGGCACGAAATCAGAGACAAATTAGGAAACCAAGTCCAGAAAAAGCTAAAAAGGAATAAAGCTACAAGAACGCAAGGCTACAAAGTACCAAAGTTGAATCTAGTCTTGGAGAAAAGAAAAATAGAGCCAAAAGATCAAAATCCCAAAAGTTGAAAGCCAAATTAAAAAATAATGCCATAAATAGCGGCAATTGCTGCTATTTCGCTACAAAAATGGGCCCCCTATAAGGAACCAGAGGAATAATGGCGAAGCACTACAAAAATTAGGGAGCCAAAATCCTTGATTTTGCTGCCAAAAAACGACATAGCCGATATTTGGCGGCAAAAAGGTAAAAACTTTGCCCCATTTTATTTTTTTGTTTTGTGTTATTTTTGTCCTGGTTCTATAAAAAATTATTAAAAAATGAATAAAAAACTTCTCAATTTTTTCTTTTAGTTTCTCTTTCTCTGTCCACCTTTTAAAAAAAATCTTTAGAAAATATGTTTCAAAATCAATTTTTTTTATCTGGATGCTATCATTGTCGTGATCCATACCATGATTACTATCAGTATCTTTGGATAGAAAGTTTGTTGGGATTAGATCATGATCAAACTCACACCACATATCAATGAACCTACGAGCGTTTCCTATATATTAAATTACAATTTTGGATGGATGAATTATTCTAATAGTCAAGAACCATATCACGAGAGTCCTTCAACTGATCCTTTCATCATAGACCAATCATCTCTATATTGTAAATTCAATCATGAATAAGATATTTAATTAAACATGTTAGATTAAAGATAGAAAATACTAGAAGTAAGGTATGCATGTCATGAAAATTTTCCTACAACCACTTCACAAATGTTATCAAATATGTACTCAGATCCATCATATCCAACATCAAACTTTACTCATATTTTTGAGATGCAATCATTCGAAGGAAACGAGGAAGCTTATAATCATAAGACTGAGAAACAAGCACGTATAATAGAGAAAGGAATGGAAGTTTTGCTAAAATCATCCTTTCAAACTACATCTTATGCAGAAGCTTTCCTCAAAATGATTTCTTATCCTAAACTTTTTAAAAATCTACCATCTAATTATTTGAACATATCTAACTCCAATAAATAACCACTTCAGTCATCTTTTGAAATTGATATGATTCAAAATGAGTTAAATAATTTTGTGCATGATGAGTTTATACTTCAACATTGTGATCAATCTTCTTTAGACCATTCTGAAAACAATTATGAAGAAACTGATAATAAAGAAAAATTTTTGCTTGATGATTTGCCCCATGATAAGCTTGATAGTGATATACTATCTTTTAATTCTATTGATAAAAATTGTGAAGAAATTTGTCAAGAAGATTTTTTATTTTTCATATTGACTTAACTAATGATAAGTTCACTAGCATGACACTTTTTTTTTTGATAATTTTGATGACATGTTTGAAGAAAATTTGAATTACGAGCTCAAAATACTAGAAGAGTTGATGAAACTACCGAAAAAAGAGACCATGGTATTTGATGATCTGAAAGAGCCATCCAAAATCAAACTCATGATTCTGCTACATCAAAGTGAGTATATTTTATCGAATATTGATGAGACCAAAATATTTACTGACATGAAATATGCTCATTGGTGGAATATAAATAATGTTAAAGATTATTTCCAACTTTAAAATTTTGCTAGTGAATAAAAGAAGAAAAGGTAGGTACAAATTAAGAAAAATAAAATATAAGATGGAGAAATTTAATGCAAAATTGACAAAATGGCTAAATCATTCATATCAAGACATAAAAGGATGCACTATGAAAGTGAAAAGTGATCGAAATTTCGTAATTGTTCTGCATATTAAAAGGTGACCTCAATGAGATCGTGATCTTTCACGATTCTCTTTACTTGTATATTATTTATAAAATACTTTTCGTCTTTATTTTGCCACCTTTGGTTCGTGTATAAGGGCATACACGAGTTTAGGTGTTGGGGAGTGAATTAGGAGATTTTTGTTTTTTCTAGGATTTTTTTTTTTTTTAGGATTTTTGGATTTCTTTATATTTCACTTTGGATAGTTTTTAGGTTATGTTAAAATAAAAAATCAAAAAAAATTAAAAATATGAAAAAATTAAAAAAAATAGTTTTATTTTTTGCAATAAATCAAGCTAATTATGAGTAAAAGAATAAGATATTTGATATGAAAGTAGATTATATAATACACTTAGAATTTAATGAAAAAAATAAATACCGCTAATAGTAATTTTGAGGTAAATATACATCTATTTTTCACTTCATAATGGTTTATTAGGTTAAAGACAAAATGATAATACCTGAGTAGGTTTTACTCTCTAAATAAGAAAAAAAGGAAAAGAATAAAAGAAATATAAAGAATGAAGAGGTGAGTCTGTACTTAAGATAATGATCGTTTATAAATAAATAAATTTTTTAAGAATTACTAAGTAATTGGGTATTTACGCCCAAGTAAGTGTGAATATTCATACGAACAATATGTTTAAGAGAATATGATCTGAGTAATTGGGTACTTGCTCCTAAGCAAGCATGAATATTCGAATGAAAAGTAAAATACTTACGAAAGAAAAAAAGAAAAAAAAAGAAAAGAAAAAAAATTATTTAGAGAGAAAGATGAATCACGAATTAGAGTTTGAGTCCAAAACGAAAATAAACTATCACATGTCCACGTTGATGTATAGGAATCATTGAATTATTTAATAGTAGTATTGAAATATATGATTTGAATTTTTAATTAAAATAATAAGTCTATTTGATATGATGCTTGATTTGAATACTGATAATCTAAATACGTTCTTGATTTTATATATTAGTGAGATTAAATGAAATAAAATATCAACAAGATTTTCATTCTTCTGTATAAATTTTTGATTTTTGATTTTTGGTTATCCTTATTTTTTTTTCTTTATACCTTGATCTCCTTTCTTCACGAATTTTGTTGGTATATTCACTGCAAACCTTTACGGGATACAACTCGTCTACTAGAGTAACTTAGATGTTTAACGGCTTGTTACACGTGCTAAGTGTAACTGCGATTCCTGCGAAAGTAAATTAGAATTTTTTTTTTTATTTTTAGGTCCAGGTTTAGCAAAAGGACTAGCAAAAGATAGGTGTGAGAGTGTGATTAATAGCATATATTGCATACTTATAGCCTTCATATTATCTATTTTGTATTTAAATAATAATACTTGGGTATTTTTAGTATGTTTTTCAGGTTAAATCTCAAAGACAGATTAGGAAATCGAGTCCAGAAAAAGCTAAAAAAGAATTAAGCTAGAAGAACACAAGGCTACAAAGTACCAAAGTTGAATCTAGTCATGGAAAAAAGAAAAAAGAGCCAAAAGATCAAAATCCCAAAAGTTGAAAGCCAAATTCAAAAATAATGCCGTTAAATAGCTCCAATTGCCTCTATTTCAAGGCAAAAATGGCTCCCCTGGGCTGCACGACACAGGGATTGAGGTTCTACTGTAAAAATAAAAGTTCCGCTATTTGGTAGTCAACGCCACTATTTGGCATTTTTGAATTTGTAACTGAATTTTTTGCGAGGGCTTTGTTGTAATTTTACAGTTAGTCAGTTGTAACTGGAATAGGGTTTGGTAGTCCGATGCCTATATATTGGCCGTATCCTTGTAAATTAGGGTTTTTTTAATACAATTTTGAGATGAATAAAAGTTAGGGATTAACCAAAAGGGTGAAGACCACAATACCGGAGCTCTAGAGGTATTTTATTTCTATTCTCACTGTTCTTTATAGGTAGGTTTATTTAATTTCTTTATTAGATAATTTTTATTTCTAGTTAGGGTTTATATGCTTTCTAATTAGGTTTGCTTAGTAGATAGTTTTTAATTGCTTTCTAGTATAGATCTTTAATTGCTTTTTAGGAAAAATAGGATTTTTATTTACTTTAATGAATAAAAATAGAATCTTATTAATTAGGAATATGCGTAACTAATTTACTCAATCCTAGGATGTAGATGAAACTTGTGATCAACCTTACATTAATTTATTTGTGTTCTTTCTAAAATAAAAATAAAAAAGATATGATTTTTCTATGAAACAATAAAAATTCAAGAACTCGTAGATTAAGATTTTGATAGGTTATGCTTAATTTAAGTAATTTGGTAGCCTATACTTAGTTAGGATTTGGAGTTATTGGTTTTTATTTGTTTTGCTGATTTATCTAATGATTTGGTTTATTTTTATGAAAAAGTAATTTCTTTGATGGATTATACTTGCACACAACTTGATAGTCCATACTTAGAATGCTTTATGAAGAAATTAAAGTAAAAAGTCAAATTTTTATGAAAGAAAGAAGATAAAATAAATAATATTTGGTTGTAAACTAAAATATTCTATATCCTAGACTAATTAGAATAACTAAAAATCAACTTAGAAACTATAGTTAGCTCGCTAGAATAATAGGATAAGCTAGAATACAAAATACTTTAGATTCTCGTGAGAACGACCTATTTGCACTACAACAACACTGGGCACTTGCAATATATTTATCACATCATCATAGTCCTTATCAAGATGGCCCATGTATATATATGACTGGTCTACTTCCGGGATGAGTAGCAAAGGACTACTTTCTCGGTGAATCTCCAAACATCCCAACACCTTTATTAATGATTTCCTGAGAGTCAAGGGCCAGTATCCTGCCAATAATTTTCTCACTCCAGGATGGGTTTACTCTACTTATAGAATATGGTGGAGTAGGATAGTTAGTTTCGTATTCAAGAGTTCTAAGGCCACCCTCAAGAACATTGGATTGTACAGGGCTATAAGAAATGTATAATACAGTCTTCCCTATAGCGCCTACATTTTGTTCAACATCCTAGAGATATACAACTACAATTTCGGGACATTCTTTACACCCGTCAAGGAACTGGGTTTCACTCTACATGAGATGTTTGAAGTCTCTCTATTATCCATGGGAGAGCTTCCATATAAAGAGACAGTTCCGACTAAGGAGGAGCTGTGACAGTTGAAGGTCCAGAACCCCCAAGTATACAAGACATACTGGGAGGTGATGTATCACTTCTGCATCTGCTTAGATGCTTCAGGTACAAGTGGTCAAGGTATTAGCCAAAAGTTTGGGTTAATTACCTCTCTCAAGATATTGATCATCCCGAGGTCATTGTCACGAAGTTTGCTCCACTCAATCAGACTGCTATCAGAGTTCGGATAGCCAACCTAGGGGCCATTTCAAATGTGACAGAGTCAGACGAAGATAGTTTCAAGGCGGGTACCAGTTTCCAGAGCTTTCATTATTATGCTTAGATACCAATATCTGATAGAGGACTAACAGCGGGCTTCCTGATATTTTGGCTGAAGTGATGCATCATTCCATCCTTACCCAAAGATGCTATTGCCATAGAAGTGGAATACCCACAATACTTCTCGCTCATGGGAAACTGCTCAGACTTCTACCAGTTATGATTTGCCAACTACAGAATGGGATCCTGGAACTTGCTACTGAGTTTTGTCCGGAGAAGAAGCCCAAAGGTAAAGGTGGTGATCCGTAGGATGAAGTGCTAATGAAAATTCTGAATCTCAGGGCAGAGATGCCTCATCTTATGGCATGGTTTGTCATGCATTGTCCAAATTTAATGACTTCCTCATGAAGTTAGTGATAGGCCTTCATTCATAGAGTGGTATGAAAGATGTGACTAGAGGAATTACTACATGTGTGAACTCTGTAGGACAGTGTGTAGTCATCAGAACTACCACACCTATTGCTATTTCCCGGACTTCACTGGTGGCAACTACGATGAAGAGTTTAGCGACACCTCTGGACCTGATCATTATACAGCTCTTCCTTCCGGTTTTTTTGGTGGTTTATCAACATCCGACCAGGACACCTATTATATCAGCAAGGATCAATTTGTTATCTTAAGCAGTACTCTCTCAACAGATTTGCACGTCAGTTTGGCTACTTGCAACTCTATGTTGGGAATCCTAATTCCTTGCTAAGCTTCCAAGGGAATATATTTTAAGGTACTAGAGGATGGTATCATTTCTCCACGGGGTGCACTAGGGCTAGTATACATTCAAAGATTTATTGCTGACCTTTCAGAGTGATGCCAACCATTCTCCAAACTAATGAAGAAGACAATGTCATTTGTTTGGGATGAAACTTGTTAACAGGCTTTTGAGGACCTAAAAAAGTACCTAAAAAAATCTCCAGTGCTCACAGCCCTTGTATCAGGAAAACTATTTTTGATATATGTTCATGCAATGGACCACTCACTTGGTGCTCTGTTAGCCCAAACTAATGAGTTAGGCTTCCATTTACTACCTTAGTTGAATTATGGTAGGCGCCGAACACTGGTACACACCGGTAGAAAAAGAGTGTTTGGCCTTGGTATTTGCAGCTCAGAAAATGCGAAGCTACTTAGTGAGTCAAACAATCCATGTAATTTCTCAAGTAAATCCTCTAAGAGTATTTATGAACAAACCTGGATCACTCAATTGCAAGTTAGCCAACTAGTCAATCCTTTTATTTCAGTATGATATACAATTTATACCACAAAAGGTAATCAAGGGACAAGTCATTGCTGATTTTCTTGCAGAACATTCCGTCTTGAAATCCTCTAAGCTTTATGAGGTTATTTTAGATTAAATGGCAGAAGTCAACATGACTACCAAAGAACCGTGTTGGCAGTGAATTTCTAAGTTAAAAGGATTTTCCACAACATAACGCGGAGCTAATTCTATAGCTCCGCATCTGGCTATTTTTAGCCCCGCGTCTGAGTAAAACGCAGAGTTGTTGATAGCTCCGCGTTTCTGGTTATTTATCTCCGCACTTTGATGCGATTAAAAGCTCCGCGTGAGCAGATAACCAGGGCTTACCCAAATACCAAATCAAGTCCAATCAGAATTCTAAATCAAGAGATTTAAATCAATATTAAATATTTGATTGGAATTGTTGATGAGAGCAAATTCTATTTAGATAGAAACTCTCTCAAATCTTCCTAGGGCTATAAATACCTTCTTGGTGAAACCCTAGGGGATATTTTGGAAGTTTTGGTGAAGTTCGAGTTACGCGTGAGAGCCTTGAACGAATCAAAACCAGAGATCAGAGGTCTTCTTCTTCCTTCTTTTCGGCTTAATTGATCCTTTGGCAATTCAAGTACGCGAGAGAGCCTTGAAGCCTTTTGTGATCGTCTTTCTCAGCATCTCAAAGAATTCAAGTTACGCATAGAGTCTTGGATTCGTGAAGAGTAAAGACCGAGAAGATCGTCTACAGCCGGCAGATATCTTTAAAAGAGAAGATTTCAACGTACCGATCGTCCAAAGGAACTGCTTGACAGATCCCATCGCCACACTGACCCCACGTTCATATTGTAAAAGAGAGAGATTGAAGTATAAAATCCTCTCGTTTGTTCTTTTTATATCTCTTGTTCACTTTTATTGTAATTCAAGCTTATTTAATGGAAGGAAGCAAAGGAAGTTTTGCGGCGAACAAACTGGCGACCACAGTGGGAGTCATCTCTTTCACTGATGAAGAGATCGTGGCGCAATCGGATGTCGACATGATCGGATCCGAAGTAGACACGCTGGTTGTTGAAATCGACCAGCAGAAGTACGAGGAGTTCCTCTCCTCTGAATCAAGTGACTTGGACGAGACTCGACACTATCGTCGCGTGCGCTCCAATACCTGAGTTACGGGTAAAAAGGTATCCACCGAGATACGGGGATCCTTGGAGACCGCGGCTATAGCGCCGATGCTCGGACAGGAAATCCTAGCCGAGGATGAGCTTCCGATTGCCGAAGAAGACCTGGGGACTGGATTGACCAGAACCCAACTCCGAAACAGGAAACGGAGAGCGAGGCGTAGAGCCCTCAAGGCCCGCCTTGGATGCGGAGCTAATACCAGAGGACGCGAGGCTATGGTCCCTCGCAAACTGGCTTGCGCTACCCGCGAGACCAGTCTCTACCGCATTAAACGCGAAGTTACAACTTGCCTTAAAAGCAAGGAAAAACCAGCGTGTGATATTCCGCACGAGGCTACCGCTGAGCTTAGCGAGAGAAGCGAAGCCAGCGAAAATTGCGCTAGTCGCAAAATATCTGACACTCGCGAGAGACGTGAGTATAAAAATTTTGTAAAGCCAACGTGTGATTCTCCACGCGAGGCTGATACTAAGCCAAGCGAGAAGCGCGAGGCTACTTGCGAGAAACGCAAGACTAATGACACTGAGAGACGCGAGTATAAAAATTCTGTAAAGCCAGCGTGTGATTCTCCACGCGAGGCTGATACTAAGCCAAGCGAGAAGCGCGAGGCTACTTGAGAGAAACGCAAGACTTATGACACTCGCAAAAGACGCGAGGATGATTGGCAAATTGTTGTCAGTCGAAGAAATCGCGCGAGACGCGAAGATATGATTTGTGGTAACCACAAGAGTAGGCCAGCGTATAAGAACTTTGTTCCACGTGAGGCTAGGATTACGGAAGAGAAACTTCTGAAAACACGGCAAGCCAGCGAGGCTAGTGTGGAAAAACGCGGAGCTACTCTTCAGGCTCGCGATACTAAGGGCGAAGCTACTCTTCAGGCTCGCAATGTGAAGCGCGAGGCTACTCCTAAGCCCCGCGAGGATCAATCCGACTCCAGAATCAGGGTTGATCAGTTAAAGAAGCTTCAGTGGGTTCCCAGATCCTCTCAAAAGTCAGATGGACCTCATGATTCCATGGTTAAAGGTGCTGATCTCAGGGAGTATCTATCCAAAAAGAGAGGCATAGAGCAACTTCAAGCTGAACCTGCTTGTCACTGTCAGCAACTTATGACAGCGGTGTCCGCTGTAATGGACAACTGTGGCTGCAGTAAGAGCAGGATGTCTGTGTTTGATCGATTAACCGAGCCGGACAAGAACCCTACAAAGAAACCAAAGACTGCTTCCCTAAGACAATGGAGAGCTGTAACCTCTAATATGGTGGGAAAAGGGAAGAAGATTGTAGAGACGGATGATGATTTGGAATCGAGTGATGAGGAACCTCCTCATAAAACTTGACTTAAATCAGGAGCCGTCCCGCCTCGAAATTATAAGAGGCTTGCAAGGGGTTCCTACGACGAAGACAGTGATAATTCAGCTATAGCCTCGCCTCGTTCCTCCGCGTCGTCTCGATTATATAAATCAGTGTTGCACATGGCAGACAAATTTGCTGATATTAATCAGAGATTTGAAGCTCAAGAAAGAATGATTCGCGAGCAACAGAAGACGATTGAAGACCTTAAAACCATGCTATCGAGATTTGTCTAGGATAATACCAAAACGGGCAAGGAGACTTCGAATGAAGAACAGGAGGAGAAAGCCCACTCGATGCATGAGGACGAGGACAGATTTTCTTTCCATGATCCGCATGGAGAAAAGATTGAAAAATTACAGAATCAACTAGAAGCTTTGATGCGTAAAAAAGAGTTGAAAGAAGCTGGGGTTTCAAGACCGTATCCACCAGAATGGGACATGGTGCCATATCCTCCAAAGTTAAGCCGCTCAAATTAGAGCCATATGACGGGAAGGGATCGCCCAGTCAGCACATCTATTACTTCCTGTCCCAAGCGGGACATTCGATGGGTAATGACCCCATCATGACTAAAGTATTCGCAAGTACTTTGTGAGGGCCTGCCTTTACTTGGTTCATGCAGCTGCCCCCAGGTACTATTAATACCTGGTTAGATGTAGAGAAATTATTTCTCTCACGTTTCTTTGAGGATGATACCGAGATTACGGTTCATTCCCTCCTTGCAACTAGACAAGGGGAACAAGAAATGGTCAAAGATTTCATAGAAAGGTTCTGGGAGAAGTCCGTGCATTGCAAACACGGAATGATCCAGGAAACTCTGGTCGAAACTTGTCGACATAATCTTAAGACCAATGTGCTCCTAAAAATGGGGGCCGTAGAGTCTAAGACATGGAGGGATCTGCTCAAACAAGGAGAGCAAGCTGAGGACTTGATTCGTCGAGTGGAAGAATCCCGTGGATCGAGAAGTGCTGGGGGTAGTAAGTCATATACCCAAAATAACAGCAATAAAAATAAAGGGAAAGCAGTGATGGAATCAGAAGCTGCTCCTCAGAAATCCAGCCCTCCACTAAAGCCGAAGCCCCAAAATCAGCACGGCTCAAGGCAAAAGAGGCCGCAGCAGGAAAGAAATTATACTTTCAAAGCGGAACAGACACCTATCCTCTTTCACCTGCTCCAGAAAAAGGGAATGCTGAAACTTCCGGAGAATAAGAAGCCAGAAGACGCTGGCAAGACTAAAGATCCAAACTGCTGTCTCTATCACCGGAATGTGGGACACCCTACTAGAGATTGTTTTCCCCTTAAGAACAGAATCCAAGCACTTAGAAGCTGGAGTTCTGACGCTTAAGGAAGAGCAGAGGAAGGTCACCACCAATATGACAACTATAGTGGTTGGAACCCATGAGTTCCCCACAGGAGTGACCCCAATCCCAAAGGGTAAGATGGTTACAAAGAATCTTGATCCTCACAACAAAGCCCAAGAAGGACTTGTCCCTGTAACGACCCAAAGAGGGGAAGTTATGTGGGTTCATCCCGATTTGCTAGAAGACGAGCAGTGGACCACTACAGGGAGTCAAGAGAAAAATCGGACTATTAATGCCATTTTCGCTGATATAAAAGAAGAATATATAGCTTCAGGTGCCTTCACAGATTCTGAAGAAGAGCCCGAAACTATGGCCACTCATCAAGATGGGGCAGGCCTTTCCGGTACCCGATCCGGGAAGACATATCTTAGGGACTACACTAGAGTGGATCCGAAAGACATCTATGCGGAACTTGCAAAACCCGCAGACCAGAAAGGACTTCGTTTTCAGAAGAAGACTGTCAGAGATGAAGGAGATAAGGAGCCCACCTTCAAGTTTGACATAATTACTCAGCTGGCCAATATTCCAGCACGAGTAATGCTTTATGAATTGTTGAGGTTGTCAAAATCAGCACGTGAAGTATTAAGAGAGGCCTTGGCAGACTCTGAGTCATTCTTAGCTCAGATTGTCGAGCCGACCGATGAAGAACATGATTCTTGCTCCCACTGTCATCAAGTGAGGAGGCAGGTCCCACAGATTATCTTCTCTCCAGAAAATATGCAGGTGAGGAATATAAAACATAACAGGCCTTTATATTTCATCGGATATGTCGGATCCACGAAGGTGGACCGAATTCAGATTGATCCGGGTTCTGCAGTAAGTGTCGTGCCCAGAAGGTTGATGAAGTTGTTAGGGATTTCCCTTCATCGTCTGACACCAACCAATACAATGATATACTGGTTCAACGCCAATAATAGCCGTCCCCTCGGAAAAATTCGACTATGATGTCAGATCGGGGATTTGAGGACGGAAGCTACATGCTATGTCATTGATGCGGATACCTCATACAATATTTTGTTGGGGCGGCCTTGGATCCACGCTCACATGATAGTCCCATCGACTCTCCACCAATGCATGAAATATTGCGATGAGGAAGGAGATGTTCAGACGCTAATTGCCGACAAGCAGCCATTTAAAGGATTGGAGAATTACTTCACAGATGCTGCACTTTATAAACCAGCCCATGAAGTCTCCAATGACGATCCTGGCAAACCTCCAAAGCCCGATGACAGTGGCAATGAAGTCGACACTGAGTACGAGCTTCCTAGAGAAGATGATGGGGGTGATTATGAAATCAACCCTCACCTAGATTTTAGTTTGGGTCTTGATAATATAGTGGATGTAATAGAGAGTGAATGTGTTATTAATGAAGACATAAAGTTAGTCTACGAGCAGGCCGTAGCTACTGAGTCTGAACCCTTTTGTACTTCCACTGAAGTGGATGGCCTATCCGAACTTGAAGTTCAGGCGGCATATCATTTGCCACTTAGGTCATCCCTCCTCTCCCGGTCTAAAATAGCTGAGGAAAAAGGTCATTACTTCGAAGTGCCTCCTCGGAGAGGATCCCAAAAGCCGATTATGTTCGGCAGGGTAATTACGTCACCCCGGCAAAAGCAAAGCAGTGAAAGTGACGAGCAAACATCACCCCAATTTCATCTGTATGAACAAAAATCCCGGCAGATGATGGAGAAGATGGGCTATAATTTTACCCAGAAACCGGGATTAAACTTCGGAAAAGGGCGACGAAATCTTATACCCTCGTTTAGACCAAGAGGAAAGAGCCCAGACTACTATCAAAAGACGCAGGGGGTTGGGCTATGTGTCTACTCCACCCTCATCACCGATCAAAGATGAAGAGAGTTCTTCGGCTAAAGAAGACTCATCCCCACCCGATCATGATTCGGATGTAAGCACTGGCGCCTGGTTTCAATCCTTGACAGCCAATATGGTTTCAGCCGCACTTGCAAGCTACGAGGAACCAATTGACGTCCAGGATGATTCCTGGGCTAAGCATATGGACACTCTCTGGGATGTCCGCTTTGAACAGCGTGACCCTCCCACTGAAGATAAATTGATACAAGTCAACATGGGAACGGATAAAAATCCAAAGCCCATCTTTATAAGCGACACGCTAACTCCCTTAGAAAAGGATGAACTTATATCTCTCATCAAAGAGTATATAGACGTGTTCGCATGGAGTTATGAAGACATGCCCGGTCTTGACCCTCAAATTGCCACACACCGGTTGAATATAAAGGAAGATGCTAAACCTGTTAAAAAACAACAGAGGCGTTTTCGACCGGAGTTGATGGAGGCAATAGTTGCTGAGGTCAACAAACTTATAAAGTCTGGATTTATCCGTGAGGAGCAACATCCCGATTGGGTGGCTAATATAGTGCCAGTTCGTAAAAAGAACGGCAAAATCCGGATTTGTATCAATTTTCGGGATCTCCACGCTGCTTGTCCTAAGGATGAGTTTCCGCTTCCCATCACCGACGTGATGATAGACAATACTTGTGGTTATGAGAGGATGTCCTTTATGGATGGCTTCTCAGGATATAACCAGATCAAGATGCACCTAGATGATGAAAAGCATACAGTTTTCAGAACACCGCTAGGGGTGTATTGCTACACGGTGATGCCATTTGGGCTGAAGAATGCCGGTGCCACTTATCAACGTGCGATGAGCACTATATTCAAAGAACACCTACGCAAGATCGTAGAGTGTTATGTGGACGATTTGGCGGTCAAATGCAAGAATAAAGAAGACCACCTTCAAGACTTGAGAACGGTCTTCGATCTCATGAGGAAACATCATTTGAAGATGAATCCCACTAAATCTTTTATGGGGGTGTCCAGTGGGAAATTCCTTGGATTCATTATAACTTCAAAAGGAATCTTTCTCGACCCTGAAAAGGTGAAAGCAATTAGCGAGATGCCACCTCCCCGCAATCTTAAAGAATTGAGGGGGTTATAAGGAAAACTCGCATATATTCAGCGCTTCATTTCCAACCTATCAGGGCGATGCCAGCCGTT
This sequence comes from Dracaena cambodiana, assembly GCA_036321105.1. Taxonomy (NCBI): domain Eukaryota; kingdom Viridiplantae; phylum Streptophyta; class Magnoliopsida; order Asparagales; family Asparagaceae; genus Dracaena; species Dracaena cambodiana. The sequence continues at coordinate 21,427,386 of JAYEPQ010000020.1, read as the reverse complement.
CTCTCGGCTTATGAAGAAGGGGGTTTCTTTTGTATGGGACGAGGCATGTCAACGGGCCTTTGATGACCTTAAAGAATACCTCACCAAACCTCCTGTTCTTATGGCGCCAGTCCCTGGGTAGCCCTTCCTTATATATGTAAGGGCCATGGATAATGCCTTAGGAGCATTACTTACTCAATATAATGAGCATGGCCATGAACATGCCCTCTATTATCTAAGCAGAATAATGATTGGGGCCGAACAACGGTATACCCCAATTGAAAAGGAATGTTTAGCCCTAGTGTTCGCTATTCAGAAAATGCGACACTATCTTTCTGGGCAAACAATTCATGTCATATCACGGGTTAATCCCCTGAAAATTCTGATGACAAAACCGGGATCCCTAAATGGCCAATTTGCAAAATGGGCCCTACTACTGTCGCCCTATGACATACACTTCGTTCCTCAAAAAGCAACAAAGGGACAGGCAATTGCTGATTTTTTTGCAGACCACCCAATTGGGTCTAATACCAAACAGTCGTCAGGGGTCAACACAGTTAGTAAGGAGCAACTATGGCAAATATTCTTTGATGGTGCTGCCAGACGATCTACTGCTGGAGTGGGGGTTGTGCTTATCTCCTCACATAAACATATACTTCCTAACGGTTATTCATTAACAGAACCATGTACGAATAACGTGGCGGAATACAACGTACTGATTACCGGCTTAAAAATGGCTCTGCAACTGGGGGTGAATTATCTAGAGGCATATGGAGACTCTAAACTCATCGTCAATCAGATGACGGGAGAATATGAAATCAGACATGAAGCCCTCATCCCCTATCATCAACTAGCCCTCAAGCTAGCAGGCTACTTTGAACAATTCTACATTTATCATATATCTCGAAATGAGAACGCATATGCAGATGCTCTTGCCGCATTAGTAGTAACATTGGCGATCCTGCCAGGTGAGGCTAAAAGCATCACCATTGGAAGCAGAGAGCTCCTCCATCCAGACACTGTTCTTCAAAACAGGGAAGTATGCCAAGCAGGCTTAACTTTGGAACCCCGTGATTGGCGATTTTCATTTGTGGACTATGCTTTACATGGGATATTACCAGAAGATCCTAAGGAAGCCACCTCGATAAAGAGGAAGGCCCAAAGGTTTTATTATGACCATAAGCTTCAGACTTTATATAGAAAGTCAAGAGATGGTCTGTTACTACGCTGGATATCAAAAGCAGAAGCAGAAGAAGTGCTGAGAGAAACACACGATGGAGTATGTGGAGCTCATCAGCCCGGTCCAAAACTTGGAGACCGTATAAGAAGGCTGGGATACTACTGGCCGAACATGATCTCGGAAGCAATGTCATACGCTAAACGATGCCATGCATGCCAAATACATGCCAATTTTATTCATCAACCCCAAGAATACTTTCACAATACCATTGCAAGTTGGCCATTTGAAGCATGGGGGATGGATATTGTGGGGTCTATAACTCCCCCGTCATCCAGAGGACATCGATTTATTCTTGCAATAACCGACTATTTTTCAAAGTGGGCCGAAGCCGTGCCCATGAAAGAGGTCAAAGCGACAGATGTGATCAAGTTTGTCAAGCATCATGTCATTTACTGCTTTGGCGTCCCCTGACGGATTATTCATGATAATGGCCCGCAATTCATCAGTCAGGGATTCTCCAGATTCTGCAATAAGTTCAGAATCAAAGATATTGCTTCGACGCCATATAACCCCACAGCTAATGGGTTGGCCGAAGCCTTCAACAAAACGATTATTAAAATTCTTCGGAAGTTCGTCTCTTCTAATAAACGAGATTGGGATGAAACGCTAGGAGAATGCCTGTGGGCTTATCGCACCACTGTTCGCACCCCTACAAAAGCTACTCCATTCTCTTTGGTCTATGGAAGCGAGACCGTTTTACCTCTCTAAGTCCAGATTCCTTCATTAAGAGTAGCTTTAGCCACAAAGATGACGACAGAAGAGCGCCATCAGCAAAGATTGCAAGAATTAGAGGCGTTGAATGAAAAGCGTCTCAGGGCTCAACAACAAATTGAGTTATATCAAGCCTGAATTTCTCAAACGTTCAATAAGAACTTAAACCAAGGACCTTTAAACAAGGAGACTTGGTTCTGGCTGTTAAAAGGCCAATGGTACTGACTCACAAGACCAAGGGTAAATTTGAACCCAAGTGGGAGGGACCGTTCATTGTGGAGACAGTCTACTCCAGTGGAGCCTATCGTTTGATGAATCAAAACGGCGATAGGATGATGATGCCGATCAATGGCAAATTTCTAAAGAAATACTATGCCTAATATCTTTAGGAGTATAAACCTCAAATTCATCCAAGTTACGCAGATGAGCACTTGGACTTCTTCTATTCTGGTGATTTTAACCCAATAAACCTGGTGTGTTTGGTTCTCAAGTTTGAACCACCTTCAGTCTTTTCTTAGACATGCGCAGTTTGGCGCCTCTGACCTAAACCTGGTATGTTTGGTTCTCAAGTTTGAACCACTTCCAGTCTTTTCCTAGGCATGTGCAGTTTGGCGCCTCTGACCTAAACCTGGTATGTTTGGTTCTCAAGTTTGAACCACTTCCAATTCTTTTCCTAGGGATGCGCAGTTTGGCGCCTCTGACCTAAAGCTGGTGTGTTTAGTTCTCAAGTTTGAACAACCTCCAGTCTTTCTTTAGGCATGCGCGATTGAGCGCTTCTGACCTAAATTTGGTGTGTCCAGTTCAAGTTACGCAAGAGAGCCTTGAACAGCCTCCAATTCTTTTCTTAGGCATGCACAGTTTTGCGCCTATGACCTAAACCTGGTATGTTTGGTTCTCAAGTTTGAACCACTTCCAGTCTTTTCCTAGGCATGCACAGTTTGGCGCCTCTGACCTAAACCTGGTGTGTTTAGTTCTCAAGTTTGAACAACCTCCAGTCTTTCTTTAGGCATGCGCGATTGAGCGCCTCTGACCTAAATTTGGTGTGCCCAGTTCAAGTTACGCGAGAGAGTTTTGAACAGCCTCCAATTTTTCTTTTAGGCATGCGCAATTGAGCGCCTTTGACCTAAAAGGTATGAATTACCCAGCGCCAACTAGGCAATGTGGAGAGAACCAGTTTCTCGCCAACCCCTTCATGCTGGGGGTAAAAAGTATGAATTATCCAACACCGATAAGGTAAAGGGAAGAGGAAAAGTTTGGCATTTAAGCCCAAACGAAATCTTCGACAACTCACCATGTTGAGGGAAATAACATGGCTAGCCCAACTCAAACGGTAGTTGGTAAAGGCTAATCAAATCCGTTGATAACTTGGGGTTTGCTAAAAATCCCATAAATCCTATCATGTAAAACTCTTACCTCTGACAGTATGGTTCGGAAAATTATGCATAAACGATACCGAGAAATAAATCATTTTGACGACAAGTTATTTGTTGGGCAAGCAAATCTGTTTTGAAGCCGACAAATAAAAGAGTCAAAAGAATCATCTTTATTAAAAGGATGAAGATACAAAAAGAATCTCAAAGAATCGTCAAAGATTCTCTCTCTCCTATTACGGAGTTCTTATTACAAGAAAAATAAAAGAATAGAGAGAGAAAACTACGAGTCTCCCAGGAGTTTCAATTTACTTATTGTCTCGTCAAAATTTCGACGATGAGATGCCTCCACAGTGTGTTGAGCCGTCTACGTAACTCATCGTCATTTATTGCAAGTTGCTGTTGACGAGACTCTTCAATGGCACGATTTCTGGTTGTCTCCTCCTGCTCGACCTGATCCCGTTGGAGAAGCAACACTTCCCGCTTCTTGACAGACTCCCCTAATCGAAGCTCATTGTCTATTAAGACGGCCCGAGCTCTGGCAATCGTCTCCTGGGCTCTAGAGATGGCAGCCTGATTTTTCCCAATCTCAGAGTCCACCCTCCTCAGATCTCTAAGAATGGATTCCCGACTGGCTTGGAGTTCTGTCAGCTCCTAAGACCATCTTTCTTCCTGCTGTCTTAAAGTATTTCTACGCGATATTGATTCTGCCCGAAGCCGCGCCAGTTCTATCTCGGTGATCGCCTCCACATCCGCCTGCCGGAGTGTGTGTAGCGTGTTCACCTGCTCTTCTAAGACTGCAAGGCGGTCCCGGTAAGGAGCTGCTCTATCTTGTCCCCCAACTCCTTCAATATTATCCAGATAGCAGGAAAACATTGGGCGTGCGAAGCTGAAGAAATCTTGGCCAGCAAGGATCATCTCGATACATCTCCTTAGCAAACGCATAAAATCGGCGACGCTGAAGTTGAAAAGCTCTTCAAGAGGATCTGCAGTGCCAGCAGGCAAAGCAGGTAATGCCAAGGGAGATGTCACGGGCAGTGGAGCAGTAGCTACCAGAGTTGAAGAAGAAGAAGCCCGACCCTGTACCAAATTCATGATTTGGGGAACCAATAAAGCTAATGCGGATCTGGAAGAGATGGGGACCCTAGGGGAAGCATCTCCAGTACCGGTCACTTGGGTAGCCCCGCCAACAGGAATAGAAGACGGGATGTCTTCACCCGAAGCTCCTCCGGTGGGAGAAGCATCTTCGAACGAGAACTTCAAATTATCCTCGTCCCCTGCTAGAAGACCTGGAGCCGGAGGAGTTGCAGATGTCTCAGCAGCCATGATAATAGATGACGTTAAAATCGCTGACTGAGAAACAGAAGGCACACCAACAACCGTTGGAAAGGTCTCAGTGGAGCAGACTGGTGGTGTTGGAGATGGTATAATTGGAGACGGTGCGGCCTCCCTTGTTGCGGCCGCAATAATAACTTCCATTCGTTCATCACCCCCAAGTTCGTCAATGGGAGGAATAGATGAGGAGACTGGACATGTGGTCGGGGTGAAATAATCAGCGTCAAACTCGCTGGCAGAGCTACCCAAGCCGCCCACTGAGCCAGAATGGTCCACCTTGTCGTCGGACTCTACCTGGGTGGTTGAGTGCATCGGCGAGAGGAGCTGACCGCCTGCATCAGAAAACAGGTAAATGATGTTATAAAGTAAAAGTAACAGGTAAAAGACAAAACATCAAGAGCTATACCTGGAGACACAAGTCCAGTCGTCGGACCTGGAGGAGGGGCCATTGTTGTTTCCAAAAGTGTACCTAGCTCGCTTCCCAATGGTTGCGCCGCAGCTTGTTCAACAGGTCCTACGGTCGGAGGAGCCGAAACCTCGGGGACACTTGAAGCTCTAGCAGGTTCATCCTCCCCTGCCGACGCTGGGGGTAGAGCTGAGGCTAACAGATCAGAAGCAAATTTGACGGCTACTTCTTGAGGGGCAACTAAAGTTCCCGGAGCCAATTTCTTCTTCTTTTTGGAAGGCCCTCTCTTTGGGGCACCGCGACGTTTGAGAGTCAGACTCCGGGGACGAGTGGCAATAGGCTGGGGAGCTCCTCCAGCATCAGTATTGTCATCGTTATCACCGTCATCATCATTAGACTCGCTGACGTCTAAAGGTTCAGCTGCTGCGCCAAGGAATTCGTCCATTCCCTTTATTCTCACTCTTGCAGCACCCTGGCGACTAGCATAGAAAGCCTTAATCTCCTGGCAACAACTGCGGTTGGAAATGAAGCCGGGCACGTTAGCATTTGCAATGCTGAACCATGTGCAAAAGCAAAGAGTTGTGGCCAATTCTGACGTTCTCTGGGGTAGGGAGAATTCAACTTCAGTTCCGCCAGCTGCAAAATGAAACCATCCGCGGGCGCCCTCATACAAATTCCCCTCATGAGCAAGATTTTTGTTTGGATTACCCATATAAAGTTGGGAATATCCAAACTGGCGAGCAAAGCGACTTGGAATGTACGGTTCAATCAGACACATGGCATCTCATCGATATACCAAGTGTCCAGGTCGGATGTTGAGGAGCCACCAAAATGCTCCCGCAGATAAAGCAGTAAAATTATCTGCTCCACAGCATCCTTCAGTCTCAACCCATATCCTCCGCCGGGAAAGTCAGGAAAACACCGGAAGATCTCATAGTTCTGAAAGCTACGAAGAGTCTTCCGAATCTGGGACATATAATGGTGCTTCCATGAAGAGCGCTCGTACAGCTCCATGAAGTAGCACTTTTCACCCAAACGGCGTTCTGGTGCACTCATCAAAGAGGGACAGTGCAAGATGAGCCACGCCATCAAGTAGGTGTAGGGCATCTCCACCCTAGGGTTCAGAGTCTTCGGTTGGGAAGCCTCTTTCGACTTGCCTTTTCCTTTCCCCTTTACCTTATCAGCGGGGAGGAAGTCATGACAAAGCGCCCGCAATCCATGCTGTAAATTACACACCATGGCGGGAAGAAATCCAAGGGGTCAGCCATTTGCAAGAAGAACCGCTGGATATACCACGGTCATTGCAATTGCCTCCTTGGGCAATGACGGCACGACGCATCTCTTCAACCACAACATCAAAAATTCGGCGATGAGCCCCCGGTTGGATATTGAGGTCTGAGCTTGATAATGGTAGCTCTTGAATGAAGTGCCAGGACCGTATCCATTTTCATTGGATTCGGTAGTATAATACATCACATAACGGCCCCTGGCTATACGTTGATCTATCTTCGAGATGGGGATAGGAGGATGGCCATGGATAGTTGTCGAGCTATCTTTAGAATTCAAGTTAGCAAAGAGGTACTCGGCCCATTTCTTGTGGCCAATACCATGATTATGCTCACCTACCAGGTCAGCGCAAATACGATAATGGCACATCATCTCCTAGTATGTCGCATAGACGCGCTCATCCCCCACCATCAGCATGTTCAATTCTTCGGTGGTTTGGATGTATTCTTCATAGGGGACTTCACCCATGGGAAGCCCAGAAATCTCGAACATCTCGTGGAGAGCGAATTCTAGCTCACCCACTTGTGTAAAGAGAGTGCAAGTCTCAGGGTTGTACATCTCCAAGAGGCAGTAGAAGTGATAAGCACTCTGGGGAAACCCGAATTGGACATTCCTGATGGCTTTGTATAAGCCAATATCCTTCAAGATGGGCTCGTGGGAATCAAACATGTACTGAACAAGGCGGCCCACCACATATTGCTAGAGGAGTAAACCCAGCCAGGCATTCTAAAGTCACTAGCCGGGTATTGACCATCTCTTGCAAGGAACTCTCTTAGGAAAGTTCGTGCGCGGGATGGGACTTCTCCTGCTGGGAGCTCCTTGCCAAATCGGCCTGGAAGCAACCCAGTAATGCATCTGGGGGCACCATCTTGATAAGGCCCTTGTGTGCCAAATTTCCCCGTTGGGATGCCATCCTGTTCTTGAGTCAAACCCCATGTCAACTTACGAGGCATCGCTAGTCGCTGAAGATAAACTAGGGGATAGCCACGATCCACTCTGGGCAGAAACATTAAAGCTTCACCCGAATTATAGAGCCATTCGCACTCCTCTTCAAAGAGGATCTCGTCTGATTGATCCATCTGGTCTCCAAAAAGGAATGCGGGCTTATCCATCGCTTCTCTGTCCAGAGTTTCAAAAGCCGCATCAGTTATAATCTCTCGCGCAGTAGTGGGGTGATACTTGATCAACTTCTCCTTGCGCTCCTTCGGGTCTGGCTTATATGAGGCCAGGATGGTGGTGAAACGAAATCGGCCTGAGGGATCAGAATCCCTAGCAAAGCCAAAGTAGTTCCTATGAGGAAAGGATTCCACCGAATACCCTACTGCAAGAACCAGAATTAGTATTAGAAAATTTTTCTACAAGACAGAAAATTTTTCTAAGTATGGACGCGCGAAGCTAAAAATTAGAACGCGCGAAGTTAAAAGTAAAACTACGCGCGAAGCTAAAAATTAGAACGCGCGAAGTTAAAAGTAAAACTCCGCTCGAAGCTAAAAATTAGTCCGCGCAGAAGTAAAAATAGCCTCGCGTATCAGCGCGATTGCTAAATAAAGTAGCCTCGCGTGTCAGCGCAAGCTAAATCAAACAGCCTCGCGTTTACGCGACTGCTACTCGAAATAGCCCGCGCTTCAAAGCGTGAGGATGACACGATAATTTCGCGTAAGAAGAAAGCTAGAGGCTTTTCTTCTTCTCTAAGCCTTACGGCCGGAGTACGGCGATCTCGCCGATGAAAGAGATGATTAACTGGTTAGAACTCAATCAAATCACTCTAAAATCTCCTACAAAGTCTCAATAGAGAGATCCTTACCCCCAATGGGTGAAACATGGGCTAGCTCGCCGCTTCCACGGCCGCTGCCGCCGCTGCTAGCGCCAGTTGCCGATGACAGAGCTGCGCGGGAGGTAGCAAGAGTCTTGGGCGCCATTAATTGCGGAAACTTGCGAAAAATCGACGGGAAATCGAAGGAAACTCATCGGAGAGTGCTCGGGTCGCCTGAACTCTGATCACCCAGTCTCTAGAAAATTCTCAAATGAAGTGAGAGAGAAAAAGAAAAGGGACTCTATTTGAATCAAAGAAACCGCCACTTAGAATTCGGCGCGAGATTCGGGGCAACTCATGATCAGTTACTCCCCAAAACACGGAACAGATAGCTTCGCATGACAATGAAAAATGCGAAGTTATTAACCCCGCGCAATTATGAAAAATGCGAGGCTAACTTAGCATTTTAGCTTCGCAAAAACTTGGATTTTTGGCGAGTGCAATTGGGCACTTCCATTTAAGTTAAATGATCCTTAATCGATCATCTTGGTACTAATAATCTAAGTTACGCAGACGAGCTTTAGATTATTTTACCAAAATTATTAACCATCTGTTTGTTGTGCAAGCAAGATTTTTGAAGCCAACAGATAGAGAGGAAAATATTTTGCCTTTATTCATGGAGTAAAAAGATTACAGAAGAGGGAGTTATAGCTCTCCCAAAAAGCTTTTACATGATCGACTCATCAATAACCTAACGGTGAGATTTCTCTATGGGGTGTTGAAGCTCAGTTCCCTGGTTCACATGCAAAAGATCTTCTCTGCAAATGTCAACTGGATCTGTCATCTGAAATGAAGCACAAGTTGAACTTGAAGTGCTGCAAGCCCGTACAGGAATGGTCCTCAAGAAAACTTAATGGAAGTGCCGCAAGCCCTTACTTGAGCTTGTAGCTCCTTCAAAAGTTTACCTCCAGGAGCCAGAGCTTGAAACCTGCAACTATATTGTAAAGCATATGCTTCTGGCTTACTTAGAGTTACTTTTGCTGATGAAGATCGATGGACCCACATACACTCCTCTTCAAAAAGGATCGGACTTACTGCAAAAGGAACAGAATTTCTAAAAGTGTGAAAACGCGGAGCTAAACTAACTCCGCGTGCAGTTGAAGAAATAGCCTCGCGCTTCAAACGCAGAGGATGACGTGATAACTTCGCGTAAAGGAGGGACAGAGTTTCTCTCTGCTGCTTCCTTCTCTTTCATAACCTCGCAACATAAAGCGACTGCTAATCAAAGATAGCATCGCAGATTCCTCACGACTGCTAATCAAAGATAGCCTCGCAGATTCCTCGCGACTGCTAATCAAAGATAGCCTCGCAATTCATCGCAACTGCTAGTCAGATAAGCCCTGCATTTCAAAGCGCAGGGATGACGCGATAACTTCGCATAGAGAAAGACCAGAGTTCCTCTCTGTCCTCTCCTTCCCCTTCAAGCCTTACGGCCGGACAACGGTGACCTCGCCGGTAAGATATGCAATTAGTCGGATCAAACCAAGCCAAAACATCTCAGAATGGTTCTTAGAGGACCAAGAGTTGAGGTTTTTACCTTCGGAAGACGCTGCAAGACTGGTTCGCCGTCGCGTTTACTTCCATGGCCACTGACATTAACGCCGGCCACTGTGCATGAAGCCATACTCTTCAGGAGCGACATCCTAATGATGAAAATCCATGGAGAATTGAACGAAGATCAGTTGAAGATCATTCGTCAACATAAGTCACTCGATTGCTAGAGTTGCCTGAGCTCTGAACTCTCAGAAAATTCTTTGGGTGAAATGAAGAAGAAGATGAGCCGGGAGCTCTATTTAAACAAGATTTCCGTTGCTTGGTATTCGGCGCAGAAATTTGGAGTAATTAATGAAGCAATTACTCATTTCACTGAAAGCGAAGATTATAAGCTCCGCGAAGATAGCTAAAGACCGGAGATAAACTTGGTATTTTAACTCCGTGTTTCTGGTTTAAAGATCCAAAGTATTTCGAAATGTGCTAAATTCTAAGCCATTTCGAAAACTTTGGAGGGAGTTCTGTTGGCAGTGAAAATTTCTAAGTAAAAAGAATTTTCCACAAAAGAACGCGGAGGTAATTCTATAGCTCCGCGTCTGGCTATTTTTAGCCCCACGTTTGAGTAAAACGCAGAGTTGTTGATAGCTCCGCGTTAGCTCCGCGTTTCTGGTTATTTATCTCCGTACTTTGATGCGATTAAAAAGTGAGCAGATAACCAGGGCTTACCCAAATACCAAATCAAGTCCAATCAGAATTCTAAATCAAGAGATTTAAATCAATATTAAATATTTGATTGGAATCGTTGATGAGAGCAAATTCTATTTAGATAGAAACTCTCTCAAATCTTCCTGGGGCTATAAATACCTTCTTGGTGAAACCCTAGGGGATCTTTTGGAAGTTTTGGTGAAGTTTAAGTTACGCGTGAGAGCCTTGAACGAATCAAAACTAGAGATCAGAGGTCTTCTTCTTCCTTCTTTTCGGCTTAATTGATCCTTTGGCAATTCAAGTACGCGAGAGAGCCTTGAAGCCTTTTGTGATCGTCTTTCTCAGCATCTCAGAGAATTCAAGTTACGCATAGAGCCTTGGATTCGTGAAGAGTAAAGACTGAGAAGATCATTTACAGCCGGCCGATATCTTAAAAAGAGAAGATTTCAACGTACCGATCGTCCAAAGGAACTGCTTGACAGATCCCATCGCCACACTGACCCCACGTTCATATTGTAAAAGAGAGAGATTGAAGTATAAAATCCTCTCGTTTGTTCTCTTTATATCTCTTGTTCACTTTTATTGTAATTCAAGCTTATTCAATGGAAGGAAGCAAAGGAAGTTTTGCGGCGAACAAACCGGTTTGGCTGTTATTTTTTGATGGAGTTACTCGAAGGACATTTGTTAAAGTGGGGGTAGTTCTACTATCCCCACACAATCATGTAACTCCCTGGGGTTACTCACTCACTTAGCCCTATTCTAACAATGTGCCCGTGTACAATGCATTGTTAACGGGACAACAAATCGCCCAACAACTAGAAATTCAGCGTTTGGAAGCCTATGGGACTCCAAACTCATAGAAAACCAAGTAAGAGGAGAATACGAGGTCAAGTCTATGAAGCAACAATTAAAATTAACAACTCATTCAAGGAGTTTTATATTGATTACGTGCTAGGCATGAAAATGTATACGCTGATACCTTGGCTTTTCTCAGAGCTACATTAGTGCTTTCTGCCAAATTTAGCAAAAGTATTGAGATTGGAAGTCGCGAGTTTCTTTGCCCTAAAGAAATACTTGAGGCAAATGAAGTCCATACATTAAAGATGAACTTCAAGCCTGGAGATTGGCAATTCATCTTTGTCAACTCTGCACTCTATAGGATATTACCAGAGGATCCCAAAGAAGCCCTCAAAATAAAGAAGGAAGCAGAAAAGTTCCATTATAATCCTGAACTGGGCACCTTTTATCAAAAAACGCCAGGTAGGGTTTTACTTCAGTGCTTATCTCAACAGGAAGTACAAGAAGTACTCAAAGAAGTGCATGATAGGTGTATGGTGCTCACCAAGTCGGGACCTAAATTAGGAGATCGAATAAAAAGAATGAGCTTCTATTAACTAACGATGATGGCAGACACCATGGCATATGCAAAGAAGTACCATCTCTGCCAGGTGCATGCAAACTACATATATTAGGCTCCATAGCGCCTACATCCAACTACAATTATTTGGCCATTCGAGACATGGGGAGTGGATATTAACAGCCCCATCACTCCACCAGTTTCACGTGGACATCGATTCATACTAGTTATAACCGATTGTTTCTCAAAATGGACAGAAGCTATCCTTTTAAGAGAGGTAAAAATGGCTGATATGGTAAACTTTATCAAATACCATGTCATCTATCACTTTGGATTCCCAGACAGATCATCAGCGATAATTGTTCTCAATTAACTAGCAGGGCCTACACTAAATTCTGTGATAAATTTTGAATACAGAATTTTTTCTCATCCCCATATAACCCGGCCCCTAATGGCCAAGCAGAAGTATTCAACAAAACCATTGTGAAGTTTTTGTAGAAATTCATCATCACAAGTCAGCGTGACTGGGATAGAAAATTGGAAGCTTGTTTATGGCTTATCGCACAATGGTAAGAATGCTGACAGGAGCCACACCATTCTCTTTGTTGTATGCATGTGAGGCCGTCCTACCTCTGGAAATTAAGATTCCTTCCCTTCGGGTGGCGTTATCGACAAGAATGAACACCGAAGAAAAACACAACCAACGACTTCGAGAATTAGAAGCGTTAGATGAAAAGTGCTTAAAAGCTCAACAAAAGATAGAACTATATCAAGTGTGAATATCCCGAGCCTTTAACAAGAAAGGAAAGAACATAGTTTCAAATAAGGCAACCTTGTCTTAGTAGTTAGACAACCGATAGTTATGACACATAAGACTAAGGAAAAATTCCAGTCAAAATGGGAGGGCCCATTTGTACTAGTGATGGTCTACTCAAATAAAGCTTACCAGTTGATCAATCACAGTGATCAGATGATGATACAAATCAATGGAAAATTTCTGAAAAAAATACTATTATTAAAGGAATGAAGTCATCCAACCTTTTCTTTAATGTAGCAAATAAAGAAACACTGACTCACTGTTAAGGTGAAGCTTTACATCCCGACTGGGGGTGTCAGGCAAAAAGAATCCTACGTCCCTATGACTAAGGATAGAGGAAAATTTTGGTATGTAAACCCAAAAAAGATCCTTAGTAACCCCATCATGCTAGGGTGAAAGCATGAAAGGGAAGAGGAAAGTTTAGCATGTAAGCCCAAAAGAAATCATTGACAACTCATCAGACTTAGGAAAATAGTATGGCTATCCCAACACAAATGGCAGTTGGTAAAGACAAACCAAATCCGTTGATAGCTGGGGGTTTACTAAAAATCTCACAACAAAGCTGTTGTAACAGTATCCTTATTCAATTATAAGGATATATTATTGTCCAAAGCTACTAAAGGGAAGAGAAAAAGTTTGGTATGTAAGTTCAAACGAAATCCTCGATAACTCATCATGCTGAGAAAAATAGTATGACTATCCCAACATAAATGGAGGTTGGTAAAGACAAACTAAATCCGTTGATAGTTGAGAATTTGCTAAAAATCCTAAAAAAGTTAATCATTCTTATCATGTTGTCACCTCTGATAAGGAATAACTCAAATTTTCATTATTGTTCATGAAATGACATTTTTGGTTGTCATGTTAATAGTCACTTTTGTCAATCATTCATGAGGGATGAAAATCCCATTATACTGTATGTCACTAAATGGATGAATTAAACTAAGTAGCATCACCTCTGTTTAGCTAGCTCATATCTATCAAGTCAAGAACCTTTGAATAGTTTGAATTTTGAGAAATGTTTAATGATATCTCTATCCTCATTAAATCCCATTATACTAGATGTCACTAAATGGGTCGATTAAACATGTTAAACCATATATCTGTTTAATCGGTTCTTTACTATCATGTTCTGAACCTCTTAATAGAATGAACCAAAAGACATATTTAATGATACCTCTGTCTTTTCCTATACTGTTATATTAAATGTTACTGAACAGTTTGGGATTTCCTAAACTCTTAAGCTATTGCGTTTTGAACCACTGAATAGCTCAAGCTTGATATAGATAGGGCACATTAACATTACACCTCTACCCAACATGCATTCCTGCTTTGGTTAAAAAAATAAAGAGAATTTGCTAATTTAGGAATTCAATTCAATTCAACTTTCAAGATGCAACGGTAATGAAGTCATTAAAAGGCCTAAAAAATGATTTTATTCAAAATAAATGACACAACAGCACACGACAAAGCCTGCCTTATATAACAATTAACAAATAAATAATAATAATAATAATAATAATTACTCCTAAGAAAAAGTTCCCAAGGAGTCCTCCATATCCCTCAGCTGTCACTGGAGACTCTCTCATCGTGGCTGAAGCTCTCCTCTACAATTCCTCTTCATCTACTAGGGGTTTCTATGCAGCTTTGGCCCTTGCTTCTTCCAGTTTCTTGACGCTAGTAGCGATATCATGTTCGGTCTGGTCCTTTTGCCATGAGAGCTTGGATATCTTGTCAGATAATACTTGAAGTTCGAGTTCAGAATTAGTAATCAAAGCTTGAACTTCAGCAATAATCTCTCGACTGTGGCATATTGAGCCACCGTGATGTTCAACATTATGCTCGGTCTAGACCAAATCCCATGTTAGTTTTTCTGAAGAAACTTGAAGTCTTGCAACCTGTTGGGGCTGGTGCTCTACATTTTGCTGCAATTCAATCTGGAGAACCAAACTTTAGGCTCGTAAGCGAGCTACTTCTTCATTTGTCATGATGACAAGATTAGTCTAGAGTTGAGCAATGACAATCGGGCCTCTAGCTCGTCCCATCGAGCTCTATATGGAGTTGTTCACTGTAGCCCTCCTACTCTGGTGATATTTGTTTTCGGTGAAATTTTAGATTCCTCTTCATTGCCATTAAATTATAATAATCTCAAAAATTACAATAAAAATAGAAAACAAGAAGAAATATTTATGGGTTCATCTCTATTTTTATAAAAGTAGTAGGCTCTTCACGTGGCTATGAGGTTTTCTTTGACCCTTGTTGACTATCTGACATAAATGAGAGCAGCATGGTGACGGCCAGTTTGCTAATTTTCTTGAGCAACATGATGACAACTAGTTTGCTTGTTTTTATGAACGCACTTAGGCACATGACCTTGAGTCTCCCCAGAGGTGACTTCTACAATGCCTCATGACATCTATTTATAAGCATAAGTTGGCTGATGCACGGACATGATAGATGTGCCTATGTTGCTACAGCTCTGTGAAAAGTTAGACTTCCAGGTCTTGTTAGACTAACACAAAATAGAATTAGATGCTACAATTTGGTATAGTTGTAGAGAATTCAATAATATTTTCAACGAATCTTGAATAAGCTGAGTTGGAGTTGTAGAACAAAAGTTATAGCTAGATTTTTTTATACCTTTCGTGCATGGATTCCAGTTTTTAAATACTCTGCTAACAATCTAAACTATGTTGGGATATCTAAATTACTCTGATTGAAGGATATATCCCTTAGTAGTTTTATTGCACTGTTGCCATGATTCTTCGGGATACTAAATTTTGCATAATAATCTCTTATAGCAAATATCCTACTTCTATCTATTGTGATGGAGTACTTATCAATATCTTCTAAGAGGCTTCGGGTCTTGTAGTTGATTTTTTGGACATCATATTTGGCATTGAATATTTACCAGCGTTCGAGATAGCCAAATAACCAAATTTGATGTGGCTAAAAAACTCTACTTCTTCTCTCCACCCAAGAATGCTAAATATTTGAAAGATAAAAAAGAAATTATAGTTTATGTTTGTTGCTAGTATGTAGATGAGAAACCTTATCATAGCTGAAAGTTTATATCATCCTTGGCCTTTTTGTAGTTTGAAGCATAGTTTCTCATTAGTCCCCATTCAACTTCTTGAATGTCACAAATATTTGCTTTAATGAACTCAAAAAGTTTTGGATAGTTCTTGCGGGTTATGATGGCATTTTCTTAAAGGATTTACTGATTGTCTTTGTATGGTCGGGTATTATTTTCTTGATACTCTGAAAAATCTCTTCGGGAAGCACTTATCTAGCTTTCTTGAACATTTCCTCTTTTTTTTGTCTTTTCTAAATATCTAGGGGTGTTGGGATTATGAGTTATTTCTTTTCCTTCCTTGATGTTGCACTGTAAAAATAATTATTAAATTACTTGGCTAGTAATTTATTAGAATATGTCATTAAATTACTTGACTAGTAATTTAATAGAGTATTCTATTCTTTCTTCCTTCTCTCTCTCTCTCTCTCTCTCTCTCTCTCTCTCTCTCTCTATATATATATATATATATATATATATATATATATATATATATATATATATCTGCCTTGACAACTTCTTATCGAGCAGTTGACCAGTGTATGAGTGTATATTAAGTTTATTTTTGTTTTCCTTTTTCTTAGGGCTTAGACTAATATCTTCTCCTAATAGTCAGGATATGACTGGTTCTTTTATTACCATAGGTTCCCTTCCACTTTTGCTTCTTGTTAACAGTGGTTGCTTTGAATTATTTTTGATATATATGTTATTTCTGGAACTCTGTATTTCGACTCCTCTATAGTGCTTTGGTTCTTCAGTCTGTATTAGATCTTTAAGAAACTATTATCTTGGTATCGTGAGATCCTTCATATTCATTAGCCTTGGTTTTGTTTCATCTGTAAATGGTTTTGGTTCAAATATCTTGATTATTTCTTTTTGCTTCGAGACAGTTCTAGCCTCTATAGTTTGGATTAATTAATATACTATTGTACATTCTATAGCCAGATCATGTGAATTAGACTTCATATTCATACATTGAGTTTTAATTTTTAGTCATACTGTGTCTATTATGTTCGGATCCGTTATAAAAACAAAATAGTTGGATCGAATGTTGAATCATATAGTCTGATTTACCAAATTAGATTAAAAACCACCTATCAGGCCTTTGATGGCAATTTGTAAACTGATTATCTATGACAAGTGTTATTACAGGGATGCCTATGCCAGCTCTAAATAATGGATTGATTTTAATTTGGATTAGGCCAACATAGATATATTGAATGTCTAGATATTTCTTCTTCCATCTTCGTACCTTTTCTCGGCTAAAGATGGGACTATCTACCCGCTCTCCAGTTGATATATTAGCAGTTGTATTTCTGTATTGCAG
Organism: Dracaena cambodiana; assembly: GCA_036321105.1. Taxonomy (NCBI): domain Eukaryota; kingdom Viridiplantae; phylum Streptophyta; class Magnoliopsida; order Asparagales; family Asparagaceae; genus Dracaena; species Dracaena cambodiana. The sequence continues at coordinate 21,410,475 of JAYEPQ010000020.1, read as the reverse complement.
TTTGTAAACCAGTTATCCATGACAATTTGTGTATTGCTTTGCTTTGATTTCTTTAAGAGTTTGTAGCAAATCCTCAGCTATTAACGAATTTGAGATGTCTTTACCAACTACTGGTTGAGTTGGGCTAGCCATGTCATTCCGCTCGACATAAAAAGTTGGTGAGAGTTTCTTATGGGTTTAAAGGCCAAAATTTCTCTCCATCCACAACTGCAAAGGCTTTGGACCCAGTTTTTTTATCAGTTTGCTCAGTTTAGAGTATCTGTCTGTAAATCCAAACCGAAGTAACTAACTTCTTTTATTTTTTTCTTTTTTATTTATTTACCCTTATGGGAATTTTTTAAGGATAATACTTTTTTAGGAACTTCAATTGATGGGCGTCATCGAAACTTTGCCATCTGGTTTAGCAAACCATAAGCCCCATTGGAGAAAACATAGTCTATTACAAACGGTCCCTCCCTATACTCCTAAAATAGAATAAGAGATTTTATAGTGATTCATAGTGATTTGATACAATTTCTACTCAATACAGTGCATAGCTAATGCACCAGATTTATACTAATCCAACTGAGAAAATTTTTTAGTTTGAGGACACAATATTAATTAATTACTATAAAATTATTATTAGAGTGTTACAACACACTCCTAAAATAAAATATAAAATTTTATAGTGATCCATTATTATTTGATACAATTTCTACTCAATAAAGTACACAACTCACGTACTAGACTGATACCAATTTAGCTGAGAGAAATCTTTAGTTTGAATTCAAAATGCCAAGAAATTGATATATAATTTTAATGAGAGTATCAAAACATACTCCTAAAATAGAATAAAATATTTTATAGAGATTCTTGCTAATTTTGATACTAATGTAGTTGAGAAAAATCTTTTGTTTTAAGTCAAAATCCAAACTAATTGAAGTGAAATTTTTATTATAGTATCAAAGAATAATCTTGAAATAGTATACAAAAATTTATGGTGATCTATTCTGATTTGATACAATTTATACTAAATATAATACATAGCATGCACTGGACTAATATCACTGTAGCTAAGAAAAATCTTTAGTTCGAGATCAAAATCTCAACCAATTAATGTAAAATTATTGTGACAGTGTCAAAACATACTCCTAAAATAGAATACAAAATTTTATAGAGATGTATATTGAATTGATATAATTTCTACTCAATATAGTATACAGCTCATACACTAGACTAATACTGGTGCAACTGAGGAAAATGTTTAGTTTGTGGTCGAAATGTCAAGAAATTAATATAAAATTTTTATTAGAGTGTCAAAAAATACTAATAAGATAAAAGTTAAAATTTTATAATGATCCATGATAACTTGATATAATATCTAATCAATATAATACACAGCTCACGCACTGGATTATTATCGCTGCAACTGGAGAAAATTTTTACTATGAGATCCAAATCTCAACCAATTACTATGAAATTATTTTGAGAGTATAAAAAATTATATTCATAAAATAGAATACAAAATCCTATATTAATTCATGGTGATTTAATACAGTTTCTACTCAATATAGTATAAAGCTAAAGCATTAGACAAATACTGGTGAAGTTGAGAAAAATCTTTAAATTGAGGTTGAAATATCAAGTAATGGAATTAAAACTTTTATGAGAGTGTCCAAATATATTTTTAAAATAGAATACAAAATTTTATAGTGATCCATAGGGATTTAGCATAGTTTCTACTCAATATAGTACAGCTAATGTACCGGATTAATACCGGTATAGCTGAGAAATCTTTAGTTTGAGCTCAAAATATCAACCAATTAATATGAAAATTTTATGAGAGTGTCAAACCATATCCCTAAAATAGAATGCAAAATCTTATAGTGACCCATCATGGTTTGATGTAGTTTCTACTCAATATAGTACACAACTCACGCACCTGATTATACCGGTACTGTTGAGAAATTTTTTTAAATTTGATGTCAAAATCTAATCTAATTAATATAAAATTTTTATAATAATATCAAAATATACTTCTAAAATAGAATACAAAATTATAGTCATTTATGATGATTTGATGCATTTTCTACTCAATATCGTTAGTTTAATATCAAAATGTCAGATTTTAATGTGAAATTTTATGTGAGTGTCATAACATACTCTCAAACTGAGTACAAAATTTTATAGTAATTCATTGTGGTTTGACATAATTCTACTCCATAAAGTACACAACTCATGTACCGTATTATTACAGATGCAGTTGAGAAATCTTTAGTTCAAGGTTGAAATGTCAAGAAATTAATGTGAAATTTTTATGAGAGTGTTAAAATATAATCCTAAAATAGAATACAAATTTTATAGTGATTCATGATGATTTGATATAATTTCTACTTGATATAGTACATATCTCACACACAAAACTGATACCGGTGTAGCTAAGAAAAATATTTAGTTTGAGCTTGAAATGTCAAGCAATTAATGTCAAATTTTTATAAAAATGTCAAAACTTACTCCTAAAACTGAATACAATATTTTATAGTGATCCATAGTACTTTAACAGATCATCTGCTCAATATAATACACAACTTATGTGCTCGACTGATACCAGTGTAACTGAGAAAAATTCTTAGTTTGAGTTCAAAATGCCATGCAATTAATGTAAAAATCTTATGAATGTCAAAAAACACTCCTAAATACAATACAAAATATTATATTAATCCATGATTATTTGATATAATATCTACAAAATAAATTACGTTGCTCGCGTACTGGACAAATACCAGTGCAGTTGAGAAAAGTATTTGTTTTGAGAGCAAATATCAACCAATCAATGTGAATTTTTTATGAGAGTATCAAAACATACTCATAAAATAAAATATAAAATTTTATGATGACCGATGTGATTTAATGCAAAATTTAATGAGAGTGTTAAAGCATATTGCTAATATATAATGCAAATTTTAGAGTGATTCTTGATCATTTTATATAATATCCACACCAGACGGATCCTAGTGCAGCTAAGAAATTTTTTAATTTGAGATCAATATCTTAACCAATTAATGTGAAAATTTTATTTGAGTGTCAGAACATACTTCTAAAACTGAATACAAAATTTTGTTGTGATCCATACTTAGTTGATACAATTTTTACTCAATATAGTATACAACTCATGCATCAGACTAATACCGGTGTAGCTGAGAAAAATGTTTAATTTGAGGTCAAAATCTCAACAAATTAGTATGAAATTTTTATGAGTGTAAAAACATACTCCTAAAATAAATACAAAATTTTATAGTGATTCATATTAGTTTGATAAACTTTCTACTCAATATAGTATACCACTCACGTAGCGGACTTATAAACGTGCAGCTTAGAAAATCATTAATTTGAGGTCGAAATATCAAGAAATTAAAGTGAACTTTTTATATGAGTATCAAAACATACTTATAAAATGTATAAAAAAAGTTTATAGTGATTTATGATGGTTTGATATTATTTCTACTTAACAAAATGCACAACTCACCCACCAAACTAATATAGGCACAGCTAAGAAAAATCTTCAGTTTGAGTTTGAAATATCTATAATTTAATCTAAAATTATTTTGAGAGTATAAAAAGATAATTCTAAAATAGAATATAAATTTTTATTGTGATTCATAGTGGTTTGATAAAATGTTTACTCAATATAGTACAAATGCACCGGACAGATACTGGGGCAGCTGAAAAAAACTTTATTTTAAGACCAAAATATCAAGCAATTAATGTGTAGGTTTTATGAGAGTATCAAAACATACTTCTAAAATACAGTACAAAATTCTATAGTGAACCATAATAATTTGATATAATTTCTACTCAATACAGTACGCAGCTCATGCATCATACTAATTAATATCAGTGCAGCTGAAATAAATCGTTAGTTTGAGATTGAAATCTCAACCACTTAATATGAAAATTTTATAAAAGTGTCAAAATATATTTCTAAATTAGAATAGAAAATTATATAGTGATCCATGGTGGTTTGATACAATTTCTACTCAATATAATATACAGCTCACACAATGGTCTAATGCTGGTGTAGTTGAGGAAAATTTTTAGTTTGAGATCAAAATTTAAACTAATTAATGTGAAATTTTTATAATAGTTTCAGAACATACTCCTAAAATAGAATAATTTTTTTTTAGTGATCCATAATGATTTAAAGTCGAAACGTAAAGTAAATAATGTGAAATTTTATGAGAATGTCAAAATATATTGCTAAAATTGAATACATAATTATATAGTAATCATTAAATAATTGATACAATTTTGATTCAATATAATACATGGCTTATGTACTGGATTGGTATCGGTGCAGCTAAAAAAGATTTTTAGTTTGATGTCGAAATGTAATATAATTAATATGAAATTTTTATGTGATTGTCAAGACAGACTCTTAAAACAGAATACAAAATTTTATATTGAATCCATGAAGATTTGTTACAAATTATAATCGATATAGTATACAGCTAATGCACCGGACTTATGTTAGTGCAACTGAGAAAATTTTTAGTTTAAAATCGAAATGTCAAGTAATTAATATAAATTTTTTATGAGAGTGTCCAAATATATTTATAAAGTTTAATATAAAATTATATGATGATCTATAATAATTTGATATAATTTTGAATCAATATATACAAAGCTTATGCACTGAAATGATTCTAGTGCAGTTGAGAAAAACATTTAGTATGATATAATGTGAAATATTTCTTAAAGCATCAAAATAGACTTCTAAAATAGAATATAAAATTTTATTATGATCCATTGTGAGTTAATATAATTTCTACTCAATAGAGTACATAACTTGCGCACTAGACTTATACTTTGTAGTCGAGAAAAAATATTTAGTTTGATGCAAAAATGTCAACCAATTAATGTAAAATTATTTTAAAAGTATCAAAACAAACTCTTAAAATATAATTCAAAATTTTATAGTGATTACTAATGATTTGATATAATTTCTACTCAATACAGTGAATAGCTTATGCACCAGATTTATACCGGCACAACTGAGATAAATTTTTAGTTATATGTTGAAATATCAAGAAATTAAGGTGAAAGTTATTATGAGAGTGTTAACACATATTCCTAAAATAAATATAAAATTTTATAGTGGTCTATGATGATTTTATATAATATCTATTCAATATAGTACACTGCTGACGTATTGGACTTATACCGGTGCAGTTGAAGAAAATTGTTAGTTTGGGCCAAACTTTTAACCAATTAATGTGGAATTAAATAAGAGTGTAGAAAAACTCATAAAGCAGAATATAAAATTTTATACTGATTTATGATGATTTGATATAATTTCTATTCAATATAGTATATAACTCATGCACAAGACTAATTCTGGTGTAGCTGAGAGAAATTTTAGTTTGAGGTCAAAATGTCAACCAATTAATGTGAAATTTTTATGAGAGTGTCATAATATATTCTTGAAATAGAATACAAAATTTTAAGGTAATGCATGTTGATTTAATATAATTTCTACTTTATATAGTACACAGCTTAGTACTAAACTTATACAGGCGCAGCTGAGAATAATTTTTAATTTGGAGTGAAAATCTCAACTAAATAATAAATAATTTTTATTTGAGTGTCAATACATACTTCTAAAATAGAATACATAATTTTATAGTCTTCCATGGTGATTTGTTATAATATCTACTCAATGAGTATACAACTCACGAACCGGACTCATACTAGTGCATTTGCGAAAAATATTTAGTTTAAGGTTGAAATATTAAATTATTAATATAAAATTTTTATGAGAGTTTCAATATATACTCCTAAAATAGAAAATATAATTTTATAATAATCCATAATGATTAGATATAATATCTACTCAATATAATACACATTTCACGTACTGAACTAATAACAGTAAAACTGATAAAATCTTTAGTTTGAGGTCAAAATATCAATTAATTAATGTGAAATTTTAATGAGAGTTTAAAAACATACTCCTAAAATGAGTCCAAAATTTTTGTAGTGATTTATGATATTTTGATATAATTTCTACTCATTATATTACAAAACTCATGTACCTAGTGATCCACGATGATTTAATAAACTTTCAACTCAATATAGTACACACTACGCACATGATTTATATCGGTGCACCTAAGAAGAATCTTTAATTTGAAGTCATAATTTGAATCAATTCATATAAAATTTTTATTATAGTGTCCAAATATACTCCTAAAATAGAATACAAATTTTTATAAGAACCATAGTGATCAATGATAATTTGATAAAATATCCATTCAATATAGTACATATCTTATGTACCAGACTAAAATGGTGCAGTAGAGAAAATCTTTAGTTTAAGGCAAAAAAATCAATTAATCATTGTGAAATTGTTATAAGAGTATCAAAACATGCTTCTTAAAATGGAATTCAAAATTTTATAGTAATTCGTAATGGTTGATACAATTTCAATTCTATATAGTACATAATTCACGCAATAAACTTATATCGGTGAGCTAAGAAAAATATTTACTTTAAGGTCAAAATTTCTACCGATTAATATGAAATTTTTAAGAGAATGTAAAAACATACATATAAAACTAAATAAAAAATTCTATAGTGAACTATACTAGTTTGATATAATTTTTACTCAATATAGTACATAATTCATGCACCTGACTTATACCGATGCAACTTAATTTTTTTTTAGTTTGAGGCTAAAATGTCAACCAATTAATGTGATACTTTAATGAGAGTATCAAAACGTACTCCTGAAATAGAAAACAATATTTTATTTTGATCTATATTGATTTGTATAATTTTTGCTCGATATAGTACATAGCGTATGCAACTGACAGATACCGGTGTAGCTGAAATAAATTTTTAGTTTGAGGTCAAAATCTCAATCAATTAATTTGAAATTTCTATGAGAATAAAAAAAATCACCCTAAAATAAAATACATAATTTTGTAGGAACTATGGATATTTGTTACAATTTCGACTCAATATAGTACACAGGTCATGCACCGGACTGATATTAGTATAGTTAAGAAAAATGTTTAGTTTGAAGATGAAATGTTAAGAAATTAATGTGTAGTTTTTATGAGAGAGTTAAACATAATCTTAAGAAAGAATAAAAAATTTATAGTGATTTGATACAATTTCTACTCAATATAGTACACAGCTATCACACCGGAGTTACACCTGTGTAAATGAAAAAAATTTTTAGTTTGATATCAAAATCTCAATTAATTACTATGAACTAATTATGAGAGTGTCAGAATATATTCCTAAAGCAGAATAAAAAATTTTATAGTTATAATTTCTACTTAATATATTATAAATCGCACTTATTGGAGGGACATAGCTGCAGTTGAGAAAAATCATGAGCTAGAGGTCAAAATGTCAATATATTAATATCTAATTTTAATGAGTGTCAAAAAATACTCTTAAAAAGAATTAAAAATTTTATATTGATTAATAGTAATTTGATACAATTTCTACTCAATATAGTACACAACTAACATACCGAACTTTTATCAGTGCAGCAGAGAAAAATCTTTCAAGCACTAGATTGATAACGGTGCAGCTGAGAAAGGTCTTTAGTTTGAGGCCAAATTATCAATCAACTAATGTAAAATTTTTATGTAAGTATCAAAATATACTCCTAAATAAAATGAAATATTTTATTGTAATCCTTAGTGATTTGATGCAATTTCTACTCAATACAGTGCATAACTCACGCACCAGACTTATACCAATACAACTAAGAAAAAAATTTAGTTTGAGATCAAAATATTAGTTAATTACAGTAAAATTATTGTTAGAGTGTTAAAACACACTCCTAAAATAGAATACAAAATTTTATAATAATACATTATTATTTGATACAATTTCTACTCAATAGAATATACAACTCATATACTAGATTAATACCGGTATAGCTGAGAGAAATTTTTAGTTTGAGCTCGAAATATCAAGAAATTGATGTGTAATTTTAATGAGAGTGTCAAAACATACTTCTAAAATAGCATACAAAATTTTATAGTGATTCATAGGGATTTAGCACAGTTTCTATTCAATATAGTATACAGTTAATGCACCGGCCAATTACCGGTATAGCTAAGAAATTTTTAGTTTGAGATCAAAATCTTAACTAATTAATATGAAAATCATATGAGAGTGTCAAACCATATCTCTAAAATAGAATGCAAAATTTTATAGTGACCCATCATGGTTAGATATAGTTTTTATTCAATATATTACACAACTCACGCACCTGATTATACTAGTACTGTTGAGAAACATTTTATGTTTGAGGTCAAAATCTAATCAAATTAATATAAAATTTTTATAATATTTTCAAAATATACTTCTGAAATAGAATACAAAATTTTGTAGCCATTTATGACGATTTGATGCAATTTCTACTAAATATATTTAGTTTAAGGTCGAAATGTCAGAATTTAATATGAAATTTTTATGTGAGTGTCAAAACATACTCTTAAAATAGAGTATAAAATTTTGTAGTAATTTATTGTGGTTTGACACAATTCTATTCAATAAAATACACAACTCATGTGCCGTACTAATATAGGAGCAGCGGAGAAAAATCTTTAGTTCCAAGTCAAAATGTCAAGAAATTAATGTGAAATTTTTATGAGAGTGTCAAAATATAATCCTTAAATTGAATACAAATTTTATAGTGATATATGATAATTTGATATGATTTATACTCAATATAATACATAGCTCATGCACAAGATTGATACTGGTGTAGCTGAGAAAACTTTTTAGTTTGAGATTGAAATGTCAAGCAATTAATGTAAAATTTTTATAAAAGTGTCAAAACTTACTCTTAAAACCGAATACAGTATTTTTATAATGATCCATGATAATTTAACAGAACATTTGCTCAATATAGTACATAACTCATGTACTCGACTGATACCGATACAACTGAGAAACATTCTTAGTTTGAGTTTGAAATGCCATGAAATTAATGTAAAAATTTAATGAGTATCAAAAAATACTCTTGAAACACAATACAAATTCTTTTAGTAATCTATGATTATTTGATACAATATCTACATAATAAATTACGCAGCCTGCATACCGGACAGATACCAATGAAGTTGAGAAAAATCTTTTTTTTTGAGACAAAAATATCAACCAATTAATGTGAAATTTTTATGATAGTATCAAAACATACTCCTAAAATAAAATATAAAATTTAATGATGATCGATATTGATTTAATATAATTTCTACTCAATGTACTGCATAGCTTATGCACCGGACTAATATCAGTGCAGTTGAGAAAAATCGTTAGTTTGAGGTCAAAATCTAAACCAATTAATATAAAAATTTTATAAGAGTATCAAAACATATTCCTAAAATAAAAGAGAAAATTTTATTGTGATCTGCAATTGTTTGATATAATTTCTACTCAATATAGTATATAGCTCACACACCGAAGTAATACCGGTATAGCTGAGAAATTATCTTAGTTTGAGATAAAAATCTAAACCAATTTAATGTAAAATTTTTTATAATAGTATCAAAATATATTCTTTAAATAGAATAAAAAATTTTGTAGTGATCAATGATAATTTTAAGTAATTTGTACTCAATATAGTATACATCTCAGGTAGTAGATTGATATCGGTGTAACTGAGAAAATTTTTAATCTGAGCTAGAAATGCCAAGAAATTAATGTGAAATTTTTATGAGAGTGTTAGAGGATATTCCTAAAATAGAATACAAAATTTTGTTGTAGTCCATGGTTATTTGATAAAATTTCTATTTAATATAGTACACGGCTTACGCACTAGACTAATACCCATTCAGCTGAGAATTTTTTTAATTTTAGATCAAAATATAAAGAAATTAATGTAAACTTTTTATGAAAATATAATAAAAATAGAATATAAAATTTTATAATGATCCATATGGTCTAACATAATTTTTACTCAAAATAGTACAAAGCTCATGTACAGGACTAATACTGATGCAACTAAAAAAATATATAGTTTGAGGTCAAAATGTCAACAAATTAATGTGATATTTTTAGGAGAGCGCCAATACATACTCCTGGAATAGGATACATAATTTTTGGGTGATCCTTATTTATTTGATATAATTTCGATTTAATATAGTACACAGCTCATATACCGTACTAATACTTGTGATGCTAAGAGAAATCTTTAATATGAGGGAAAATGACAACCAATTAATTTGAAATTTTTATGAGGGTGTCAAAACATACTCCTCAAATAGAATTCAAAATTTTGTATTGATCCATAATGATTTGATACAATTTTACTCAATATGGTACACAGCTAATGCATGAGACTTATATTAGTGCAAGTAAGAAAAATCTTTAGTTTGTAGTCGAAATGTCAAAAAACTAATTTAAATTTTTTATAAGAGTGTTAAAACATACTCGTAAAATGGAATACAAATTTTTATAGTAATCTGTAGTTGTTTAATACAATTTCTACTCAGTATAATATACAACTCATGAATTGGACTAATACCAGTGCAACTGAGAAAAATCTTTAGTTTGCGATCAAAAGGTAAACCAATTAATAAGAAAATTTTATGAAAGTGTCAAAATATATTTATAAAATAGAATAATAATTTTATGGTAATCCATGATGATTTGATATAATTTTTATTCAATATAATATACAGCTCAACCATCGGACTAGTACTGATGCACCAGAGAAATTTTTAATTTGAGGTCAAAATCCAAACCGATTAAAGTGAAATTTTTATGAGAGTGTAAAAGAATATTCCTAAAATATAATAAAATTTTTATAGTGATTCTTGATGATTTTATATAATATCCACTTAATATTGTCCACACCTTATGCACCAAACAGATACTAGTGCAGCTAAGAAAAATTTTTAGTTTGGGACCAAAATCTTAACCAATTAATATGAAAACTTTATTAGAGTGTCAGAACTTACTTCTAAAATTGAATACAAAATTTTGTAGTGATCCATGGTCAGTTGGTACAATTTTTACTTAATACGGTATATAGCTCACGTACCCGACTAATACCGGTGCAGCTGAGAAAATATTTACTTTGAGATCAAAATCTCAACCAATTAGTATAAAATTTTTATGAGAGTGTCAAAAAATACTTCTAAAATAAAATATAAAATTCTATAGTGATTTATATTAGTTTGTTAAAATTTCTACTTAATATAGTATACCACTCACGTAGCATTTATAAAGGTGCAACTGAGAAAATCATTAATTTGAGGTTGAAATATCAAGAAATTAAAGTCAAATTTTTATATGATTATCAAAACATACTTCTATAATGTAGAATAAAAGTTTACAATGATTCATGGTGTTTTGATATAATTTCCACTTAACAAAGTACACAACTCACGTACTAAACTAATACAGGTGCAGCTGAGAAAATCTTCAATTTGAGTTTGAAATATCTATAAATTAATATAAAATTGTTTTGAGAGTATCAAAATATATTCCTAAAATATAATATAAAATTTTATTATGATTCATGGTGGTTTGATAAAATTTCTACTCAATATAGTAGAAACGCACCAGACAGATACCGGTGCAGTTGAAAAAAGACTTTATTTTGAGACCAAAATGTCAAGCGATTAATATAAAGTTTTATGAGAATATCAAAATATACTTCTAAAACAAATTACAAAAATTTATAGTGAACCATCGTGATTTAATACAATTTCTAATTAATACAGTACACAGCTCATATATCGAACTAATATTAGTGCAGCAGTAATATATCGTTAGTTTGAGATCAAAATCTCAACCAATTAATATGAAAATCTTATCAAAGTGTCAAAATATAATTCTAAAATAGAATAAAAAATTATATAATGATCCATGATGGTTTGATACAATTTTTGTTTAATATAATATACAACTCATGCACACACTAATACTGGTGTAGTTGAGAAAATATTTAATTTGAGGTCAAAATATAAACTAATCAATGTAAAATTTTTATAACAGTGCCAAAATATACTCCTAAAATAGAATAAAATTTTTTGTAGTGATTCATAATAATTTATGCAATTTCTACTTAATATAGTATATAGCTCAAGCAGTAGACTATTACCAATACTACTGAGAAATTTTTTTAGTTTGAGGTCAAAATGTCAAGAAATTAATGTGAAATTTTTATATGAGTATCAAAATATACTTCTAAAACGGAATACCAAATTCATAGTAATTGTAATGACCTAGAATTATGAAGTTCAAAATAATAATAATAGTAATAAAATAAATAACATATTTGTCTAACAAATCTGATTTTTCTTTTTAACTTGTAGTTATTTAATACTAACTAACTAGATAATGATATATTTAGTTGGTTGAGATTTGATATATTTAGTTGGTTATATTTGATCCTATGAAATCTTACCATAACTTAAATGCCAAAAAAAATTATAATAATAATAAGAAGCACAACAAAGTTTTCATGCGGAGTGCAGGAGAAACAAAGAGAGAGAGAGAGAGAGAGAGAGAGAGAGAGAAGACAGAGAAAGGAAGGAAGGAGAAAGAAAGAAAAAAAAACGGTATGTCACAATCAATCTTCGAAGCAGGATTTTTGAGGCAAGTACTTTACTATTTCATAATTTTTTTATGTATTCTTTTGATCAACATCTTAACATTAATAAATATTTTTTAAATGTGCTGGCTCCTTTATGAGTTGGCCATAAATTTCTTGCTGAGGAAAAATGAGCTATATAGGCCCCACTGTAGAAACCTAGAAACCATTCAACAGGTAGGTTCTAAATTTCTTCCTGAGAGATTAATTGTAAAGTTATTCAAAGAGATTAATTAACCTTTCTAAGAGATTAATTATAAAGTTATTCAAACTTGTTACAAACTTTAATGTCAGACATTACACCAAGACTCAAATTTCATACAACTCATATTGTCAACTAGAACACTTTTGTTCCATTTGATGGTGGCAGATTAATACACACTTGGTAATCTTGGTATGATCCTTCTTGTGAGTTGAACTTTTCTTACTTTAGTCTGATTAATCGAATATTTACTTTCTGTGTGGGATTAAACTTTAGCTGAAACTCGCGTGAAGGTTCGATATTTCTGAGGTTCCACTAGTTATTTGCCTTTTGAATTAGTTAGAGAAGTTTAATGCTGAACTCATATTCTTAATACTTCGGATTAGATCAAATTTTCTACATAATTTCCCATATGGCGCTTGTGGTCTTGCTTTGTTGTCATTACATGTATATGTTTTTTGTCTTGCTTTGGTTTTCGTACGCATATGGCTGGGAACTTGAACATCCGTAGAAGTGCTTTATTAGAAGTGCTTTTCATACGCATGTGGCTGGAGTAGTTTTGTTGTTCATGGCCATAAGCTGACAATTTCTTTCTATAAGTAGAATACTTGCGGAACTGCAGAAAATTTCCTTTGACCAAGACTAGCAGATATCTAGAAAATGTTTTTGATTGGCTCTTATAAGTATTGCAACTAGTCACATTCCAGTGTTCACACATACAATATAGTGATAAGTAACATTGTTGCACAAATTTTATGTAATCCATGTTTGATTTGTTGATATTATCAAAACAAAGATTAAATATAATGGATGTTATAAATTCATTTTTAAATCATAAAATAAAATAATGGGGTCAAGGGGGAATTTGAAGAAGGAACTGTACACATGTTTTAGGAGGTTTATATTCTTGAGGTTGTACAACCGAACTAGGAACTCAACCATGGGGTTCTGGGTGATTACTGGATCACCATCATTATATAGGGCTGTGCGCGTGGAGTTTAGACTCATCAAAATTCATGTTCATTAGTACTTAGCAGTACGTCCTGGGGCAGTACCAGGAATCATGGCTGTGGTCCCGGGTATGCACGGGATACTCGTTGAATATGTGGCACACTAATTCTGACAGTTCCAAATAATATATAAAATATGAAAAGAAAAATAATAATATAATATGATGTTATATTTCACGTGCATGTTCATTTTGTTATATATATATATATATATATATATATATATATATATATATATATATATATATATATATATATATATATATATATATATATATACATCTCTGCTACAAGGTTGTCCATGACATATGTATACAAATGTACCTCTAATCATTATCATCCTCAAGACAACTGCAAAGCAACTCATATTCACTTTCTTATATATTTATATTTTGTATGCATTTATAATTCTACAGTTTTATATAAACTTTATCATCACGTTAAATTCCAACACCACTCAAAATATGTTTTTTTTTATGATTCTAGTTGATTTATTATTATTTTTAGACAAATATAATTTAAATCTATATTTCACATTCTTTTCAATAGTTAGTTAAAACTTTGATACTATCATGATTTTATGATTTCATTTAGTTTTATATTTTATTTATATATACACATAGCGTGCCTGTGTATTATTATTATTTTTCTTCTGTAGTACTTGCTAGGTCGTTCAAACGACCATGATTTGGCATGCCCAGATAATTTGCAGAATATTGAGGAAGAAATCCCACCACAACTGGAACAACTTTTCAAGGGGTTAGGAGACAATCAGTAGTGTTTTTCTTGTAAGGTGTCATTTTAGGAAATTTTATTTATCTTATTCATTCCTACTACTTCATTTACTTAGTTTGTTATTTCTAAGACTCAAAATTTCAAGTTGTAATAAGTGCTACCCTTCTAGGATCTTTTATTGATCTATTTAATATTTTGTTGGAATGAAAAGAGTTTGTCTATTATCTTCCTATTTTTCTTTCAGTGCATGTGTATGTGGTTTAGTGGCAGTAACATTTAGTTTTATTAAAAGTACTTTAGGCTTGGTGTATTTATTTATAATACATCACCGAACGTTTCCTATCTTTTGGTTGCGGGGCATTACAGTTGGAATCAGAGCCAGGTTCGACACTCACTTCTAGTTAGAAACCTTAAACTATGATTATTGCCAATATACATATGCATGAATTACAATTATCTTTGATTCTTATTCTTGTCTGATTTTTTCGATTCCTTATATTCTATTATTTCGTCTTCCGATTTAATCCAAATCCTTCATCTTTAAGAGAAATGACTAGTCATCGCATCACACCCTCCCACATTCCTCCACGAACTGAAGATCCCAACATGATGGAGTTGCTTAAGGGACTTATTGAGTATTAACAATAACAAACTGAGATATTGCAACAAGAGTTAGTAGTTTTAAGGCAGAAGATGGGCAGTGTGTCAGATTTCAGAAAGTTGAATCCATCACCCTTTTATGGGACTGAGGAACCTATCAAGGAAGAACAGTGGCTGGTGGACACCGAGAACCTGTTGGGTGCGGCACGAGTAGCGGATGGAGACCGTGTGGAGGTGGTAAAGATACAATTTATGGATATTGCTTGCACATGGTGGTTGGCCGAGGAGAATCGGTTGTCAAAACCGATAATATGGGAGACCTTTAAGGAGAGCTTCTATACGAGATTCTTTCCCCAAACGGCACAGTGGGATCTGGAATAACAGTTTATCCATTTGAAGTAAGGAAATCAGATAGTAGATAATTACGCGACGGAATTTGTCAGATTGAGTAGGCTTGCCCCATCGTTGGTGACTCAAGAAATAGATAGGGCTCGAAGGTTCTAGAGTGGGTTGAACTTTGAAATTTAGGAACGCATAGCCACCCCACAGTTTGAAACCTATCTCAAGTTTTGAATGCTGCAAGGGTGCAGGAGCAGATAGCGAATAGGAAAAGAAAAAGTCATGGGGGGTCACAGAAAAGGAGTACGAGTCAGGCAACCGAAAGTACTGGCAAGGGTACTCTAGCACCACGACAAAAGCGTCATGCTACGCAACATGATCACAATATAGTTTGCAACTACTGTCTCCAACTCGGACATGTTCAAAAGGACTATAGACGAGCTCGTAACTTGTGCCTGATATGCGGCTTGGTGGATCATCAGATTAGAGGTTGTCCATGGCAACGAGAGACAGTTGACATTACCAAAGCACCAACATCACAGCAACAACAACAAAGACTTACAACACCCCCTCAACAGCAAAGCTTACCAGTGCCACCTCAGCAGAGATATTCTCTTAAAACATAATATATAATTATATAATGATCCATGATGATTTGATATAATATCTACCCAATATAGTATATAGTTCATGTGCAAGATAGATGCTAGTGCAGCTGAGAAAAAAATTTAGTTTGAGTTCGAAATGTTAATTAATTAATGTGAAATTTTTATGAGTATCCAAACATACACCAAAAACTGAATATGAAATTTTATAAGAGTGTCAAAACATACTTCTAGTATAGAATATAAAATTTTATAGTGATCTAGATGATTTGATACAGTTCTACTCAATATAGTACACAAGCCACGAATCTGACTCATACCGGTGTAGCTAAGAAAAATCATTAGTTTGATATTAAAATCTCTAGTAATTAATGTGAATTTTTTTATAAGAGTATCAAAACATACTTCCAAAATAGAATATAAAATCTTAGAGTGATTTATGTTGATTCGATATAATTTTTATTCAATATAGTACACAACTCGCGCATTGAACTTATATCGGTGTAGCTAAGAAAAATCTTTAATCTGATTTATAAATATCAAGAAATTAATATGAAATTTTTATGAAAGTTTCAAAACATACTTCTAAAACATAATACAAAAATTTGTAGTGATCTATGATTATTTGATATAATTACGAGTTAATATAAAACACAGCTCACACATTGGATTGATACAAGTTCAACTGAGAAAAAAAATTTAATTTTAGGTTGAAATGTCAAGAAATTTATATAAAATTTTTATAAGAGTAACAAATCATGGTCCAAAGATAGAATAGAAAATTTTATAGCGATCCATGGTGGTATGATATAAGTTTTATTCAACATAATATACAACTTACGCACTTGACTAATATAACTGAGAAAAATCTTTAGTTTGATATCAAAGTCTCAACCAATTAAAATGAAATTTTTACAAAAGTTTCAAAACATACTCTTAAAATATAATATAAATTATATAGTGATCCATACTAATTTGATATAATTTCTACTCAATATATTATACCACTCATGTAGCAAACTGATACGGTGCAACTGAGAAATTAAAGTAAAAAATTTTTAGTTTGAGATTGAAATATCAAGAAATTAAAGTAAAATTTTTATGTGAGTATTAAAATATACTTCTAAAATGGAAGATAAAATTTTATAGTGATCCATAGTGCTCTAATATAATTTCAACTCAACAAAGTGTAAAACTCACACACTGGACTCATACAGGTGCAACTGAGAAAAATCTTCAGTTTGAGTATACAATTTCTAAAAATTAATGTAAAATTTTATATAAGAGTGTCAAAATATACTCTTAAAATAGAATGTAAAATTTTATAGTTATTCATATTGATTTGATACAATTTCTACTCAATATAGTACAATACTAATGTATCAAACATATACTAGTGCAGCTAAAAAAAGTCTTTATTTTGAGACTAAAATATCAAGCAATTACCATAAAATTTTATGAGAGTGTTAAAACATACTCTAGAATAAAAGATTAAAATTTATAGTGATGTATGGTGATTTGATACAATTTCTACTCAATTTAGTACACAACTCATGCACCAAACTAATATCAGTGCTGCTGAGAAAAATTATTAGTTTGAGGTCAAAATATCAACCAACTAATATTAACACTTTATGAAAAGTTTCAAAACATACTCCTAAATAGAACACAAAATTTTATAGGGATCCATGTTGATTTGACATGATATTTATCCAATATAGTACACAACTCACGTAATTGACTAATACGAGTGCAATAGAGAAAAATATTTAGTTTTTGATCGAAATATTAAGAAATTAATGTGAAGTTTTATGTGAGTGTCATAATATAAAATTTTATAGTTATTTATGATGATTTGATGCAATATCTACTCAATAAATCATATAGTCTGTGTACTGGACAAATATCCATACAGCTGAGAAAAGTCTTCACTTAGAGACCAAAATGTCAAGCAATTAATATAAAATTTTTATGAGAGCATGAAAAAGTAATCCTAAAATAGAATACAAAATTTTATTGTGGTACATATTGATTTGACACAATATCTACTCAATATAGTATACAGCTCATATAATAGACCAATACTGGTGCAGTTGAGAAAAGGTTTTAGTTTTAGATTGAAATGTCAAGTAAATAATTTGAAATTTTTATGAGAGTGTATAAATGAATTCTTTCAACTGAATACAAAATCTTGTAGTGATTTATGATTATTTCATATAATATCTAC
Source organism: Dracaena cambodiana (assembly GCA_036321105.1). Lineage (NCBI taxonomy): Eukaryota > Viridiplantae > Streptophyta > Magnoliopsida > Asparagales > Asparagaceae > Dracaena > Dracaena cambodiana. Next base: position 21,392,150 of record JAYEPQ010000020.1, on the reverse strand, counting down.
TCAAAAAATCACATAGCCCACGTAGCGGACATACACCGGTGTAGCTAAGAAAAGTTTTTAGTTTGAGACCAAAATATTAATCAATTAATATGAAATTTTTATGAGAGTATTAAAACATACTCGTAAAATAGAATACAAAAATTTATTGTGTTTAATAATGATTTGAAACAATTTATATCGAATTTATTACACATCTCACACATGGACTAAAACTAATGTAGTTGAGAAAAATATTTAGTTTGAACTTAAAATCTCAAGAAATTAATGTGAAATTTATGTAAGAGTGTAAATACATACTATTAAAATAGAATGCAAAATTTTATAGTGATTCATAATTATATAATACAATATTTACTCAATATAGTGCACAGCTAACGTACCAGACTTAAACAAGTGCAACTTAAAGAAATCACTAATTTGAGGTCAAAACTAAACTAATTAATATGAAATTTTTATGGGAGTGTAAAAAAATACTTTTAAAATAAATTATAAAATTTTATAGTAATTATGGTGATTTGATATAATTTCAACTCAATATAGTATACCGCTCACACACTAGACTCATGCCAGTATAGTTAAGAAAAATCTTTAATCTAGGAGAAAAATGTTAAGAAATTAATATAAAATTGTTATGAAAATGTCAAAACATACTCGTAAAACAAAATATAAATTTTTATTGTGATCCATGGTTATTTGATACAATTTCTACTCAATATAGTATATAGTTAATGCGCATACTAATACTAATGTAGCTGAGAAAAATATTTAGTTTGAGATCAAAATCTCAATTAATTAATGTGAAACTTTTATGAGAATATCTAAGCATAATCCTAAAATTGAATACAAGTATCTACTTAATTTAGTATATAGCTCATGTACCAGACTTATGCCAGTATAGTTGAGAAAATCTTTAGTTTGAGATTGAAATATCTAGCAATTAATGTAAAATTTATATGGGAGTGCCAAAATACTTCTAAAATAGAATATAAAATTTTATAGTGATCCATGATAGTTGAATAGAGTTTCTACTCAATAAAGTATATGGCTAACGCAGCAGACTAATACCGCGCAGCTGAGAAAATTTTTAGTTTGAGGTCGAAATGTGAAGAAATTAATGTGAATTTTTTTTGTGAGTATCAAAACTTACTCCTAAAATTGTATATAAAATTTTATTCTGATTTATATTAGTTTGATAGAATTTCTACTCAATAAATTACACAATTCATATATCAGACTATTATAGGATAACTGAGAAAATTTTTAGTTTAAAGATGAAATGTTAAGAAATTAATATGAAATTTATATGAGAATGTAAAAAAATTTCTTAAATTTGAATTCCAAATTTTATTATGATTCATAATGTTTTGAAACAAGTTCTACTCAATATATTATACAGTTAATGCACCTGACTAATACCGATGTAACTAAGAAATTTTTTAGTTTGATGTCAAAATCTTAACAAATTAATGTAAAATTTTTATGAGAGTGTAAAAATATACTATTAAAACAAAACTCAAAATCTTATAGTGTTCTATGATTATTTGATTCAATATCTATTCAATATGGTACACAACTAATGTAGCGGACTAATACCAATATAGCTAGAAAATTATTAGTTAAAGGTCAAAATTTCGACCAATTAATATGAAAGTTTAACGAGAGTTTAGATTGTACTTATAAAATAGAATACAAAATTTTATTGTGATTCATGGTGGTTTGATATAATTTCTACTAAATATAATACACAACTCATGCACTGGACTAATATCAGCGTAGTGGAAAAATTTTTTTAATCTAAGCTTGAAATGTCAAAAAATTAATGTGAATTTATAATGAGAGTGTCAAAACATTCTTTCAAAATAGAATCAAAATTTTTGTGGTGATCCATGGTTAGTTGATACAATTTCTACACAATGTAGTATACAACTCATGCACCAGACAAATAACAGTTCAGTAGAGAAAAATCTTCAGTTTGAGATCGAAATGTAAATCAGTTAAGGTAAAATATTTATTATAGTGTATAAACATACTCCTGAAACTAAATACAAAATTTTATAGTAATTCATGAGGATTTGATATAATATATACTTAATATAGTACACAACTCACACACAGGAGTGATATTAGTGTAGCAGAGAAAAATATTTTGTTTAAGTCCGAAATGTCAACCAATTAGTATGATATTTTTAAGTGACTGTTAAAACATACTCTTAAAATATAACACATAATTTTATGGTGATCCATACTGATTTTATATAATTTTTACTTAATATATTATATAGCTCATACACCAAACTTATATAAGAGGAGCTGAGATAAATTTTTAGATTGAGAAAGAAATTTTAAGCAATTAATATGAAAATTTTATGAGAGTGCCAAAACATACTCTTAAAATAGAATACAAAATTTTTTAGTGATCCATAATTATTTGATAAAAGTTTTACTCAATATAGTACACAACTCTTGCACCGGACTGATACTAGTTTAACTAAGAAAAATCTTTAATTTGAGGTTAAAATATTAAAAAAATAATGTGAAATTTTTATGTGAGTGTCAAAACATGCTCTAAAAATTGAATACAAAATTTTATAGTGATTCCTATTGGTTTGATATAATTTTTATTCAATATACACGCACCAGACTAATATCAGTATGCTGAGAAAAATCTGTAGTTTGATGTCAAAATCATAACCAATTAATGCAAAATTTTATTGAAGTGTCCAAACATATTTCTAAAATAGAATACTAAATTATATAGTGATCCATGTTAGCTTGATACAAATTTTACTCAATATATTATTCTGCTCACGCTGTAGACTAATACTGATGCAGTAAAGAAAATCTTTACTTTAATGTTCAAATATCAGGAAATTAATGTGAAATTTTTATGTGAGTATCAAAACAAAATTCTAAAATGGAATAAAAATTTTGATAGTGATCCATGGTGATAATATTTTTACTTAACAAAGTATACAGCTCATGCACTTGATTAATACATGTGCAGCTGAAAGAATCCTTTAGTTTAAAGTAGAAATGTCAAGAAATTAATACGAAATTTTTATAAGATTGTCAAAACATACTCTTAAAATGGAATTCTAAATTTTATAATGATCAATAATGTAGATACCAAAAAAAAAAAAAAAAAAAAAATCATTTTTGCTAAGTGGGGCGATCCCGCGGGTTGCCACCCGTGGGAGGATTCCCGCGGGTGGCAACCCGAGGGGGCGATCCCGCGGGTTGCCACCCGCGGGTTGTTTTCCATTGTTTCCCATTGATTTGTTTCCTATTTTTGGACTGATAATCCGTGATCCGATTTTTCAGGAGAGAATTGAGCCGGATTTGGAGCTTCTTCGGTTTATAAAATACAGGAATTTAACGGGAAAATGGACTTTTAACTTTTGGATTGGAAGACTTTGGGACGATTACGGGCGAGCTCGTGAGATCAAAAAAAAAAAGAGCAGAGCCATCTTCTCCTGGTCGGACGGTCAACGGAGGCAGCAACGAGACTCCACCGCCACCCGAACCCACATAAAAAAGGGAATCCATTAATATTCCCGTTCTTGTTATTTCTCGATATTTTCTGTAATCTCAATTTCGTTGTAATTCAAATAATTTTGCAATGGAATCAAAGATTCAATTTTCGGGCGTACAAATAATAATTTGATATAATTTCTACTTAATATATTATATAGCTCATCTACCAGACTTTACTAGTGCAGTTGAGAAAAAAAAATTAGTGTGAGCTCGAAATATCAAGAAATTAATGAAAATTTTTTATGAGAGTATCAAAATATACTCCTAAAATAGAATATAATATTTTATAGTGATTCATGTTGATTTGACATAAAATATGTACAATATAGTACACAACTCACGTAGCAGCTGAAAAAAAATTTTTAAACAATGGATATAAACCACAGGTCAAAATCTATCTGCCATAATATCATATGTAGGAGTATAGCAATACCTAAAAATGGATATGCTGGAATGATAAGCAATATGTATACTAAAAGATTCTCAGGTAGAGTCAAGTAGAGTATCAGAATAGAGTAACATAAGTACTTAACATATGCAGGAGTATCCGGATACAACGAACATAAGTAGAAAATAGGATACTATACACATACAAACCAAAATGATAAATACACAAAAAGAATGAATATCCTACAAGAAACTGGGTATTGACGCTCGGCTTACTCCTGAAAATGAGGATTCTTGAGGGATTGGTCCTCCACCTCTGCTACCAATGTCTCGGCTAGTAGACCTGGGGTGCGATAATCCTAAAGATCAGAACCCAAATAAAAATACAAATCTAAGTACGTGCAATTCCATGAGATCCATATAACAATGTGTATGGGGCATGCTTGTAGGAAACCAAATAAAAGAGGTATGCGTATGATTCTTAAAGTATGCTAAGTATAACATAAAACATGACAAACATGGAATATATAGTATAACATGATCAAGAAAAAGGTTTGCCAAATATAGTAAGAATCATATAGTACATGGTATATATAATATAATATAAATCATACAATACATATTACATGTAATATGATATGATCAAGAAACAAGATATGCTAAATATAATAAGAATCATATAGTACATAGCATACATAAGAAAACATGATCAAAAAAGTATAACACTCTGTCAAGCAATGTTAGATTCTAGAGGTGGCACCTAATGGATTCTAGAGGTGACTCACATGGATTCAAGTGGTGTCCCCCACTTTTGTGTGGCACTTTATTCCGTGTAGCACTTAGTTCCATCCGGCACTTAGTTCCATACATTTTTAGCTGCTATCTGGCTATAAGGAAATGTTAGATTTTAGAGGTGACCCCATGAATTCTAGAGGTGTCTTCTACGAATTCAAGAGGTAGCCCTCACTTTCTATGTGTCACTATGTTCCATGTAGTACTTTATTCCATGTGTCACTTAGTTCCATATAATCTTAATGTCGGATTCTAGAGATGACCCATGGATTCTAATGGTATCTCCCACGGATTTAAAAGATAGCCCCCACTTTTTATGTAGTACTTTGTTCCATGTAGTACTTAGTTCCACATAGAAATTAGTGCCGCATATTTTCGGGACTAGATTCTAGAGTGACCTCCGTAAATTATCGAGGTAGCTCACACGGATTCAAGAGGTGTCCCCCACTATTTGTGTGGCATTTTGTTCCGAGTAGTAATCTTTTATTTGAGGCCAAAAATATTAATCAATTAATGTGATATTTTTATGAGATTGTCAAAATATACACCTAAAATTGAATGCATAATTTTATGTTAATCTATACTGATTTGGTACAATTTCTACTCAATATAATACATATCTCATGCGCCAAATTTAGACTGGTACATCTAAGATAAGTCTTTAGTTTGAGGTAGAAATGTTAGGCAATTAGTGTGAAATTTATATGAGAGTGTAAAATTAAACTCGTAAAACAAAATACAAAATTATATGGTAATCCATGATTATTGGATACAATTTCTACTCAATATAGTACACATTTTACGTACCAAACTAATACCAATGCAGTTTAGAAAAATCTATACTTTGAGGTCGAAATTTAAGCAATTAATATGAAATTTGTTTGAGAGTGACAAAACCTAATTCTAAGATAAAACACAAAATTTTATAGTGATTCATAGTGATTTAGTACAACACCTAATCAATATAGTACGCAACTCACACGCTACACCTAATCAACATAGTACGCAACTCACATGCTAGATTAACACTGGTATAGCTGAGAAAATTTTTTAGTTTGAAGTCAAAAACTTAACCAATTAATGTAAAATTTTTATGAGAATATAAAAATATAATATAAAATTTTTTAGTAATTCATGATAGTTTGATATAATTTCTAGTTAATATAGTACAAAACTCACACATCAAACTTGTACTGGTGCACCTGAGAAAATTCTTCTCTTTGAACTCAAAATCTAAACCAATTAAAGTGAAATTCTTAAGAAAGTGTAAAACCATTCTCCTAAAATATAATATAAAATTTTACAGTGATTCATAATGAATTTATACAATCTACTCAGTATAGTACACAGCTCACGCTTCGGACTAATACCAGTGCAACTGCGAAATATCTTTAATTTGTGGTCAAAATATCAAGAAATTATTTTAAAGTTTTATATGATTATCAAAACATACTTCTAAAATAAAATATAAAATTTTATAGCGATACATTGTAGTTTGATACAATTTCTACTCAACAAAGTACACAACTTATGCACCAGACTTGTATAGGTGTAGCTGAGAAAAATGACTAGTTTACAGTAAAAACATGTCAAGAAATTAATGTGAAATTCTTATGAGAGTGTCAAAACATACTCCTCAAATAGAATAAAAAGTTTTATAGTTATCCATTATGATTTGATGCAATTTCTATTTAATATAATACACAGCTGGCGTACCAGACAAATACCAGTGTAGCTGAGAAAAATATTTAGTGTGAGATCGAAATGTTAAGCAATTAATGTAAAATTTTTATACGCATGTCAAAACATACTCCTAGTAAAGAAAACAAAATTTTGTAATGATCCATAATGATTTGACACAATATTCACCTAATATAGTATACAGTTCACGTGCTAAACTGATACCGGTGCAGCTGTGAAAATTTTTTAGTTTGAGTTAGAAATGTTATGCAATTAATACAAAATTTTTATGAGTGTTCATGAAATAGAATATATAGTGATATTTGATGATTTGATAAAATATCCTTTAAATAAAATATGCAACCCATGTACCAGACAGATACCAGTACAACTAAGAAAAGCCTTTAGTTTGAGACCAAAATATCTACCAATTAATATAAAATTTTTATGAGAGTGTCAAAAAATGTACTCATAAAACAGAATACAAAATTTTTATGATGATTGATGGTGATTTGATAAAATTTTTACTCAATATAGTATACAGCTCATGCACCGGACTAATGCCAGTGCAACTAAGAAAATATTTAGTTTGGAGTCGAAATCTCAACCAATTAATGTGAAATATTTATAAGAGTGCCAAAATATATTCCTAAAGCATAATACAATGCTTTATATTAATTCATGGTGAATTAATACAATTTCTACTCAATATAGTACAGAGCTCATGCACCGGACTAATACCGGTGCAGTTGAGAAAATCTTTAGTTTGAAATTAAAATCTAAACCAATTAATGAGAAAATTTTAGAATAGTGTCAAAACATACACCTAAGATAGAATACAAAATTTTGTAGTGATTAATAAAAATTTGATGCAAATTCTACTCAATATAATATATATCTCATGTAGCAGATTGATATAGTGTAGCTATGAAAAACTTTTAGTTTGAGAACGAAATGTCAAAAAATTAGTTTGAATTTTTATGTGAGTATCAAAACATAGAATGCAAAATTTTATAGTGATCCGCTATGGTGTGACACAATTTTAACTCAATAAAGTACAAATCTCATGCACGCGACTAATACTGGTCCAGCTGAAAAAAATATCGAGCTTACAGTCGAATGGTCAAGAAATTAATGTGAAATTTTTATGTGAGTGTAAAAATATACTCCTCAAATAAAATAAAAAATTTCATAGTTATCCGTGATGATTTCCATTCAATGTATTACACAATTGACGCACCATACAGATATTAGTGCAGCTGCAAAAAAATCTTTAGTGTGAGGACAAAATATCAAGTAATTAATGTAAAGTTTAGTGTGAGGACAAAATATCAAGTTATTAATGTAAAGTTTTTATAAATGTGATAAAAATACTCCTAAAATACAATACAAAATTTTATAGTGATTTATAATGATTTGACAAAATATCTACTCAATATAGTACATATCTCACATGCTAGACTGGTACGGTGCAGCTGTGAAAATTTTTTAGTTTGAGTTTGAAATGTCAAGAAATTAATGTAAAAATTTTATGAGTGTGAAAACATACTTTTGAAATAGAATTTCAAATTTTATAGCGATGTATGATGATTTGGTATAGTATATTCTCAATAAACTACACAACTCACATACCAAACAGATACATGTGCAGCTGAGAAATTTTTTTAGTTTGAGACAAAAATATCAACCAATTAATATGAAATTTTTATGAGAGTCAAAACATACTCATAATATAGAATGCAAAATTTTATAATGATAGATTGTCATTTGATACAATTTCTATTCAATATAGTATACAACTCACTCACCGAGCTAATACCAGTGCAACTGAGAAAAATCTTTAATTTGAGATCAAAATCTCAACCAATTAATGTGAAATTTTATGAGAGTGTCAAAACATATTTCTAAAATATAATACAATACTTTATAGTGATCAATTATGGATTGATACAATTTTTACTCAATATAGTTCACAACTTATATGCTAGACTAATACTATTATAGCTGTAAAAATATTTTAGTTTGAGTTCGAAATATCAAGTAACTAATATGATGCTCTAGAATCTTTTCAATTGCTCATTCGAGAACTACGATCTTTGGCTCTAGAACTGAATCATTTCCTTGTATCTGAGAAGAACTTCCAGATTAATAGGAAGGAAGTTTGATCTGAATGAATTAGAATTTGTATTCTATGATCGACCGATATAAACATCAACAACTCCGATTTTGATTAGTGTCTCCTCAACAAATAAAGGCTTGGAGTCAAAAAAATCCTACCCAATGGAGAGATAGTTGGAGAGGTGATTTTTATGAGTGTGAAAATATACTCCTAAAATAGAATACAAAATTTTATAAGAATCTATATTGATTTCATATAATATCTTCTCAATTAATTACATACCCCACATATCGGACAAATATCGGTATAGCTTAGAAAAGGTTTTAGTTTGATACTAAAATTAAGCCAATTAATGTGAAATTCTTATGAAAGTGTCAAAATATACTCCTAAAATAGAATTACAAATTTTAATGATGATTGATGGTGATTTGATATAATTTCTACTCAATATAATATATAACTCACGTAGGAAACTAATACAGGTGCAGTAGAGAAAAATCTTTAGTTTGAGATCGAAATTTCAACCATTAATGTGAAAGTTTTATGAGTGTCAAAATATATTTCTAAAATATAATAAAAAATTTTATTTTGATATATAATAATTTGAAATAATTTTTACTTAATATATTACACAGCTTACACATCAATATATTACACAGCTTACACACCGGACTAATACTAGTACAGTTAAAAAAATTTTTAGTATGAGGTTAAAATCTCAACCAATTAATATAAAATTTTTATGAGAGTATCAAAAAATACTCATAAAAAATAATACATAATTTGATATTGATCTTGATGATTTGATAAAATATCTACTCATCATAGTATGCAACTCACATAGTGGACTTATATAAGTGCAGTCGAGAAAAATTATACTTTGAGGTCGAAATCTCAAGAAATTAATGTGAAATTTATATGATAATGTCAAAATATATTCCTAAAATAGAATAAAAAATTTATTAGTATTTCATGCTGATTTGATATAATTTCTACTCAATATCGTGCACAGCTCACGCACTAGACTAATCCCGATGTAGTGGAGAAAAATATTTAATCTGAGTAAGAACTGTCAAATAATTAATGTGAAATTCTTATGAGAGTGTTAAAACATACACAAAAATTAAAATACAAAAGTTTTGTAGTGATTCATGGTTATTTGGTACAATTTTTACTCAATATATTATACAGTTTACGCACCAGATTTATACCAGTGCAGCTAAGAAAATTTTTATGTTTAATATAGAAATGTCAAGAAATTAATGTAAAATATTTATGAGAGTTTCAAAAATACTACTAAAATATAATACAAGATTTTATAGTAATCCATAATGGTTTGATATAATTTCTATTTAATATAACATACAGCTTACAAATCAGACTAATATCAATGCAGCTAAGAAAAATCTATAGTTTGAGGTCAAAATATAAAGCATTTAATACAAAATTTAATGAGAGTGTCAAAATATACTTCTAAAACTGAGTAAAATTTTTTATAGTGATCAATAATGATTTAATACAATATCAACTAATTACAGTATACAGATTACACACCGAACTGATATCAGTGTAGCTGTGATAAATTTTTGGTTTGAGGCTAAAATATCAACCAATTAATATGATATATTTATTAAGTGTAAAAATATACTTCTAAAATAGAATATATAATTTTATGGTGATTCATGATGATTACAGTATACAGATTATACACCAAACTGATATCAGTGCAGCTGTGATAAATTTTTTGTTTGAGGCCAAAATGTCAATCAATTAATATGATATATTTATTAAAGTATAAAAACATACTTCTAAAATAGAATATTTAATTTTATAGTGATTCATGACGATTTGATACAATATCTACTCAATACAATAAACAACTCATATTTCGAACTTATACTGGTGCATCTGAGAATTTTTTTCGTTTGAGGTCAAAATCTAAACTAATTAAAGTAAATTTTTTATCAGAGTGACAAATAATATTCTTAAAACATAATATAAAATCTAATAGTGATCCACCATAATTTGATACAATTTCTATTCATTATACTACACAGCTCATGTATTGGACTAATACTAGTGCTGCTAAGTAAAATCATCAGTTTGAGGTCAAAATCTATACCAATTATTTTGAAACTTTTATTAGAATGTCATAACATACTTCTAAAATAGAATAAATTTTACAGTGATCCATTGTTATTTGATATAATTCCACTCAATATAGTATATATATAGCTTACGCCTAGATTAATAACGGTACAGTTGAGAAATTTTTTTTTTAGTCAAAATCTCAACTAAATAATATGAAATTTTTAAGAGAGTGTTAAAAATTACTCCTAAAATAGAAAATAAAATTCTACAATTGAGACATAGTAGTTTGATACAATTTCTGCTTAATATAATATACCGTTCATGCAGCAGATTTATATTGGTGCAATAGAGAAAATCTTTAGTTTAAGGTTGACATGTCAAGAAATTAACGTGAAATTTTTATATGAGAATCAAAATATACTCCTAATATGGAATAAAGTTTTTTTTATAGTAATCCATGGTGGTTTAATATAATTTCTACTCAACAAAGTACACAATTCATGCACTGGATTAATACAGGTGCAACTGAAAAAAATCTTTTGTTTCAAATCGAAATATAAATAAATTAATGTGAATTTTTTATATGAGTATCAAAATATAGATAGAAAATAGAATACAAAATTTTATAGTGATCTATAATGATTGGATATAATTTCTACTCATTATAGTGCACAGCTCACGAACCACACTTATACTGGTGCATCTAAGAAAATTTTTTAGTTTGAAATCAAGATATTAAGCAATTAATGTAATAAGTGTCAAAACATACTTCTAAAATAGAATCAATTTTTTTATAGTGATCCATGTTGATTTATTATCATATCTACCTAATATAGTAATCAGCTTACGTGCTATATTGATACTAGTGCAACAAAAGAATATCTTTACTTTGAGATTAAAATTCCAAGCAATTAATGTAAAATTTTTATGTGTCAAACTATACTACTGAAAAAGAACACAAAATTTTATAGTGATCTATAATGATTTGATAAAATATATACTCAGTAAATTACACAATCCATGTACCGGACAAATACTACTGCAGCTGAGAAAAATTATTAGTTTGAGCTAAAAATTTCAAGTAATTAATGTGAAATTTATATTATAGTGTCAAAACTTACTCCTAAAAAAATAAAAAAATTTATAGCGATTTATGGTGATTTGATATAATTTCTATTCAATATATTAAACTGCTCATCTACTAGACTATAATATTGGTGTAGCTGAGAAAAATATTTAATCTGAGTTAGAAATGTCATGAAATTAATTTGTAATTTTTATTAGAGTACCAAAACATACTTCTAAAATTGAATAAAAATTTTGTAGTGATCTATAGTAATTTTGATACAATATTTACTTAATAAAGAACACAGTTCACTTACTAAACTTATACCAGTGCAGTGGAGAAATATTTTTAAATTGAGGTTTAAATGTAAAAAAATTAATATAAATATTTTATGAGAGTATCAAAGAATGCTATTAAAACAAAATACAAAATTTTATTGTGATCCATAGTGATTTGATACAATTTGTATTCAATATAGTATAAGCTCACAAATCGGACTAATATCATTGCAGTAGAGAAAAATCTGTAGTTAAAGGTAGGAATGTAAATTAATTAATATGAAATTTATATAAGAGTATTAAAATATACTTCTAAAAATGAATACAAATTTTTATAGTGATTCATATTGATTTGATACAATATCTACTCAATATAATATACAGAGTACGCACTGGACTGATACCAGTCCAGTTGTGATAAATGTTTGGTTTTAGGCCAAAATATCAACCAATTAATTTTCTATCTTTATTATAGTATCAAAATATACTTTTAAAATAGAATACAAAATTTCATACTGATCTATGATGATTTGATACAATTTTGACTAAATACAATACATAGCTCATGCACGGGGCTGATATTAGTGCACCTAAGAAAAATTTTTGTTTGATGTAAAAATCTAAACCAATTAAAGTAAAATATTTATGAGAGTTTAAAAGCATATTTCTAAAATGTAATACATAATTTTATAGTAATCTATAATAATTTGATATAATATTCACAAAATATAGTACATAGCTCACATACCGGACTATTAATACTAGTGCAACTAGGGAAAATCATTAGTTTGAGAATAAAATCTTAATAAATTAATGAGAAAATTTTACTAGAGTGTCAGAGCATACTTATAAAACTAAATACAAAATATATAATGATCCATGATTATTTAATATAATTACTACTCAATATAGTACATAGCTCACGCATAAGACTAATACCGATGCAGCTAAGAAATATCAACCAAATAATATGTATTTTTTATGGGAGTGTAAAACCATGCTCCAAAAAAAGAACACAAAATTGTATAGTGACTCATGATTGTTTGATACAATTTCTAGTCAAAATTGTATACAGCTCAAGCAGTAGACTTATACCGGTGCAATTAAGAAAATCTTTAGATTTAGGTCGAAATGTCAAGAAATTAATGTTAAATTTTAAGTATTTAAAATACTCCTAAAATAGAATTAAAGTTTGGTAGTGATCCATGTGTGTTTGATACAATTTCTACTCAATGAAATATATAGTTTACGTACTGGATTAATACATGTGCAACTGAAAAAATCTTTAATTTAAAGTCAAAATGTTAGGAAATTAATATAAATTTTTTATGAGAGTGTTAAAACATAATTATAAAATAGAATACAAATTTTATAGTGATACATGATATTTTGGTACAATTTCTACTCGTTATAGTAGATAACTACGCACCAAACTTATTCCAGTCCACCTGAGAAAAATTTTTAGTTTGAGCTCGAAATTTCAAGCAATTTTTGTAAACTTTTTATGAGCGAGTATAAACATAATGCTAAAATGGGATTTTTTTTATTGTGATCCATATTGATATGACAAAATATCAACTCAATATAGTACATAACTTACGTGCTAGACTGATACCAGTGTAGCTAAGAAAAATCTTTATTTTAAGGTCAAAATGCCTAGTAATTAATATAAAATTTTAATGAGTGTTAAAACATAATTGTGAAAAGAATATAAATTTTTATAGTGATCTATAATGATTTGATATAATATCTACTCAATAAATTACACGGTGCATCGATTGGACAAATATTGGTGCAACTGAGAAAAGTTTTTAGTTTGAGACCAAAATATCAACCAATTAATGTGAAATATTTATGAGAGTATCAAAATATACTTTAAAATAGAATATAAAATTTTATTTTGATTTATGATGATTTGAAACAATTTATACTCAATATATTACACAGCTTATGCACCAGACTCAATATATTACAAAATTTTAATAAGATATTTAATTTGAGATTAAAATCTCAACCAATTAATATGAAATTCTTATGAGAGTGTCAAGACATATTTATAAAATAGAATATAAATTTTTATGATGATGATTTGATACAATATCAACTCAATATAGTACACAATTTGTGTATTGGACTTATAACGGTGCAATTGACAAAAAAAATTAATTTGAGGTCAAAATCTCTAGCAAGTAATGTAAAATTTTAATATTAGTGTTAAAATATACTCCTAAAACCTAATACAAAATTTTATATTAAGTCATAGTGATTTTATATAATTTCTACTCAATATAACACACAGCTCACGCACAGAACTGATACCAGTATAGCTGAGAAAGACTTTAATCTGAGCTAAAAATGCCAAGAAATTAATGTAAAATTTTTGTAAGAGTGTCAGAATATACTCTTAAAACAATATACAAATTTTTTTTTGCTATACAAAGTTATTTAAAGCAATTTTTATTCATTATAGTACATAGCTGATGCACCTGACTTATACCAGTTTAATTGAGAAATCTTTTTAATTTTATGTCAAAATGTCAAGAAATTAGTGTGAAATATTTACAAGAGTGTCAAAATATGCTACAAAAATATAATATAAAATTTTATAGTGATTTATCGTGGTTTGATATAATTTTTACTCAGTATAGTACACAACTCTCACTCTGAACTAATATCGGTGCAGCTGAGAAATTTTTTTAGTTTGAGGCCAAAATGTTAACCAATTAATTTGATATTTTATGAAAATGCCAATACATACTAATGGAATATACAACATAATTTTTTGGTGATCCTTATTTATTTGGTATAATTTCTATTCAATATAGTATACAGCTCATACACTGGACTAATATAAGTGCAGTTACGATAAATCTTTAGTTTTAGGTTGAAATCTTAACTAATTAATGTAAAATTTTTCTAAGAGTATCTAAATATACTCTTCAAACAAAATTCAAAATTTTGTAGTGATCCATGGGAACTTAATACAATTTCTACTCAATATAATACACATCTCACGCACTGGACTTATGCCAATGAGACTAAGAAAAAATTTTAGTTTGAGATAAATGTCAAGAAATTAATATGAAATTTTTATGAGAGTGTCAAAATGTATTCTTTAAGTAAAATATAAAATTTTATAGTGATCCATATTGGTCTAATATAATTTCTATTCAATAAAATATACATCTCACAAATCAAACTAATACTGGTGCAAATGAGGAAAACCTTTTATTTGAGGTCGAAACATAAAATAATTAATATGAAATTTATATGAAGTGTGAAAACATACTTCTAAAACTGAACACAAAATTTTATAATGATCCATGATGATTTGAAAAAATATCTACTCAATATAGTAAATAATTTATGCACCAGACTGATACCGGTACAGCTGAGATAAATTTTTAGTTTGAGGCAAAAATGTCAACCAATTAATGTGATATTTTTATAAAAGTGTAAAAAAATACTCCTAAAATAGAATACATAAGTTTATGGTGATCTATGATGATTTGATATAATTTTTACTCAATATAACACTCTTTCACGCACCAAACTAATACCGGTGCATCAAAGATTTTTTTTTATTTGGCGTAAAATCTAATCCGATTAAAGAAAACTTTTTATGAGAGAACCAAAGAATTTTCCTAAAATATAATATAAAATTTTATAATAACCTGTAATGATTTGATACAATTTCTATTCAATATAGTACATAACTCATGTACCAAACTTATACCAATGCGGTTAAGAAAAATATTTAATTTGAGGCTAAAATCTCAACAAATTAATACAAAAAATTTATTTGAGTATTAAAATATGCTTCTAAAATATAATACAAAATTTATAGTGATCCATGGTTATTTGATATAAATTCTATTCAATATAGTACGTAGCTCATGTATTGGACTGATACAAGTGCAACTGAGAAAATTTTTAATTTGAGGTTAAAATCTCAACCAAATAATGTAAATTTTTTATTGGAGTGTCAAAACATACTCCTAAAATAGAACATAAAATTCTATAGTGACCCATAGCAATTTGATATAATTTCTACTCAATATAGTATACTGCTCATACAACGAACTATTACTAATGCAGTTGAGAAAATATTTAGTTTGAGATCAAAATATTAAAGAATAAACGTGAAATTTTTGTATGAGTAAAAAAAATATTAATAAAATTAAATATATAATTTTATAGTGATTCATGGTGGTTTGATATAATTTCTACTCAACAAAGTATATATCTCATGCACCAAACTAATATAGGTGCATCTGAGAAAAATCTTTAGTTTAAAGTCGAAATGTCATGAAATTAATGTGAAATATAAATAAATAAATATATATATATATATATATATATATATATATATATATATATATATATATATATATATATATATATATATATATATATATATATATATATATATATATATATATATATATATATGAGAGTGTCAAAACATACTCCTAAAATAGAATACAAATTTTATAGTGCTTAATGATTATTTGATATAATTTCAACTCAATATAATATATAGTTCACGCGCCAGACTTAAATGGGTGCAACTGATAAATGTTTTTAGCTTGAGATCAGAATGTCATGCAATTAAACATCTCCTAAAATAGAATAAAAATATGTTTAGTGATCCATTTTGATTTGACACAATATTAGACCAATATAGTACACAACTCACATAATAGAGTAATACTAGTGCAGCTGAGAAAATTTTTTTTGTTTGAGGTTGAAATGTCAAAAAATAAATGTAAAATTTTTATGAGAGTGTCAAAATATAATTTTGAAATAAAAAAGAAAATTTAATAGTGATTATGATGATTTGATAAAATATCTACTCAAATAAATTACACAACCCATGTATATGACAAATACTAATTTAGCTGAAAAAATTCTTTAGTTTGAGACCAAAATGTAAAGAATTAATATGAAATTTTAATAATAGTGTCAAAATAAATCCATAAAATTGAATACAAAATTTCATAATAATCCATGGTGATTTGACATAATGTCTACTCAATATAGCATACAGTTCATGTACTAGACTAATACTAGTGCAGTTAAGAAAAATATTTAGTTTGAAATTAAAATACCAATCAATTAATATTAAATTTTTATGAGAGTATTTAGACATATTTGTGAAGTAGAATATAAAATTTTATAGTGATTTACAATGATTTAATACAATATCTTCTCAATAAATTATATAGCCATGTACCAAACATATACTAGCGCAGCTGAGAAAAGTTTTTAGTTTGAAATCAAAATATCAACTAATTAATGTAAAACTGTTACGAGAGTATTCAAACATGCTTCTAAAATAGAATACAAAATTTTATTACCATCTATAATGATTTGAAATAATTTCTATCCAATATATTACATAGCTTATGCACTGGACTGAAACTGGTGCAGCAAAGAAATTTTTTTGTTTGAAATTGAAATCTCAATCAATTAATGTGAAATTTTTATGAGAATTTCAGAACATATTCCTAAAATAAAAAATAAAATTTTCTAGTTATCCATAATGATTTGATATAATATCTACTAAATATAATACACAACTAATGTATCAGACTGAAACTGGTGTAGCTGAGAAAAATTATTAATTTAAGGCCAAAACCACAACCAATTATTTTGAAAGTTTTATGAGAGAATCAAAATGAACTGTTAAAATAGAATATAAAATTTTATACTGATTCATGATGATTATAAATAATTTCTACTCAATATAGTACATAGTTCACTTACTGGACTCATACTGGTGTAGCTAGAAAAAATCTTTAATCTGAGAGAATAATGTGAATCAATTGATGTGAAAATTTTATGAGAGTATTAATATATACTTCTAAAACAAAATACAAATTTTATGGTGATCCATGATGATATAGAGTATACAGCTCACTCACAGACTAATACTAGTGCAAGTAAGAAAAATCTTTAGTTTGAAATCAAAATTTCAACCAATTAATGTGAAACTTTCTGAGAGTGTTAAAAAATATTTCTAAAATAGAATACAAAATTATATAGTGATTTATGATGATTTGATATAATATCTATTCAATAAATTACACAGCCCACGTACCGAACAGATACTAGTATAGCTGAGAAAAATCAATAGTTTGAAACTGAGTATGCTTGAAAAGAGTAGTTATTTTAGTTTATTTCATACAAGCATAATCTAATTTTATTGATTAATACAAGAAATTAATAAAAAATAATTCTTAACAATAAAATTCTCCACTATGATGTTTTTTGTATTTTTTTAATATTTTTGCAAGGTTTTAATATGCAAGAAAATCAAAGAATCGAAATATATCTCAAGTATCAGATCAGAACTATGATTTTACAGGTCTAGCTATTAACGCCTATCTGTTGGCTGTCGCTAACTATTGACTGTAATTCAAACCCGAGAGCAACTGTCAATTGGACAGTCGAAGGCTACGTAGTTTGAGTTTTTAAGATTTTTGAGAGAAAAATAGATTTTTCTTGTAAATAGAATTCTTAATAGAATTTTGTAAAAAGGTATAGATATCCAATGTAATGAGAGATCAGGAGAATAATATAGATTATAGAGAGAAGAGAGATAGAGTAGAGATTCAAGATTTTAGTTTTTATACTTTTTTCATAAAAATGAATAAAAGAATTTCTTTTTCTTTATTCATACCTATAATGAGTATGAGGTGATTGAATCTTGCATTGGTTCAGATATGATAATAAATCTTAGATAATTTACTGGTATGTGATTTTTATGTTTATAGTTTTTAATTGAATTATGTTAAGTTGATATTTTTAAATTCCTATTATCTTTGAAAGAATTAAGATATAATTTTGAGTTTTTAATGTTTTATTGTTTGATGATATTCATTGCTTAGTTTTTAAAATACCATAGACTCTTTAGGTACGATGTATGCTTAGAATTTGAACGTTTAATTTTGTTATTCATATTGCATGCTTAGATAAACTCAAAATTAATATATGATTAGTTTGGGGGAAGTTATTCAATGTATCAATTTTGCAACTTTTTAGATTTTGTGAATGATATATTTTCTGGTTGTACGAATACCACGTGTTGAGAGAACGATCTTGGGAGACGATTTTGGGTTACTACTCTTATACTACTTATTGATCTATTACACTTGGAGTGCACAATTTAGATTACAGTTAAGTTTTTGGCATCATTATCGGGGATCAATACTACTGTGTTATACTTTAATATAGATTACGGTTTTTACGTTATTATTTTTTGCAATTCGAAATTTGAATGACCAGTTGGAGGAGAATTTCAAATGGTATAGACTTATTCGGTCATACTCAAATCCACACATATTTCCAATCTACCAAACACCTCATAACATAGGTACTAATAATAATAATAACAACATGCATAATAATAATAATAACGGATTCGGAGATAAAAATACAAATGATAATAATAGTCATCATGGAGGCAATAGAAGGTCCTTACGATATTATCTACAACCTGATAGGACAACCTAATTTTCATGCATAGTATTTTCTTTGAATCTAGGACACTTTAAGATTAAATCTGGAGTAGTTCAACTTTTGTCTAAATTTCATGAGATGGATTCAGAGAGCCTATATTTGCACCTTCGATAATTCGAAGAAGTTTGCTCTATTATTAATCTTTAAAAAATTACTGCCAAGCAATTTTTGCTTAAACTCATTCCATTCTCCCTTAAAGATAAAGCAAATGCATGACTACATTATTTACATCCCTATTCAATAGGAAGATAGGATGAAATGCAAAAAGAATTATTTAAGAAATTTTTTCCTTCATAGTAAACAAATTATATGCGAAAGCAAATTTTTAACTTTTGTCAGAAAGAAAATGAACCATTATTCAAATGTTAGAATAGATTTAAATATTTGCTACTCTTATGCCCACATCACGGTTTTGAGATTTGCTACTTATAGTATCTTATATCAAGGGCTAAACACTGTAACCAGATAATTTATAGAAATTATATCTAATAGTGAATTTTTTAGCAAAGATACTGAGGAAACATGTGATTATCTTGATTCACTTACTGAAAATTCACAAGTTTGGAAAACTGAGGATATTTTGGATAGACACCAACTAATAGAGAAATCTCAGAACAAAGATGGACTTATTAAATTGGGAGAAACTGAAGATATAGCTGCATAATTAATTTCTATCACGAAAAAATTTAAAGATTTGCTTGCAAAGAAAACTGAAATAGTTAAGGCAATAGAAGAAGTTCTGGAAGTTTGTGATATTGGCAAATTTCAAGGATACTTGACTCGCGAATGTCCAACACTTATCGCTTTTAAGAAAGTATTAAACAAGCAAGCTAATGCCTTTACCACTATTGCTCAACCAACAAATAATCCATATTCACAAACATATAATTCTGGTTGGAGGAACTATTCAAATTTTCAATGGAAATAGAATTCTCAACAATAATTTTATTATCAAAATAAGTCATCCCTTAATCCACCACAACAATACGTCCAACTTCTTAACCAACCTTCAGTGTACCAACCACAACCGAAGAAAACTTTTGAGGATAATTTCTTACAGATACACCAGAGAATGGATAAAATAATCCAAGCACAGTAACAGTTTATTCAGTCACAACAAATGATCAACAGTCGACAACCTTCAGTAATATCCTATCATAAATTAGCTATCTTAGTTCCGCATTGCAAACAAAAGAAAACGATAAACTACCATCTTAAGAGGCGGCCAGCACTTTAGGTAAAATCAAAAGTATAAATGTTAGTACTTTTTTCAATAATAATGATATACTTGAGATATCTGCTGCAATAAGTTTACAAAATGTAAAGTACTTGATGAGCCCGTTTCAAAAAAAATATTGAAGAGCAATAGGACAATGATTCAGTACAACAATCTAAAGATGATAATTCTAAATAACCCACTTCCACAAATTATAAGCCACCTATATCGTTTTTCTAATGATTGAAAGCCAAAAAATATTAATGCAGCTTATACTGATGTTTTGAAAATTTTTAAATAGGTATAAATCAATATATCTCTGCTAGAAGCAATTAAAAATATCCTCTCATATGCCAAATTCTCGAAGGACTTGTGCACTATCAAAAGACGTCACAACATACAAAAGAAAGTATTTCTCACATAACAGGTAAGTGTATTATTCTGCTTTGAAATGCCTCTTAAATATAAGGATTCTAGATATCCCACTATTTCTTGTGTAATAGGTCAATATAATATAGAAAAAGTTTTACTAAATTTGGGGGCTAGTGTAAATCTCTTACCATATTAGGTTTATATACACCACCTAGGTGTAGGGGAATTTAAATCTACATGGGTCATACTACAATTAGAGCTGATAGGTTAGAAAGACATCCTAAAGGCATTGTGGAAGATATTTTAGTGCAAATCGAAAACTTTTATTTTTCAGTGGATTTTATAGTTATCTATACTGTACCTGTAAACATCTTCTTATTCATGTTATTCTCGGACGTCCATTTTTAGGTATGGCTAATTGGTTATAAATTGCAGGAATGGTATGGTAAAGTTTTCATTTGGAAACATGACCTTTGAGCATAATGTTTTTAATGAAAACAACAAAATATTGATAATGATAAATTACAAGATATTAATTACATTGAACAAATCCATGAAGAAGGAGATATCGTATCATTGTGCATACCTGATCCATTAGGAGCTTGCATTAATAATGAATGATGATCTCCTTAACTATCTCAAATCTGAACATATCGTTGAAATTATAAAATATTTAACTAATCTCAATATTCAAATATCACGGGATAGATCCAAAAAATGGAAGTGTATGAAGAGTTATCTCAAATTACAAATAAATTAATACCATCTGATATTCAAGCACCAATATTTGAGCTAAAACTGCTACCTGAAGATCTCATGTATGCATTTTTTGAACCCAAGGAAACTTTCTTGCTGGTCATCTCAGTGCTTCTTTATGAGAATCAGAGTGACTACTATCAATATTGTGAAAGTAGTAGGGAGCTCTTAGATGGAATATGGCAGACATATACAGCTCATACACTAGACTAATACCAGTATAACTGAGAAAAATTTTTAGTTTGAAGTTGAAATATCAAGTAATTAACGTGAAATCTTTATAAAGTGTCAAAATGTACTTCTAAAGCAGAATACAAAATTTTATAAAGAACTATGGTGGTTGATACAATTTCTATTCAATATAATGCACAACTCACATACAGGAATGCTACTAATATAGTTGAGAAAAATATTTAGTCTGAGGTCGAAATATTAAGCAATTAATGTGAAATCTTTATGAGTGTTAAAACATATCCCTAAAACATAATACAAAATTTTTATAGTAATCCATAATGATTTGATACAATATATACTCAATATAGTACATAACTTACATACCGGACTAATATCAGTGCAGTAGAGAAAAAATTTTAGTTTGAAACCAAAATGTTAACCAATTAATATAAAATTTTAATGAGAGTGTAAAAATATACTCCTAAAGAAAAATAAGTTTTTTTATAATGATCCATGATTTTATACAATTTCAACTCAATATAGTATGTTGCTCTCGCACCGGACTGAAAATCAGTATAGTTGAGAAAAAGTTTTAGTTTGATATCAAAATCTCAATAAATTAATGTGAATTTTTTATGAGAGTGTTAAAAAATACTCCTAAAATATAATACATAATTTTATAAAGAACCATGATGGTTTGATCAATTTCTACTCAATATAGTGTACAGCTCATGCACTAGAATGATACCAGTGCAGTTGAGAAAAATCTTTAGTTTGAGATTGAAATGTAAAGCAATGAATGCAAATTTTTTATAAGAGTGCCAAAAAAAATACTTCTAAAACTAAATAATTTTTTTTATAGTGATCCATGATGATTTAATATAAATCTACTCAATATAGTACACAAATTGCGTATCAGACTATATTGGTGCAGCCAAAAAAAAACTTTAGTTTGGGACCAAAAGAAAACCAATTAATATGATATTTTTTTAGAGTGTAAAAATAATTTTAAAAATAGAATAAAAGTTTTATGGTGATGCATGATGATTTGATACAATTTCTACTTAATATTGTACACAACACACACACCGAATTAATACTGGTACACTTGAGAAAAAAACTTTAGTTTGCAGTTAAAAACTCAACCAATTAATGTAAAGTTTAATAAGAGTGTTAGAACATACTCTCAAAATATAATTTAAAATTTTATAATGAACCATGGTAGTTTTATATAATTTCAACTCAGTATACACAGCTCACACACTGGAATGATACCGGTGCTATAAAAAAATATTTAGTTTGAGGTCGAAATATTAATAAATTAATGTAAAATTTTTATGAGAGTGTCAAAATATATTCCCAAAATATAATAAAAATTATATAGTGATTCATGACAATTTGATACAATATCTTCTCAATATATTACATAACTTATGTACCGAACTAATACCGGTGCAGCTAAAACAAATCTTTAGTTTAAAGAATAAATGTTAATCAAATAATGTGAAATTTGTATGAGAGTGTAAATATATACTCCTAAAATAAAAAATTCTTATTGTGACCAATGATGGTTTTATATAATTTCTACTCAATTTATTGCACAGCTTATTCCCGACTAATGCAGGTGCAGTTGAGAAATATTATTAGTTTGAGGTCAAAATCTATACAAATTAATGTAGAATTTTGATGAGAGTGTCAAAGAATAGTCCTAAAACAAAATACAGAATTTTAATGTGATTCATGATGATTTGATATAATATCTATTCAATACAGTACACTACTCATGTACCAGACAGATACCAGTGTAGTAGATAAAAATCTTTAACCAAGATGTCAACCAGTTAATATAAAATTTTTATGAGAGTATAAAAATATACTACTAAAATAAAATACAAAATTATATAGTGATCCATAATGATTTAGTACAATTTTAACTCAATATATTATACAGTTTACACACCAAAATGATACCGGTGCAGCTGAGAAATTTTTTTAATTTGAAGTCAAAATATTATCGAATTAATTGGAAATTTTTATGAGAGTATCAAAACATATTCCTAAATTAGAATACAAAATTATATAGTTATCCATGATGATTTGATACAATATCTACTCAATATAGTGCACATTTTACGTACCAAACAAATACTAGTGCAGTAGATTAAAATTTTTAGTTTGAGGCCAAAACATTAATCAATTAATATGAAACTTTTATGAGAGCGAACTTAAAAGAATATAAACTTTTATAGTAATTCATGATAATTTGATACAATTTTAACTCATTTATTACAAAGTTAATGCACCAGATAGCTAATGGTGTAGTTGAGAAAAATAATTAGTTTTGAGTTCAAAATCTCAACCAATTACTGTGAATTTTTTATTAGAGCTTCAAAAATACTCCTAAAACAGAATTCTAAATTTTGTAGTGATTCATAGTGATTTGATATATTTTTACTCAATGTACAATACAACTCACGTACCAGACTTATACAGATATAGCTGAGGAAAAACTTTAGTTTGAGGTCGAAATATAATACAAAATTTTATTGTGATTTATACTGATTTGTATCATCTCTACTCAATATAATACAGAGCTCACGCACCAGACCAATACTAGTGGAGTTTTGAAAAAATTTTAGTTTGAGGTCAAAATATCAAGTAATTAATGTAAATTTTTATAAGAGTACCAAAACATATTTCTAAAATAGAATACAATTTTTTTGTGATTCATGATAATTTGATAAAATTTATACTCAATAAAATACACAACTCATGTACTGAACTTATAATAGTGCAGTTGAGAAAAATTATTAGTTTGAGTTCAAAATCTAAAATAATTAATGTAAAATATTTATGAGAATATTAAAACATACTCCTAAAATAGAATATAATTTTTTATAGTTATCAATAATAATTTGATATAATTTCTACTCAATATAATACATAGCTCACGCACTAGACTTATATCGATGTAGCTTAGAAAAATGTTTAGTTTAAGGTCGAAATATTAATCTATTGACATTTCATCATCAAACTAAAAAATTTTCTTAGCTTAATCAGTATAAGTCTAGTGTGTGAACTGTGTACTATATTAAGTAAAAATTATAATAAATGATCATGGATCATTATAAAAATTTGTATTCTATTTTAGGAGTACGGTTTGACACTCTCACAAAAAATTCACTTTAATTGGTTTAGATTTTAATCTCAAATTAAAAAATTTTCTCAACTGCACCAGTATGAATTCAGTACGTGAACTGTGTACTATATTAAGTAAAAATTATATCAAATCATCATGAATCACCATAAAATTTTGTATTCTATTTTAGAAGTATATTCTAACACTCTTATAAAATTTTCACATTAATATCTTGACATTTCGACCTCAAGCTAAATATTTTTCTCAACTGCATCGGTATTAGTCTGTTGCGTGAGTTGTATATTATATTGAGTAGAATTTGTATCAAATCATCATGTATCATCATATAATTTTGTATTATATTTTAGGAGTATATTTTGACACTCTCATAAAAATATCATATTAATTTATTTGTATTTTAATTATAAACTAACGATTTTTTCACTGCATTGGTATATTGCCTGTGCATGTGCTGTGTACGATATTGATTAGAAATTATATCAAACCACTAGGGATCTATATAGAATTTTATATTCTTTTTAAGGAGTACATTTTGACACTCCCATAAATATTTCACATTAATTAGTTTACATTTTGCCTCAAAAGAAAGATTTTTCTTAGCACCTTTATAAGTCCGCTGTGTGAGATGTTTAATATATTAAGAAAAATTATATCAAATCATCATGGATCACTATAAAATTTTGTATTCTGTTTTACAAGTATGCTTCGATACTCTCACAAATACTTCACTTTAATTGGTTTAGATTTAGATCTCAAACTAAAGATTTTTCTCAGCTGCACTGATATGAGTTCGGTACGTGAACTATGTATTATATTGAGTAGAAATTATACCAGTGGTTCACCAATGCAACAAGAGCAATTTGAATTGATATTAACCCACAAATCCATTGAATCAAGTAAGTATCATGCCGATATTTTTAGATATTACTAAATAAATCCAATTATTAACCTAATTATTGAATTGGATTACGTGTGTGTATAATCGAATTGTGATGATACCCACAAATCGCTACCCAAAGGGGAGTTTCTAAATGAGCACACGATTTAAACGAACACGAAGAAAATATTTCTCGCACTAATCCATGGGTCACTTTCAAACATACCAGACTTCATAATAGACTGGCCATTAGCTAACAATCATGGTGTAACATATTTCCCTTTAGAAGTTGGAAAGTTACACAGGTTAATTCCCCAATGGCATTTTCGAGACTCGTTATTAGCATGAGAAGAAGTCAGATGGAGGGAATTCCATCAGAAGTCTATTGCATCACATTTTGTGCCATTGAACTTGAAAATTTCACGCATACATTGGCTTTATCAAATTACAATTCCTACAGTCCTACAGTCAGGTGAAGTAGAGCATTCTGGCTTACATTTTAATTACACAAAATTCATAAAATTTTGGCGCTAATTATGGCATGCATTAGAAATGGGCTGATCCTTAATGTCATTACAGACATCTGTAGTTCTATACACTGCCATTTATGAGTTGTTACTTAGGTAGCACGAAGTTTTCCTTTGAACTCACTCACTTTACTATTTATTGCACAATATTGCGATAAAATACATAAATTATCTTCATAAGTTTCTTTTCATCAACCTCTGTAGCACCCTTGCACGAAGGAATGCTATTTCCTACAAAGAGGAAATGATAATGGAGGAGGGAGAGCAGAAGGTAGGGATGGTAATGGATGCGTATATGGGCCAAATTTTGGCCCGTCCTATACAAAATTTTGAATTAAAAGTTTTCATTTTTAATTCAAAATTTTGTATAAGATGCGCCAAAATTTGGCCCGTGAACGTATATATTACCATCCCCAGCAGAAGGTTTGAAGCCAAGACACCAATATTCATACTCCGTCTGGTCTCAAATAAGCGACATTTTAGAGGCTTTCACACTTTTAATGGACTCATTAAGTACCTTTTCTTTTATCTAGAAAGAAAAATCTCCAATCATGTTCTCTTCTTCCATCGCAAAAAGAACCCATCATTATTATTCATTTATTACGACAAAGGCCTCAGCAACTTGTGCTGTTGGGAAATATCTAAATTATGAAAGGGAAAAAAAAAATGTATTCAAACAATAAAACCAAAGAAAAATTAAGATAGAGCTTTTTAAATATATATACCCCTCAAGTCTCTCATATTTAAGAAATATTCCCCAGGCCATCATAATTAGAAATTAACTCCCCGAACACAGGGGGGGCTTATAATTTGCCCTTTATTGCTTGAGAACAAAAGAAGAATATTCCTCCTTTCTTTTAAGTGCCTTGATATTTTCACGGAACAGCCAAGTTATCTTCTGTTTAGATAATTAAGGAAGGGTTCTCCAAAGGTTAGGCTAGAGGGATCAGGGCGGGCTATTCTTTTCCTGATACTGTCCAAAATCAGAGGAGGGATGATGGGAGGGGAAAATTAGAAAGACCTCCTATGATTTTGCATACGTGTGTATGTGCTGTGGTGGTTCACGCGTCCACGCGTGCCTGTGCACATCTGTTTTTTTTTTTTTTTTTTTTTTGGGAGTGGGGGGGTTGCTAGTTTATTTTATTTTATTTTTTTTTTACCCCTGATATCTTGCATGACCAGAAGAGGCTCTTTGTTAACTAATGAAGTAGGATATGAAGGAATTGTAAGTAAAAAAAAAAAAAAAAAAAAAAAAAAAAAATCGAATTCAAAATACTATTGATAACCAAGGGACATAAAATTCTAACCAGGAAAGACCACTAAATAAATTGGCAAGCCCTGGTCAATTTAATCTTTCTTTCATTGTCTTTTCTTTTTCTTTTTTTCTTTTTTTTACTGATGAAAAATGCAATATTTCTTCTTCAGAGGCAAGAGGCAAGATATATGTCGGTTTAATGATTATTTGACAATTGATGCAAAAGAGACATACATGTGACTGCAAATGTCCGCTTTCAGTGTACTATTGATAAATATTTACACCATATATTCAATAATAGCATCACAATGTAAAGAAGAATAGCTGCCCATATGTAAAGGGAAAGTCAGGACTACCTCATTCTATGGAGAAAACATACAACATAAGATGAGATTGTTCAGTATGAAAGTAATAATATTAACAGTTATTTTACCTCTTACTCTTGTCCTTACTGTACATTGATAGGAAATTGTCCCACTTCACAGAAATTGTGCCAAATTGAAGACATCAGCGGCCAATTAGCTTCACCACCCATGCACCGCCCAAGTAGAGGCCCAACAGTGGCCCTGCCAACAACATTTGTGTTAGAGGGTCAGTTGATGGTGTAAGCACTGCAGCAGCGACAACAGCGCCAACCACAACCTATCTCCAGATAGACAGCATTTGATCCCCCGACACCAAGCCAACTTGCCCCAACAAGAGTTGTATGACTGGAACCTGCAATTAGAACATTTGCATAATGGGTATTAGTAGTGAGAGAAATATTTATTATCTGAATAATTCTTAATATTATCTAAAATTTGCCAACTCTTCTACAGAGCCTTCCTTAATAGCCAACCCATTAGAACGGTAAAAGGCTTAGATGATGAAGATGGCAACTCAATTTGGAAAATCATCCAACAAAGTAAGGGCATAACAAAACCTTATACTGGATGATTTTTGGGGACAACCCCCAATTCTAGCCACGCTTCTAAACACTGGCTTAACATTTACAGTCAGTACAATGACTGCAGGTTGGCCTACCTGAGACTAATTAACTGCCCCTGTAAGTTGTCTCGTTGGATTAAGGTTTTAAGAAAACTACATCACTTGGGCTTAATGTACATTACATTATATGAATATGCTACAAATTTATTAATTATGTATGTACTATAAAGTCATGTTTGTTAAATCGATCCCAAATCCTTCAGACATGTCTCGTACCATACAAAACCTGTGTTGTTGTTAGAGTACACTAGCAGCCATTTAACCAATAAGAACTAGCTGAAGTGTGGCATGAGGCTCGTATAATCCAACATTATATCTAAAGGTTGTGGCCCTGTGATCGCTAATCTAATTGCTCACCAAGTTTATTGAGGGATTATGTGAATTACGAATGGAAAATCCTGATCATTGGCATGTTTAATAAAGCATAGTTCAATAAAGATCTATCTTCAACTTCAAATAGTATATAGTTTGCAATTAAGTGAAATTCAGTTGTTCGAAATTTATATTTGTACCATACTATCGAGAGGTATATTCAGAAAAGTCAAAATTTTGAAAATTTTGGAGAGGGTCACGTAGGATAATAAAAAATAATTATAAAATAATACTAAAAAAAATAAAATTTTAATAAAAGGGGCGGGGCCCTTGCGGATGCGAGGCTGGGAACCCAACCTCGAGGGCGGGGGCCTCGCGGGCGTGAGGCCATAACCGAGAAAACGGAAATGAAAAAAAAAAAAAGTTTGGCCTCGCCTCTAGCGAGGCTAGTCAAGCCAACTTCGTGACGCTGGCCAACCAGCCTCGCGAGCAAGTTGGCCAGGCCAGCCTCGCGGGCAGACTGACCGCCCGCTTCGCGCAGTGCCACCCGCCTCGTGCGTGGTGATTTCCGCCTCCGTCACATAATATATTTTGTCCCTCGCCCTGGGCTATTTTGGAATTTTTACAAATTCTAATTAGACCCAAATTCTAATCAGATTCTAATTAATTTTTGGGTGCAAGATTCTAATTAACTCTATTTGAATTTGATAATTTTGCAAATTCTTATGAGTTTAATTGATTTTATGATGTAGAACAGAACTAGATACAATGAAGCTGGGAACAAATCCAATCGAAAGAATATTCAAATATCTCATGAAGATTACAACAGGATTCTGTCTCTATTTAAATAGAAACTCCCTCAACAACATGAAGTCTATAAATATCCCTCTAGAGGGACTCAAAAAGGACCTTTGACAATTCAAGTTACACGCGAGAGCATTGAAGCCTTGGGACCGGCAGAGAAAAAGGCCGGAGCATTCACTACTGGCATAGCCTGTTGTATCTTTTGGTTGGACTTCTTGTTTTTTTTACTTATCTTATGTACTTTGTGATGGTGTAATGGTTTATTAACACTCGCTAATGGAACACGGAGGGTATTTAGCTCCCCATTTTATCCTTGAAAAAAGGAGTGCGGGCCTGCGCGATGAGGAGCGCACACTAAAGAGCGTGCATCTTCCAGGCGAACGCATCTAATATCTAGAAGCGTGCACATATTCCCGGCATGCGTGCACCTCCCAGGTGCATGCAATCCAAAAGCGCAAATAGGGGCGTGCACCAAGGAGTATGCCCCTTGGTGCCACAATAAAAAAAGATCTATAGATAAGCGCGTCCCATACCCAGGAGCGTGCACGCGTCCTCAGTAAGAGCGCACCTCCCAAGTGTGTGCAACCCAGAAGCGCTACTAGGCGTGTGTGCCAAGTGCCTATGGGCACTGTGGAGCGCACACCTAGGAGCACGTGCCCTTCTGACGAGCATATCCCATGCCCAGCAGCGTGCGCATCCTAGATGCGTGCAAACCCGAAGTGCACTTAGGAGCGTATATCCGACTCATTTATGGGCTATTTCTTTTATATATTAAGAGTTTAATATATTCCCTCAAAGGCTAGTTGATAAAAAAAAAAAAAGTTGTTATAACAAATCCATACGGAGGGAAACCAACTAAAGTACATATTTGCGCTTAGTATTTAATCTAACTCAAAGATAAGTGTAGGAAGAATTCCGACAATAATTTATATAGACTTTCACTGTTTATATGAATGGATTTTATCTTTAGGATTTTATCTCATATAATCTACGGTTATCTATCTCACTATTGTCAGTGCATAATCCCAATACAATAGAGCTTTAACTGGTCAACAGAAGCTATTATAGTCGCCAATATAAACACTGATAATTGATGATTTGTTAGAGTACCTCATAAATTAAAGGATCTCATCCAAGCCCTCAATAATCACAGATCATCGGGCTTAATTGTTCACAGACATGTTACCCACTAACAAATATCAACCCTTAATAGAGTTTATTCTTTATTTCAAACTTTTATAGCTATGAACAAGTCATAAATTTCCGTTTCTAGCAAGTTTACTATTTCACTGCTTATGCTTGTAGGATTTTTTGCGTAGAATTATGCAGTGATATATTAGTTGATTTAGCGACATTGGTTATTTTTCTATTAGTTATATTGGATTTTTTTATCAATAGTAGAACGGTCCGATCACAAGATGTCGGACTTATATATAACTTTATTATAAGGAAACACGAAACAAGCTCTGGATGGATGTGTGGGCTTTTATTATTGGTTCTGATTTCTTTCCAGAAGATGACAATTTTTCGAAAGAGTGGCAATGAAAATCTTTATCTCTAACTTTTTTTTGGCAAAAATTCCTTTTTTTTTTTGGCTGCATGAACCATTTTCTTTGTTTAACTCTATTAAGGGCCATCTGTTTGGTTAATTAACAATTATCACACTCTTTCAAGTTTCAAATTGCCCCCATCCATGTTCATTTACGCCTGCCTTTCTTTCCCATTGCATCACTTCAGTTGTATCACTCTTAGTGGCTTATAGACCTCACTTTTCAATTTTTTTCCCTCAAGCTGGAGCTGCTATGTTTGTTAATTTTTATGCATACACCCTCTTAGCATGTTGCAGCTTATCCAGTTCATATTCACTGTCCGGCTAGTCATCTTCTACACATGTTTCTTAACTGCTCAACATTCATTGCTGGTCAAAGACCTACCCTTCAGTGTAGTGGATATTCAATGAGCACATTATATTCCTAAAGCTCTTTGCCACTTTAATTGACATGTTTTGATAGTGTTTTAAAACTTAGTTTAATTTCTCGCTCAGTCTGAGAGCGAGTAGTAAGTAGTCGAAGAACTAGGCAAGTACTTGTTTAGAACTTAGAATATTATTATTTTTGTATATATGTATACAAAAACACATAAAAAAAAAAAATTTAGTTTCAATGCTGAATAACAAAATATTATAAATATTTTAAAATAAGTTTCATATTTTTCCAATATCATCGTATAGCTATTTGCTCATCATATCATATCTTAGCAACTTAATAGTCAATTAGCAATTAATAAAGTATTTAGAAATTTGAAGTTCTAATTATTTTTTTTACAAGTGGAAAGTAATAATGTTGTAATTTCTATAATTTACTATAATTTACTGCAATTTACTATTAAAAGAGCTACATGGCTGTAATTTATTATAATTTAGATGCATCTTTGTTGGATTTTTATGTAATATTGATGATATTTATCAAGTAATCAAATTTATAATTTTTTTTGATGATAAAATGATTCCATCTTCATCTCCTCTTGCTACATATTCTATAATTTTCTAATTCAGATTGCATAAATAAATCAACCAGAAAAAATATTGGATCAATAAAAAAATTGCAGATAAAAATTAACAAAATAAATTTTCTAATTCAGAAAGAAAATCAAATGTTTCACCTTCTCTATAGGTACTATATTTCAAAAAAAAAGTTTGTAGAAATAGAAGATTGCGGAAGAAAAAGGTGATATAATGCAAAAAAAAGATTGCATATTTATGAAAAAAATAAAAAGTTTGCAGAAAAAATCAACAAAGAAAACTGATCGAGCTTTTAGTTGATCGAGTTAGAACCTCAGAACTTGGAAGTGTACTTTGAGTTGTCTGAATACTCATACTATTCGAGCTTTCAACCAATTTTTGAGCGAGCCTGAGCACTTGGACGAGTACATGTCCGAGTAATCTGGATTTTGGAACATTATTTCGATTCCATGAAGCTCATTATCCTTGACCTAGCCATCACGATGAATGATTGGCTGATCCTGGTTCTGATCATTTTGTCAACATGCATTAAATCTAGCATGTACCCTTCTTTGAGGAATCAAGGAATTGAATGCACTATTCTAAATCTTTATATGCCATTTTAATTTGTATATATCTCTTCTTTAGTATCATTAATGTGTGCAATATTATCAGCAAACGACATGCAACAAGAATGTGCACAATGTAACATCTTGAAAATGTTTAGTAAGTTCATCCATAATTAACATAAACTGAAATAAGAGTTTAAGGCTGATCCTTGGTATAAGCCTATGCGATAGCTAAGAGTTGTGTTACTTCTGTCTTCCCAATTGTTTGCACCCTGGTTACCTCTGCTTCGTGCTTACATATATTTTAAGGTTATGTATGTGTGTATTAGTCCCTCAAACAATGCTTTTTTTTTTTTTTGTGTGTGTGGGTGTGTGTGTTATTCCCTCAAACAATGCTTATTTTTTATTTGTCCCTCACATCATGTTATCTTCATATTAGTTCCCACCACCAGAGTAAGTAGTTAGATCATATTTTTTTTTTTATTTGTCCCTTACTTCATGTTATTTTCATATTAGTTCCCACCATTTAAGTTACACAAGATTAAGTAGTTAGATTAAACCATAGCTAACTAGAATATCCATTAATTATCACTAAAATCATGCTAGGATAATTTATTGTATCCATTAAACTTTGAAGTTAGAACCATCGTTTTCTCTAATTTCTTCTCTCTGGGAAACAAATAGTAGATTTGACAGAAGAAAACATGATAGATTTTTGGAAGAAAGTGCTTTTTAAAATAGGATCAGAGATAGAAAAAGTAGCATTGCAATGATTGAAGTGGGGGCTGAAGTGCTCCTGACGCAGAACAGAGGCAGAATTAGGGTTAGGGTTTTGAAAATTAGGGTTCTTTAGAGGGATTGGGAAAGAAAAATAGATTGGAAAAAAAGCTTTTGGGATTTGGGAATCCACCCAGGCCCACGCCCACTCTCCACGAATCCACGAGGAAAGATTTTTATTTAGTGAATTCCACGCCAGAGATTTCTCAAGAATTTTCTCAAAATATTATTCATCTTTCAATACTTTATACAACCCCTATATATAGGGAAACCCTAACAAACAGAATCCTAATAAAATCCAAACTCCTAATCAAATCAAATATCTAGTACAATCCAAATCCTAATCAAATCAAATCAAATCTAATCAAATCAAATCCTGATCTCCATCAATTCTCCCCAGCTTCAAAATATGAATCTCTGGTGAATGACGAAGATGATAACTATCGAGCAAATCCGGATCGAGCTGCTGGATTTCTTCGGTGAGCAACCAAGTGCAATCTGAATCTGGACGTCCACGCCAGCGCACCAAATAATGCTGATATCCACCATCAGCAGTCGAAATAATCTCATCATCCAGAATATCTTCAATCTGATCTATATGATGCTTGCGCGGAGCAGGAGGAGGCGGTGTACGGATTGAAAAATATTTATGCCCCGGCGAAACAGATGATGGTAGATCTGGAATAACTGCTGGATAGTCAAATGGAGCACGGTATGGAGTCAGGTTCTCGATATTGAAAACTGGATTGATCCCAAGATTGTGGGGGATCGCAAGCTCATAAGAATTAGAACCAATCCTCTTTAGAACTCGGTAACGACCCATACGTCGAGCATGAAGTTTCTTCAAGGTTCCTGACAGGAACCTCTCTGGACGCACTCTACCATCACATCATCATCAACTGCAAATTCCTACAATCTTTTGTGCGAGTCTGCTGCAGACTTATAGTTAATATTACTAATTGCTATTTTGCCGACGAATATGATCATGCAAATGCTATGCAAAAGACTTAGCTGAGGCACTAGGCCTATCACCTATGTGGAGTGGAAGAAGGTCTATAGGTTTCTAGGTTTATAACCTGTAACTACCTCAAATGGACTCATCCCAGTAGACCTATTGACTGAACTATTATATGCAAACTCCGCTATAGGAAAAACAAGATCCCACGTCGTTAAATGGTCGCCCACTAAATATCGAAGCAAGTCACCTAAGTTACGATATATTGACAACTTCTGTCTGACTATCTGTCTTGGGATGATAGGCAGTGGAGAACTTAAGCATGGTACCCATTTTCTTCCAGAGAGTTCGCCAAAAATAACTTGTGAATCGAACATCTCTGTCAGAAACAATTGACTTAGGAAGGCCATGCAAACGAACTACCTCTTTACGGAATAAGTGTGCAACATGTGAGGTATCCGAAGTCTTGTGGAAATGAATAAAATATGCCATTTTGGAAAATCTATCCACCACGACTAATATTGCATCATACTTCCTAAGTGTTCGAGGGAGTCCTAAAATGAAATCCATGCTAAGATGCTCTCAACGTGCAAAGGGTATGGGTAATGGTGTGTAGAGTCATGTATTCTGCTTCCTACCCTTAACTACCTGACAAACTCGACAATGCGACACAATTCGTGCAACATCACGTTTAATACTTGGCCAATAAAATCGGTCCTCTACAAGAATGATGTTTTATCTCGACCGAAATGACCAGCGATCCCTCCTGCATGCATTTCCCAAATCAGATGATCGCGCAAAAAAGTATTGGGAGTACATAGACGGGTACCTCGAAATAAAAAAACCATCAATAATGGTGAAGGCATCTACTATATTAAGAGGATCCTATGTCAGAATAGATGTCACCAAAGTCCCGACAAGTAGGATAGTCTTGAATGATATGCTCAAATCCGATAATTTTTGCACTCATCGTCTGTAAAGTGCAAAATTTCCTACTTAATGCATCATCGGCTTTATTTTTAGTTCCTGCACAGTGTTCGAGTACAAAGCTGTACTCCTGAATAAACTCAAGCCACTTGATGTGTCGATACCCTACTCTCTTTTGAGAATTGATATAGCGTAGAGTTTGATGGTTTGAGTAGAGAACGAACTCTTTTGGTAGTAAATAGTGATGCCAATGACGCAAATATTGCACTACTGCATAAAACTCTCTATCATAAACATCATAGCGCTGTTTTGTCTCATTCAGTTTTTTGCTAAGAAAAGCGATAGGATGATTTTCTTGGCTTAAAACACCTCCTATACCTACGCCCGATGCGTCACATGCCACCTCAAAAACCTTCGAGAAATATGAAAAATGAAGAACCGGAGCAGTAGTCAACTTCTCCTTAATTTTCTCGAAAACATGAGCAGCAGATTTAGTCCATTGAAACTCCCCTTTCTTAAGACAATTAGTGATATGAGTCATGGTGGTACTAAATTCCTAACAAATCTCCTATAAAATGTGGCCAGATCATGGAAGCTCCTGGCCTCATGGATCGTACGAGGAGTAGACCATTCTCTTATGGCCTTAACTTTGCCAGGATCTGTTGCTACTCCGTCTTTAGAGACAATAAATCCAAGAAATTGAACAGAGGAAGCTAAGAACACACATTTCTTCAAATTTACAAACAGTTTCTCCTTACGGAGAGTCTCTAAAACCTGTGTCAAATGAGAAAGATGTTCTTCTTGGGTTTGACTAAAAACGAGAATGTCATCAAAATAGACAACAACGAGCTTGTCTAAGAAAGGACGCAATATCTGGGTCATAACTCTCATAAATGTGCTGGGTGTATTAGATAAACCAAAATGCATGACCAACCATTCATACAATCCGTCCTTAATTTTAAAGCCAGTTTTCCATTCATCACTTTCACATATACGAATCTGATGGTATGCGCTTCGAAGATCTATCTTCGAAAAGATTTGAGAGCCAGCCATCATATCTAATAAGTCATCAAGTCTAGGAATAGGAAACATATACTTGACGGTAATTTTGTTGATGGCACAACTGTCAATGTACATCCTCCAGCTACCATCTTTTTTAGGTGTGAGTAGAGCGGGAATGGCACAAGGACTCAAACTCTCTCTAATAAAATATTTCCGCAATAACTCATCGACCTGTCTTCTCAACTCAGCGTGCTCAACAGGATTCATCCTATAATGAGGTAAATTGGGCAAACTGGACCCAGGCACGAAGTCAATGGCATGCTGAATGTCCGAAAGGGGAGATAGTTCATCAGGTAACTCATCCGGCATGATATCTCGAAAATCAGTGAGAATCTGGTGAATCTCCGGGTGGTAAATGACAGGTGGATTAGGAGACTCTCCTAAAGCAATTACCGCATACACTAGTCCCTCCTCTAAACTCTCCTTGAGGAACTTTGATCGACTTACCAAGTGAAGAGACTTTTTATGTACCTGTCCTGTGACTTTTTTGCCTTTTGGGCTCTCATCACTAGACTTAGGCGGCGCGGGTTTCAAAATAATTTTCTTTCCATTAAATTTAAATGTATATGTGTTTGATTTGCAGAAACTCGTCACGTCTAAATCATACAACCATGGCCTACCAAGCATGATATGTGCGGCGGTTATATCTAACACATCACACCAAAACTGGTCCTGATAACTTGACATCTTGATAGGCACTAGACAACGCTGGGTAATAAATTGAGCAGTTTTATCTACCCATGTTACGTTGTATGGTTGTGGATGGGGTTCAGCCTTGAGGCCCATTTTCTCAACAGCTGTTCTTGAGATTATATTCACACAACTACCCCCGTCAATCATTACGCGATAGTTCTTTCCTCCGTGTGTGATGTATGTGGTGAAAACGCTAGATCTACGCCAATCTTCATCTTTCGTTTTAGTGTAAAGACACCTAACGACGCCTAAGCGCACATTTGAAATGACTATTTCCTCGTCTGACTCACTAGCGTTTCCTACTGGTTCATATACTTCCTCCTCAAGATCATCATCATCACCATTATGTTCTCCTTCTACGAGTAAAGCTCTAGTGGGACACTGTGAAGTTTTGTGGCCATACTCGTGACACCTAAAACACTCTACACTTTTCGTGTCCTGTTTAGATGACTCACCCATTACGGCTTTACATTTAAAGTCTTTGTTGTGTTGGGTATTAGGTCTCTTGTTATCTTCAGAAGGGCGTCTGGACTGCTCCCCGGCTTTAGTAGTAAACCTACGGTCAGCAGAAAATTTGAGAGAGTGTTCTATATCTTCTGCTAATTGACAAGCTTGAGAAAGGGAATTTATATTCCGAGAATGGATATGTATAGCTCGTTGTATGTCTGCGCGTAGTCCAGAACGAAATCTAGATATCGCCTGGTGTCGGTCCTCTCGCAAATCACATCGAAGTGTCAATTCATCAAATTGAGTCATGTACTCTTGGACTGTCATGCTATCCTGGCGAAAACTGTGCAACCTATCTAATAGGTGACTCCTAAATGTGACTAAAAGATACTTCTCTTTAAGTCTAGCTTTCATGTCATTCCAAATCTCTATCGCATCCAGATATCTGTCACATTCTCTTTCTACCGATGTCCAATATATCCTAGCGGGCCCTGTCAATCGCATCCGAGCAAATCGTATTTTGCGCTCTTCAGGCATGTCATACCAATCGAAATAGTAATCCATGTCTACGAGCTAGTCACTAAAGACTTTATGGTCATGAGTGCCATTGAATGTAGGAGCTTCAACTTTTATCTTACGTGTGATGTCATCTTCAGCACGTCTAGTTCTAGGGACATTCTCATCTCTATTTCTTTCATTTCGATCTCTTAGCCCTCTATCGTAATTCCTTTCATTATATTCATTCTTATAAATTTGATTATTTTGTTATTCCATTTGTCATTCTAGTGCATCCAATCGTTTATTAATAATTTTAAACCATTCCATTTGTTCAGTGATAGTTTTTAATTGTTTTATCATGATTTCTAACTTTTTCATCCACATTACTAGAACTTGAGATGGTCATTTTACTGTTACGAAGAAGCATACAATCAAACAAGTAGATACAATGCAATTTCCTAGACTCAGTCAAATTCTATATGCGTGCACTATATGATCAAATAAATTTTTCTAAGGTTTAGTGTCTAAAATGAATGGAAATGGATCCTAAAAATATGTGTATGCAGCAAGCAATAAGTTGGCAAATAATTATTAGTAATTCTAACTAACAATCTTATGCAGAATTTTCACAAAATAATTGCAAAATTTTGCTGAAGAAAATGGGTTAGTTTAGAGATTACCCAAATATCGAAAAAATTCGTGCACTTATGGTGGTCCCGTGGAGCCTTCCGAAATTGGTTCGCCTGCTGAAGAGTCCTGAAATCCTGCAACAATTGTTGGAAACAAATCCAGGAATGCAACGCTTCGAATCTGACTCGAATTGGACTCCGAATGGGCTCCAAATTACCACTGTTCTTCTTAACGGGTCTGCACTGGGTCTGCACTGTTATACTGAACCAAAAGTGGGAAGGATCTGGTGCTGCGGGTCGGATCTGAAGCTTACGGGTTGAATCCAAAAGAAATTCAACCTTCTATTCTTTTGGATGTGGGTTTAAATAAATGGATCCAAATCAAAACCAAGTCAACCCAATAACAAATAAACCCAAAACCCAATAGGTCTATTCTCCTTTCTCTCACTGCAGTTGAGGGGGGAGCAGATGAGGAGGTGGTCGCTGTCGAAGTGGAGGGGGACGGAGGCGCCGGAGCCGAAATCGAAGCCGACGAGGCGCCGGACGAAGGCGCCGGACGGCGTCGACGGTGGCGACGAGGGGCAGTGGATCTGGTGGCGACGGCGATGGCGACAAGGGGGGGGCGGTGGCGATGGCAGCATCGGAGTTGGGTGGAGATCTGGTGGACGTTGGCGTCGCTGGACGTTGACGTCGGAGTCGGCGTCGGTCGACGTTGCTGGACGGTCGTGGAGAGGGCGGTGGTGGGAGTTGGGCGGCGTCGGCGGAGATCTGGTGGTGATGGATCTGGTGGTGGAGTTGGACGAGAGATAGGGGGTTTGGGCGGCGTCGGCGGTGGGTGATGGAGGCGGGGTCGAGAGCGGAGGGGCGATCGGTCGGGTGATGGTGATGACGGTGGAGAGGGTGGTGGTGATGACGGCGGGGATCTGCGCCGGCGAGGAGGAGAGGAGAGCGCTGGTGGAGAGAGAGGGGAGGGATGTGTGGAGGTGCTGCTGCTGCTTTGGTTATGGGTCGGTCGGGTGGAATTGAAGGGGAGGGGGTTTGGTGGAGTTGAGTGGAGGAAATTTATGGGTTTCGTGGTCGGGTGGATTTGAGGGAGAAAGAAGGAGATGTGGAGAAAGAGTTTTTTTTTTTTTTAACTCTGCAGATCTGATCTGAGTTTTTTTTTTTTTTTTAACTCTCTCTCTCTCTTGCTGGTTGATGGAGGGTGAGGGTGGTTGGGTCAGGTGGAGGAGGAGAAAATAAATTTAGGCTCTAATACCAATTTGACGCAGGACGGAGGTGGAATTGGGGTTAGGGTTTTGAAACTTAGGGTTTTTTAGAGGGATTGGGGAAGAAAAATAGATTGGGAAAAAACTTTTGGGATTTGGGAATCCACTCAGGCCCACGCCCACTCTCCACGAATCCACGAGGAAATATTTTGATTTAGTGAATTCCACGTCAGAGATTTCTCAAGAATTTTCTCAAAATATTATTCATCTTTCAATACTTCATACAATCCCTATATATAGGGAAACCCTAACAAACAAAATCTTTATAAAATCCAAACTCCTAATCAAATCAAATATCTAGTACAATCCTAATCCTAATCAAATCAAATCAAATCTAATCAAATTAAATTCTGATCTCCACCAGCTCCCCTACTTTAGAATTAAAGGAACATGTGGGCTGTTTTATTAGTTTTTCCCCTACCTACAGGGGCACTAAGTTGATGCAACTCTTATTATTTGGGATATTAAGACGAAAATATCAAAAATTATGGAACTAACAGTGGAAAAGCCCAGTGACTTGTACATACTTCAGGTGCCAGGTCTCTTTAAGCAATCATGCAACTTTTTTTTTTTTTTTTTTCAGATATAGATGCATAAGATATGCCCAGTTAAAAATATTCCTGTTAGCTGGATGTCATAATTAGTTAATTTCTCATCTGATTTGAATCAAATTCTAATATGCTAAACCACTACAAGTAGTACAAGACAATAATTAGTGAACAGTATCTGCTAACTCTTTGAACTTGTCGGAGGGCGTCCTTTTCATTGGGGAATCGTGAGGTCACTGGAAGGGAGATTTTCGGTGAGCGTAGGTGGAGATTTCCGTATAGCAACGGAGGGAGGAGATTTTGGTAAAAATTTCGAAAAAAAAAAACATCAGACAATTGGAGAAGAAGTCAGCGACCTCAGAATATTCTATCATCACTGGTCGCCGATCGCCGGGGGCAAGGAAGGAGACCGTGAATCGACCTACAACCACTCACCAACTCCAAAGAGATTAATTTATTAATATTTTAGAATCCGATATTTTTAGGTATCTCGGATTAATTTATTAATATTTAATACAATTCAATAATTAGGATTTCAAGAATCATATGGATTTAGCATAGTTTCTACTCAATATAGTACAACTAATGCACCGGATTAATATCGGTATAGCTGAGAAATCTTTAGTTTGAGATCAAAATATCAACCAATTATATGAAAATTTTATGGGAGTATCAAACCATATCCCTAAAATAGAATGCAAAATCTTATAGTGACCTATCATGGTTTGATGTAGTTTCTACTCAATATAGTACACAACTTACGCACCTGATTATACCAGTACTGTTGAGAATTTTTTTTTAATTTGATGTCAAAATCTAATCTAATTAATATAAAATTTTTATAATAATATCAAAATATACTTCTAAAATAGAATACAAAATTATAGTCATTTATGATGATTTGATGCATTTTCTACTCAATATCGTTAGTTTAATATCAAAATGTCAGATTTTAATGTGAAATTTTATGTGAGTGTCATAACATACTCTCAAACAGAGTACAAAATTTTATAGTAATTCATTGTGCTTTGACATAATTCTACTTCATAAAGTACACAACTCATGTACCGTATTATTACAGATGCAGTTGAGAAATCTTTAGTTCAAGGTCGAAATGTCAAGAAATTAATGTGAAATTTTTATGAGAGTGTTAAAATATAATCCTAAAATAGAATAAAAATTTTATAGTGATTCATGATGATTTGATATAATTTCTACTTAATATAGTACATATCTCACACACAAAACTGATACTGGTGTAGCTAAGAAAAATATTTAGTTTGAGCTTGAAATATCAAGCAATTAATGTCAAATTTTTATAAAAGTGTCAAAACTTACTCCTAAAACTGAATACAATATTTTATAGTGATCCATGGTACTTTAACAGATCATTTTCTCAATATAATACACAACTCATGTGCTCGACTGATACCGGTGTAACTGAGAAAAATTCTTAGTTTGAGTTCGAAATGCCATGCAATTAATGTAAAAATCTTATGAATGTCAAAAAACACTCCTAAATACAATACAAAATCTTAGAGTAATCCATAATTATTTAATATAATATCTACATAATAAATTACGTTGCTCGCGTACTGGACAAATACCAGTGGAGTTGAGAAAAGTCTTTATTTTGAGAGCAAATATCAACAAATTAATGTGAATTTTTTATAAGAGTATCAAAACATACTCATAAAACAAAATATAAAATTTTATGATGACCAATGTAATTTAATGCAAATTTTAATGAGAGTGTCAAAGTATATTGTTAATATATAATGCAAATTTTAAAGTGATTCTTGATGATTTTATACAATATCCACACCAGATGGATACTAGTGCAGCTAAGAAATTTTTTAATTTAAGATCAATATCTTAACCAATTAATGTGAAAATTTTATTTGAGTGTCAGAACATACTTCTAAAACTGAATACAAAATTTTGTTGTGATCCATGCTTAGTTGATACAATTTTTACTTAATATAGTATACAACTCACGCATCAGACTAATACCGGTGTAGCTGAGAAAAATCTTTAATTTGAGGTCAAAATCTCAACCAAATAGCATGAATTTTTTATGAGTGTAAAAACATACTCCTAAAATAAATACAAAATTTTATAGTGATTCATATTAGTTTGATAAATATTCTACTCAATATAATATACCACTCACGTAGCGGACTTATAAACGTGCAGCTTAGAAAATCATTAATTTGAGGTCAAAATATCAAGAAATTAAAGTGAATTTTTTATATGAGTATCAAAACATACTTATAAAATATATAAAAAAAGTTTATAATGATTCATGATGGTTTGATATTATTTCTACTTAACAAAATATACAACTCACGCACCAAACTAATATAGGCACAGCTGAGAAAATCTTCAGTTTGAGTTTGAAATATCTAGAATTTAATCTAAAATTATTTTGAGAGTATAAAAAGATAATTCTAAAATAGAATATAAATTTTTATTGTGATTCATAGTAGTTTGTTAAAATATTTACTCAATATAGTACAAATGCACCGGACAGATACTGGTGCAGCTGAAAAAAAAACTTTATTTTGAAACCAAAATATCAAGCAATTAATGTGTAGGTTTTATGAGAGTATCAAAAAGTACTTCTAAAATACAGTACAAAATTTTATAGTGAACTATAGTGATTTGATATAATTTCAACTCAATACAGTACACAGCTCATGCATCATACTAATTAATATCAGTGAAGCTGAAATAAATTATTAGTTTGAGGTTGAAATCTCAACCACTTAATATGAAAATTTTATAAAAGTGTCAAAATATATTTTAAAATTAGAATAGAAAATTATATAGTGATCCATGGTGGTTTGATACAATTTCTACTCAATATAATATACAGCTCACACAATGGTCTAATGCTGGTGTAGTTGAGGAAAATATTTAGTTTGAGATAAAAATCTAAACTAATTAATGTGAAATTTTTATAATCAGAACATACTCCTAAAATAAAATAAAATTTTTTTTAGTCATCCATAATGATTTAAAGTCGAAACGTAAAGTAAATAATGTGAAATTTTATGAGAATGTCAAAACATATTCCTAAAATTGAATACATAATTATATAGTAATCATTAAATAATTGATATAATTTTGATTCAATATAATACACAGCTCATTTACTGGACTGGTACCGGTGCAGCTAAGAAAGATCTTTAGTTTGATGTCAAAATTTAATATAATTAATATAAAATTTTTATGTGATTGTTGAAATTTTATATGATGATCTATAATAATTTGATATAATTTTGAATCAATATATACAAAGCTTATGCACCGAAATGATTCCGGTGCAGCTGAGAAAAAATTTAGTATGATATAATGTGAAATATTTCTTAGAGCATCAAAATAGACTTCTAAAATAGAATATAAAATTTTATTATGATCCATTGTGAGTTAATATAATTTCTACTCAATAGAGTACATAACTTGTGCACTAGACTTATACGATGTAGCCGAGAAAAAATATTTAGTTTGATGCAAAAATGTCAACCAATTAATGTAAAATTATTTTAAAAGTGTCAAAACAAACTCCTAAAATATAATTCAAACTTTTATAGTGATTACTAATGATTTGATATAATTTCTACTCAATATAGTATATAGCTCATGCACCAGATTTATACCGGTACAACTGAGATAAATTTTTAGTTGTATGTTGAAATATCAAGAAATTAATGTGAAATTTATTATGAGAGTGTCAACACATATTTCTAAAATAAATTATAAAATTTTATAGTGGTCTATGATGATTTTATATAATATCTATTCAATATAGTACACTGCTGACGTATT
The DNA here is from genome assembly GCA_036321105.1 of Dracaena cambodiana. Taxonomy (NCBI): domain Eukaryota; kingdom Viridiplantae; phylum Streptophyta; class Magnoliopsida; order Asparagales; family Asparagaceae; genus Dracaena; species Dracaena cambodiana. The sequence goes on along the minus strand of JAYEPQ010000020.1, from coordinate 21,347,535 downwards.
GGACTTATACCGGTGCAGTTGAGGAAAATTGTTAGTTTGGGGCCAAAATTTTAACCAATTAATGTGAAATTAAATGAGAGTGTAGAAAAACTCATAAAGCAGAATACAAATTTTTATACTGATTTATGATGATTTGATATAATTTCTATTCAATATAGCATATAGCTAATGCACAAGACTAATACTGGTGTAGCTGAGAGAAATTTTAGTTTGAGGTCAAAATATCAACTAATTAATGTAAAATTTTTATGAGAGTGTCATAATATATTCTTGAAATAGAATACAAAATTTTAAGGTAATGCATGTTGATTTAATATAATTTCTATTTTATATAGTACACAGCTTAGTACCAAACTTATACCGGCGCAGTTGAGAATAATTTTTAATTTGGAGTGAAAATCTCAACTAAATAATAAATAATTTTTATTTGAGTGTCAATACATACTTCTAAAATAGAATACATAATTTTATAGTCTTCCATGGTGATTTGTTATAATTTCTACTCAATGCGTATACAACTCATGCACCGGACTCATACTAGTGCATTTGAGAAAAATATTTAGTTTAAGGTTGAAATATTAAATTATTAATGTAAAATTTTTATGAGAGTTTCAAAATATACTCCTAAAATAGAAAATAGAATTTTATAGTGATCCATAATAATTTGATATAATATCTACTCAATATAACGTACTAAACTAATAACAGTAAAACTGATAAAATCTTTAACTTGAGGTCAAAATATCAACCAATTAATGTGAAGTTTTAATGAGAGTTTAAAAACATACTCCTAAAAAGAGTCCAAAATTTTTATAGTGATTCATGATAATTTGATACAATTTCTACTCAATATATTACAAAGCTCATGTACCTAATGATCCACGATGATTTAATACACTTTCAAATCAATATAGTACACACTACGCACATGATTTATAACGGTGCACCTAAGAAAAATGTTTAATTTGAAGTCAAAAACTCAATCAATTCATGTAAAATTTTTATTAGAGTGTCAAAATATACTCCTAAAATAGAATACAAATTTTTATAAGAAACCATAGTGATCAGTGATAATTTGATAAAATATCCATTCAATATAGTACATATCTTATGTACCAGACTAAAATGGTGCAGTAGAGAAAATCTTTAGTTTAAGGAAAATATATCAATTAATCATTGTGAAATTGTTATAAGAGTATCACAACATGCTTCTTAAAATGGAATTCAAAATTTTATAGTTATTCGTAATGGTTGATACAATTTCAACTCTATATAGTACATAATTCACGCAATAAACTTATATCGGTGCCGCTAAGAAAAATGTTTACTTTAAGGTCAAAATTTCTACCGATTAATATGAAATTTTTAAGAGAATGTAAAAACATACATCTAAAACTAAATAAAAAATTCTATAGTGAACTATACTAGTTTGATAAAATGTTTACTCAATATAGTACACAATTCATGCACCTGACTTATACCAATGCAATTGATTTTTTTTTTTTTAGTTTGAGGCTAAAATGTTAACCAATTAATGTGATATTTTAATGAGAGTGTCAAAACATACTCCTGAAATAGAAAACAATATTTCATTTTGATCCATATTGATTTGATATAATTTTTGCTCGATATAGTACATAGCGCATGCAACTGACAGATACCGGTGTAGCTGAAATAAATTTTTAGTTTGAGGTCAAAATCTCAACCAATTAATTTAAAATTTCTATGAGAATAACAAAACATAACCCTAAAATAAAATACATAATTTTGTAAGAACTATGGATATTTGTTACAATTTCTACTCAATATAATACACAGCTCACGCACCGGACTGATATTAGTATAGTTAAGAAAAATCTTTAGTTTGAAGATGAAATGTTAAGAAAATAATGTGTAATTTTTATGAGGGAGTTAAACATAATCTTGAGAAAGAATAAAAAATTTATACTCAATATATTGTAAATCTCACTTATTGGACTGACATAGCTGCAATTGAGAAAAATCATTAGCTAGAGGTCAAAATGTCAAGAAATTAATATCTAATTTTAATGAGAGTGTCAAAAAAATACTCTTAAAAAGAATTAAAAAATTTATATTGATTAATAGTAATTTGATAAAATTTCTACTCAATATAGTACACAGCGAACACACCGAACTTTTACAGTGTAGCAGAGAAAAATCTTTCACGCACTAGATTGATAACGGTGCAGCTGAGAATGGTCTTTAGTTTGAGGCCAAGTTATCAATCAACTAATGTAAAACTTTTATGTAAGTATCAAAATATACTCCTAAATAAAACAAAATATTTTATAGTGATTCTTAGTGATTTGATGCAATTTCTACTCAATACGGTGCATAACTCACGCACCAGACTTATACCAATACAACTAAGAAAAAAAATTTAGTTTGAGGTCAAAATATTAGTTAATTATAGTAAAATTATTGTTAGAGTGTTAAAACACACTCCTAAAATAGAATATAAAATTTTATAATGATCCATTATTATTTGAAACAATTTCTACTCAATTGAATATACAACTCATGTACTAGACTAATACCGGTACAGCTGACATAAATTTTTAGTTTGAGCTCGAAATATCAAGAAATTGATGTGTAATTTTGACGAGAGTGTCAAAATATACTTCTAAAATAGCATACAAAATTTTATAGTGATTCATAGGGATTTGTCACAGTTTCTATTCAATATAGTATACAGTTAATGCACCGGCCTAATACCGGTATAGCTAAGAAATTTTTAGTTAGAAATCAAAATCTTAACCAATTAATATGAAAATCTTATGAGAGAACCATATCTCTAAAATATAATGCAAAATTTTATAGTGACCCATCATGGTTAGATATAGTTTCTACTCAATATATTACATAACTCACGCACCTGATTATAATAGTGACCCATCTGTTGAGAAATATTTTATGTTTGAGGTCAAAATCTAATAAAATTAATATAAAATTTTTATAATAGTGTTAAAATATACTTCTGAAATAGAATACAAAATTTTGTAGTCATTTATGATGATTTGATGCAATTTCTACTAAATATATTTAGTTTGAGGTCGAAATGTCAGAATTTAATATGAATTTTTTATGTGAGTGTCAAAACATATTCTTAAAATAAAGTATAAAATTTTATAGTAATTTATTGTGGTTTGACACAATTCTATTTAATAAAATACACAACTCATGTGCCGTACTAATATAGGAGCAGCCGAGAAAAATCTTTAGTTCAAAGTCAAAATGTCAAGAAATTAATGTGAAATTTTTATGAGAGTGTAAAAGTATAATCCTTAAATTGAATACAAATTTTCTAGTGATATATGATGATTTGATATGATTTCTATTCAATATAATATATAGCTCATGCATACTGGTGTAGCTGAGAAAAATATTTAGTTTCAGATTGAAATGTCAAGCAATTAATGTCAAATTTTTATAAAAGTGTCAAAAATTATTCTTAAAACTGAATACAGTATTTTTATAATGATCCATGATAATTTAACAGAACATTTGCTAAATATAGTACACAACTCATGTGCTTGACTGATACAGATACAACTGAGAAAAATTCTTAGTTTGAGTTTGAAATGCCAGGAAATTAATGTAAAAATTTAATGAGTGTCAAAAAAGACTCCTGAAACACAATACAAAATCTTATAGTTATCTATGATTATTTGATACAATATCTACATAATAAATTACGCAGCCTGCGTACATGACAAATACCAGTGAAGTTGAGAAAAGTCTTTGTTTTTGAGACTAAAATATCAACTAATTAATGTGAAAATTTTATGATAGTATCAAAACATACTCCTAAAATAAAATATAAAATTTTATGATGATCGATATTTATTTAATATAATTTCTACTCAATGTACTGCATAGCTTATGCACCGGACTAATATCAGTACAGTTGAGAAAAATCGTTAGTTTGAGGTCAAAATCTAAACCATTTAATATAAAAAATTTATAAGAGTATCAAAACATATTCCTAAAATAAAATATAAAATTTTATTGTGATCTGCAATCATTTGATACAATTTTTATTCAATATAGTATATAGCTCACACACCGAAGTAATACCGGTTCAGCTGAGAAATTTTTTTTGTTTGAGATAAAAATCTAAACCAATTTAATATAAAATTTTTATAATAGTGTCAAAACATACTCCTTAGATAGAATAAAAAATTTTGTAGTGATCGATGATAATTTTAAGTAATTTCTACTCAATATAGTATACATCTCAGGTAGTAGATTGAAATACAAGAAATTAATGTAATTTTAAGTAATTTCTACGCACTAGACTAACACCCATTCAGCTGAGAATTTTTTTTAATTTTAGATCGAAATACAAGAAATTAATGTAAACTTTTTATGAAAATATAATAAAAATAGAATATAAAATTTTATAGTGATCCATATGGTCTAACATAATTTTTACTCAAAATAGTACAAAGCTCGTACAGGACTAATATTGATGCAACTAAAAAAATATTTAGTTTGAGATCAAAATGTCAACCAATTAATGTGATATTTTTAGGAGAGTGCCAATACATACTCCTAGAATAGGATACATAATTTTTGGGTGATCCTTATTTATTTGATATAATTTCGACTTAATATAGTACACAGCTCATATACATGACTAATACTTGTGCTGCTAAGAGAAATCTTTAATATGAGGGAAAATGACAACCAATTAATTTGAATTTTTTATGAGGGTGTCAAAACATACTCCTCAAATAGAATTCAAAATTTTGTATTGATCTATAATGATTTGATACAATTTTACTCAATATGGTACACAGCTAATGCACGAGACTTATATCAGTGCAAGTAAGAAAAATTTTAGTTTGTAGTCGAAATGTTAAAAAACTAATTTAAAATTTTTATAAGAGTGTTAAAACATACTCATAAAATAGAATACAAATTTTTATAGTAATCCATAGTTGTTTGGTATAATTTCTACTCAATATAATATACAACTCATGAATTGGACTAATACCAGTGCAATGAGAAAAATCTTTAGTTTGAGATCAAAAGTTAAACCAATTAATAAGAAAATTTTATGAAAGTGTCAAAATATATTTATAAAATAGAATAATAATTTTATGGTAATCCATGATGATTTGATATAATTTTTACTCAATATAATATACAGCTCAACCATCGGACTAGTACTGATGCACTAGAGAAAATTTTAATTTGAGGTCAATATCCAAACCGATTAAGTGAAATTTTTATGAGAGTGTAAAACAATATTCCTAAAATATAATAAAAATTTTCTAGTGATTCTTGATGATTTTATATAATATCCACTCAATATCGTACACACTTTATGCATCAGATAGATACTAGTGCAGATAAGAAAAATCTTTACTTTGAGACCAAAATCTTAACCAATTAATGTGAAAAGTTTATTAGAGTGTCAAAACTTCTAAAACTAAATACAAAATTTTGTAGTGATCCATGGTCAGTTGATATAAATATTACTCAATACGGTATAAATCTCAACCAATTAGTATAAAATTTTTATGAGAGTGTCAAAAGATACTCCTAAAATAGAATAGAAAATTCTATAGTGATTTATATTAGTTTGTTAAAATTTCTACTTAATATAGTATACCACTCACGTAGCACTTATAAAGGTGCAACTAAGAAAATCATTAATTTGAGGTTGAAATATCAAGAAATTAAAGTGAAATTTTTCTATGATTATCAAAACATACTTCTATAATGTAGAACAAAAGTTTACAATGATTCATGGTAGTTTTATATAATTTCCACTTAACAAAGTACACAACTCACGCACTAAACTAATACAGGTGCAGCTGAGAAAATCTTCAATTTGAGTTTCAAATATCTATAAATTAATATAAAATTGTTTTGAGAGTATCAAAATATAATCCTAAATTAGAATATAAAATTTTATTATGATTCATGGTGGTTTGGTAAAATTTCTACTCACTATAGTAGAAACGCACCGGACAGATACTGGTGTCGTTGAAAAAAGATTTTATTTTGAGACCAAAATGTCAAGCGATTAATGTGAAGTTTTATGAGAATATCAAAAAATACTTCTAAAACAAATTACAAAAATTTATAGTGAACCATAGTGATTTAATACAATTTCTACTCAATGTTAGCAAAAGATAGCGGAATAATACTAATGCAACAAGCAGCGGAATCAAATAGTTAACCGAAGAGAAAAATAGCAGAGATAGAGAACATGCAGATTTAACGTGGTTCGGCAATATGCCTATGTACACGGGGACACGATCGAAAAACTTCCACTATATCAAAAGAGAATTACAAGTTTCTAGTTCTCAACCACAAGAGAAAACACAAAGAAATCACACAAAATTTTGAGATCAAACCCTAACCTCTTGTTGCAGTGATTTACCTCTTTGTTTCAGCCACCGAAAAATAATTTGCAGTCGCCACCATATTATTTTTCCCTTTGCCGAAAATCTTCACTCGAAACCAAAGAGAACAACAACCTTTTTTTTTTTTTTACTCAGCCACACCACTAATTATTTGTATCAAATAATTTCCTTTGTAGCCTCCTTTTGTAGCCGCCTCTTTTAATTTGTTTCTTTGGCCGATTGTAGCAGTAGTTGCAATTTCCTTTTTTTTGTTTTTGACTTTAATTTTTCTGCTCTTTTGGCTCTACAAAACCCTAGCACCACAATCCCATATTTATATTATATCATAACGGGTTTGGGCCGGTTTTGGACCCGTTTCAGTATATCGAAACCCGCTGCGGCAATGGGCTTCATTAGCAACAATCTCCCACTTAGAGACCTATTGCAGAAATTATAATCTCTATACATGATAATCCTAGTGTCTAAAGTTTTTACCTCGATCGTTTAAAGTCCCAATTTCAGCATTCAACACAAATGTACCAAAGTTGAGCAATAGCTCAACTTTTTCTCATCAATCGGTTTTATCAATATATCTGCAGGATTCTTACAACCCTCAATCTTCTTGAACTTCAATTGGCCATCCTCTAACAAGGATCTAATGAAGTGATATCTCAAGTGAATATATTTAGTCCGTGAATAATACGCCGAGTTCTTAGCAAGATGAATTGCACTCTGATTGTCACTAAATAACCTGCAATCCATTCCATCAAAACCCAACTCACTCATCAATCGCTGCAACCAAATAAACTCCTTGCTTGCTTTTGCAGCTGCAATATACTCAGCTTCTGTCGAAGATAAAGTAACAATTGATCGTAATCTTGAAACCCAGTTTACCGCTATCCCTCATACAGTAAAGACATAACCTGTGGTGCTCCTGCCATTGTCTCTATCACCCACATGGTCCGAATCCACAAAACCTTGCACATCAATGTTATCACCTCCAAAACACAAACAATACTTTGAAGTACCTTTCAAATACCTGAAAATCCACTTCACCGCTTGACAATATTCCTTTTCAGGGTTTTTCATGAATCTACTCACTACTCCCACTGCATGTGCAATATCTGGTCTTGTACTCACCATTGCATACATGAGACTCTCAACAGCCGATGAATAAGGCACATTCTCCATGTGTTTCGTCTCCTCATCTGTCTTAGCACCTTGCTCTTTTGACAGTTTGAACTGACAACCAAGAGCTGTAGTTACCGGTTTTGCATTATCCATGTTGAATCTCTCCAACACCTTCTTGATGCATCCCTCCTGAGATAACCACAATTTCTTGCTTTTCTTATCTCGGGTAATTTGCATTCCAAGAAGTTGTTTAGCCTCACCCATGTCCTTCATAGAAAATCTCCCTGCCAACTTTCTCTTCAGATCATTGATTTTCTTCATGCATGTACCTGCCACAAGCATATCATCTACATACAAAGTAAGTATAATAAAGTTACAATCCTTAAACTTTTGTAGATATACACAATGATCTGAATTGTTTCTGGCAAAATCCGAATCCAACATAAACTTGTCGAACTTCAAGTACCATTGTCTCGGCGCCTGTTTCAGCCTATACAAGCTCATTTTTAGTCGACATACCCAATTCTCTTTTTCTTTAACTTCATATCCCTCCGGCTGTTCCATATATATTTCCTCCTCCAAATCACCATGAAGGAAAACAGTCTTCACATCGAGCTGCTCTAAATACAATCTTTTCACAGCCACAATACTTAGTATTGCTCTGATAGAAGTCATCTTGACAACATGTGCAAATATTTCATTGAAGTCAATACCTTTTCTCTGACCGTATCTCTTCACCACAAGTCTAATCTTGAACCTTTGTGTCCCTCCTGCCTCATGTTTTACCCTGTATACCCACTTGTTATGCAATACTTTCATCTTTTCCGGTTGCTTCACTAATTACCATGTATGATTCTCCTCTAAAGAAGACATCTCATCACGCATGGCTTACTCCCACTTAAGACGAAATTTATCTCGTACAGCCTCTTGGTAACTCTCTGGTTCACATGCATCAGTATACAAAACATGATATAATGAAAGACAAAGTTTTTGGGTTGACTTCCTTATCCTCGTGCTCCTCCTCAAATTGGGAACACTCTCTGATGAAGTACTGGAACCATCTACTTCAGTCAATGGCTCTCTTTCCTATTCGGTCTCATCTGAAGCTTGTGTATTCTCAGGTATAGCCATTTTTTCTCCTTCAGATGTAGGTATTTCTTCCTTTCTTTTATCCATGGGATCCATCCCATCCTGTGGCTTATCCAGCTCCAAGTGCTCTTTCTCCATTGCATTGTCACTCTTACTTTCCATTCGGTCTTTATACATACAACCCTCATTAAATACTACATCTCTGCTACGAATTACTTTATTATGCTTATAATCCCATAAACGATAACCATATTCGTCGCCACCGTATCCAATGAATGCATATTTCTGAGATTTAGAATCAAGCTTCTTTCTCATCTCATGATCCACATGTGCATATTCTATACAACCAAATACTTTTAAAAATGAATAATTCACAGTCTTACCAGACCACACCTCCTCTGGAATTCCTCCATCTAAAACACTAGCTGGACTCCTGTTGAACAGATAGACTGCCGTATCTACAGCGGCTCCCCAAAGTTGCAAACGCAAAGCTGCATATAGTCTCATACTCCGAGCTCGCTCCAAAATGGTTCTATTCATCCTCTTAGCCACGCCATTCTGCGGCGGTGTCCTCGGTACAGTCTTTACTCTCCTGATCCCGTGGGTAGAGCAATAGTCATCGAACTCTCTATTGCAAAATTTCCCACCATTGTCTGACAACAGACATTTCACCTTCAAACCTGTTTCATTCTCAATAAGAGCTTTCCATACCTTGAAGATCTTGAAGACATTGGATTTCTGCTTAAGTGCAAACACCCATGTTTTCCTACTTGCATCATCTATGAAAGTGACAAAATAAGAATTACCTCCAAGAGACTTCACCGAAGAAGGCCCCCATACATCTGTATATACCTACTCTAATCTCTCGATTTTCTTCTCCTTGTCATCCTTCATAAAGCTAACTCTTTTCTGTTTTCCAAACACACAATTTTCACAAAAATCAAAGTTAGCATCTTTCATATCTGTCAATATACCTCTGGATTGTAATACCCTCATGCCACTCTCGCTCAAGTGACCGAGCCTCTGGTGCCATAAGGTAGCCTTCTCATTCTTCACGATGGCCAAAGAAACAACGTGATCCACCGAGCTTGAGAGTAAATATAGAGTTCCCACTCTCTCACCCTTGACCACTACCATTGCTCCTTTACTGATCTTCCACTGTTTCCTCTCAAATGAGATTTGATAACCTTCGCCATCCAGTTTACTAACAGATATCAAATTCTTCTTCAAATCTGGTATGAGCCTGACCTCTTGTAAAAACAACTTTCCACTATTGTGCAACTTTAGCTGAATGTTTCCTTACCAACAATCTTGCATTCCTGTCTATTACCAATAGTCACATGCCCAAAATCACCTTGGACGTAATTCTCAAACCATTCTCTGCGAGTAGTGCAATGGAACGAAGCCCCTGAATCCACAAACCATAGATCTGACCTCGATTATGTATGAGCAGACAAGCACAAGTCATCATACTCTTCACTTGGATTCACCACATTCGCTCCTTCCTTGTTTTTATTTGGACAATCCTTCTTCATATAACCCTCTGTCTTATATTTCCAACACACTAATTTTTTCTTGAACTTCCCCTTAGATTTTGATCTCCTTCTTTACTTTGACTCCCTGCTTGAACTTCTACCCCTTTCCTTTCTTCTGTTATTATCAACCGACAGAGCAGTACTTGTAGAAACTCTACTCTTACCCATGCTCTTTTTCATCAATTTATCATTCATGATTGTACTCACAACATCATCAAATTTAAGAGTAGTATTGGAAGAATTGCTGATGGCCATAACAATATTACTCCAACTATCCGGTAACGAACACATAAACATCAAAGCTTTAATATCATCAGCAAAGACAAAATTTAAGGATTCAAGTTGTGCCCATAATGTGTTAAATTCGTTCAAATGATTAACAACTGAACTATCATAAGGCATTCTCAAATTGAACAACTTTTTATTAGAAACATTCTATTTGAAGCAGACGGCTTCTCATAAAATTTAGCCAACGCTGACATCAAACCTGAAGTGGTTTTCTCCTTGGAGACGTTGAACACAACCTTCTTTGTCAGGCACAATCGAATCTGCGCCAAAACCCTCCTGTACAACAATTCCCACTCCTCATCTGTCATTTTTTCTGGATTTTCTCTAAACAGTGGTTGATGTAAATTCTTTTGATATAAATAATCTTCCATCTGCAACTTCCACCATTGGAAATCCGTCCCATCGAATTTTTTAATTTTTTCCTTCCTATCTTCCGCCATAACTCCCACTCAAAATCAACACCGATCTGAGTGAAGTCTGACCCGAATTAGGGCTCTGATACCAATTGTTAGTAAAAGATAGCGGAATAATACTAATGCAACAACCAGCGGAATCAAATAGTTAACCGAAGAGAAAAATAGTAGAGACAGAGAACACGCAGATTTAACGTGGTTCGGCAATATGCCTACGTCCACGGGGACACGATCGAAAAACTTCCACTATATCAAAAGAGAATTACAAGTTTCTAGTTCTCAACCACAAGAGAAAACACAAAGAAATCACATAAGATTTTGAGATCAAATCCTAACCTCTTGTTGCAGTGATTTACCTCTTTGTTTCAGCCACCGAAAAATAATTTGCAGCCGCTACCAAATTATTTTTCCCTTCGCCGAAAATCTTCACCCAAAACCAAAGAGAACAACAACCTTTTTTTTTACTCAGCCACACCACTAATTATTTGTATCAAATAATTTCCTTTGTAGCCTCCTTTTGTAGCTGCCTCTTTTAATTGTTTCTTTGGCTGATTGCAGTAGTAGCCGCAATTTCCTTTTTTTTTGTTTTTGACTTTAATTTTTTGGCTCTTTTGGCTCTACAGAACCCTAGCACCACAACCTCATATTTATATTATATCATAACGGGTTTGGCCGGTTTTGGACCCGTTTCAGTATATCGAAATCCGCTGCAGCAATGGGCTCCATTAGCAATACTCAATACAGTACACAGCTCACAAATCGAACTAATATTAGTGCAGCAGTAATATATCGTTAGTTTGATATCAAAATCTCAACCAATTAATATAAAAATTTTATCAAGGTGTCAAAATATAATTCTAAAATAGAATAAAAAATTATAGTGATCCATGATGGTTTAATATAATTTCTGCTTAATATAATATACAACTCATGCACACACTAATACTGGTGTAGTTGAGAAAATCTTTAATTTGAGGTCAAAATATAAACTAATTAATGTAAAATTTTTATAATAGTGCCAAAATGTACTCCTAAAGTAGAATAAATTTTTTTGTAGTGATTCATAATAATTTTTCCAATTTCTACTCAATATAGTGTACACCTCAAGCAGTAGACTATTACCAATACTACTGAGAAATTTTTTTAATTTGTGGTCAAAATGTCAAGAAATTAATGTGAAATTTTTATGTGAGTATCAAAATATACTTCTAAAATGGAATACCAAATTCCATAGTAATTGTAATGACCTAGAATTATAAAGTTCAAAATAATAATAATAGTAATAAAATAAACAAGATATTTGTCTAACAAATCTGATTTTTCTTTTTAACTTGTAATTATTTAATACTAACTAACTAGATAATGATATATTTAGTTGGTTTAGATTTGATAGATTTAATTAGTTATATTTGATCCTATAAAATCTTACCCTAACTTAAATGCCAAAAAAAAATTATAATAATAATAATAAGAAGCACAACAAAGTTTTCCTGCTGAATGCAGGAGAAACAAAGAGAGGGAGAGAGAGAAAGAGAGAGAGAAGACAGAGAAAGGAAGGAAGGAGAAAGAAAAAAAAAATGGTATGTCGCAATCAATCTTCGGAGCGTGATTTTTGAGGCAAGTACTTTACTATTTCATAATTTTTTTATGTATTCTTTTGATCAATATCTTAACATTAATAAATATTTTTTTAAATGTGTTGGCTCCTTTATGAGTTGGCCCTAAATTTCTTGCTGAGGAAAAATGAGCTATATAGGCCCCACTGTAGAAACCTAGAAACCATTCAATAGGTAGGTTCTAAATTTCTTCCTAAGAGATTAATTGTAATGCTATTCAAAGAGATTAAATAACCTTTCTAAGAGATTAATTATAAAGTTATTCAAACTTGTTACAAACTTTAATGTCAAACATTGCACCAAGACTCAAATTTCATACAACTCATATTGTCAACTAGAACACCTTTGTTCCATTTGATGGTGGCAGATTAATACACACTCGGTAATCTTGGTATGATCCTTCTTGTGAGTTGAACTTTTCTTACTTTAGTCTGATTAATCGTATAACTCAACTGTGAACATTTACTTTCTGTGTGGGATTAAACTTTAGCTGAAACTTGTGTGAAGGTCCGATATTTCTGAGGTTCCACTAGTTATTTTCCTTTTGAATTAGTTAGAGAAGTTTAATGCTGAACTCATATTCTTAATACTTCGGATTAGATCAAATTTTCTACGTAATTTCCCATATGGCGCTTGTGGTCTTGCTTTGTTTTCATTACATGTATATGTTTTTTGTCTTGCTTTGGTTTTCGTACGCATATGGCTGGGAACTTGAACATCTGTAGAAGTGCTTTATTAGATGTGCTTTTCATATGCATGTGGCTGGAGTAGTTTTGTTGTTCATGGCCATAAACTGACAATTTCTTTCTATAAGTAGAATACTTGCGGAACTGCAGAAAATTTCCTTTGACCAAGGCTAGCAGATATCTAGAAAATGTTTTTGATTGGCTCTTATAAGTATTGCAACTAGTCACATTCCAGTGTTCACACATACAATATAGTAATAAGTGACATTGTCGCACAAATTTTATGTAATCCATGTTTGATTTGTTGATATTATCAAAACTAAGATTAAATATAATGGATGTTATAAATTCATTTTAAAATAATAAAATAAAATAATTGGGTCAAGGGGGAATTTGAAAAAGGAACTGTACACATATTTTAGGAGGTTTACATTCTTGAGGTTGTACAACCAAACTAGAAACCCAACTATGGGGTTCTGGGTGATTACTGGATCATCATCATTATATAGGGTTGTGCGCCTGGAGCTTAGACTCATCAAAGTTAATATTCATTAGTACTTAGCGGTACGTCCTGGGGCAGTACTAAGAATTATAGCCGTGGTCTCAGGTATGCACAGAATACTTGTAGAACATGTGGCACATTACTTCTGACAGTTCCAAATAATATATAAAAAAGAAAAGAAAAATAATAATATAATATGATGTTATATTTCACGTGCATGTTCATTTTGTTATATATATACATATATCTCTGCTACAAGGTTATCCATGACATATGTATACAAATATACCTCTGACCATTATCATTCTCAAGACAACTTCAAAGCAACTCATGTTCACTTTCTTATATATTTATATTTTGTATGCATTTATAATTCTACAGTTTTATATAAATTTTATCATCACGTTAAATTCCAACACCACTCAAGATATATTTTTTTTTACGATTACTAATCGATTTATTATTATTTTTAGACAAATATAATTTAAATCTATGTTTCACATTTTTTTTAATAGTTAGTTAAAACTTTGATACTATCATGATTTTATGATTTCATTCAGTTTTATATTTTATTTATATATACACATAGCGTGCCTGTATATTATTATTATTTTTCTTTTGTAGTACTTGCTAGGTCGTTCTAACGACCATGATTTGGCATGCCCAGATAATTTGTAGAATATTGACGAAGAAAATCCACCACAACTGGAACAACTTTTCGAGAGGTTAGGAGACAATCAGTAGTATTTTCCTTGTAAGGTGCCATTTTAGGAAATTTTATTTATCTGATTCTTTTGTACTACTTCACTCACTTCGTTTGTTATTTCTAAGACTTAAAATTTCAAGTTGTAATAAGTACTACCCTTCTAGGATCTTTTATTGATCTATTTAATATTTTGTTGGAATGAAAAGAGTTTGTCTATTGTCTTCCTATTTTTCTTTCAGTGCATGTGTATGTGGTTTAGTGGCGGTAATATTTAGTTTTATTAAAAGTACCTTAGGCTTGGGGTATTTATTTATAATACGTCGGCGAACGCTTCCCGTCTTTTGGTTGCGAGGCATTACAGTTGGTATCAGAGCCAGGTTCGATGCTCACTTCTAGTTAGAAACCTTAAACTATGATTATTGCCACATATACATATGCATGAATTACAATTATCTTTGATTCTTATTCTTGTCTGATTTTTTTGATTCCTTATATTCTATTATTTCATCTCCCGATTTAATCCAAATCCTTCATCTTTCAGAGAAATGATCAGCCGCCGCATCACTCCCTCCCACATTCCTCCACGAGCTGAAGATCCCAACATGATGGAGTTACTTAAGGAACTTATTGAGAATCAACAACAACAAACTGAGATATTGCAACAAGAGTTAGTAGCTTTAAGGCAGAAGATGGACAGTGTGTTAGATTTCAGAAAGTTGCATCACCCTTTTATGGGACTGAGGAACCTATGAAGGCAAAACAGTGGCTGGTGGACACCGAGAATCTATTGGGTGCGGCACGAGTAGCGGATGGAGACCGTATGGAGGTGGTAAAGATACAATTTATGGACATTGCTCGCATATGGTGGTTGGCCGAGGAGAATCGGTTGTCAAAACCGATAATATGGGAGACCTTTAAGGAGAGCTTCTATATGAGATTCTTTCCCCAAACAGCACAGTGGGATCTGGAATAACAGTTTATCCATTTGAAGTAAGGAAATCAGACAATAGATAATTACGCGGCAGAATTTGTCATATTGAGCATGTTTGCCCCATCGTTGGTGACTCAAGAAATAGATAGGGCTCGAAAGCTCCAGAGTGGGTTGAACTTTGAGATTTAGGAACGCATAGCCACCCCACAGTTTGAAACCTATGTTCAAGTTTTGAATGCTGCAAGGGTGCAAGAGCAGATAGCGAATAGGAAAAGAAAAATTCATGGGGGGTCCCAGAAAAGGAGTACGAGTCAGGAAACCGAAAGTACTGACAAGGGTACTCTAGCGCCACCACAGAAGCGTCATGCTACGCAACATGATCACAATATAGTTTGCAACTACTGTCTCCAGCTGGACATTGTTCAAAAGGACTGTAGACGAGCCCATAATTTGTGCCTGATATGTGGCTTGACGGATCATCGGATTGGAGGTTATCCATGGTGACGAGAGCCAGTTGACATTACCAGAGCACCAGCATCACAGCAACAACAACAAAGACTTACAACACCCCCTCAAAAGCAAAGGTTGCCGGTGCCACCTCAGTAGAGATATTCTCCTAAACATAATATATAATTATATAATGATCCATGATGATTTGATATAATATCTACTCAATATAGTATACAGTTCACATGCAAGATAGATGCTAGT
Organism: Dracaena cambodiana; assembly: GCA_036321105.1. Lineage (NCBI taxonomy): Eukaryota > Viridiplantae > Streptophyta > Magnoliopsida > Asparagales > Asparagaceae > Dracaena > Dracaena cambodiana. The sequence goes on along the minus strand of JAYEPQ010000020.1, from coordinate 21,331,547 downwards.
GCAGCTGAGAAATTTTTTTTAGTTTGAGTTCGAAATATTAATTAATTAATGTGAAATTTTTATAAGTATCCAAACATACACCAAAAACTGAAGATGAAATTTTATAAGAGTGTCATAACATACTTCTAGTATAGAATATAAAATTTTATAGTGATTTAGATGATTTTATACAGTTCTACTCAATATAGTACACAAGCCACGAATCGGACTCATACCGGTGTAGCTGAGAAAAATCATTAGTTTGATATTAAAATCTCTAGTAATTAATGTGAAATTTTTATAAAAGTATCAAAACATACTTCCAAAATAGAATACAAAATCTTATAGTGATTTATGTTGATTCAATATAATTTTTATTCAATATAGTACATAACTCGCGCATTGAACTTATATCGGTGTAGCTAAGAAAAATCTTTAATCTGATTTATAAATATCAAGAAATTAATATAAATTTTTTATGAAAGTGTCAAAACATACTCTAAAACATAATATAAAAATTTGTAGTGATCTATGATTATTTGATATAATTACGAATTAATATAAAACACAACTCACACATTGGATTGATACAAGTTCAACTGAGAAAAAATTTTAATTTTAGGTTGAAATGTCAAGAAATTTATATAAAATTTTTATAAAAGTAACAAATCTTGCTCCAAAGATAGAATAGAAAATTTTATAGCGATCCATGGTGGTATGATATAAGTTTTACTCAACATAATATACAACTCACGCACTGGACTAATATAACTGAGAAAAATCTTTAGTTTGATATCAAACTCTCAACCAATTAAAATGAAATTTTTACAAAAGTGTCAAAACATACTCTTAAAATGTAATATAAATTATACAGTGATCCATGCTAGTTTGATATAATTTCTACTCAATATAGTATGCCGCTCATGTAGCAAACTGATATGGTGCAACTGTGAAAATCTTTAGTTTGAGATTGAAATATCAAGAAATTAAAGTAAAATTTTTATGTGAGTATTTAAACATACTTCTAAAATGGAAGATAAAATTTTATAGTGATTCATGGTGTTCTAATATAATTTCAGCTCAACAAAGTGTAAAGCTCACGCACAGGACTAATACAGGTGCAAATGAGAAAAATCTTCAGTTTGAGTATACAATTTCTAAAAATTAATGTGAAATTTTATATAAGAGTGTCAAAATATACTTCTAAAATAGAATGTAAAATTTTATTCTGATTCATATTGATTTGATACAATTTCTACTCAATATAGTACAATACTAATGTATCAAACATATACTAGTGCAGCTGAAAAAAGTATTTATTTTGAGACTAAAATATCAAGAAATTACCATAATATCAAGAAACATACTCTAAAACAAAAGATTAAAATTTATAGTGATCTATGGTGATTTGATACAATTTCTACTCAACTTAGTACACAATTCATGCACCAGACTAATATCAGTGCTGCTGAGAAAAATCATTAGTTTGAGGTCAAAATATCAACCAACTAATATTAAAACTTTATGAAAAGTTTCAAAACATACTCCTAAAAAGAACACAAAATTTTATAGGGATCCACGTTGATTTGACATGATATTTGTCCAATATAGTACACAGCTCACGTAATTGACTAATACCAGTGCAATAGAGAAAAATATTTAGTTTTTGATTGAAATGTTAAGAAATTAATATGTGAGTGTCATAATATAAAATTTATAGTTATTTATGATGATTTGATACAATATTTACTCAATAAATCACATAGTCTGTGTACTGGACAAATATCCATACAGCTGAGAAAAGTCTTCACTTAGAGACCAAAATGTCAAGCAATTAATGTAAAATTTTATGAGAGCATGAAAAAGTACTCCTAAAATAGAATACAAAATTTGATAGTGGTACACATTGATTTGACACAATATCTACTCAATATAGTATACAAAATTTGACGTAGCGGACACGTACCAGTGTAGCTAAGAAAAGTTTTTAGTTTGAGACCAAAATATTAACCAATTAATATGAAATTTTTATGAGAATGTTAAAAATACTCGTAAAATAAAATTCAAAATTTTATTGTGATCAATAATGATTTGAAATAATTTATATCGAATATATTACACATCTCACACATGGACAAAAACTAACGTAGTTGAGAAAAATATTTAGTTTGAACTTAAAATCTCAGCCAATTAATGTGAAATTTATGTAAGAGTGTAAATACATACTATTAAAATAGAATGCAAAATTTTATAGTGATCCATAATTATATGACACAGTATCTACTTAATATAATTCACAGCTAACGTACCGAAGTTATACAGGTGCAACTTAGAGAAATCACTAATTTGAGGTCAAAACTAAACTAATTAATATGAAATTTTTATTGTAGTGTGAAAAAATACTTTTAAAATAGATTATAAAATTTTATAGTAATTATGATGATTTGATATAATTTCAACTCAATATAGTATACCGCTCACACACTAGACTCATGCCAGTATAGTTAAGAAATATCTTTAATCTAGGAGAAAAATGTCAAGAAATTAATGCAATTTTTTTATGAAAGTGTCAAAACATACTCCTAAAACAGAATATAAATTTTTATTGTGATCCATAGTTATTTGATACAATTTATACTCAATATAGTACATAGTTAATGCACATACTAATACCAATGTAGCTGAGAAAAATATTTAGTTTGAGGTCAAAATCTTAATTAATTAATGCAAAATTTTTATGAGAATATCAAAGCATACTCCTAAAATTGAATACAAACATCTACTTAATTTAGTATTTAGCTCATGTACCAGATTTATGCCAGTATAGTTGAGAATTTTTTTTTAATTTGAGATCGAAATATCTAGCAATTAATGTAAAATTTATATGGGAGTGCCAAAAATATACTTCTAAAATAGAATACAAAATTTTATAGTGATCCATGATAGTTTAATAGAGTTTCTATTCAATAAAGTATATGGCTAACGCAGTAGACTACTACCATGCAGCTGAGAAAATGTTTAGTTTGAGGTCGAAATGTGAAGAAATTAATGTGAAATCTTTATGTGAGTATCAAAACTTACTCCTAAAATTGTGTATAAAATTTTATAGTGATTTATAGTGGTTTTATAGAATTTCTACTTAATAAATTACACAGCTCATACACCGGACTATTATAGGATAATTGAGAAACATTTTTAGTTTAAAGATGAAATGTTAAGAAATTAATGTGAAATTTATATGAGAGTGTAAAAAATTCTTTTAAAATTTAATTCCAAATTTTATTATGATTCATAATGATTTGAAACAAGTTCTACTCAATATATTATACAGCTAATGCACCTGACTAATACCGATGTAACTAAGAATTTTTTTAGCTTGAGATCAAAATCTCAACAAATTAATGTAAAATTTTTATGAGATTGTAAAAATATACTATTAAAACAAAACTCAAAATGTTATAGTGTTCTATGATTATTTGATTCAATATCTATTCGATATGGTGCACAAATAATGTAGCGGACTAATACCAGTATAGCTAGAAAATTATTAGTTAGAGGTCAAAATCTCAACCAATTAATAAGAAAGTTTAATGAGAATTTAGAATGTACTTATAAAATAGAATACAAAATTTTATTGTGATTCATGGTGGTTTGATATAATTTCTACTAAATATAGTATACAATTCATGCACTTGACTAATACTAGCGTAGCGGAAAAAAATCTTTAATCTAAGCTCGAAATGTCAAAAAATTAATGTGAATTTATAATGAGAGTGTCAAAACATTCTTTCAAAATAGAATAAAAAATTTTGTGGTGATCCATGGTTAGTTGATACAATTTCTACACAATGTAGTATATAACTCATGCACCAGACAAATACCAGTTCAGTAGAGAAAAATCTTCAGTTTGAGATTGAAATGTAAATCAGTTAAGGTAAAATATTTATTAGAGTGTATAAATATACTCCTAAAACTAAATACAAAATTTTATAGTGATTCATAATGATTTGATATAATATATACTTAATATAATACACAACTCACACACCGGAGTGATATCAATGTAGCAAAGAAAAATATTTTGTTTGCGTCCGAAATGTCAACCAGTTAGTGTGATATTTTTAAGTGACTGTTAAAACATACTCCTAAAATATAATACATAATTTTATGGTGATCCATACTGATTTTATATAATTTTTACTTAATATATTATACAGCTCATATACCAAACTTATATAAGAGGAGCTGAGATAAATTTTTAGATTGAGAAAGAAATTTTAAGCAATTAATATAAAATTTTTATGAGAGTGCCATAACATACTCCTAAAATAGAATACAAAATTTTATAGTAATCCATAGTTATTTGATAAAATTTTGACTCAATATTGTACATAACTCTTGCACCGGACTGATACTAGTTTAATTAAGAAAAATCTTTAATTTTAGGTTAAAATATTAAGAAATTAATGTGAAATTTTTATGTGAGTGTCAAAATATTCTCTAAAATTTGAATACAAAATTTTATAGTAATTCATATTGGTTTTATATAATATTTATTCAATATACACGCACCAGACTAATATCAGTATACTAAGAAAAATCTATAGTTTGAGGTCAAAATCACAACCAATTAATGTAAAATTTTATTGGAGTGTCCAAACATATTCTTAAAATAGAATACTAAATTATATAGTGATCCATGTTAGCTTGATACAAATTTTACGCAATATATTATTCTACTCACGCAGGAGACTAATACTGGTGCAGTAAAGAAAATCTTTACTTTAATGTTCAAATGTCAGAAAATTAATGTGAAATTTTTATGTGAGTATCAAAACAAAATTCTAAAATAGAATAAAAAATTTGATAGCGATCCATGGTGATAATATTTTTACTTAACAAAGTATACAGCTCATATACTTGATTAATACAGGTGCAGCTGAGAGAATCTTTTAGTTTAAAGTCGAAATGTCAAGAAATTAATACGAAATTTTTATAAGATTGTCAAAAAATACTCTTAAAATGGAATTTCATATTTTATGATGATCAATGATAATTTGATATAATTTCTACTTAATATATTATATAGCTCATCTACGAGACTTTACTAGTGCAGTTGAGAAAAAGTTTTAGTGTGAGATCGAAATATCAAGAAATGAATGTAAAATTTTTATGAGAGTATCAAAAAATACTCCTAAAATAGAATATAATATTTTATAGTGATTCATGTTGATTTGACATAATATATGTACAATATAGTACACAACTCATGTAATTGACTAATACCTGTGCAGTTGAGAAAAATCTTTAAACAATGGATATAAACCACAGGTCTGAATCTATCTACCGCAACATCATATGTAGGAGTATAGCAATATCTAAAAATGGGTATGCTGGAATGATATGCAATATGTATACAAAAAAATTGCTCAGGTAGAGTCAAGTACAGTATCAGAATAGAGTAACATAAGTACTTAACATATGTAGGAGTATCCGGATACTACGAACATAAGTAGAAAATAGGATACTATATACATACAAACCAAAATGATAAATACACAAAAAAATGAAGATCCTATAGGAAGTTGGGTATTGGCGCTCGGCCTACTCCTGAAAATGAGGATTCTTGAGGGATTGGTCCTCCACCTCTGCTACCAATGTCTCGGCTGGTAGATCTGGGGTGCGATATTCCTAAAGATCAGACCCCAAATAAGAATACAAATCCAAGTACGTGCAATTCCATGGGATCCATATAACAATGTGTATGGGGCATGCTTGTAAGAAACCAAATAAAAGAGGTATATGATTCTTAAAGTATGCTAAGTATAACATAAAACATGACATACATAGTATATATAGTATAACATAATCAAGAAAAAAGGTCTGTCAAATATATTAAGAATCATATAGTACATGGTATATATAATATAATATAAATCATACAATACATATTACATGTAATATGATATGATCAAGAAACATGATATGCTAAATATAATAAGAATCATATAGTACAAAGCATACATAAGAAAACATGATCAAACAAGTATAACACTCTATCAAGCAACGTCAGATTCTAGAGGTGGCACCCAATGGATTCTAGAGGTGACTCACATGGACTCAAGTGGTGACCCCCACTTTTGTGTGGTACTTTATTCCATGTAGCACTTAGTTCCATCCGGCACTTAGTTCCATACACTTTTAGCTGCTATCTGGCTATAAGGAGATGTTAGATTTTAGAGGTGACCCCATGAATTCTAGAGGTGTCTTCTACGAATTCAAGAGGTAGCCCTAACTTTTTATGTGTCAGTATGTTCCATGTAGTACTTTATTCCATGTGTCACTTAGTTCCATATAATCTTAATGTCGGATTCTAGAGGTGACCCCATGGATTCTAGTGGTATCTCCCATGGATTCAAAAGATAGCCCCCACTTTTTGTGTAGTACTTTGTTCCATGTAGTACTTAGTTCCACATAGAAATTAGTCGCGCATATTTTTGGGATCAAATTCTAGAGTGACCCCCGTAGATTATCAAGGTAGCTCACATGGATTCAAGAGGTGTCTCCCACTATTTGTGTGGCATTTTGTTCCGAGTAGTACTTAGTTCTATGTGGTACTTAGTTCCATACTAAACATATATTGATATCTATGTGAGTATGAGATTATATGCATGGTGATACTGGCAAATACAAAAGTTATATATTATGTTTGTATGCATGATGAATCATTTGTAAGTAAGAATAACATGTACAAGTAGTTATATTCATAATTAAATATATGTGAATGTAAGTCAGTAAAGATAAAATGATACACACGTCAATGCTGGCAAGTATAAAAATAATATTGGCAAATACAAGAGTTATAGGACATATGCAATTTTACATTTCCAAGCAAGAATAACATGTACAGATAATAACATGTATAAATAAACATGTGTGCATGTATGTCATATTTTGAATCAAGTAGTATATGCATGAACATGACATGCATGCCTAGACATGAGCTATGCAAGATCTGAATTCACCATGTATAATTAATAATAAGAATGATTGAATATGTGTGCATAAGTATCATATTATAAATCATGATATACATACACGAATATAACATATATGCCATGTTGCTGCAACTCAGTGGATATGTCAGATTTACATGTCTTGTTTGACTAGTACAAAATAAATTAAAGAATAAGATTTGGTATAGTTGTAAAGAATTCAATCATATTTCTAATAAATTTTAAAGGGGCTCAATTGGAATTCTAAAGCAAAAGTTATGATTATTTTACTATAGACATGCTTCTGCTGCTATAGACTTGGTACAAGTATGATTTCCATATTTATTTTGACAATGGTAACACAAAATTTAGAGTCCGAGATTTTATTCAATTATAGATAATTTAATTATCTTTCTAATGAAACTTGAATTAGCTCAATTAGAATTCTAAAGCAAAAATTATGGTCATTTTATCATGGGCATGGTGCTACTAAATAGCAGACCTAGTATAGCAGCATTGAGTGAATGTCCATGTTATTTTCGACTCAGTAAATGGCTGAATTAGGGTCCACTGTAGTTAAATGAACTGTAGCTTAGGAATTATCTTTTTAATGGAATTAGAATAAAATCAATTAGAGTTAACATGTAAAAGTTATAACAGTTCTAAAATAAACTGCTGCATATGTATGGTTTGCGATACGATTTGTGCATGTATAACATGAATGCTGTGATGCATACCATGAAACTCAAGATAAATGCAATTTAGAGTATGTAAAATCTTGAAATTGAATCACTACTTTAGAGATAATATTTGAGGAGATTTAATTAAGAAATTACAAATTTAAAGGATTTGAAAATGTATTATTTTCTCTTGTTGAATCAAAATTAGAAATGAACCGATATTGATGCAATTGCTCCTCAAAAGTGGAGTAATTTCCAAAAAATCACTCTTGGGAACAAGGGTAGGTGCTGGAGATGGTTTCACCACGTTGGTGGTGAAGTTTGGAGTTGATTTGAAGAGATTAAGCTCAAGAACAAATTTTTTTTGGCTATATAGTGATTTTTCAATCCATTATCAGACTGAATATTTGGCGATTTTTTTTAAAAAGAAAAGAAATTAGAATTCAAAATCTGAATAGAAAATGAAAAGGAACTCGATAGGAAGAAGTTTTATTTTTTTTATTTTTTAGAGTTTTCTGAATTTATTTGTTAGGTCAAACTACTACTGGAAAATAGGTATGCATCTATGGTAAAAATCCTTAAATTTCACCTTATTTACAAAATTTCCATTGGGTCAATTTCAACTCAAATTTGGTCAACAAAGTCTGTAAGGCTTCTAGAGATAAATTGGAGTTTGGTGTAAGGGTAAAATTGGAATTGTTAATGCAATTTGAATATTTTAATCGGGTGATTATTTTAATCAGGTATTTGTCTAAAAATCGATTGATCCAGAATAATTCAAGAAAAATATAAAAAATCCAAAATAATAAGATAAGAGATCTCTTCTCTATAGATTTAAAATTGAAAATTTGATTGAAAGGTATAGCTCAATTTACTCAGTGTCTGCTTGTACCAGTATCCGAGCTCCTGACCTAATATGGATGATATAGAATAAATCAATACAAGGGCTTAAACGATTAGCGTTACATTCCACCCATCAAATAAAGAAATTTCATCATCAAAATTTCAATAAAAAAAGAAAGGTAATAATAAGGTAAATTGAGAAGTTCCTATTTAATAATGAATTTAAATAAGTACGGACATATCATTGGAATAGATGTAGATGGAATATATATAGATCTCTCCCAAATATCACCCTCTTGCTCTGATGCCACTCACCTGGAGAATAATTATTCTATTTCCAGTGTTAATATTCAACCTCGAGTCTAAGGTAATATATGGTGGTATGGTATGTTGGATGATAAATGCAGATAATGTGAAGCAGTGGATGCACTCAAGTCAAATAACACACATGCAAGTACATAACCAATTAAAATAGTACCTGCCACAGTTTTCCCAGAAGCACGGGCTTCCTCTACTATAAATGCATAAGCTTGACCTCGTCTGCATAGTGGAGCTTCCTGTACTTGGGTTCCACAGAAGGCCTATTGCTATTGTGCCAATTACCTCCTCGATTATGGTCCGATAGGTCATATTGCTAGTCCTTTCTATTGCTGCTGAGGTGGCATAATCTTCTGTTAATATTGAAGTGGTTGCGAAGACCTCTGAGTCGCACTGCTTGTGTTGGATCTCTAGAAAACCTCCTTTGAGGACATGCCCCAACCTGATGATCCGCAGCACCACATCTTAAACACATTCCAAGAGCTCTCCTACATATATGCTCAGTGTGCCTAGGAAACTAGGAATATGGCTTAATTATAGGAGTCATTTGGCGTGTAGTGAGAGAAACACAATTGGTCGATGTCTCAGACATCTAGTCTGCTGATAATTTCTGCGTCCTCAACTCTACCTTTCTCTTCGCGGTGGCCTATTCCTGATGTCAAGTTACCTGGAAGACTTCTACATAAATCCCGATAACCATCATGGCCATGTACTCCTATATCTCCAAACTCAGGCCTTATTAGGTCTACACGCCTTGTCTCTCTCTTCAACCACTAAAATAGGAGCAAATATGCTAAGTCTCAAAAACTCAACAGAACATGTATCAATCATTATACCCTTCTACCTTAGCTCTATAAACCTACGTTCCATATCATTTTGAGCTGTCAATGGAAAGAATATCACATAAAACCCATCAGAGAAAATATTCTATGCAATCAGCCTTTCTAATTGGCCTTCTCAGACTTCTACCAAGTCCTGCCTACATTTATGATTTGATCTTCACAACATTGACCTGACTCTCCTGTGGTATATGAGCCACCTCCAAAAGGTTCTCCATATTATTTACCACTCTTCCACCCCCAGTGGAGATCCAGTCCCAGAGAAAGATGTTGGATGAAACTTTTAAAAGTCTACAATATTGCCAACACTATCTTGTACTAGTAGTCTAGACATCCTTTCAGGCACTGCAATTGTTGTTCTTTGGGCTGCTGCTGACTCCACCTATTCTATCTCAAGTCCTGCTCTGAGAATGAATTATGCTATATTATGGAATGCATAAGCTCCCTCATCCGATCCACTCTCCCTGAAGAGCTCCTCGCACTCAAGAGTTTTCCTCTCTTGACAACGATGAATCATTTATCTGGAAATAGAAGAATAAGGATGGAATCGTAATCGAAAACAAAGCATGGAATATAAAACAAGATAAGAAAACAAGAAAATGCTAATAGATATTGCTTGCATAAATGTGGCAAAATTCTAAGGTCATTGTTCAAATTATGAAAAATAATGGCTGCTCTGATACCATTACGTAATACCCCAAATCACACAAGTGGGCCCGCGTGTGTCCCAATAATGGGTAGAGTGTAATCAACGGTCATTCTCAATACCGGAATGCACGTGACCATTTTTTCTTTTTCAAACAATCACAGACAAAAGGTATGAAAGCGTGAATACAAGATATAAACTAAAGATCTGAGTCTATTTGCGACAATATCATAGGCAAGAGTATAGAAATATCCAAATGGGTATACTGAAATGATAAGTAATATGTATACAAAAAAGTTGTTCATGCAGAGTCAAGAACAATATCAGAATAGAGCAATATAAATGTTGACATATACATGAGTGTCTGGATACCACGGATAGAGAAAGAAAATAGAATACATTGCACATACAAGCCAAAATAATAAATACACAAAAGAGATGAAGATCCTATAAGAAACTGGCTATTAGTGCTCGGCCTACTCCTGGAAGTGAGAATTCTCGAGAGGTTTGTCCTCCACCTCTGCTACTACTGTCTCAGCTAATAGACATGGGGTATGATAATCCCAGGAGTCAGAACTCTAATAAGAATACAAATCGAAGATTGTGCATATGGGAACCATATAAGAATGTGTATGGAGCATAATGCTAGTAAGAAAACATATAAAACACGTATGCGTATGAATCTTAAAGTATGCTAAGTATAAGATGAAACATGACGTACATGATATACAGTATAACATGATTAAGAAATAATGTATGTCAATTATAGAAAGAATTATGTGGTATATGGTATGCATAATATAACATGAATCACGTAGTACATGGTACATGTAGTATAATATGATCAAGCAACAAGATATACCAAATATAATAAGAATCATGTGGTACATGACATGCATAAGAAAACATGATCAAGCAAGTTTAACACTCCATCAAGCAATGTCAGATTCTAGAGGTGACCCACAATGGATTTTAGAGGTAACTCGCACGGATTCAAGTAGTGACCCCACTTTTTTGTAGTAATTTGTCCCATGTAACACTTAGTTCTATGTGACACTTAGTTCCGTACATTTCTAGCTAGTATTGACTGTGAGGAGATGTTGGATTCTAGAGGTGACCTCATTGATTGTAGAGGTGTCTCTCATGGTTTAAAGAGGTAGCCTATACTCTCTGTGTGGTACTTTGTTTCATGTAGCACTTAGTTCTATGTAGCACTTAGTTCCATACAATCTTAATATCGGATTCTAGATGTTACCCTCATAGAATAGTGGTATCTCTCATGGATTTAAGAGGTATCCCTCACTTTCTGTGTGGTACTTTTTTCATGTAGTATAAGTTCTATGTGGCACTTAGTCCCGCATAATTTCGATGTCGAATTCTAGAGGTGACCCTATAAATTCTAGATGTGGCTCATATGGATTCAACAGGTGCCCCCACTATTTGTGTGGCACTTTATTTCGAGTAGTACTTAGTTCCATGTGACACTTAGTCCCATACCAAATATGCATCAATAGCAATGTGAGTATAAGATGATATACATAGTGATACTGAAGCAAGAGCTATAGAACATATTTACATGCATGACGTATCATTTTTAAGCAAGAATGACATGTATATGCAGTAACATGCATAATTAAATATATATGCATATAAACTAGGTAAAAATGAAACAACACACACGTCAATACTGGCAAGTATAAGAGTGATACTGGAAGATACAAGAGTTACAAGACATGTCCACGTATACGAGTTTATATTTCCAAGTAAGAATAATATGTATAAGTAATAATATGTATAAATAAACATGTGTGCATGTATGTCATGTTTTGAATCAAGTAGTATTATATATGAATATGGCATGTATGCCTAAATATGAGCTAAGGCAAATTTGAATTCACCATTTATATGTAATAACAAGAGTGATTGAGAACATGTATGCATGGGTATTATATCACAAATCAAGAGATACATACGTGGATATAACATATATGCATATATTGCTGCAACTTAGTGGATATGTCAGATTTATAGTCTTGTGTGACTAGCATAAAATGAAATTAGAGACTAATATTTGATATAGTTGTAAAGAATTCAATTATCTTTCTAATGAATATTAAATGGGCTCAATGGAATTTTAGGGCAAAAGTTATGGTTATTATATACATGCTTCTACTGCTATGGACTCTGTACAACTATGACTTTCATATTTAATTTGATAAAGATAACATTTAATTTACAGTCTAAGATTTTAGTTATTCCATATAATTCAATTAACGTTCTAATAAAACTTGAATAAACTCAATTGAAGTTTTAGAGCAAAAATTATGGTTATTTTACCATGAACATGGTGCTGCTTAATGGCAGACCTGGTACAACAAAATTGGGTGAATTTCCATATTATTTTTGGTTAGGTAAATGGCTGAATTAAAATCCACTATAGCCGAATGAATTGTAGCTTATTGAATCAACTTTCTAATGTCACTGGAATGAACTCAATTAGAGTTAGGATGCTATAGTAATGGAGCTCTAAAAGAGGCTGCTACGTATGTATGGTCTGCGACATGATTTGTGTATGTGTAACATGTACGGTGTGATACATACAATAAAAGTCAAGATAAATACAATTTAGAGCAACTCAAATCTTGGACCTAGATTAATACTACTTCAAATATCATATTTGAGGAGATTTAATTAAAAAATTTTAAATTTAAAAGATTAGAGAGTGTATTCATGCCTCCTGTTGAGTTAAAATCGAAAATGATTTAATATTAATGTGATTACTCCTAAAAAATAGAGAAATTCCCTAATAATCACTCTAGCCAACAAGGGTAGGTGCTGAAGATTATTTTCTCATATTGGTGGTGAAGTTTGGAGTTAATTTGAAGAGATTAAACTAAAAAACAAATCTTTCTTGGCCATATGTGATTTTTTAGTTCATTATTAGACTAAATATTTAAAGATTTATTTATGAAAAATAGAAAAAGAATTAGAGTTAAAAACCTTAAGAGAAAATGAAGAAGAATTCGAGAGGAAGAAGCTTGATTTTTCTAGATTTTTCTGAATTTATTTTTTGAGTCAAACTGTTGGTGGAAAATAGGTGTGCAACCATGTTTAAAATACTTAAATTTTGTCTTATTTACAAAATTACCATTAGGTCAATTTCAAATCAAATTTTAATTTTGTCGTTAAAGGCTGCAAGGCTTCTAGAGATAAATTTGGATTTGGTGTAAAGATAAAATTGGAATTCATAATTTAATTTGTTTATATTAATCGGCTATTTGCTAAAAAATTAACTAATCCAAAATAATTTAAGAAAAATATGAAAATAAATCCAATATAATAAGATAAGAGGTCATTGCTCTGCAGAATTTGAAATTGAAAAATAGATTGAAAGATATAGCTCAATCTACTTAGTATTTTTCTATATCATCATCCAGGCTCCCGAGTTGATATGGATGATACGGTCAATATCAGTACAATAGAGAAAATCATTCATTTGAGGTCAAAATCTCAACCAATTAATGTAAAATTTTGATGAAAATCTTAAAATATACTCTTAAAATAGAATACAAAATTATATTATGATTCATAGGGATTTGCTATAAATTTTACTCAATATAGTACATGATTCATGCACCAGATTAATACCGGTGTAGCAAAAAAAATCTTTAATCTGAGCTTGAATTGTCAAGAGATTAATATAAAACTTTTATGAGAGTGTAAAAACATAATTCTAAATAGAATACAAAACTTTTTTGTGATCCGTAATTAGTTGATACAATTTCTACTTAATATATTATACTGCTCATACACCGAACAAATACCAGTTTAGCTAAGAAAAATCTTTAGTTTAAGATAGAGATGTAATATAATTAATGTAAAATTTTTATAAGTGTGTCTAAACATACTCCTAAATCTACATACAAAATTTTATAGTGATCCATAATAATTTAATACAATATCTTCTTAATATAGTACACAATGCATGTATCGGACTAATACCGGTACAATTGAGAAAAATATTTCATTTGAGACCAAAATGTCAACTAATTAATGTGATATTTTTATGAGAGTGTCAAAATCTACTTCTCAAATTGAATATAAAATTTTATGGTGATCCATACTAATTTGGTTCAATTTCTATTTAATATAGTACAAATCTCTCGTACCAAAAACATGCCGGTGTATCTAAAATAAATCTTTAGTTTGAGGTAGAAAGATTGAGCAATTAGTGTGAAATTTTTTATGAGAGTGTTAAAATGAACTCATAAAATAGAATACAAAATTACATAATAATCCATGATTGTTCGATAAAATTTCAATATACTACACAGCTCACGCACCAGACTAACATTGGTGCTGTTAAAAAAATCTATAGTTTGAGGTTGAAATATCAAGCAATTAATATGAAATTTGCATGAGTGTCAAAACTGAATCTTAATACAGAACATAAAATTTTATAGGGATCCATAATGATTAGTATAATACCTAATCAACATATTACGCAACTCACACACTAGACTGATACCAGTATAGCTGAGATTTTTTTTAGTTTGAGTTCAAAATCTTAACCAATTAATTTAACATTTTTATGACAATTTCAAAATAAACTATCAAAACTGAATATAAAATTTTATAGTAATCCATGGTGGTTTGATACAATTTCTACTCAATTAGTACATAACTCACACACCAGACTTATTCTGGTGTACCTGAGAAAATTTTTCTCTTTGAGATCAAAATCTAAACCAATTAAAGTAAAATTTTTAAGAGAGTGTCAAATCATACTCTTAAAATATAATACAAAATTTTATAGTGATTCATAATGATTTGATATAATATCTACTCAATATAGTGTACAACTCATGCCTAAAACTAATATTAGTGCAACTGCGAAATATATTTAATTTTAGATTGAAACGTCAAGAAATAAATTTGAAATTATTAAATGAGTATCAAAACATACTTCTAAAATAGAATACAAAATTTCATAGTGGCACATTGTGGTTTGACACAATTTCTACTAAAAAATGTATACAACTTATGCATCGGACTAGTACAATTGCAACTGAGAAAAATGACTAGTTTACAGTCAAAATGTCATGAAATTAATGTGAAATTTTTATATGAATGTCAAAATATACTCCTCAAATAGATTTTATATGAATGTCAAAATATACTCCTCAAATAGAATAAAAAGTTTTATATTTATCCATGATGATATAATATGATTTCCATTTAATCTAGTACATAGCTGGCACACCAAACTGAATGTAGTTGAGAAAATTTTTTAGTTTGAGATCGAAATGTCAAGCAATTAATGTAAATTTTTCATAAGCATGTTAAAAAATACTCCTAAAATAGATACAAAATTTTATAGTGATTTATGATGATTTGATATAATATCTATCTAATATAGTATACATCTCACATGCTAAACTAATGTCAGTGGAACTGTGAAAGTTTTTAGTTTGAGTTCAAAATATTAAACAATTAATGTGAAATTTTCATGAGTATGAAAACCTACTCTTGAAAAATAATATAAAATTTTATAGTGATCTATGATAATTTGATATAATGTCCTCTAAAGAAATTATGCAACCTACGTACCGGATAAATATTGGTGCAACTGAGAAAAGTTTTTAGTTTGAGACCAAAATGTCAACCAATTAATATGAAATTTTTATGAGAGTGTCAAAAAATACTCCTAAAATAGAATACAAAATTTTATGATGATCGATGGTTATTTGATACAATTTTTACTCAATATAGTATACAACTCATGTACCGAACTGATGCTAGTGCAGCTTAAAATAATATTTAGTTTGAGGTCAAAATCTCAACTAATTAATGTGAAAATTTTATGTGAGTATCAAAAAATATTCTTAAAACATAATACAATGCTTTATAGTGATTCATGGTAGATTGATACAATTTCTACTCAATATATACTCAATATAGTACACAGCTCACGCATCAGACTAATATCATTGCAGTTGAGAAAAATATGAAAATTTTATGCGAGTATCAAAACATATTCTTAAAACATAATACAATGATTTATAGTGATCCAAGGTGGATTGATACAATTTCTACTCAATATATACTCAATATAATGCACAACTCACACATCAAACTAATATCGTTGTAGTTGAGAAGAATCTTTACTTTAAAATTAAAATCTAAACTGATTAATGTGAAATTTTTATAATAGTGTGAAACATACTCCTAATATAGAATATAAAATTTTATTATGATTCATGATGATTTGATCAAATTCTACTCAATATAGTGTACATATCATGTAGCAGACTAATTCCATGTCGCTACGAAAAATTTTTACTTTGAGGTCAAAATATCATAAATTTAGTTTAAAATTTCTATTGAAGTGTCAAATTATATTCTTAAAATGGAATACAAAATTTTATAGTGATCCATTGTAGTGTGATAGAATTTCTACTCAACAAAGTAAACAGTTCATGCACGCAACTAATATTGGTGCAGTTGAAATAATTATTTAGCTTACAGTCGAAATTCCAAGAAATTAATGTGAAATTTTTAGTAAGTGTCAAAACATACTCCTCAAATAGAATAAAATTTTTTATAGTTATTTATGATTATTTTGTGCGATTTCCAATCAATATAGTATACAACTGACGCACCACGCAGATACCAATGTAGCTTCAAAAAGATCTTTAGTGTGAGGTCAAATTGTCAAAAAGTTAATATAAAATTTTTATAAGAATTAAAAAACATACTCCTAAAATAGAATACAAAATTTATAGTGATCCATAATGATTTGAAATAATATTTACTCAATATAGTACACAACTCACGTGCTAGACTGATACCGATGCAGCTATGAAAATCTTTAGTTTGAGTTTGAAATGTCAAGAAATTAATGTAAAATTCTTATGAGTGTGAAAATATACTTTTGAAATAGAATTCCAAATTTTATCGTGATCTATAATGATTTGTTGTAGTATATTCTCAATAAATTGCACATCCTATGTACCGAGTAGATACAGGTACAACTGAGAAAAGTTTTTAGTTTGAGATGAAAATGTCAACTAATTAATATAAAACTTTTATGATAGTGTTAAAATATACTTATAAAATATATTACAAAATTTTTTGATGATAGATGACGATTTGATATAATTTCTACTCAATATAGTACACAGCTCACTCACCGGGTTAATAATGGTGCAGTTGAGAAAAATATTTAGTTTAAAGTCAAAATCTCAACCAATTAAAATATATTCCTAAAATATAATACAATGCTTTATAGTGATTCATGGTGGATTGATATAATTTTGACTTATTATAATATACAAGTCATGTGCTCGACTAATGCCAATGCAGCTATTAAAAATCTTTAGTTTGAGTCTGAAATGTCAAGCAATTGATGTAAAATTTTTATGACTCTTAAAACATACTCCTGAAATAGAATACCAAATTTTTTAGTGATCTATGATAATTTGATGCAATATCTTCTCAGTTAATTACATAGCCCATGTACCGGATAAATACCGGTACAGTTGAGAAAATTTTTAGTTTGAGACCAAAATATCAATTAATTAATGTAAAATTTTTATAAGAGTGTCAAAACATACTCCTAAAATAGAATAAAAATTATAGATGGTGATTTGGTACAATTTATGCTCAATATAGTATACAACTCATGCAACAAATTAATACAAGTGCAGCTGAGGAAAATTTTTAGTTTGAGATCAAAATCTTAACCAATTAATGTAAAAATTTTATGAGAGTATCAAAATATATTTCTTAAATAGAACACAAAATTTCATTATGATCTATAATTATTTGAAACAATTTCTATTCAATATATTATACAACTTATGCACCGGACTAATAACAGTGCAGCTGAAAAAAGCTTTAGTCTGAGATCAAAATCTTAACCAATTAATATAAATTTTTATGAGAGTATAAAAATATACCCTTAAAATATAATATATAATTCTATAATGATCGTGATGATTTGTATAATATCTTCTCAATATAGTAGATAGTTCACGTACTAGACTTGTATAAGTGCAACTGAGAAAAATCATACTTAAAGATCGAAATATTAAGAAATTAATGTGAAATTTATATAATAGTGTCAAAATATACTCCTAAAATAGAATGCAAAATTTCTTAGTGATTCATGGGGATTTGATACAATTTAAACTTAATATCATATACCACTCAAACATAGGACTAATACTGGTATTGCTGAGAAAAATCTTCAATCTGAGCTGAATTGTTAAGAAATTAAAGTGAAATTATTATGAGAATGTCAAAATATACACCTAAAATAGAATGTAAAGGTTTTTAGTGATTCATGGTTATTTGATACAATTTTTACCCAATATAATACACAGCTCACGCACCGGATTGATACCAGTGCAGCTGAAAAAAATTATGTTTGAGGTTGAAATATGAAGAAATTAGTGTAAAACTTTTATGAGATTGTCAAAAAATACTGCTGAAATAGAATACAAAAATTTTATAGTAATCCATAGTGGTTTGATATAATTTCTATACAAAATTTATAATGAGTTATGATGATTTGATATAATATCTACTTAATAAATAACACAGTCACGCACAAAACAGATACCGGTGCAGCTGAGAAAAAATTTTAGTTTGAAATTAAAATATCAAGCATTTATGTGAAATTTTTATGAGAGTGTCAAAACATACTCTTAAAATAGAATACAAAATTTGATAGTGATCCATATTGATTTGACACAATATCTACTCATTATAGTACACAGCTCACATACTAGATTAATACTAGTACAATTAAGAAAAATATTTAGTTTGAGATTGAAATGTCAAATGCTTAATGTAAAATTTTTATAAGAGTGTAAAACCATATTCCTGAAATAGAATGCAAAATTTTGTATTGATTTATGATAATTTGATACAATATTTACTCAATAAATTACATAGCTCATGTATCAGACACATGCTAGTACAGCTAAGAAAAGTTTTTAGCTTGAGACCAAAATGTCAACCAATTAATGTAAAATTTTTATGAGAGTATAAAACAATACTCCTAAAATAGAATATAAATATTATTGCAATCCATAATAATTTGAAGCAGTTTTTATTGAATATATTATACAGCTCATACACTAGATTAAAACTAATGCAGTTGAGAAAAATATTTAGTTTAAGGTTAAAATCTCAACCAAATAATGTGAATTTTTTATGAGAGAGTCAAACCATACTCCTAAAATGTAATATAAATTTTTATAGTAACTCATAATGATATGGTACAATATCTATTCAATATAGTACATAGCTAACGTACTAGACTTAAACCAGTGTAACTGAGAAAAATCATTAACTTGAGGTCAAAATCTAAACTAATTAATATAAAATTTTTGTGAGAGTGTAAAAGTATAATCTTAAAACAGAATACAAAATTATATAGTAATTCATAGTGTTTTGTTATAATTTCTACTAAATCTAGTATATAACTCATGTGCTAGACTCAAACAGGTGTAGCTGAGAAAAATTATTAATCTGAGTGCAAAATGTCAAACAATTAATATAAATTTTTTTGACAGTATCAAAGCATACTCCTAAAACAAAATAAAATTTTTTGTTATGATCCATGATTATTTGATATAATTTATATTCAATATAATATATAGCTCACGCATGGACTAATGCTAGTGCAGCTGAGAAAATTTTTAGTTTAAGATTAAAATCTTAGCCAATTAATGTGAAACCTTTATGAGAGTGTCAAAGTATACTCCTAAAGATACATACAAGATTTTATAGTGATTCATGAAGATTTACTCAAATTATTATACAACTCACATACTAGACTTATACCGGTGCAATAAAGAAACTTTTTTAGTTTGAGGTCAAAATATCAAGAAATTAATGTAAATTTTTATGGAAGTGTCAAAACATACTTCTAAAATAGAATAAAAAATTCTATAGCGATCCATGATAGTTTAATACAATTTCTACTCAATATAATATAAGCATCATGCAGCGGACTAATAGCGGTATAGCAGAGAAAATTTTTTAGTTTGGGATTAAAATGCCAAGAAATTACTTTAAATTTTTGTGTGAATATCATAACATACTACTAAATTGTAATACAAAATTTTATAATGATCCATAGTGGTTTTATATAATTTCTATTCATCAAATTGTACAGCTCACGCACTGAACTAATACAGATGCAACTTAGAAAATTTTTTAGTTTAAAGATAAAATGTCAAGAAATTAATGTGAAATTTATATGAGAGTGTCAAAATATTCTCCTAAAATACAATACAAAATTTTATTGTGATCCATAATGATTTAAAATAATTTCTACTCAATATATTATACAGCTCACGTACCAAACTAATATCGGTGCAATTAAGAAAATTTTTTAGTTTGAGATTAAAATTTCAACCAATTAATATAATTTTTTTATTAAAGTGTCAAAACATACTTCTAAAACATAATACAAAATATTATAGCGATTAATGATTATTTGGTATAATATTTACTTAATATAGTACACAACTAGTGGACTTTGTACAACTAAAAAATATTTTTAGTTTGAGACCAAAATCTCAAATAATTAATATGACATTTTGATGAGAGTATTAAAATATATTCATAAAATAATACAAAATTTTACTATGATTCATGATAATTTGATGTAATTTTTACTCATTATATCATATAACTCATGTATCAAACTAATAGTGTGTTGCTAAAAAAAAATCTATAATCTGAGCTCAAAATGTTAAGAAATTAATGTAAAATTTTAATTAGAGTGTCAAAACATGATTCTAAAAGATACAATATGTTGTGGTGATCCATAATTAGTTGATACAATTTCTATTCAATATAGTATACAACTCATGCACCGAACTGATACCAGTTCAGCTAAGAAAAATCTTCAATTTGAAATCAAAATATAAAGCAATTAATGTGAAATATTCATGAGAGTATCTAAATATACTCCTAAAACTAAGTATAAATTTTTATAGTGATCCACGATGATTTAATACAATATCTAATTAATATAGTATATAGCTCACGTACCGGATTGATGCGAGTGCAGCTAAGAAAAAGTTTTCGTTTGAGTCAAAAATATCAACTAATTAATGTGATATTCTTATATGACTATCAAAATATACTCCTAAAATATAATACATAATTTTATGGTGATCCATATTAGTTTGATACAATTTTTACTCAACATAGTAAATAACTCATGCCCCAAACTAATACCGGCACAACTTAGATAAATCTTAAGTTTGAGGTAAAAATGTTAAGAAATTAATTTAAAATTCTTATGAGAGTGTAAGAACATAATCATAAAATTGAGTACAAAATTTTATAGTGATCCATGATTAATTTGTAGAATTTCGACTCAATATAGTTCACAGCTCACGTACCGGACTTATATCAGTTCAGCTGATAAAAATCTTTAATTTTAGGTCAAAATTTTAAGAAATTAGTGAAATTTATATGAGAGTGTCAAAACATACTCCGAAAATAGAATACAAAATTTTATAATGATTCATGGTGGTTTGATATAATTTCTACCCAATATAAAACACACCTCAATCACAGGAATAATACCATTATAGCTGAGAAATGTGTTTAGTTTGAAGTCAAAATCTCAAATAATTGATGTAAATTTTTTATAGAAGTGTCAAAACATAATTCTAAAATAGAATACAAAATTATATAAGTATCTATGGTAGTTTGATACAAATTCTACTCAATATAGTGAAATTTTTATGTGATATCAAAATATACTTCTAAAACAGAATATAAAATTTTATATTGATCAATGATGGTTTGATACAATTTCTACTCAACAAAGTACATAACTCATGCACTTGACTAGTACAGTTGCTGTTAAG
This sequence comes from Dracaena cambodiana, assembly GCA_036321105.1. Taxonomy (NCBI): domain Eukaryota; kingdom Viridiplantae; phylum Streptophyta; class Magnoliopsida; order Asparagales; family Asparagaceae; genus Dracaena; species Dracaena cambodiana. The sequence goes on along the minus strand of JAYEPQ010000020.1, from coordinate 21,309,344 downwards.
AAAAATTTTTAGTTTAAAGTTGAAATGTCAATAAATTAATATAAAATTTTTATGAGAGTGTCAAAACATACTCCTAAAATAGAATATAAAGTTTTATAGTGATCAATAATAATTTGATATAATTTCTGTTTAATATAGTACTTAGCTTGCGCAACAGACTTATACCGATGCAACTTAGGAATTTTATTAGTTTGAGATCGAAATGTCAAGTAACTAATGTAATTTTTTTATGAGAGTGTTAAAATATACTCCTAAAATAGAATACAAAATCCATATTGGTTTAACACAATATCTATTCAATATAGTATACAACTTACGTAAATAACTGATACTAATGAAGTTGAGAAAAATATTTAGTTTGAGGTCGAAATTTCAAGAAATTAATGTGAAAGTTTTATGAGAGTGACAAATTACAAAATTTTATAACGATCTATGATATTTTGATATAATATCTACTTAATAAATTACAAAGCCCACGTACCGGATAGATACCAGTGCTACTGAAAAATTCTTTAATTTGAGACTAAAATGTCAAGCAATTAATGTGAAATTTTTATGAATCAAAACATAATCCAAAATAGGATACGAAATTGATAGTAATCAATGTTGATATTACACAATATCTACTCAATATAGTTCAAAGTTTATGTACTAGACTAATACTGGTGCAACTGAGAAAAATATTAGTTTGGGATCGAAATGTCAAGAAACTAATTTGAAATTTTTATGAGATTGACAAAACATATTCCTAAAACAGAATATTTGACACCTCAAATTACACAGGTAGGGCCAAGTGCATTTACCAATAATGGGTAGGGTATCACTGGCGGGCACTCTCAATACAGAAGTGCATGAGGTCATCTTTTTTCTTTTTCAAACAATCACAGGTAAGAGATATGGAAGCATGAATACCGGATATAAACCACAAGTCTAAATCTATCTGTAACAATATCACATGCAAGAGTATAGCAATATCTAAAAATAAGTATACTGGAATAATAAACAATATATATACAAAAACTAGCTAATGTATAGTCAAGTACAGTATCAAAATATAGTAACATAAGTATTGAACATGTACATGAGTGTCCAGATATCACGGAGAGAACTAGAAAATAGGATACATATACACATACAAGCCAAAATGATAAATACATAAAAAGGATGAAAATTTTACAGGAAGCTGGCTACTGGCACTAAGCTTACTCCTGCAAATGAGGATCCTCGAGGGATTGGTCCTCCACCTTTGCTACCGATGTCTCGAATGGTAGATCTGGGGTGTGATAATCTCAAATATCAGAACCTAAGGAAGAATATAAATCCAAGCTCGTGCAATTCCATGAGAACCATAAAAGAATCTGTATGAGACATGCTTGTAAGAAACTATAAGAGGTATGCGTATGAATCTTAAAGTATACTAAGTATAATATGAAACATGATGTACATGGTATATATAGTATAACATGATTAAGAAAGAAGGTATTCCAAATATAGCAAAAATCATATGGTACATGGTATGCATAATATAAGATGAATCATGTAGTATATGTGATCAAGCAGCAAGATATGCCAAATATAATAAAAAATCATGTGATACATGGCATGCATAAGAAAACATGATCAAGCAAGTATAATACTCTATCAAGTAATGTCGGATTCTAGAAGTGACCGATAGAGGATTCTAGAGGTGACTCACAGGGATTTAAGTGGTGATCCCTATTTTTTGTGTGGCATTTTGTCCCGTATAATACTTAGTTCTATGTCGCACTTAGTTGCATACACTTATACTTGGTATCTAGCTAAGAGGAGATGTTGGATTCTAGAGGTGACTCCATGGACTTTAGAGGTGTCTCCCATGGATTCAAGAGATAGCTGGTACCTTCTGTGTGGTATTTTGTTCCGTGTAGCACTTAGTTCCATATAATTTTAATATCGGATTCTAGAAATTATTCCTGGATTCTAGTGGTATCTCCCATGAATTCAAGAGGTAGCTCTCACGTTCTGTGTGGTAGTTTTCTTCATATAGTACATAGTTCCATGTGGCACTTAGTTCCGCACATTTTCAGCGTCGGATTCTAGAGGTGAGCTCATAGATTCTAGATGTAGCTCACACGGATTCAATAGGTGTCCCTCACTATTTGTGTAGCACTTTGTTCCAATAATACTTAGTTCCATATGACACTTAGTTCCACACCAGATATGCATTAATAGCATGGGAGTATGAGATGATATGCGTTGATCCTGGCAACCACAAGAGTTACAAAACATGTTTACATGCATGATGTATTATTTCTAAGTAAAAATAACATGTACAAATAGTAACATGCATAATTAAACATATGTGCATGAAGCCACATGAAGATAAGCAACACACGTCAATACTAGTAAGTATAAGAGTAATACTGACATGTGCAAGAGTAACCAGGCATGTCCACGTGCACGTGTTTACATTTCCAAAAATAATAATATGTATAAGTAATAGCAAGTATAAATAAAAATGTGAACATGTATGTCATGTTTTGAATCAAATAATATATGCACGAACATGGCATGTATACCAAAAAATGAGCTATGGCAGATCTAAATTCAAAATATACATGTAATAATAAGAGTGATTGAATATGTGTACATGGGTACCATCTCACAAATCAAGAGATACATGCACGTATATAATATGCATGCCTATATTGTTGCAACTTAGTAGACATGTCAGATTTACAGTCTTGTTTGGCTAGTGCAAAATGAAATTAGAGGCTTAGATTTGGTACAATTGTAGAAAATTCAATTTTTTTTCTAATGAATCTTAAATGGACTCAATTGGACTTCTAGAGAAAAAGTTATAATTATTTTACTATGAATATGCTACTGCTGCTATGGACCTGGTATAGTTATGACTTTCATATTTAATTTGACAAATACAATATTAAATTTATAGTCTAAGATTTTAATCATTTCCATATAATTTAATTAACTTTCTAATGGAACTTTAATGAGCTCAATTAATATTCTAGAGCAAAGAATTATGGTTATTTTACCATGGGTATGGTGCTGCTTAATTGTAGACCTGGTGTAGCAGTATTGGGTGAATTTTCATGTTATTTTTGGCTAGGTAAATTGCTAAATTAGCATCTACTGTAGTTAAATAAATTGTAACTTAGTGAATCAATTTCTAATAGAACTAGAATAAGCTCAATCGGAGTTAGAATGTAATAGTTATGGTAGCTCTAAAATAGGTTGCTGCATATATATGGTCTGGGACACGATTTGTCCACATGTAACATGCACGGTGTGATACATACTATAAAACTCAAGAAAAATATAATTTAGAGCATGTAAAAACTTAAAATTGGATTAATACTACTTCAAAAATCATATTTGAGTAGATTTAATTAAAAAATCACAAGTTTAAAAAATTTGAGAGTGTATACTTGGCTCTTATTGAATCAAAATAAAAAATGAACCGATATTGATGTGATTGCTCCTCAAAAGTGAAATTTTTTTCCAAGAATCACTCTATAGAACAAAGGTAGGTGCTGGAGATTGTTTCTCCACGTCAGTGGTGAAGTTTGGAGTTGATTTGAAAAGATTAAACTGATCAAGAACAAAGTTTTCTTGGCCATATAGTGCTTGTTTAGTCCATTATCAGACTGAATATTTTGCAATTTATTTGAGAAAAATATAAAATGATTTAGTGTTCAAGGTCTAAGAGAAAATGAAGAGAAACTCGAGAGGAACAACCTTGTTTTTTTTTTTTCAGATTTTTCTGAATTTATTTGATGGGTCAAACTGTTGCTGGAAAATAAGTATACAACCATATTAAAAACTCTTAAATTTTATCCTATTTATAAATTTGCTATTGGATCAATTTCAACTTAAATTTGATCAATGAAGGCTGCAAGACTTCTGGAGATATATTTGGAGTTTGGTGTAAATGTAAAATTAGAGATCTTGATTTAATTTGATTATTTTAATTGGGTATTTGCCTAAAAATTGATCGATGTAGAATAACTCAAGAAAAATATGATAAAAATCCAAAATAATAATATAAGAGGTCACCACTCTGCGAAATTTGAAATTGAAGACTAGATTGTAAAATATAGCTCAATCTACTCAGTATTTGCCTGTATTAGCATTCAAGCTCCCGAGCTAAAACAAATGATATAGAATACATTGATATAAGAGGCTTAACAATTAGGATTGTTACAGAATACTAAATTTTATAGTGATTCATGATGATTTGATATAATATCTACTCAATAAATTACATAACCCACGTATTGGGCAAATAATAGCACCATTGAGAAAAGTCTTTAGTTTGAAACCAATATATCAACCAATTAATCTAAAACTTTCATGAGAGCATCAAAAAATACTCCTAAAATAAAATAAAATTATTTTTGTGATCCATAATTATTTGAAACAATTTCTACCGAATATATTACATAGCTCACGCACTAGATAAAAACCGATGCAATTGATAAAAATATTTAGTTCAAGTTTAAAATATAAACCAATTAATGTGAAATTTTGATTAGAGTGTTAAAATATACTCCTAAACTATAATGCAAAATTTTATAGTGGTCCATAATAATATGACACAATATCTAGTCAATATAGTATACAACTATTATACTAGACTAAAACCGGTGCAGCTAAGAAAAATCATTAGTTTGAGGTCAAAATCTAAACCAAGTAATATGAAATTTTTGTGAGAGTGTCTAAATATATTTCTAAAATAAAATACAAAATTTTATACTGATTCATAATAATTTGATATAATTTCTATTTAATCTAGTACGTAACTTACTCACTGTACTCATACCGATATAACTAAGAAAAATCTTTATCTGAACATGAAATATCAATAAATTAATATGAAAGTTTTTTGAGAGTGTCAAAACATACTCTTAAAACATAATACAATTTTTTTTTGGTTATCCATGGTTATTTGATACAAGTTCTACTCAATATAATACATAGCTTGCGCACGGACTAATATTGGTGTAGCTGAGAAAATCTTTAGTTTATGGTAAATATCCAAACTAATTAATATGAATTTTTTATGAGTGTGTAAAAACATACTCCTAAAAGTTAATAAATTTTTTTATAGTGAACCATTAAGATTTGATACAACATCTACTCAACTTAGTTTACAACTCACACACTAGATTTATACCGATGCTGCTGAGAAATTTTTTTAATTTGAGATCAAAATGTCAAGCAATGTGAAATATTTATGGGATTGTTAAAACATGCTTCTAAAATTCAATTCAAAATTCTATAGTGATTTATGATAGTTTGATATAATTTCTGCTCAATATAGCATATGGCTCATGCAGCTAATTGATACCGGTGTAGTTCAGAAAATTTTTAGTTTGAGGTCGAAATGATTGAGAAATTAAGATAAAATTTTTATGTGAGTATCAAAACATACTGCTAAAATGGAATACAAAATTTTATAATGATTCATAATATTTTGAATCAATATCTACTCAATATATTATATAGCTCACGCACCGGACATACCAGTGCAGCTAAGAAAACTCTTTAGTATAAGGTCAAAATCACAACTAATTATTATGAAATTTTTATGAGAGTATTAAAACATACTCCAAAAATATAATATAAAATTTTATAGTGATCTATGATTAATTGTTATAATATCTACTCAATATAGTATATAGCTAACGTAGCTGACTAATACCAGAATAGCTGAAAAAATTATTAATTTGAGGTAAAATCTCAACCAATTAATGTGAAGTTTTAATAAGAGTCTTAAAACATACCTAAAAAATATAATACAAAATTTTATTTTGATTCGTGGGGATCAATATAATTTTTACTCAATATAGTAGACAACTCCTGCACAGACTATTACTTTTGTAGCTGAAAAAATCTTTAATCCGAGCTCAAAATGTCAAGAAATTAATATAAAATTTTAATGAGAGTGTCAAAACATATTAATAAAATAGAATATAAAATTTTGTGGTGATCTATGGTTAGTTGATACAATTTTTGTTCAATATAGTACACAACTCACGTACTAGACAAATACCAGTTAAGCTGAGAAAAATTTTTAGTTTAAGATTGAAATGGGAAGCAATTAATGTGAAATTTTTATGAGTGTATCTAAATATACTTCTAAGACTATATACAAAATTTTATAGTGATTCATAATATTTTGATATAATATCTATTTAATATAGTATGCAGCTCACGTACCGGAATAATACCGGTACAATTTAGAAAAATCTTTTATTTGAGGCCAAAAATATTAATCAATTAATGTAATATTTTTATGAGAGTGTCAAAATATACACCTAAAATTGAATGCATAATTTTATGTTGATCTATACTGATTTGGTATAATTTCTACTCAATATAATACATATCTCATGTGCCAAATTTATACCAATGCATCTAAAATAAGTCGTTAGTTTGAGGTAGAAATGTTAGGCAATTAGTGTGAAATTAATATGAGAGTGTAAAATTGAACTCGTAAAACAAAATACAAAATTATATGGTAATCCATGATTATTCGATACAATTTCTACTCAATATACTACACAGTTTACGCATCAAACTAATACCAATGCAGTTGAGAAAAATCTATAGTTTGAGGTCAAAATTTAAGCAATTAATATGAAATTTGTTTGAGAGTACAAAACCTAATTCTAAGATAAAATACAAAATTTTATAGTGATCCATAATGATTTAGCACAACACCTAATCAATATAGTACGCAACTCACACGCTAGACTAACACTAGTATAGCTGAGAAAAGTTTTTAGTTTGGGGTCAAAATCTTAACCAATTAATGTAAAATTTTTATGAGAACATAAAAATAAATTATAAAATAGAATATAAAATTTTTTAGTAATCCATGATAGTTTGATATAATTTCTAGTCAATATAGTATAAAACTCACACATCAAACTTGTACTGGTACACCTGAGAAAATTCTTCTCTTTGAGCTCAAAATCAAAACAATTAAATTGAAATTCTTAAGAAAGTGTAAAAACATTCTCCTAAAATATGATATAAAATTTTATAGTGATTCATAATGATTTTACACAATCTACTCAATATAGTACACAGCTCACGCCTCGGACTTATATCAGTGCAACTGCAAAATATCTTTAATTTGTGGTCAAAATATCAAGAAATTAATTTAAAATTTTTATATGAGTATCAAAACATACTTCTAAAATAGAATATAAAATTTTATAGATACATTGTAGTTTGACACAATTTTTACTCAATAAAATACACAGCTCATGCACCAGACTTGTATATGTAGCTGAGAAAAATGACTAGTTTACAGTAAAAACATATGTCAAGAAATTAATGTGAAATTTTTATGAGAGTGTCAAAATATACTCCTCAAATAGAATAAAAAGTTTTATAGTTATCCATTATGATTTGATACAACCATTTAATATATTACACAGCTGGTGCACCAGACAAATTTCAGTGTAGCTGAGAAAAATATTTAGTGTGAGATTGAAATGTTAAGCAATTAATGTAAAATTTTTATAAGCATGTCAAAACATACTCCTAAAAAGAAAACAAAATTTTATAATGATTCATAATGATTTGACACAATATTCACCTAATATAGTATACAGTTCATGTGCTAGACTGATACCGGTGCAGCTGTGAAAATTCTTTAGTTTGAGTTAGAAATATCATGCAATTAATGCAAAAATTTTATGAGTGTTCCTGAAATAGAATATATAGTGATATATGATGATTTGATAAAATATTCTCTAAATAAAATATGCAACCCATGTACCGGACAGATACCAGTACAACTAAGAAAAGCCTTTAGTTTGAGACCAAAATGTCTACTAATTAATATAAAACTTTTATGAGAGTGTCAAAAAACGTACTCATAAAACATAATACAAAATTTTATGATGATCGATGGTGATTTAATAAAATTTTCACTCAATATAATATACAGCTCATGCACCGTACTAATGCCAGTGCAAAGAAGAAAATATTTAGTTTGGGGTCAAATCTCAACCAATTAATGTGAAATATTTATAAAAGTGCCAAAATATATTCCTAAAACATAATACAATGCTTTATATTAATTCATGGTGGATTGATACAATTTCTACTCAATATAGTACAAAGCTCACACACCGGACTAATACCGGTGCAGTTGAGAAAATTTTTAGTTTGAAATTAAAATCTAAACCAATTATTGTGAAATTTAGAATAGTGTCAAAACATACACCTAAGATAGAGTACAAAATTTTGTAGTGATTAATAAAAATTTGATGCAAATTCTACTCAATATAATATATATCTCACGTAGCAGATTGATATAGTGTAGCTATGAAAAAATTTTAGTTTGAGAACGAAATGTTAAAAAATTAGTTTGAATTTTTATATGAGTATCAAAATATACTCTTAAAATAGAATGCAAAATTTTGTAGTGATCCGTTCTGGTGTGACACAATTTCTACTCAATAAAGTACAAATCTCATGCACGCGACTAATACTGGTCCAGCTGAAACAAAATATCTAGCTTACAATCGAATGGTCAAGAAATTAATGTGAAATTTTTATGTGAGTGTAAAAATATACTCCTCAAATAAAACAAAAAATTTCATAGTTATTCGTGATGATTTCCATTCAATGTATTACGCAATTGACACACTATACAGATACTAGTGCAGCTGCAAAAGAATCTTTAGTGTGAGGAAAAAATATCAAGTAATTAATGTAAAGTTTTTATAAATATGATAAAAATACTCCTAAAATACAATACAAAATTTTATAGTGATCTATAATGATTTGACAAAATATCTACTCAATATAGTATACATCTCACATGCTAGACTGGTACGGTGCAGCTGTGAAAAATCTTAGTTTGAGTTTGAAATGTTAAGAAATTAATTAAAAATTTTATGAGTGTAAAAACATACTTTTGAAATAGAATTTCAAATTTTATAGCGATGTATGATGATTTGATACAGTATATTCTCAACAAATTACACAACCCACATACCAAACAGATCCATGTGCAGCTGAGAATTTTTTTTAGTTTGAGATGAAAATATCAACCAATTAATGTGAAATTTTTATGAGAGTCAAAACATACTCATAATATAGAATACAAAATTTTATAATGATAGATGGTGATTTGATACAATTTCTATTCAATATAGTATACAACTCACTCACCGAGCTAATACCAGTGCAACTGAGAAAATTTTTAATTTGAGATCGAAATCTCAACTAATTAATATGAAAATTTTATGAGAGTATCAAAATATATTTCTAAAATATAATACAATGCTTTATAGTGATCAATTATGGATTGATACAATTTTTACTCAATATAGTACCCAACTTATATGCTAGACTAATACCATTATAGCTGTGAAAATATTTTAGTTTGAGTTCGAAATATCAAGCAACTAATATAAAATTTTTATGAGTATGAAAACATACTCCTAAATTAGAATACAAAATTTTATAGTTATCTATAATGATTTCATATAATATCTTCTCAATTAATTACATAGCCCACATATCGGACAAATATCGGTATAGCTTAGAAAAGTTTTTAGTTTAATACTAAAATTAAGCCAATTAATGTGAAATTCTTATGAGAGTGTCAAATTATACTCATAAAATAGAATTACAAATTTTAATGATGATTTATGGTGATTTGATATAATTTCTACTTAATATAATATATAATCACGTAGGAAACTAATACAGGTGCAGTAGATAAAAATGTTTAGTTTGAGATCGAAATTTCAACCATTAATATGAAAATTTTATGACTGTCAAAATATATTTCTAAAATATAATAAATTTTTTTATTGTGATATATAATAATTTGAAATAATTTCTACTCAATATATTACATAGCTTACACACCGGACTAATACTAGTATAGCTAAAAAAATTTTTAGTATGAGGTTAAAATCTCAACCAATTAATGTAAAATTTTTATGAGAGCATTAAAAAATAATCCTAAAAAATAATACATAATTTGATACTGATCTTGATGATTTGATATAATATATACTCAACATAGTACGCAACTCATGTACTGGACTTATATAAGTGCAGTCGAGAAAAATCATAGTTTGAGATCGAAATCTCAAGAAATTAATGTGAAATTTATATGATAATGTCAAAATATACTCCTAAAATAAAATAAAAAATTTATTATTGTTTCATGCTGATTTGATATAATTTCTACTCAATATTGTGCACAGCTCACGCACCAGACTAATCCCGGTGTAGCAGAGAAAAATATTTAATCTGAGTAAGAACTGTCAAACAATTAATGTGAAATTTTTATGAGAGTGTCAAAACATACATATAAAATAAAATACAAAAGTTTTGTAGTGATTCATAGTTATTTGGTATAATTTTTACTCAACATAGTATATAGTTCACGCCCCAGATTTATACCAGTGCAGCTAAGAAAATTTTTATGTTTGATGTCAAAATGTCAAGAAATTAATGTAAAATATTTATGAGAGTGTAAAAAATACTCCTAAAACATAATACAATATTTTATAGTAATTCATAATGGTTTGATATAATTTCTATTTAATATAACATACAACTCACAAATCGGACTAATATCAATGCAGCTAAGAAAAATCTATAGTTTGAGGTCAAAATGTAAATTATTTAATAAAAAATTTAATGAGAGTGTCAAAATATACTCCTAAAACTGAGTAAAAAATTTTATAGTGATCAATAATGATTTAATACAATATCAACTAATTACAGTATACATATTACACACCGAACTAATATCAGTGTAGCTGTGATAAATCTTTGGTTTGAGACTAAAATGTCAACCAATTAATATGATATATTTATTAAGTGTAAAAATATACTTCTAAAATAGAATATATAATTTTATGGTGATTCATGATGATTACAGTATACAGATTACACACCGAACTAATATCAGTGCAGCTATGATAAATTTTTGGTTTGAAGCTAAAATGTCAACCAATTAATATGATATATTTATTAAAGTATAAAAACATACTTCTAAAATAGAATATTTAATTTTATGGTGATTCATGACAATTTGATACAATGTCTACTCAATACAATAAACAGCTCGTGTTTCGAACTGATGCTGGTGCATCTGAGAATTTTTTTTGTTTGAGGTCAAAATCTAAACTAATTAAAGTAAATTTTTTTATCAAAGTGACAAATAATATTCTTAAAACATAATATAAAATCTAATAGTGATCCATGATGATTTGATACAATTTCTATTCATTATAGTACACAGCTTACGTATTGGACTAATACTACTGCAGCTAAGTAAAATCATCAGTTTGAGGTCAAAATTTCTGCCAATTATTTTGAAACTTTTATTAGAATGTCAGAACATACTTCTAAAATAGAATACAAAATTTTACAGTGATCCATTGTTATTTGATATAATTCCACTCAAAATAATATATATAGTTTACACACTAGATTAATAACGGTGCAACTGAGAAATGTTTTTGTTTGTAGTCAAAATCTCAATGAAATAATGCGAAATTTTTAAGAGAGTATTAAAAATTACTCCTAAAATATAATATAAAATTCTACATTGAGACATAGTAGTTTGATATAATTTCTGCTTAATATAATATACCATTCATGCAGCAGACTATATTGGTGCAACAGAGAAAATCTTTAGTTTAAGGTTGACATGTCAAGAAATTAACATGAAATTTTTATATGAGAATCAAAATATACTCCTAATACGGAATAAAGTTTTTTATAGTAATCCATGATGGTTTAATATAATTTCTACTCAACAAAGTAAACAATTCATGCACTGGATTAATACAGGTGCAGCTGAAAAAATCTTTTGCTTCAAATCGAAATATAAATAAATTAATGTGAATTTTTATAAGAGTATCAAAATATAGACAAAAAATGGAATACAAAATTTTATAGTGATCTAGAATGATTGGATATAATTTCTACTCATTATAATACACATCTCACGCACTGGACTTATACTGGTGCATCTGAGAAAAATTTTTAGTTTGAGATCAAGATGTTAAGCAATTAATGTAATGAGTATCAAAACATACTTCTAAAATAGAATCAATTTTTTTATACTGATCCATGTTGATTTGTTATCATATCTACCAAATATAGTACACAGTTTACGTGCTATATTAATACCAGTGCAACAAAAAAAATATCTTTACTTTGAGATCAAAATGCCAAACAATTAATGTAAAATTTTTATGAGTGTCAAAATATACTACTGAAAAAGAACATAAGATTTTATAGTGATCTATAATGATTTGATAAAATATATACTCAGTAAATTACACAATCCATGTACCGGACAAATACCAGTGCAGCTGAGAAAAATTATTAGTTTGAGCTAAAAATCTCAAGTACTTAATGTAAAATTTATATGATAGTGTCAAAACTTACTCCTTAAAAAATCAAAAATTTTATAGTGATTTGATATAATTTCTACTCAATATATTAAACTGCTCATCTACCAGACTAATATTGGTGTAGCTGAGAAAAATATTTAATCTAAGCTAAAAATGTCATGAAATTAATTTGTAATTTTTATGAGAATACCAAAACATACTTCTAAAATTGAATACTAATTTTGTAGTAATCTATAGTAATTTTGATACAATATTTACTCAATAAAGCACATAGTTCACTTACTGAACTTATACCGGTGCAGCGGAGAAATTTTTTTAAATTGAGGTTGAAATGTAAAAAATTAATATAAATATTTTATGAGAGTATAAAAGAATACTATTAAAACAAAATATAAAATTTTGTTGTGATTCATAGTGATTTGATACAATTTGTATTCAATATAGTATAAGCTCACAAATTGGACTAATATCAATGCAGCAGAGAAAAATCTGTAGTTAAAGGTAGAAATGTAAAGTAATTAATATGAAATTTATATAAGAGTGTCAAAATATACTTCTAAAATTGAAACAAATTTTTATAGTGATTCATATTGATTTGATATAATATCTACTCAATATAGTATACAGACTACGCACTGGACTAATACCAGTCCAGTTGTGATAAATGTTTGGTTTTAAGCCAAAATATCAACCAATTAATTTGCTATTTTTATTATAGTATCAAAATATACTTTTAAAATAGAATACAAATTTTTTTACTGATCTATGATGATTTGATACAATTTTGACTAAATATAATACACAGCTCATGCACCGGGCTGATATTAGTGCACCTGAGAAAATTTTTTGTTTGATATAAAAATCTAAACCAATTAAAGTAAAATATTTATGAGAGTTTCAAAGCATATTTCTAAAATGTAATACATAATTTTATATAATATTCACATAATATATTACATAGCTCACATACCGGACTATTAATACTAGTGCAACTAAGGAAAATCATTAGTTTGAGACTAAAATCTTAATAAATTAATGAGAAAATTTTACTAGAGTGTCAGAGCATACTTATAAAACTAAATACAATACAGCTAAGAAATATCAACCAAATAATATTTATTTTTTATGGGAGTGTAAAAACATGCTCCAAAAAAGAACAAAAAATTCTATAGTGACTCATGGTTGTTTGATACAATTTCTAGTCAAAATTGTATATAGCTCGCGCAGCAGAGTTATACCTGTGCAACTAAGAAAATATTTAGATTTAGGTCAAAATGTCAAGAAATTAATATAAAATTTTTAAGTATTTAAAATATTCCTAAAATAGAATTAAAGTTTGGTAGTGATCCATGTGTGTTTAATACAATTTCTACTCAATGAAGTATATAGTTCACGTACTGGATTAAGACATGTGCAACTGAAAAAATCTTTAATTTAAAGTCAAAATGTTAGGAAATTAATATAAAATTTTTATGAGAGTGTTAAAACATAATTATAAAATAGAATACAAAATTTTATAGTGATCCATGATATTTTGGTACAATTTCTACTTGTTATAGTACATAGTTACGCACCAAACTTATTCTAGTTAAGAAAAATCTTTATTTTAAGGTCGAAATGCCAAGTAATTAATATAAAATTTTAATTAGTGTTAAAACATAATCCTGAAAAGAATATAAATTTTTATAGTGATCTATAATGATTTGATATAATATCTACTCAATAAATTACACAGTGCATCGATTGGACAAATATTGGTGCAGCTGAGAAACGTTTTTAGTTTAAGACCAAAATATCAACCAATTAATGTGAAATTTTTATGAGAGTGTCAAAATATACTTTTAAAATAGAATATAAAATTTTATTTTGATTTATAATGATTTGAAATAATTTATACTCAATATATTGCACAACTTATGCACCGGACTCAATATATTACAAAATTTTAATAATATATGAGATTAAAATCTCAACCAATTAATATGAAATTCTTATGAGAGTGTCAAAATATATTTCTAAATAGAATACAAAATTTTATGATTCATGATGATTTGATACAATATCAACTCAATATGGTACACAATTTGTGTATTGGACTTATAACAGTGCAATTGACAAAAATAATTAGTTTGAGGTCAAAATCTCAAGCAACTAATGTAAAATTTTTATGTTAGTGTTAAAATATACTCCTAAACCCTAATACAAAATTTTATATTAATTCATAGTGATTTTGTATAATTTCTACTCCATATAATACACAGCTCACACACAGAACTAGTACTAGTATAGCTGAGAAAGACTTTAATCTGAGCTAAAAATGTTAATAAATTAATGTAAAATTTTTGTAATAGTGTCAGAATATACTCTTAAAACAATATACAATTTTTTTTGGCTATACATAGTTATTTGAAGCAAATTTTATTCATTATAGTACATAGCTGATGCACCCGATTGATACCAGTTTAACTGAGAATTGTTTTTTAATTTTATGTCAAAATGTCAAGAAATTTGTGTGAAATATTTATGACAGTGTCAAAATATGCTAAAAAATATAATATAAAATTTTATAGTGATTTATCGTGCTTTGATATAATTTTTACTCAATATAGTACACAACTCTCACTCTGGACTAATATCGGTGCAGCTGAGAATTTTTTTTTTAGTTTGAGGCCAAAATGTTAACCAATTAATTTGATATTTTATGAAAATGGCAATACATGCTAATGGAATATAAAACATAATTTTTTGGCGATCCTTGTTTATTTGGTATAATTTCTATTCAATATAGTACACAGTTCATGCACTGGACTAATACAAGTGCAGTTACGATAAAACTTTAATTTAAGGTCGAAATATTAACTAATTAATGTAAATTTTTCTAAGAGTATCTAAATATACTCTTCAAACAAAATTCAAAATTTTGTAGTGATCCAGGGTAATTTAATACAATTTCTACTCAATATAGTGCACATTTCACGCACTGGACTTATGCCAATGCAACTAAGAAAATTTTTTAGTTTGAGGTCGAAATGTCAAGAAATTAATATGAAATTTTTATGAGAGTGTCAAAATATATTCTTTAAGTAGAATATAAAATTTTATAGTGATCCATACTGGTTTGATATAATTTCTATTCAATAAAATATACATCTCACAAATCAAACTAATACTGGTGCAAAGGAGGAAAATCTTTTATTTGAGGTTGAAATATAAAACAATTAATATGAAATTTATATGAAGTGTGAAAACATACTTCTAAAACTGAACATAAAATTTTATAGTGATTCATGATGATTTGAAAAAAATATATATAGTAAATAATTTATGCACTAGACTGATACCGGTACAGCTGAGATAAATTTTTAGTTTGAGGCAAAAATGTCAACCAATTAATGTGATATTTTTATAAAAGTGTAAAACAAATACTCCTAAAATATAATACATAAGTTTATGGTGATCTAAGATGATTTGATATAATTTCTACTCAATATAACACTCTGCTCGCGCACCTGACTAATACCGGTGCATCAGAGATTTTTTTTTGTTTGATGTCAAAATCTAAACCAATTAAAGTAAAATTTTTATGAGAGAACCAAAGAATTTTCCTAAAATATAATAAAAAATTTTATAATGACCCATAATGATTTGATACAATTTCTATTCAATATAATAAATAGCTCATGCACCAAACTTATACCAATGCGGTTAAGAAAAATATTTAATTTGAGGTTAAAATCTTAATAAATTAATACAAAATATTTATTTGAGTAGTAGAATATACTTCTAAAATATAATACAAAATTTATAGTGATCCATGGTTATTTTATATAATTTCTATTCAATATAGTACGTAGCTCATATATTGGACTGATACAAGTGAAGCTGAGAAAAATCTTTAGTTTGAGGTTAAAATCTCAACCAAATAATATAAATTTTTTATTGGAGTGTCAAAAAATAATCCTAAAATAGAACATAAAATTCTATAGTGATCCATAGTAATTTGATATAATTTCTACTTAATATACTATACCACTCACACAGCGGACTATTACTAATGCAGTTGAGAAAATATTTAGTTTGAGGTCAAAATGTTAAAGAATAAACTTGAAATTTTTGTATGAGTATCAAAAAATATCAATAAAATTAAATATATAATTTTATAGTGATTCATTGTGGTTTGATATAATTTCTACTCAACAAAGTATACAGCTCATGCACCAAACTAATATAGGTGCATTTGAGAAAAATCTTTAGTTTAAAATTGAAATGTCAATAAATTAATGTGAAATATATATATATATATATATATATATATATATATATATATATATATATATATATATATATATATATATATATATATATATATATATATATATATATATATATATATATATATATATATATATATATATATATATATATATATATATATATATATATATATATATATATATATATATATATATATATATATATGAGAGTGTCAAAATATACTCCTAGAATAGAATACAAATTTTATAGTGCTCAATGATGTTTTGATATAATTTAACTCAATATAATATATAGTTCACGTGCCAGACTTAAATGGGTGCAGCTGATAAATATTTTTAGCTTGAGGTCAAAATGTCACGCAATTAAACATCTCTTAAAATAGAATAAAAATAAGTTTAGTGATCCATATTGATTTGACACAATATTAGACCAATATAGTACACAACTCACATAATAGATTAATACTAGTGCAGCTGAGAAACATTTTTAGTTTGAGATTGAAATGTCAAAAAATAAATGTAAAATTTTTATAAGAGTGTCAAAACATAATCTTGAAACCAAATACAAAATTTAATAGTGATTATGATGATTTGATAAAATATCTACTCAAATAAATTACACAGCCCACGTATAGGACAAATACTAATTTAGCTGAAAAAATTCTTTAGTTTGAGACCAAAATGTCAAGAATTAATATGAAATTTTAATAATAGTGTCAAAATAAATCCATAAAATCAAATACAAAATTTTATAATAATCCATGGTGATTTGACAGAATGTCAATTTAATATAGCATACAGTTCATGTACTAGACTAATACTAGTGCAGTTAAGAAAAATATTTAGTTTGAGATTGAAATACTAATCAATTAATATCAAATTTTTATAAGAGTATCTAGACATATTTATGAAGTAGAATATAAAATTTTATAGTGATCTACAATAATTTAATACAATATCTTCTCAATAAATTATATAGCCACGTACCAAACATATACTAGTGCAGCTGAGAAAAGTCTTTAGTTTGAGACCAGAATATCAACTAATTAATGTAAAACTTTTACGAGAGTATTCAAATATACTTCTAAAATAGAATACGCAATTTTATTACCATCTATAATGATTTGAAATAATTTCTACCCAATATATTACATAGCTTATGCACTGGACTGAAACCGGTGCAGCTGAGAAATTTTTTTGTTTAAAACTGAAATCTCAACCAATTAATGTGAAATTTTTATGAGAATGTCAGAACATATTCCTAAAATAAAAAATAAAATTTTCTAGTTATCCATAATGATTTGATATAATATCTACTCAATATAATGCACAACTAATGTATCAGACTGAAACTGGTGTAGCTGAGAAAAATTATTAATTTAAGACCAAAATCACAATCAATTATTTTGAAAGCTTTATGAGAGTATCAAAATGAACTGTTAAAATAGAATATAAAATTTTATACTGATTCATGATGATTTTAAATAATTTCTACTCAATATAATACATAGTTAACTTACTGGACTCATACTGGTGTAGCTGGAAAAAATCTTTAATCTGAGAGCAAAATTTGAATCAATTGATGTGAAAATTTTATAAGAGTGTTAATATATACTTCTAAAACAAAGTATAAATTTTATGGTGATCCATGATGATTTGATATAATTTCTACTAAATAGAGTATACAGCTCACTCACAGACTAACACCAGTGCAAGTAAGAAAAAATTTTAGTTTGAAATTAAAATTTCAATCAATTAATGTGAAACTTTCTGAGAGTGTTAAAAAATATTTCTAAAATAGAATACAAAATTATTTAGTGATTTATGATGATTTGATTTAATATCTACTCAATAAATTACACAGCCCACGTACCGAACAGATACTAGTATAGCTAAGAAAAATCAATAGTTTGAAACTGAGTATGCTTAAAAAGAGTAGTTATTTTAGTTTATTTCATACAATCATAATCTAATTTTATTTATTAATACAAGAAATTAATAAAAAATAATTTTTAATAATAAAATTCTCCACTATGATGTTTTTTGTATTTTTTAATGTTTTTGCAAGGTTTTAATATGCAAGAAAAATCAAAGAATCGAAGCATATCTCAAGTATCAGATCAGAACAATAATTTTATAGGTCTAGCTATTAACGCCTATTTGTTGGCTATCGCTAGCTATTGACTGTAATTCAAACTCGAGAGCAGCTGTTGATAGGACAGTGGAAGGCTATGTAGTTTGAGTTTTTATAATTTTTGAGAGAAAAATAGAGTTTTTTTGTAAATAGATCTCTTGATAGGATTTTGTAAAAAGGTATAAATATCCAATGTAATGAGAGATCAGGAGAATAGTATAGGTTATAGAGAAGAGAGATAGAGTAGAGATTCAAGATTTTAGTTTTTATACTTTTTTCATAAAAATAAATAAAAGAATTTCTTTTTCTTTATTCATACCTATGATGAGTATGAGGTGACTAAATCTTGCATTGGTTCAGATATGATAACAAACCTTAGATAATTTACTAGTATGTGATTTTTATGTTTATAGTTTTTAATTGAATTATGTTAAGTTGATGTTTTTAAATTCCTATTATCTTTGAAAGAATTAAGATCTAAGTTTGAGTTTTTAATGTTTTATTGTTAATGATATTCATTGCTTAGTTTTTGAAATACCAAAGACTCTTTAGGTACGGTGTATGCTTAGAATTTGAACGTTTAATTTTGTTATTCATATTGCATGCTTAGATAAACTCAAAATTAATATATGATTAGTTTGGGGGAAGTTATTCAATATATCAATTTTGCAACTTTTTAGATTTTGTGAGTGATATATTTTCTGGTTGTAGGAAGACCACGTGATCTATACAACTAAGATATAAAAAAAAGTATAATCACATTCAGTAAATTATTTTACGCGGGGAGTTAATCCATCTGACCAACAATTTTATTTAAAGTAATCTGAATCTTCTTTAGTTTTAGTTTTAGTTAATAAAAATCCAATTTTTATTTTTTCTATTTCCGTAATTTATTCTTTTAGTGTCAACACAATAATCAAAACGATCCTTGAGAGAACGATTTTGGGTTACTACCCTTGTACTACTTATTGATTTATTACATTTGGAGGGCACAATTTAGATTACAGTTAAGTTTTTGGCACCATTATCGGGGATCAATACTACTGTGTTACACTTTACTATAGATTATGGTTCTTACGTTATTATTTTTTGCAATTCAAAATTTGCATGACCAGTTGGAGGAGAATTTCAAATGGTATAGACTTATTCGGTCATACTCAAATCCACACATATTTCTAATCTACCAAACACCTCATGACATAGGCACTAATAATAATAATAACAACATGCATAACAATAATAATAACGGATTCGGAGATAAAAATACAAATGATAATAATAGTCATCATGGAGGCAATAGAAGGTCCTTACGAGATTATCTACAACCTGATAGGACAACCTAATTTTCATGTATAGTATTTTCTTTGAATTTAGGACACTTTAAGATTAAATCTTGAGTAGTTCAACTTTTGTCTAAATTTCATGAGACGGATTCAGAAAGCCTATATTTGCACCTTCGATAATTCGAAGAAGTTTGCACTACTATTAATCTTCAAAAAATTACTGCAAAGCTATTTTTGCTTAAACTCTATCCATTCTCCCTTAAAGATAAAGCAAAGGCATGACTACATTATTTACATCCCTATTCAATAGGAAGATAGGATGAAATGCAAAAAGAATTCTTTAAGAAATTTTTTTATTTCATAGTAAACAAATTATATGCGAAAGCAAATTTTCAACTTTTGTCAGAAAGAAGATGAACTATTATTCGAATGTTAGGATAGATTTAAATATTTGCTACTCTTATGCCCACATCACGATTTTGAGATTTGCTACTTATAGTATCTTATATCAAGGGCTAAACACTGTAACCAGATAATTTATAGAAACTATATCTAATAGTGAATTTTTTAGCAAAGATACTGAGGAAACATGTGATTATCTTGATTCACTTACTGAAAATTCACAAGTTTGGAAAACTGAGGATATTTTGGATAGACACCAACTAATAGAGAAATCTCAGAACAAAGATGGATTTATTAAATTGGGAGAAACTGAAGATATAACTGCATAATTAATTTCTATCATGAAAAAATTTAAAGATTTGCTTGCAAAGAAAACTGAAATAGTTAAGGCAATAGAAAAAGTTCCGGAAGTTTGTGATATTGGCAAATTACGAGGATACTTGACTCGCGAATATTCAACACTTCCCACTTTTAAGAAAGTATTAAACAAGCAAGTTAATGCCTTTACCACTATTGCTTAGCCAACAAATAATCCATATTCACAAACATATAATTCTGGTTGGAGGAACTATTCAAATTTTCAATAGAAGTAGAATTCTCAACAATAATTTCATTATCAAAATAAGTCATCCCCTAATCCACCACAACAATACGTCCAACTTCTTAACCAACCTTCAGTGTACCAACCACTACCGAAGAATTTTTTTTTTATCACAGAGAATGGATAATTTTTTGCAGATACACCAGAGAATGGATAAAATGATCCAAACACAGCAACAGTTTATTCAGTCACAACAAACGATCAACAGTCAGAATATGACAACCTTCAGTAATATCTTATCACAGATAAGCTATATTAGTTCCGCATTGCAAACAAAAGAAAAAGATAAACTACCATCTTAAGAGGCGGCCAACACTTTAGGTAAAATCAAAAGTATAAATATTAGTACTTCTTTCAATAATAATGATATACTTGAGATATCTGCTGCAATAAGTTTACAAAATGGTAAGGTACTTGATGAGCCCGTTTCAAAAAAAAATATTGAAGAGCAATAGGACAATGATTCAGTACAACAATCTAAAGATGATAATTCTAAATAACCCACTTCCACAAATTATAAGCCACCTATATCGTTTTTCTAATGATTGAAAGCCAAAAATATTAATGCAGCTTATACTGATGTTTTGAAAATTTTTAAATAGATATAGATCAATATATCACTGCTAGAAGCAATTAAAAATATCCCCTCATATGCAAAATTCTTGAAGGACTTGTGCACTATCAAAAGACGTCACAACATATAAAAGAAAGTATTTCTCACATAACAGGTAAGTGAATTATTCCGTTTTGAAATGCCTTTTAAATATAAGGATTCTAAATATCCCACTATTTCTTGTGTAATAGGTCAACATAATATAAAAAAAGTTTTATTAAATTTGGGGGCTAGTGTAAATCTCTTACCATATTCGGTTTATATTCACCACCTGGTGTAGGGGAATTTAAATCTACATGGGTCATATTACAATTAGCTGATAAGTTAGAAAGATATCCTAAATGCGTTGTGGAAGATATTTTAGTACAAATCGAAAACTTTTATTTTTCAATGGATTTTATAGTTATCTATACTGTACCTGTAAACATCTTCATATTCCTGTTATTCTCGGATGTCCATCTTCCGCTATGGCTAATCGGTTATAAATTGCAGGAATGGTGTGGTGAAGTTTTCATTTGGAAACATGACCCTTGAGCATAATGTTTTTAATGTTTGAAAACAACAGATATTGATAATGATGAATTATAAGATATTAATTATATTGAACAAATCCATGAAGAAGGAGATATCGTATCATTGTGGATACCTGATCCGTTGGGAGTTTGCATTAACAATGAATGATAATCTCCTTGACTATCTCAAATTTGAACATATCGTTGAAATTATAAAATATTTAACTGATGCTCAATGTTCAAATATCACGGGATAGATCCAAAAAATGGAAGTGTATGAAGAGTTATCTCAAATTATAAATAAATTAATACATCTGATATTCAAGCACCAATATTTGAGCTAAAACTACTACTTGAAGATCTCATGTATGCATTTTTTGGACCCAAGGAAACTTTCTTGCTGGTCATTTCAGTGCATCTTTATGAGAATCAGGACGACTACTATCAAAATTGTGAAAGTAGTAGGGAGCTCTTAGATGGAATATGACAGACATATTAGCTCACACACTAGACTAATACTGGTATGGCTGAGAAAAATCATTAGTTTGAAGTTGAAATGTCAAGCAATTAATATGAAATCTTTATAAAGTGTCAAAATGTACTCCTAAACCAGAATACAAAATTTTATAAAGAACTATAGTGGTTGATACAATTTCTATTCAATATAATGCACAACTCACATATAGGAATGCTACCAATATAGCTGAGAAAAATATATAGTTTGAGGTCGAAATATTAAGCAATTAATGTAAAATTTTTATGAGTGTTAAAACATATCCCTAAAATATAATACAATTTTTTTATAGTAATCCATAACGATTTGATACAATATATACTCAATAAAACACATAACTTACATACCGGACTAATATCAACGCAATAAAGGAAAATTTTTAGTTTGAAACCAAAATGTCAACCAATTAATATAAAAATTTAATGAGAGTGTAAAAACATACTCCTAAAGAAAAATAATTTTTTTTATAATGATCTATGATTTTATATAATTTCAACTCAATGTATTATGCTGCCCTCGCACCGGACCGAAAATCAGTATAGTTGAGAAAAAGTTTTAGTTTGATATCAAAATCTAAATGAGTTAACGTGAATTTTTTATGAGAGTGTCAAAAAAATACTCCTAAAATATAATACATAATTTTATAAAGAACCATGGTGGTTTGATCAATTTCTACTCAATATAGTGTACAGCTCACGCAGTAGAATGATACCAGTGCAGTTGACAAAAATCTTTAGCTTGAGATTGAAGTGTGAAAATCAGTATAGTTGAGAAAAAGTTTTAGTTTGATATCAAAATCTCAATGAATTAATGTGAATTTTTTATGAGAGTGTCAAAAAAATACTCCTAAAATATAATACATAATTTTATAAAGAACCATGGTGGTTTGATCAATTTCTACTCAATATAGTGTACAGCTCACGCACTAGAATGATACCAGTGCAGTTGAGAAAAATCTTTAGTTTGAGATTGAAGTGTAAAGAAATGAATGCAAATTTTTTATAAGAGTGCCAAAAAAATACTTCTAAAACTAAATAAATTTTTTTATAGTGATCCACGATGATTTAATATAATATCTACTCAATATAGTGCAGAAATTGCATATCAGACTATATCAGTGCAGCCAAAAAAAACTTTAGTTTGGGACCAAAAAGCAAACCAATTAATGTGATATTTTTTTAGAGTGTAAAAATAATTATAAAAATAGAATAAAAGTTTTATGGTAATGCATGATGATTTGATGTAATTTCTACTCAATATTGTATACAACACACACCAAATTAATACTGGTACAGTTGAGAATAAAACTTTAGTTTGCAGTTAAAAACTCAACCAATTAATGTAAAGTTTAATAAGAGTGTTAGAAAATACTCTCAAAACATAATTTAAAATTTTATAATGAAACATGGTGGTTTTATACAATTTCAACTCAATATAATACACAGCTCACACACTGGAATGATACCGGTGCTATAAAAAATATTTAGTTTGAGATCAAAATATTAAGAAATTAGTGTAAAATTTTTATGAGAGTGTCAAAATATATTCCTAAAACATAATAAAAATTATATAGTGATTCATGACAATTTGATACAATATCTTCTCAATATATTACATAACTTATGTATCGAACTAATACCGGTGCAGCTGAAACAAATCTTTAGTTTAAAGCATAAATGTTAATCAAATAATGTGAAATATGTATGAGAGTGTAAAGATATACTCCTAAAATAAAAAAATTCTTATTGTGATCAATGATGATTTTATATAATTTTTACTCAATTTATTGCACAGTTTATTCCCGACTAATGCAAGTGCAGTTGAGAAATATCATTAGTTTGAGGTCAAAATCTATACAAATTAATGTGGAATTTTGATGAGAGTGTCAAAAAATAGTCCTAAAATAAAATACAGAATTTTAATGTGATTCATGATGATTTGATATAATATATATTCAATACAGTACACTACTCATGT
Source organism: Dracaena cambodiana (assembly GCA_036321105.1). Taxonomy (NCBI): domain Eukaryota; kingdom Viridiplantae; phylum Streptophyta; class Magnoliopsida; order Asparagales; family Asparagaceae; genus Dracaena; species Dracaena cambodiana. Next base: position 21,284,618 of record JAYEPQ010000020.1, on the reverse strand, counting down.
ACCAGACAGATACCCGTGCAGTAGATAAATATCTTTAGCCAAGATGTCAACCAGTTAATATAAAATTTTTATGAGAGTATAAAAATATACTACTAAAATAAAATACAAAATTATATAGTGATCCATAATGATTTAGTACAATTTTAATTCAATATATTATACAGCTTACACACCAAAATGATACCGGTGCAGCTGAGATTTTTTTTTAATTTGAAGTCAAAATATTAACGAATTAACTGGAAATTTTTATGAGAGTATCAAAACATATTCCTAAAGTAGAATACAAAATTATATAGTTATCCATGATGATTTGATACAATATCTACTCAATATAGTGTACATCTTACGTACTGAACTAATACTAGTGCAGCAGATTAAAATTTTTAGTTTGAGGCCAAAATGTTAATCAATTAATATGAAACTTTTATGAGAGCATCATAACATACTTAAAAGAATATAAACTTTTATAGTAATTCATGATAATTTGATACAATTTTAACTCATTTATTACAAAGTTAATGCACCAGATAGCTAATGGTGTAGCTGAAAAAGATCATTAGTTTTGAGTTCAAAATCTCAACCAATTACTGTGAATTTTTTATTAGAGCTTCAAAAATACTCCTAAAACAGAATTCTAAATTTTATAGTGATTCGTAGTGATTTAATATATTTTTATTCAATATACAATACAACTCACGTACCAAACTTATACATGTATAGCTGAGGAAAAACTTTAGTTTGAGGTCGAAATACAATACAAAATTTTATTGTGATTTATGCTGATTTGTATAATCTCTACTCAATATAATAAAGAGCTCACGCACCAGACCAATACTAGTGCAGTTTTGAAAAAAATTTAGTTTGAGGTCAAAATATCAAATAATTAATGTAAATTTTTATAAGAGTACCAAAACATATTTCTAAAATAGAATACAATTTTTTTGTGATTCATGATAATTTGATAAAATTTATACTCAATAAAGTCACAACTCATGTACTGAACTTATAATAGTGCAGTTGAGAAAAATGATTAGTTTGAGTTCAAAATCTAAAATAATTAATGTAAAATTTTTATGAGAATATTAAAACATACTCCTAAAATAGAATATAATTTTTATAGCTATCAATAATAATTTGATATAATTTCTACTCAATATAGTACATAGCTCACGCACTGGACTTATATCGATGTAGCTTAGAAAAATCTTTAGTTTGAGGTCGAAATATTTATCTCTTGACATTTCATCATCAAACTAAAAAATTTTGTTAGCTTAATCAGTATAAGTCTAGTGTGTGAAATGTGTACTATATTAATTAAAAATTATAATAAATGATCATAGATCACTATAAAATTTGTATTCTATTTTAGGAGTACGGTTTGACACTCTCACAAAAAGTTCACTTTAATTGGTTTAGATTTTAATCTCAAATTAAAGATTTTTCTCAACTGCACCAGTATGAATTTGGTGCGTGAGCTGTGTAGTATATTAAGCAAAAATTATATCAAATCATCATGGATCAGCATAAAATTTTGTATTCTATTTTAGAAGTATATTCTAATACTCTTATAAAATTTTCACATTAATATCTTGACATTTCGACCTCAAACTAAATATTTTTCTCAACTGTATCGGTATTAGTCTGCTGCATGAGTTGTGTATTATATTGAGTAGAATTGGTATCAAATCATCATGTATCATAATATAATTTTGTATTATATTTTATGAGTATATTTTGACACTCTTATAAAAATATCATTTTAATTTATTGGCATTTTGATTTTAAACTAATGATATTTTCACAGCGTTGGTATATTTCCGGTGCATGTGCTGTGTACGATATTGATTAGAAATTATATCAAACCACCATGGGTCTATATAGAACTTTATATTCTTTTAAGGAGTACATTTTGACACTCCCATAAATATTTTACATTAACTAGTTTACATTTTGCCTCAAAAGAAAGATTTTTCTTAGCACCTTTATAAGTCTGCTGTGTGAGATGTTTAATATATTAAGAAAAATTATATGAAATCATCATGGATCACTATAAAATTTTGTATTTTATTTTAAAAGTATGCTTCGATACTCTCACAAATACTTCACTTTAATTGGTTTAGATTTGGATCTCAAACTAAATTTTTTTCTCTGCTGCACTGATATGAGTTCGGTACGTGAGTTATGTATTATATTGAGTAGAAATTATACCAAATCATCATGGATTACCATAAAATTTTGAATTCTATTTTTTGACTATGTTTTGATACTTTTATAAAAATTTTACTTTAATTATTTGACATTTCGACCTTAAAATAAAGATTTTATCAACTGCATCAGTATCGTTTGATGTGAGATCTGTGCATTATATTGAGTAGAAATTGTATCAAATCTTCATGGATCACTATGTAGTTTTATTATTCAGTTTAAGAGTATATTTTTACACTCTAAAAAATATTTCATATTAATTTGTTGACATTTTGATTTCAAACTAAAGATTTTTTCTCAGTTGCATCGGTATTAGTCCAATACGTGAGCTGTGTACTATATTGATAGAAATTGTATCAAATTACTACAGATCACTATAAAATTTTATATTCTATTTTATAATTATATTTTGACACTCTAATAAAATATTTACATTAATTGGTTGAGCTTTTAAGCTCAAATAAAAGATTTCTCTTGCTGCACTAGCATTAGTCAAGTACGTAAATTGTGTACTATATTGAGTGGATTTGTATTAGATTATCATCGATCACTATAAAATTTTACATCATATTTTAGGAGTGTGCTTTGACACTCATAAATTTTACTTTAATCGGTTTAGATGTTGATATTAAATAAAAGAATTTTCTTAGGTGCACTAGTATTAGTCCGATACATAAGCTGTATGCTATATTGAGTAGAAATTATATTAAACCACCAAGGATCACTATAAAATTTTGTATTCTATGTTAGGAGTATATTTTTATGATCTTATAAAAATTTCACATTCATTGGTTGAGATTTTGGTTTGAAACTAAAGATTTTTCTCAGTTGCAATGGTATTAGTCTAATATGTAAGTTGTATACTATATTGAGTAGATATTATATCAAATCATTATAGATCACTATAAAATTTTGTAATTAGTTTTACGAGTATGTTTTTACACTCTCATACAAATTTTTTCTTTTCATTTTGATCTCAAACTAAAAAAAAAATCAGCTGCATTGGTATAAGTTTGGTTCTTCCAAGATCAGAAGAGAAGAATGAGCTCAAGAAATCTCCACCATCACCAAGCTTCGATGTCGGATCGTCAACAAGGAATAGATCAATCCTCATAACTGCCTCGATCCCATGATATTTTATAAAAGAGAGGACGTGTTCTATAAATCCTCTCATTTATTTTTATTTTCTTAAATCTTTTTATTGTAATCGAGGAAAAAGAGAAATTTTTGTAATATCAATTTTTTGATTCTCAATGGCAATGGAAAGATCTCCGGTTTTTCTCAAAAATAGACTGGTGGCTATAGTGGGAGAAATTTCCTATACTGAAGAGGAGATGGTGGTCCAATCTGATGTCAACAAAATTGGAGAGATGGTGGAGATGTTGGTGATCAAAATCGACCAACAAAAGTACATAGATTACATATCTTCGGACTCATCGAGTCCACGCAACAAGAGATCCACGCGGCAAGGACACAAAAAGGTAACGAACTCAAAACGTTCCAAATCACCTAAACAAGAAGATGACTTGATGGTCTTGGATGACAAGGAGACATTGATTCATCAATAGCTACTTGGATTTTTAAACTCTGATCCATCAAAACAAATAGTGTCCCTCCTAATATCCAGGGAGCTTGTTGCGTTTAATGCCAAAGAAGAACCTATCATGGTGTAAAGACGAACCCGAATCAGCAACTGAAATCAGAGGTCGCGCCGCAAGGCACTCAAAGTCCATTTTGCATGTTAGGCTCAAAATCAGCCTAGCACAAATAAAGGTGGATGCCAAGCTCAAAATAATCTTATAACAAAGCAAGAAGGATGCCATGCTCAAACTTAGCCTAGCACAAAGTAAGGAAGATGCCAGGTTAAAGTTCAGCCTAGCACTGCTCAGCCCAACACCAATTAGCTTGGCAAAAATCAGCTTGGTAAAAACCAGTCTAGTAAAAATAAGCCTAGTAAAAATCAGCTTGGTAAAAATTAGTTTAGCACTCCTCAGTCTGGCAAAAGTCAGCCTAGCACTCCTCCTCCTAGCACAAGATAGGCTAGTAAAAATCAGCTTGACAAAATCCTGCCTAGCTCTTCTAAGCCTTGGAAGATTCAGCTTAGCACATGTCAGCCTAGCACTTCTCAGCCTAGCACATACTAGCTTAGCATGAACAAGACTAGACGCCATCCTGGCATAAGTAAATTTGAAAATCAAATTAAGTCTAAGCTAGTACGCGAGGCTAGTTCAATTAAGCTAGTGTGCGAGGCTAGATCAGTACGCTAGGCTCATCCATTATGCAAGGCTCGTCCAGCATGCGAGAATCTTCCAGTGTGCGAGGCTAGAGTTAAGCCCCAACCTCACATAAGAATGGAAGAATGGAAGGCTGCCTAGTAGTTTCATGCAAGACATCTTAAGACTAATGATGGATATTGAACCAATCCGAAGGTCGACAAATATAACTTCCATAATTTCTCGGAGCCATCTATCTAAACAAATGGACTTCGCTCAAGAAGCATGCACCGTCCCCAAAAGATGGTTATGTCAAGACCACGAGAAGAAACTCTGAATTTACGGAGGTATCTCTCGAACAAATCGAGAGCTGCACAGCACCATCGGCCATGCTTCTGCAAAAAATTAATTGCCACAGTTTTGACTCACTATTGCTGTGATGCCCCAAGAACATCTATATTCAGCCAGTTGTTAGCACCAGAACCTAGTATTCTGAAGAGAAGACGACTGTAGAGGCAAGACTTTAACTCAGATCAAGAATTGCCCATTTTCATGTCGAATATGGTGAATAAAGGTAAGAAGCCAGTCGTCGGAGGGTATGCCTTTGACACGGAGGCAGAAGGGGGGTATTATCACACATGCCTTAGATCAGGCATAATGACTCCACATAACTACAAGAGATTAGCAGGGAGTTCAGATGATGAAAATGAAGAGTTTAGCCATCATTCAGCCAAGCAATGCCGCAATTTCACGCTTCCTTTCGGTCTGGCAGAAGAACGGTTCATATGACCAAGCAGTCGACCGAGATGAGTTAGAGGATTGAGGCACAAGAACGCCTCATCCAAGAGCAACAAAGAAGCATCGAGGACATCAAAGTGATACTTGCAAAGGTCTTAAGAACACTCAAAAGAACACAAAAGACGGAGCAGGCAGTTTTTTTTCTTCTGGAAAAGACAAGAAAGATGAGACCGAATCTAACCAAGACACCAGGAGAAAAGCCAGTGAGGAAGAATATTTTGTTGATCCTCATGCAAAAACAATGGAGAAACTCCAAAGTCAAATAGAAACCTTAATGCACTGGAAAGGACTGCAAGAAACGGGGATTATGAGACCCTATTCAATAAAGTGGGAGTCTGCCCCGTTTCCGGCAAAATATAAGCCTCTAAAGCTAGAGTCATATAATGGGAAGGGATCTCCAAAGCAGCATATGTACTATTTTCTTTCTTAGATCGGCCATCTGATAGGCAATGACCCAGTGATGATAAAGATCTTTGCGAATACCCTGTTAGGGCCTACATTCACTTGGTTTATGCCGCTGCCCCTAGGAACTATAATGCCTAGTTTGACGTGGAGAGGGAGTTTTTGGCTCGCTTCTTTGAAGATGATACTGAAGTATCCATTCACTCTCTTCTAGCAAACAAGCAAAAAGAAAACGAGACAGTTAAAACCTTCAATGAGCGTTTCCGCGGAATGTCAGTGCGATGCCTGTATGGCATGTCATAAGAAATATTGGTGAGACTTGAAAGCATAATCTTCAGACCAGGATATTGGTCAAAATGGGAGCGGTAGAATTTAAGAGCTGGAAAGAGCTAGTTAGGCAGGGAGAACTAGCAGAAGACCTCTCCACCATTTGGGAGAGCAACACTTCATAAAAAGTACCCTGGCAGGAAGGATATACCCACAAGCTCCCGATCGAAAAGAAAAGAGGCTGTGGCGGCAGAAACAACTACGCAACAAAAGCTCAAAGATCAGAAAGAGAAGGGCGTGTCCAAGCAATACCTCGTGCCCACGTACGATTTCAAAGACGAGCAAACATTAATACTATTCAATTAACTCCTCTATCATTTGAACTTGGGACATACCACAAAAGGCTACTACACGCTGAAAATAAAGATCCAAAAACTAATTGAAGCCAAAGTAATCCAACTGAAGTCCAAACCGAAGAGGGTGACGGCTAACATAGTCACTATAACAGTTGGAACTAATAAATTTTTCGCAGGAGTATCCCCTGTACCTACTAGAAAGATGGTGCTTGTTAACCATGACCTAACTTTGTGTGGATTATAGAGGTTTGAATGCAGTAACAATTAAAAATAAATATCTATTACCAAGAATAACTGTCTGTTTGATCAATTGGGAGGAATAAGGGTATTTTTGAGGATAGATTTTCATTCTGGATTCCATCAGGTAAGGTCCGAACAGAAGATATTTCAAAAACTGCATTTAGAATTAGACATGGTCATTAGGAATATTTGGTGATGCTGTTTGGAGTGACTAATGCTCCAGCAGTGTTTATAAATCTGATGAATTATGTTTTTACTTAGTATCTAGATAAATTTGTGGTAGTATTTATTGATGATATATTAATTTATTCCAAGAATAAAGATGAGCATGCTGAACATTTGAGAATAGTTTTGCAGACTTTGAAAGAGCATAAATTATATGGAAAGCTGAGTAAATGTGAGTTTTGGTTGGAAAAGGTCGCTTTCTTGGGTCACATGTTTCAGGGGATGGTGTATCAGCTGATCTTAAGAAGATAGAAGCTGTAATGGATTGGCCTATACCAAAATCAGTGTCGGAGATTCAAAGTTTTTTGGGGTTATCTGGATATTATAGGCGGTTTGTGCAAGACTTTGCAAAAATCACGCCTCCTCTAACTAAATTGATTAGGAAAGGAGTAGAATATGTCTTGACAGAGGAATGTAATAAGGCATTTGAAGAATTAAAAAGGAGATTAACAACAGCACCAGTGGTGACAATTCTAGACAATTCTGGAGAAATGAAAGTCTATAGTGATGCTTCAAAACAGGGATTGTAATGTGTATTGACACAGAATGGAAGAGTAATTGAGTTTGCATTAAAACAGTTGAGACCCCATGAGAGAAATTATCCAACTCATGACTTGGAGTTAGTAGCGGTGATTCATGCTTTGAAGATTTGGAGACATTACTTGCTGGGACAGAAGGTAGAGGTATATACTGATCATAAAAGTTTGAGGTATATTTTCACTCAAAAGGATCTGAATATGAGACAGAGACGATGGTTGGAGTTAGTAGCAGATTATGACTTGGAGATTAAATATCATCCAGGGAAGATTAATATAGTGCCAGACGCACTGAGTAGGAAACTTGCAGTGGAGAAATTAACTTAGCTAAAGGAACTTTTAATGGAGATGCAAAGAATGGAATTAGAGATAATTTTACCAGGAGTGACAGCATAATTTATGGAGATACAGTTCAGTCACCATTGATGGAGCAGATTAAGTAAACTCAAATTGGAGATTAAAATTTTCAGAAACTAAAGAACAAAATGGAAGTAGGTAAGAGACCAGAAATGAAAATGTACTCAGATGGAGCTATTAAATTCAATGAAAGATTGTGGGTACCTAAGGAGAAAGTGAGGAATAGAGTTTTAGAGGAAGCTCATAAATCAATATATTCCATTCATCCCGGAAGTAATAAGATGTATAAAGATATGAAAATGTATTTCTGGTGGTTAGGCAAGAAGAAAGAAATTACCAGATATGTATCTAAATGTTTCACTTGCCAGTAAGTGAAGGCTGAACATTAAAGGACAGCTGAATTGCTCCAACCATTAACAATACTAGAGTGGAAGTGGGAACAAATATCGATGGATTTTGTTATAGGTTTGCCTAGGAGCACCAGATGTAATAATGCAATTTGGGTAATTGTGAACCGACTGACTAAATCGGCTCATTTCATTCCATTTAGAGTTGGTCAGTAAATAGAAACATTAGCCAGAAGATTTATGCAAGAGATAGCGAGATTGCATGGTGTTCCAACCAGGATTGTATCAGATCGAGATATAAGGTTCAGATCACACTATTGTGAGAAATTAATGGATAGTCTGGAAACACATTTGGATTTATCTTTAACTTACTATTCACAAATAGATGGTCAATCAGAACGGACTATCCAAGTACTTGAAGATATGCTTAGGGCATGTGTATTGAATTTTGGTGGATTTTGAGAAGACTATTTGTCTATGGTGGAATTTTCTTATAATAATAGTTATCAGGAGAGCATCAAAATACCACCATTTGAAGATTTAAATGGACGAAAATGCAGATCTCCATTATGTTGGGACGAGATTGGAGAACGAAGTATTTTGGGGCTAGAGTTGATTACTCAAGCAACAAAACAAGTGAAGATTATCAGAGAACATATGAAGGCGGCTCAAGACAGACAAAAGAAATGGACAGATCAACGTAGAAAACTACTAGAGTTTGAAGTAGGAGATAAGGTATTTATTAAGATATCCCCAATAAAGAGTGTGATTAGATTTGGTAAGAAAGGGAAACTCAATCCAAAATATATCGGGCCATTTGAGATCATGAAAAAGATTGGAAATCTTGCCTACAGATTATCATTACCACCAGAGATAGAAGCTGGTCATGATGTGTTCCATGTATCACAACTAAGGAAATATTTGGGTGAAGAGCACAAAGTAGTAGATCTGTCTGAGATAGATTTGAAATCAAATCTAAAGTATGAAAAGCAGCCCGTAGTAATTATTGGCCGACGGGAGAAAGTTCTAAAGAACAAAGCAATACCGTTAGTCCTTATTTCCTAGGATACACAATCACCAAGAGACTCAACTTGAGAGCTTGAAAAGGATATCAGAACAAAGTACCCATACATTTTTACATGATCAGATATGTCAATTAAATTTTTTTATATATATGAGTAGGTACCTGTGAATGCAAGCACGTCTTCTAATTTGGAATTTCGAGGACGAAATTCTTTTATTAGGAGGGTAGGATATAATACCCCAAAATTCGAGCTACAAGTATTGCTCTTTTGTGATCAGTCGTACTGAATAAGTTCACCGAAGTCAATTTTAGAACCGAAATAACTTTCGGTGAACTTAACTTTAAATCCATAAACCCAAATGATATTTGGTCTTCGCAATTATTAGTTTTGTAATATTTAGAATTTTTAGAAATTTTCCTTACGAGACCGAAAAATACTTCCAAAATTGCCAATTTAATAATATTAAAATTATCTTTCTAATTACTTCAGAATTTTGGTTCTATTATTCCGGACATTGGAATAATAAAGGATAATTTTGTAGTGTTCCTCTCGTTGGGTACTATGTCCTACATAAATTTGGTAGTATTTGGAGAGCGTTACATGGAGCCAAAATTATTAAATTATAAATAAATAAATAATAAAAGGAAGGCGGTGCTATGCTGTCGTGACTAAGAGGAGGGTGGCAGAGGAAATTTGAGGTGTCAGGTTGAGAGCTGTTTAATAATTGACGTGTTAAAAACTGGGTGAAGGGCAAAAGAGGAAAAATAATAATAATAATAATAAAATAAATAATTATTCTCACCACTTCACCCCTTTTTCCCTCATTTCACTATCTCTCTCACTTCTCTATCACCCGGCCAGAACCCAGCAGCGGAAAAAGAAAAAAAGAGAAAACGATTAAATTGAACCAAGGATATGAATCGAACCAAGGCAAGTAACACTACCATTTTCGTTCACTTTTATATTTAATTTTTATTTGTATACGCAATTTATTTTGCAAAAATACTTAGTTTATCATTGAACCATCGATTGATATTGAGAACTGAACCATATTAGTAGGTCTAATTTAACATATATAAATAATATGATTTTTGCTTATTTTTGATAAAAAAAATTATGTATGCAAAAATAGCAGGCAAAAATAATTCGGTTGCATGCAAAAGTAACCTTGCATGCAACAGTTAATTTTTTGTGTAGTGTACAGGTATGGGCTTGTGAAATAAGAACCATGAAAAAATACTTGGGAAATAAGAACCATGCAACAATGAATTTTTGCTATTTTTTTATTTCATCTTTAATAATATCTCATTAAAGAAGAATGTGGAGAATGTTATCACGAGAAATAAGAGCCATGCAAAAGTACTTGTGAAAAAAAAATAAAAATAAAAATACTTGCTGTGGATAAGTAATTTTTTTTGCATCGGCTTGTTGCAGCATTCTGCATGCATGATGAGTACATTTTTGTAAAAACCAAGTCAGGAAAAAAAAACAGGCCAGCGAGTTTTTCTTTTTCCACAAACCCATTTTTAGAAAAACCAAGCCAAGGAGTTTATCTGTTGGCCAAGCTTAGCATCACATTTTGCATGGGAATTATAAATTGTGACATTGTATTTTATACACACAATGACATGATCATTCGTTAATATAATAAATTATGACATTTGTATTTATTAGTATCATGAATAATAAACAAAATTTGGATATGCTAGATACACGATGACATGATCATTCATGGGTGCATAATGCCAAGTTTATGATATCTTGTGTACATGAAATAAAGTATCCTTATGATACGTGTGTACATGATCTTGAATCTTGATTGAATTCTTGTTTCTCATGATAAGAGAATGTACACAGTTTGACTTGACAAGCCACTTGTTTCCATTAATTCATGTATATCATGCATTATTGACATGGTGATTGAGAAAACTACATGATAGATAAAACTGTATTGTACGAGGATCTTGTTGGCCAACTTCTTGATTGAGGTGCTGAGGAGTTTTACTGCAGCAGCACTGGGTGGTACTGGCCACCGTCTGATACATGAGTCACCATAGAGGGGATGTCTGTTACTTTTTCACAGTGTGGGGTTTGACTTGACCACCTAGCAGTGTGTCATGGTTCAGTACTATGAGTTTGAGGCGGATCCTGGGTATGCACGGGCAATTGTACAATACGAAAACTGCGTGCTATCATATCCATCATTTAATTTCAAATGCTAACAAAGATTTGATTTAGACTTGACATCTTTACAAGATATTCATCTATACATGATATTTACTGTAATGACCCAGAATTATAAAGTTCAAATAATAATAATAATAATAATAATAATAATAAAATAAGATATTTACCAAACAAACCTGATTTTCTCTTAACTTATATTATTTAATTTTAACTAACTAGATAATAATAGATTTAGTATGTTGACATTCGATATTTTGTTTAGATTTGATAGATTGGGTAGGTTAGATTTGATCCTAGGGTAATCATAATAAAAATAAATAATGATAATAATAAGAAGGGATAGCAGGAAGAACTTTTCCTGTCAAATGCAGAAAGAGAGAGAGAGAGAGAGAGAGAGAGAGAGAAGAAGAAGAAGAAAAAGAAGAAGAAGAAGAGGATCTCGCAGTAAATTTTCGAAGCGAGCATTCTTGAGGCAAATACAAATCCCACGTTATGTTTGCTCATTAATTTATATAAAAAAAAAGAATAATATTTGTTATGTCGTGTCATTGCTCTTTAATTCTTTAACTATAATTTTTATGTCGTATCACATATCATTTTAAATTTTATTTTGCCTTCGTTGTATGTATTTGGTAACCCTCTATTCTCTCTAGTATGATTCATTGAACAAATCAATTTAATCTTAATTCGTATTCTTTATACTAGGATCTTTCAACTTTATTTCACACACTTATCTCTTAAATGTTCACTCTCTTGTATCAGTCTGTAACTTCGTTTATAATCATAAACCATTAGTACGATATATTTATATTCAGATCATGGGTATGTTTAAGAATATATAAAAAAAAAATTAATTAGCTATAGAAGATAGGGTTATTAGACATCATGTTATGGCCAATGTTTTGATTTTGAAACATCTTGAGTTGCTGACCAGATGTAAATTTAGGATAATAGAGATTCTGTTAATATGGGGACACTGTAGATTTAGGATAACTAAACAAATTATCTAGACAAGGGTTGCTTGTATAGGTAGACTATAAAGTAAAACAAAATAAAAATAAAATAAAAATAAAGTAACATGCTATTACTAGATTTGATGTTGTAAAAAAAAAAGGATACAAAAAAAAGGGGGTGAGGAAGTTCTGTCCGATAAACAGGACTGCGGTTCTGTTCACTGAACAGTACCGCGGTACTGTTAGGTGAACAGTACCGCGGTACTGTTCACATAACAGAACCACAATTCTGTTAAAAAAAAATTTGGTTTTGTTCACTGAACAGAAGTTCTGTTCAGTGAACAGTAAAAAATAAAAATAAAAAGGAAAAAGAAAAAAAAAAGATAAATAAATAAATAAATAATTAAATAAATAGAGACTAAGAATACCAGTCAAGAATATTGATGCTGAAAACTGAACATATAGCCTCTTAGTTTATCATTACAAACTTAGAATAGATTTCATAATGTAGATCATCTTACCCATTAACTAATGTGACAGTGTAGTTGTATTTTTTTTCAGCAGAGTCAATCACTGCATTCCAGATACTATTTAATTTTGTTCACAATTTTTGTATAACATATTATATATTCACTAGATATTAATGTAATGAGAAATGAAATGAGAAACCTACTGTATTAAATATAAATTTGATCTTAAGAAAAATAGGCAGAATATCCCTTTGACCTTATGCAATGAACATAAGAAATGCTATGAAATTATTACAAATACCAAATCTATTGCATTAAATATGAACCTAGTCTCACTTGATATACTGAAAATTAATATAGGCACATTAGTACATATTAACAGGTTATAGTTGTTTCCCGCGATAATAAATTAAAAATTGCTTTTGATTATCCCATAATAGTCTTGCGACCAATTACCTTTCAATACCCAAATAAAATGGTCATCCATATGATAAATTTTATTTAGTACATGTATGAACTGTTGACAGCCTCATAGTTAAGTAAATATATAATTTATGCTACATATCATTTTAAAATTAAAAAAAAAAAATTGAATTCATGGGGTGATGGGGGAACTTGATGAAAGAGCTGTACACATATTTTAGAAGTGTTACATTCTTGAAATTGTACAACCGAATATAGGAACCCAACCATGGGGGTTCTGGGTGATTACTGGATCACCATCAGTATATAGGGCTACGCGTCTGGAGCTTAGGCTCATCAGAGTTCATACTTATTAGTACCTAGCGGTATGTCTTGGGGCAGTACCAGGAATCATGGCAGTGATCCTGGGTATGCACGGGATACTTGTAAAACATGTGTCACACTACTTCTGACAGTTCCAATTAAATAAGCAAAAATAACAATAACATAGTATACATGTTCATTTGTTATATTGGTCTCTTTTATAAGATTATTCATGACCTGTGTAAACAGATGTACTTCCTGACTATTATCATATTCAAAATATCTATAGTTAGATTCATGTTCTATTATGTTCTAAAGACTTATACTCCATCAATCTTATCATGACTTTTAGTATCTTTAATTGGTTTCATGCTTTGCTAAAATATGTAAATATATTTATATACATAGCGTGTCTGTATATTATTATGCTCCTCTTGTAGTACTTGCTAGGTCGTTCTAACGACCCTGATTTGGCACGCCCAGATAATTTGCAGGACACTGAAGGAGAGAATCCACCACAACTGGAGCAATATTTCATAGAGTTAGCAGACAGTAGGTTGTGATTTCACTTTATGGCTTCATTTAGAAGATTCTTTATTTCAATTCTTTCAATCTTTTCCTTCGACTTTGGTTTGTTGTTTCCAAAGCTCAAATTTGAAGTTGTAATAAGTGCTACCCTTCTTTGGATCTTTATCGGTCTATTTAATATTTTGTTGAAATAAAAGGAGTTTGTTTATTTTTATTTTTATTTTTATTTTTTTTCCTTCCTCTTAGTGCATATGTTTGTGGTTTAGTGGCAGTAATATTCAGTTTTATTAAAAGTATTTTAGGCTTGGCGTATTCATTTATAATACGTCGCCGAACGCTACCCGCATCTTGGGTGCGGGGCGTTACAGTTGGTATCAGAGCCAGGTTTCGACGCTCACTTCAAGTTAAAAATCTTAAACTAGGATTACTGCCACAAATACATATGCATGAAATACAATTATCTTTGATTCTTATTCCTGTCCGGTTTTTCGATTCCTTATATTTTACCATCTCGTCAACCGATTTAATCTAAATCCTTCACCTTTCAGAGAAATGGCCAGCCGTCGCATCACTCCCTCCCGCATTTCTTCACAAGCTGAAGATCCCAACATGATGTTGCTGCTTAAGGGACTTATTGAGAATCAACAACAACAAACTGAGATATTGCGACAGGAGTTAGTAGTTTCTAGACAGAAGACGGGCAGTGTGTCAGATTTCAGAAAGTTGAATCCATCACCTTTTTATGGGACTGAGGAACCTATGAAGGCAGAACAATGGCTGGTAGACACCGAGAATCTGTTGGGTGCGGCACGAGTAGTGGATGGAGACCGTGTGGAGGTGATAAAGATACAATTTATGGACATTGCTCGCACATGGTGGTTGGCCGAGGAAAATCGGTTGGCAAAATCGATAACATGGGAGACCTTTAAGGAGAGATTCTATACGAGGTTCTTTCCCCAGACGGCACAGTGGGATCTGGAACAGCAGTTCATCCATTTGAAACAAGGAAACAGGACAGTAGATGATTACGCGGCGGAATTTGTCAGATTGAGCAGGTTTGCCCCATTATTGGTGACTCAAGAAATAGATAGAGCTCGAAGGTTTCAGAATGGGTTGAACTTTGAGATTCAGGAACGCATAGCCACCCCACAGTTTGAAACATATGCTCAAGTTTTGAATGCTACAAGGGTGCAAGAGCAGATAGCGGATAGGAAAAGAAAAATTCATGTAGGGTCCCAGAAAAGGAGTGTGAGTCAGATGATCGGAAGTACTAAGGGTGCTCTAGCACCACCACAGAAGCGTCAGGCTACGCAACATGATCAGAATGTGGTTTGCAACTACTGTTTCCGACCTGGGCATGTTCAAAAGGACTGCAGACGAGCCCACAACTTGTGCTTGATATGTGGCTCGGCGGATCATCAGATTGGGGGTTGTACACGGCGACGAGAGACAGGTGACATTGCCAGAGCACCAACATCACAACAACAACAACAGAGACTTACAGCACCCCCTCAACAACAAATGTTACCGGCGCCACCTCAGCAGAGACCTATGGGATCTAATCCGAGGGGTTCCGCACTGGTCACTCAGCAACAGGCTTTCCAAAGGGCTCAGGCAGTAGGAAACCAGAGGCAGGGACATGCTTTTACCCTGACATCAGAACAGGCCAGTGGGAACAGTGAGGTGGTGACAGGTACTATCTTAGTGCATGCTACACCAGTATTTACACTATTTGATTCTGGCGCATCTCATAGTTTTACATCATCTACATTTGTTTCCCGCCATTGCATTCCTTGTGATAATTTATCTGCGGGATGGAACATTAATATTGGGAATGGGATAATTTTATCTAGTAAAGAGTGTAAATTATGCCCTATAGTTATTTGTGCTAGAGAATTATATGCAAACCTTTTGGTAATTGATTCTTCGGGGTTTGATATCATTATGGGAATGGATTGGCTAAGTACATTCTATGCAGTAATAGATTGTAGAAAGAGAAGTGTGATATTCAAAATTCCTAGGCACCCGGAGTTCGAGTTTCTTGGTGGCAGTAAATCTTTGGAGCCAGCCATGTTTAGAGCAAAGCCGACAAGAAGGGTCCTCACAACTTTAGATGCTCAGGACATGCGGACCCCAGTGGTGTGTGAGTATTTGGATGTTTTTCCTGAAGAATTGCCTGGGTTGCCTCCAGAGAGGGAGGTGGAATTTGCTATAAATATTATACCTGGTACATTACTTATTTCCAAGGCACCTTATCGAATGGGACCTGCGGAGCTGGCAGAAGTGAAAAGGCAACTGGAGCAGTTGAAGGGCTTGGGTTTCATTCAGCCGAGTACGTCCCCGTGGGGAGCTCCGGTTCTCTTGGTAAACAAGAGTGATGGTAGCAAAAGACTTTGCATTGACTACCGAGAACTGAACCGAGTCACAATCAAGAACAAATATCCGATGCCACGGATTGATGATCTGTTTGATCAACTTAGTGGAGCCAAGGTGTTTTCTAAGCTAGACCTTAGATCTGGATATCATCAAGTGCGGGTGAAGGCAACGGATGTCCAGAAAATTGCATTCAGAACCCGTTATGGTCACTATGAATTTTTAGTGATGCCATTTGGTGTGACGAATGCTCCAGCAGTATTTATGGATGTGATGAATAGGGTGTTCGCACCGTATCTGGATCAGTTTGTGGTAGTTTTTATTGATGATATTTTGATTTATTCTAAGACTCGGGAAGACCACGAAACACATTTGAGGACAGTACTGCAGACACTAAGAAAAGAGAGACTTTTTGGAAAATTGAGTAAGTGTGAGTTCTGGTTGGACAGAATATCTTTTCTGGGACACATAGTCTCAGGTGAAGGAATCTCGGTGGATCCCAAAAAGGTGGAGGCAGTGAAGAATTGGCCTATTCCCAAGTTAGTGACGGAGGTGAGAAGTTTTCTCGGACTGGCAGGGTATTAGCGGAGATTTGTGCAGAACTTTTCCAAAATAGCAGGACCTCTGACTAAATTGATGCGTAAGGGAGAGAAGTATGTATGGACTGACGAGTGTAACAATGCATTTGAAGAACTAAAGCAGAAATTGACTACCGCACCAATATTAGCAATACCAGATGGGCCCGGAGGGATGGTGATATATAGTGATGCATCGGGAAGGGGGTTAGGATGTGTCCTTATGCAGAATGGTAGGGTAATTGCCTATGCCTCAAGACAGCTTAAACCCCATGAAAAGAGTTATCCTACACATGATTTGGAGCTGGCAGCAGTTATCTTTGCCTTGAAAATCTGGAAGCATTACTTATTGGGGAATAAAGTAGAAATTTATACTGATCATAAGAGTTTAAAATACATATTCACTCAGAAGGAGATTAATATGAGACAAAGAAGGTGGTTAGAATTAATGGCTGACTACAACATAGATTTGCAATATCATCCCGGTAAAGTCAATGTTGTACCAGATGCATTGAGTAGAAGGCCAATGACTATGTATCTTATACAACAGAAGGAGTTAGTAAAGGATATGATGAATTTGGGTTTGGAAGTGATTATGCCTGGGACTTCGAAGCAGTTGACGGTAATGAAAATTCAGTCTAGTTTAAAAGAGAAGATCAAGATAGCGCAGGAAGAGGACAATCAACTTCAAAAGATTCGAAAACAGGTGGAGACAGGTTTAAGGTCAGATTTTTCCATTCATAATGATGGATCCCTTCGTTATGGCAATAGGTTATGTGTACCTAAGGGAGATGTTAGGCAACAGGTGTTGGAAGAAGCTCACAGTTCGGCATATTCGATACATCCAGGAAGCACCAAGATGTACAAGGATCTAAAGCAACAATTTTGGTGGAATGGGATGAAGAGAGAGATAGCTGGTCATGTATCAAAGTGCCTGGTGTTTCAGCAGGTTAAAGTCGAACATCGCAGAACAGGAGGACTTCTTCAACCACTTCCTATACCCAAATGGAAGTGGGAGAGGATAACTATGAATTTTGTTACAGCACTTCCTCGTAGCTCAAAGGGAAATAATGCTATATGGGTTATAGTGGATCGGCTCACGAAGTCGGCTCACTTTATACCATTCCGTGTGGGTCAGAGCACGGAGATTTTAGCTGATCGCTATATCCGAGAGGTAGTCAGATTACACGGAGTTCCAGTTGAGATTGTATCAGATAGGGATACTAGGTTCAGATCACAATATTGGACAAGATTACAGGAAAGTTTGGGCAGCCGGCTGAGTTTTAGCACTTCTTATCATCCAGAGACGGATGGGCAATCAGAGAGAACAATACAGATACTGGAGGACATGTTGAGGGCATGCATGATGGACTTTGGTGGGTCTTGGGAGGACCACTTGCATTTGGTAGAATTCTCATATAATAACAGTTATCAGGCAAGTATCAAGATGGCTCCATTTGAAGCATTATATGGGAGGAAGTGTAGATCGCCTTTGTGTTGGGATGATGTGGGTGAGAGGAGACTTCTTGGACCTGAGTTAATAACTCAAATGGTAGATAAGATCAAAGTGGTGAGGGAGCATCTCAAGGCAGCACAGGATCGACAGAAGAGTTGGGCAGATCAACATCGAAGACCTTTAGAATTTGAGGTTGGTGATAAAGTATTCCTCAAAATATCACCGACTCGAGGAGTTATTCGTTTCGGCAGGCGAGGGAAGTTGGGACCACGATTTATTGGGCCGTTTGAAATTGTGGAAAGAGTGGGGGAAGTGGCTTACAAGTTATGCTACCCTCGTCTTTAAAAGGGGTGCACGATGTATTTCATGTATCACAATTGAGGCATTATATTTCAGACGCCAGCCATGTCTTGGATTATTCGGAATTGGATTTGGATGTGGACTTGTCTTTCAATACTAGGCCTGTTGCAATTCTAGACCGACAAGAGAAAATACTGAAAAATCGGTCGATTCCACTGGTTTTAGTTGCTTGGGACCGACATTCACGGGGAGATGCTACTTGGGAGCGCTAGGATGATGTTCGAAAAGAATATCCATACCTTTTCACCAATGCAGGTAAATTGTTCTTCCCATATTTTAAAATTTCGAGGACGAAATTTTCTTTTAAGGTTGGTAGATTGTAATGACCCAGAATTATAAAGTTCAAATAATAATAATAATAATAATAATAATAATAATAATAATAATAATAAAATAAGATATTTACCAAACAAACCTGATTTTCTCTTAACTTATATTATTTAATTTTAACTAACTAGATAATAATAGATTTAGTATGTTGAGATTTGATATTTTGTTTAGATTTGATAGATTGGGTAGGTTAGATTTGATCCTAGGGTAATCATAATAAAAATAAATAATGATAATAATAAGAAGGGATAGCACGAAGAACTTTTCCTGTCAAACGCAGAAAGAGAGAGAGAGAGAGAGAGAGAAAGAGAGAAGAAGAAGAAGAAGAGGATCTCGCAGCAAATTTTCGAAGCGGGCATTCTTGAGGCAAGTACAAATCCCCGTTATGTTTGCTCATTAATTTATATAAAAAAAAAGAATAATATTTGTTATGTCATGTCATTGCTCTTTAATTCTTTAACTATAATTTTTATGTCGTATCACATATCATTTTAAATTTTATTTTGCCTTCGTTGTATGTATTTGGTAACCCTCTGTTCTCTCTAGTATGATTCATTGAACAAATCAATTTATTCTTAATTCGTATTCTTTATACTAGGATCTTTCAACTTTATTTCACACACTTATCTCTTAAATGTTCACTCTCTTGTATCAGTCTGTAACTTCGTTTATAATCATAAACCATTAGTACGATATATTTATATTCAGATCATGGGTATGTTTAAGAATATATAAAAAAAAAATTAATTAGCTATAGAAGATAGGATTATTAGACATCATGTTATGGCCAATGTTTTGATTTTGAAACATCTTGAGTTGCTGACCAGATGTAAATTTAGGATAATAGAGATTATGTTAATATGGGGACACTGTAGATTTAGGATAACTAAACAAATTATCTAGACAAGGGTTGCTTGTATAGGTAGACTATAAAGTAAAACAAAATAAAAATAAAATAAAAATAAAGTAACATGCTATTACTAGATTTGATGTTGTAAAAAAAAAAAAGGATACAAAAAAAAGGGGGTGAGGAAGTTCTGTCCGATAAACAGGACTGCGGTTCTGTTCACTGAACAGGACTGCGTGGTACAGTTCGGTGAACAGTACCACAATTCTGTTAAAAAAATTTGGTTCTGTTCACTGAACAGAAGTTCTGTTCAGTGAACAGTAAAAAAAAAAGAAGGAAAAAGTAAAAGAAAAAGAAAGATAAATAAATAAATAAATAATTAAATAAATAGAGACTAAGAATACCAGTCAAGAATATAGATGCTGAAAACTGAACATATAGCCTCTTAGTTTATCATTACAAACTTAGAATAGATTTCATAATGTAGATCATCTTACCCATTAACTAATGTGACAGTGTGGTTGTATTTTTTTTCAGCAGAATCAATCACTGCATTCTAGATACTATTTAATTTTGTTCACAATTTTTGTATAACATATTATATATTCACTAGATATTAATGTAATGAGAAACCTACTGTATTAAATATAAATTTGATCCTAAGAAAAAGAGGCAGAATATCCCTTTGACCTTATGCAATGAACATAAGAAATGCTATGAAATTATTACAAATACCAAATCTATTGCATTAATTATGAACCTAGTCTCACTTGATATACTGAAAATTAATATAGGCACATTAGTACATATTAACAGGTTATAGTTGTTTCCCGCGATAATAAATTAAAAATTGCTTTTGATTATCCCATAATAGTCTTGCGACCAATTATCTTTCAATACCCAAATAAAAGGGTCATCCATATGATAAATTTTATTTAGTACATGTATGAACTGTTGACAGCCTCATAGTTAAATAAAGATATAATTTATGCTACATATCATTTTAAAATTAAAAAAAAATTGAATTCATGGGGTGATGGGGGAACTTGATGAAAGAGCTGTACACATGTTTTAGAAGTGTTACATTCTTGAGGTTGTACAACCGAATATAGGAACCCAACCATGGGGGTTCTGGGTGATTACTGGATCACCATCAGTATATAGGGTTACGCGCCTGGAGCTTAGGCTCATCAGAGTTCATGCTTATTAGTACCTAGCGGTATGTCCTGGGGCAGTACCAGGAATCATGGCCGTGATCCCGGGTATGCACGGGATACTTGTAAAACATGTGTCACACTACTTCTGACAGTTCCAATTAAATAAGCAAAAATAACAATAACATAGTATACATGTTCATTTGTTATATTGGTCTCTTTTACAAGATTATTCATGACCTATGTAAACAGATGTACTTCCTAACTATTATCATATTCAAAATATCTATAGTTAGAATCATGTTCTATTCTGTTCTAAAGACTTATACTCCATCAATCTTATCATGACTTTTAGTATCTTTAATTGGTTTCATGCTTTGCTAAAAGATGTAAATATATTTATATACTTAGCGTGTCTATATATTATTATGCTCCTCTTGTAGTACTTGCTAGGTCGTTCTAACGACCCTGATTTGGCACGCCCAGATAATTTGCAGGACACTGAAGGAGAGAATCCACCACAACTGGAGCAGCATTTCATAGAGTTAGCAGACAGTAGGTTGTGATTTCACTTTATGGCTTCATTTAGAAGATTCTTTATTTCAATTCTTTCAATCTTTTCCTTCGACTTTGGTTTGTTGTTTCCAAAGCTCAAATTTGAAGTTGTAATAAGTGCTACCATTCTTTGGATCTTTATCGGTCTATTTAATATTTTGTTGAAATAAAAGGAGTTTGTTTATTTTTATTTTTTTTTTTATTTTTTTTCCTTCCTCTTAGTGCATATGTTTGTGGTTTAGTGGCAGTAATATTCAGTTTTATTAAAAGTATTTTAGGCTTGGCGTATTCATTTATAATACGTCGCCGAACGCTACCCGCATCTTGGGTGCGGGGCGTTACATTTACATGTTATTTGCAAATGACATATATAATCTTGCTATTATATTTTTCATGATTCACGTGACTGTTCAACACTATCATGATTTAATTGCATTTTATATGTTTATTAATCCAATGAAAGCAATTTATTCATTTGCGTACTTTCATCTTTAGTACTGTAATAGTACACATATTTTTCTTGTGTTATTTACTAGGTTTAATCCCCTGGGTTTCAAACCTAGGTTTAGAGGACCTAAAAAGAGAACCAGCCCCGACTGAGGATCTGTACTTCATTGATCAGACCGAGCAATATTAAGAAGTGAAGTACTTTCCGGAGAATATTGTATATATTGTTCATTTTTTCTTTGTCTGGATACTGCTTTTCTTCTTTTCTTCTTTTTTTGTTCATATTTAGAGCACTGTGCCATCGTATGTAATGAACTCTTTTATATAATGTAATCCTTTCAGTTTTTGATATATTATTTACTCATCTGATTGTGACAGTAGTTACGGTTATTCCAAGATCCTGTGACTGTTGGGTTGTCTAGTACAAATTATAAGTAGCGTCCTTCATTTTGGGAAGCAACTGAAAAACGGGAGCGTTACATGCTGCTCGGAATATATTGCTACACAGTAATGCTCTTCGGACTAAAGAATGCCGGCGATACTTACCAGCGAGCTATGAGCATCATTTTTCAAGCGCACTTACATAAAACCATCGAGTGTTATATGGATGACCTCACCGTTAAGAGTAAGAAGAAAGATCACCTGCAAGACTTGATAGTGATGTTCGATATCATGAGGAAGTATCAACTGAAGATGAATCTTACAAAGTCCTTTTTCGGAGTATTAAGCGGGAAGTTCTTGGAATTTGTGGTGACTTCAAAAGGATTTCACCTTGACCTTAACAAGGTCAAGACAATAAAAGGAATGCAGCCACTGCAGAACCTGAGGAAACTCTGGGGGTTGTAAGGCAAGCTAGCGTATATCTGACGGTTCATAGCAAATCTGTCTGGAAGGTGCCAACCATTCTCGAAGTTTATGAGGAAGGGAGTCTCATTCGTCTGAGATGAAGATTGTCAACGAGTTTTTGAGGATATTAAAGACTACCTCACAAAGATGCCTGTGTTAATGGAGCCTGTTTTAGGAAAGTCTTTCCTGATCTATGTATGAGCAATGGACCACATTCTAGGGGCCCTATTGGCTCAACATAATGATCAGGACCAGGAGTAGGAGTAGTCCAATCGAAAAAGAATGCTTGGCGCTGTGTTTGCGGTCCAAAAGATGTGACACTACCTAGTCGACTGGACGATACATGTCATTTCTTGGGTAAACCCGCTAAAATTGCTGATGACTAAGCCAGGATCACTAAATGGCCAGCTCGTCAATTGGTCGCTAGTATTGTCTCCTTGCGACATGCATTTCATACCTCAGAAAGCGAAAGGCCAGACCATAGCAGATTTTCTTGTCGAGCACTCTATTCCAGAGAGCTCCAAACTCCAGGTTGACATCCGAGATGAAGTCGCGGAAGTTAATGCAGTCTCTAAAGAACAAATGTGGCAATTGTTCTTTGATGGGGCAGTAAAAAGAGATGCAGCCGGTGTGGGGTTGTCTTGGTGTCTCCCAGCAAGCACGTGGTACCTCAAGGA
Organism: Dracaena cambodiana; assembly: GCA_036321105.1. NCBI lineage: Eukaryota > Viridiplantae > Streptophyta > Magnoliopsida > Asparagales > Asparagaceae > Dracaena > Dracaena cambodiana. The sequence goes on along the minus strand of JAYEPQ010000020.1, from coordinate 21,261,163 downwards.
TACTCACTAACTAGGCCCTTCACAAATAATGTGGCAGAGTACAACGCCTTTATCACTGGCCTCCAAATAGCTTGGCAACTGGAGATAAAACATCTTGAAGTATATGGCAATTTAAAACTAGTCGTTAACCAAATAACTAGGGAGCATGAGGTGAAGCATGAAATCCTCATACCATATGATCAAGCAGCAATACGATTATCAAACAAGTTAGAAGAATTTTATATTGACCATGTGCCAAGATATGACAACACAAATGCCGATGCCCATGCATCATTGGCTGTGACCCTGGCCGAACTAAGCGGATCAACTAAACATGTTACTATAAGAAGCCGCGAACTCCTACATCCAGAAGCAATCATGGGCGTAGACAAAGCAAACCAAGTTGGAATAAAATTTGAGCCACAAGACTAGCATTTTCAGTTTGTGGACTATGCGTTGTACGACATCCTTTTGGAGGACCCTAAAGAAGCCACTTCCATAAGAAAAAATCTAACAAAATTTTATTATAGTGCTATGCTCCAAACTCTGTATTGAAAATCTCAAGACGGCATCCTACTTTCCTGCTTGTCAAAAAGTGAGCCCAGGAAGTGGTAATGGAAATCCATGATGGGACCTATGGGGCCCACTAGCCTGGCCAAAACCCTATTATCGCATTATAAGATTGGGATACTTCTAGCCCAAGATGATCACAGACGCAGTGGCATGTGCAAAGCATTGCTATGCCTGTCAGGTGTATGCTAATTTCATACACCAACTTTTAGAGTACTTGCATATGTCAACTTTCAGTTGGCCATTTGAGACATGGGATATGGATGTTGTCGGACCAATCACTCTACCATCTTCCAAAGGACATAAATTCATATAACTGTCTACTTCTCCAAATGGACAGAAGCTATCCCCATGAGGGAAGTAAAGATAGCGGATGTGGTCAAGTTCATCAAACACCACGTAATTTACCGCTTTGGCATGCCCCGATGGATCATCCATGACAATGGACCTTAGTTTATTAGTTAGGACTTCGTGCGGTTCTGCAGCAAGTTCAGAATTCAAGACGTGACTTCAACGTCTTATAATCTGGCAGCCAACGGATTGGCCGAGGCCTTCAACAAGGCTATTGTAAAGCTTCTCTAAAAGTTTATTTCTTCAAGTTGGCACAATTGGGATGAAAAGTTAGGCAAGTGTTTATGGGCCTACCTTACTACAGTGCGAACCCTGACCAAAGCTACGCCCTTTTATTTGGTATATGGTTGCGAAGCTGTGTTATCACTAGAAATTCAAATCTCGTCCCTACGAGTAGCACTGTCTACGAATATGACGACTGAATAAAAATATCAAAAGCAGCTTCGAGAATTAGAAGCCTTGGCGAGAAATGCCTGAGCACGAAGCAACAAATTGAGTTGTACCAAACGCGCATCTCAAGAGCATTTAAAAAGAAAGTTAAACGAAAAACTTTTAAAGAAGAAGACTTGGTCTTACGTGTCAAAAGACCAATGATCTTGATCCATAAGAGTAAGGGGAAATTCGAACCCAAGTAGGAAGGACCTTTTGTAGTAGAAACTGTCTACTCAAACGGAACCTATTACCTGATCAATCAAGATGGCGATAGGATGATGATGATTATTAACAGCAAATTCTTAGAAAAGTACTACTTATAGCCACCTTCAAAAAAAAGGAAGGGAAGGCTAGTAAGTTAACTGCCCAATGCTATCAAAAGTAATGGGAAGAGAAATAAAAAATTTCTCACCAACCCTATTATACTGGAGGTAGCAATAAACCCATAGCCACTAAGGCAAAGGGAAGAAGGAATGTATGACATTTAAGACCAAGCAAAACCCTCGACAGCTCATCATGCTAAGGGGAATAGTATGGCTAGCCCAACATAAACGACAATTGGTAAAGACACCTCAAATCTATTGATAGTTAGGGGTTTGCTAAAAATTCCATGACAAACTTGTCACAACAAAAGCATAGCCACTAAGGCAAAAGGAGAGGAATTCAAAACCCTTGACAACTCATCATGTTGAGGGAATAGCGTGGCTAGCCCAACGCAAACAACGATTGGTAGAGATATGTCAAATCCGTTAATAGCTAGGGTTTGCTAAAATTCCTGTGAAGCTATCATATTATGATCTTACCTCTAACAGCGAGATTCAAACCATTTCACCTCAATACAAAAAAAACTGTCACGTTAAGATTGTATGTCTGATAGCAAGATTTGAACTATCTCATATAAAAAATAGTTGAACATGTAACATTAAGCTCTTACTGTGACAACAAGATTTGAACTATCTCATCTCAAAAATAGCCGAACCTGTCATGTTAAGCTCTTATCTCTAATAGTGAAATTTGAACAATAGCACAGATAATACACCCTATGATCTCAATACGATCACCGGCTCATCTATATTTGGATGAACCGCGTACTACTGTCGTTCAATGGCTGTCAGGGACCCCCGTGTGTGCCTCCCCTGCTGCCTCAAGCGTACGGAGGAGAGCGGTCAGTTGCATCAGATGATGTTGGTTTCCAAAGGAATTCGGTTTGCTGCATAGGCAACAGGGCGATGCACCGAGGTGGACGTTGCCGCTAGCGCAAACTAGTGAAGGGACAGCAGCGCCAGTGGTTGGCTGCGTAGTGGCAAGGGGCTCGTCGGGACATGTTGAACTTAAACCACTCACATGCCAGCACGGAAGCTGCCCCTCAAGGCCTAAATGCTTGTGGCGGTCGTGCCCAAATGGATGGTTCGGACAGCAACTCGCAACGGGACATCAGTGCGCACACAATGTAGCTTCGCTGAGCGCGGGAAATCCAAGAGAACCAGTTAGACCTGGGGGTCTTGGCTCCTCAGGCCACCCCGCAGGCTTCGCTGAGCACCTAGAAGCCAAAAAAAGCCGAGAAAAAGGGCCCAAACTAGCCTCCCGAGCACCAAAAATCCAAGCAAAATGGGCCAAATCGGCCTCCCAAGCACGTAAAAGCCAACAAAAACGAGCAAAATGGGCCGAAACGGCATTCTGAGAACCTAAAAGCTGACAAAAATGAGCAAAACGGGCCGAACCAGCCTCCCAAGCACCTAAAAGCTGACAAAAACCAGCAATCCTGGTCGTGCCATCCTCCCTGAACTGGACCGTCGGTCAACCTGAACCCGCATGCCATGGTGCACTGGTAGCCCTGAATCGGACCATCCACCCCGAACCGGACCATCGGTCGGCCCGAACCCACACAACACGGTGCACGAGCTGTTCCGGCCATGCCATCCGCCCTGAACTAGACCATCAGTCAACCCGAACCAACACAGCACGGGGCGCGGGCAGTTCCGGCCACGTGCCATCCACCCCAAACGGCCGGGCCATCCGTCGACTGCCCCGAACCGAATAGTCGGCCTGGCCAAACTAGCCGTCAATCGGATGGAACTCGCACGACATGTGACATCCACCCCGAGATGGTCCATTGGTCGGACCGAACCCATTTCGCATGGTGTGCAGGCAGTTCCGGCCACACCATTCGCCCCGAACAAGCCCATCGGTAGGCCTGAATCTGCACAATACGATGCGCGGGCTGTTCGAGCGGTGCCATCTGCCCTGAACAGACCTGTCGGTTGGCCCGAACCTGCATGATACGATACGCGGGCTGTTCCGGCTATGCCAGTCGCTCCAAACCAACTCGTTGCTCTGCTAAAAATAGCACGGCATAATACGTAGGTAGTTTCGACCGTCCAACTGCTCTGAACTGGCTTGATAGTCGACTCGAACCACCACAGCTCGGTGCATGGCTAGTTTTGGCCGTGCCAACAACCCCAAACCGGCTTGTCGGTAGGTCTGAACCTGCACGGTGAATGGGCTGTTTTGGTCACGCCATCCTCTTGAATGGGACCATCAGTCGACTTGAACCCACACGACATGGGGTGCAGGCAGTCCTGGCCACGTGCCATCTACACCATAACGGCCAGGCCATCCGTCGACTGCCCCAAATCGGACCGTTGGCCTACCCGAACCCACCGTCAGTCGGTGGAACTCGCACAGCATGTGCCTTCCCCCTTGAAATGGCCTGTTGGTCAGCCGCAACCCGTTTGGCACGGTGTGCAGGCAGTTCCAGCCTTGGCATCCGCCTCGAACCGGCCCTTTAGTAGGCCAAAACCTGCACGAACCGTGCACGGGCGATTCCGACCATGCCATCCTCCAGAAAGGGATTGTCGGTCCGCCCGAACTGGCACGACATCGCGCGCAGGCAGTTCCTACAGTGCCAGCCGCTTGGAATCGGGTTGTCGGTCTGCTTGAATCGGCATGGCATGGTGTGCAGGCAATTCTAGCAGCACCATCCACCCCAAACCGGACCGTCGGTCAGACGGAACCTGCACGATACGTCACGAGGGCAATTTCGGATGTGCCATATGCCACGAACCAGACTATTGGTTGGCCCGACCCACACGACATGGTGCGTGGGCAGTTTCGGCCGTGCCTGCCACCCCGAGCCAGACCATCAGCCTGCCCGAACTAGCCATTAGTTGGATAGAAACCGCAAGGCACATTCCATCCACCTCGAAATGGCCCGTCATCGGCTCGAACGCGCACAGAACAGTGCGCGGGCTATTCCAGCCGTGCCATCCACCCCGAACCCATCGGTTGGTCGGCCCAAACCCATACAACACAGTGCGCTGGCTGTTTTGGCCATGCCTGCCGCCACAAACCAGCCTGTTATTCTGTTGAAACCCACATGGCACGGTGCATGGGCAGTTCTAGCCATGCCAGTCACTCCAAATCGGCATGTCGGTCGGCCGAACTGGCACGGCATGATGCATAAGTAGTTTCTGTCATGCCAGCCACCTCAAACCAGCCGTTTGTCTACCCGAACTTGCTCGGCATGGTGCACAGGCTATCCGGCCATGCCATCCTCCTTGAACAGGACCGTTAGTCCTCGCGTGAGAACTTCCAGCCATGCCAGCTGCCTCGAACCGGCCCATCGGTATGCCCGAACAAGCACGGCATGGTGCGCGGACAGTTCCCATTGTGCCATCTCCCTCGAACTGGACTGTCAGTCAGGTGGAACTTGCACGGCACGGTCCGCGGGTAGTTTTAGCCATGCCATCTGCCCTGAACTAGACCGTCGGTCGGATGGAACTCCATGGCATGGTGCGCGGGCAGTTTCTGTCGTGCCAGCCACCCTGAACCGGCCGTCTGTCTGGCCGAGCTCGCTCAGCACGGTGCGCGGGCTGTTCTGCCCATGCCATCGTCCTCAAATAGGACCGTCGGTCCTCCCAAACTAGCACGGGACAGTGCGCAATCAGTTCTGACCGTGCCAACCGCCACGAACCAGCCCATCAGTATGCTCAAAAAAGCATGGCACGATGCGCTGGTAGTTCCCGCCATGCCATCTGCCCTGAACTAGACCGCCGGTAGGTTGGAACCTGCATGGCACGGTCTGCGGGTAGTTCCGGCCATGCCATCTGCCATGAACTGGACCGTCGGTCGGACGGAAGCCGCACGGCACGGTGCGCGGGCTACTCTAGCCGTGCCAGCCGCCCCAAACAGGACTGTCGGTTGGCGCAAACTCATCGTCGGTCATGCTAGTCGCGCTGAACCAGCTCGTCCGTCCACCCGAACCCAAGTGGCATAGTGCGCGGGTAGTCCTGGAAACGCAAGTGGCCCCGAACTGGTCTGCCCGTCCGTCGCAACTAGCACTGTGCCAAACTTGACCGTCTGTCTGACCACCTGAACCCAGATGGCACAGTGTGCGTGCAGTCCTACCCGTGCTAGTTGCCCCGAATCAGCCCGTCCGTCCACCCAAACCTGCACGACAAGGTACGCGGGCAGTCCCAGCCGGGCCATCCGCACCAAATCAGGCCATCATGCCTCCCGAGCCCTTACGGCACGGTGCGTAGGTCGTTCCTGCCGTGCCATTCACCCCGGCTGGTCCGTTCGCCCGCTTGAACCTGCCCGGGAGGGTGTGGTAGTCCCAGCCGTGCTAGTCACCTTGAACCGGTCCATCTGTCCGTCAGAACTCGGAAGACAAGGTGCACAGGTAGTTCCAGCCGTGCCAGCCACCCCGAACCGGCCCGTCCATTCGCCCGAACCTTGACGGCACTTTGCGCAGGCTGCTGCCCGTCTGTCCACCTGTATCCGCACCATACCGAACTAGACCGTCCGTCTGCCCGAACTTGACCGTGCCGCTACCCTGGACTGGTCCATTCATCCGCCTAAGCCCTCACAGCATGGTGTGCAAGCAGTCCCGGCCGTGCCAACCGCTCTGCACCGACTCGTCCATTCGCCCGATCCCGCTCGGCACAGTGTGCGCACAGTCCCGGTTGTGCCAGCCGCTCCGAACCGGCCCATCCGTCCACCTGAACCGCACGACACGGCGTGGGCCATGCCAGCCACCACGAACCGGCCCGTCCGACTGCCCTCCTCAAACTAGCCCGTCTGTCCGCCCACCCGCCCGCCCCGAGCCCCCACCGTGTCGAACTGGACCATTCGTTTGCCTTGACCAAACCGTGACATCCGCCCTGAACCGGCCCGTCCATCCGCTCGAACACACACGGCACAGTATGCAGGCTGTTTTGGCCGTGCCAGCCACCTCAAAACGGCTGGTCCGTCTGCCCAAACCTGCACCGTGCCGAACTGGATAGTTCGACAGCTCGAACTGAAACATGCCAACCACCCCGAACCTGACAATGCCAGTCATTCTGAACCCGCACGGTGCACAGGTAGTCTTGACCGAGCAAGTCATCTCAAAACGACCCATATGTCCGCGTGCTTGAACCTGTACAACACGGTGTGCCGGAAGTCCCAGCCGTGCTAGCCCCGCGAACTGGCCTGTCCATCTGCCTGAATCCACATGGCACGGTATGTGGGCTGTCCTGGTCTTGCCGACCTCCCCAAACCGGCTTGTTTGTCTGCTCGAACCCATAACATGCTAAACTAGATCATTTGTCTTCTCGAACCCGCACAGCACGGTGCACGGGCAGTCTTGATCATGCCAACCACCCCTAGACTGTTCGTCCGCCTGAACATGCACTGTGCCGAACTAGATCGTCTGTCCCCTCAAACCCACATGGCATGGTGCGCAGGCAGTCCTAGCTGTGCCAGTTGCTCCAAAACGGCCTGACCGTCTGCCTGAACCCGCACCGTGTTGAACTGGACCGTGCTAGCCACCCCAAACTGGACCATGCTAGCCGCCTCGTACTGGACTATCTGTTTGCTTGAACCCGCATGGTACGTTGCGCGGGGCGTGCCAGCCACCCCAAACTGGACCGTCATGCCAGCGACCCTGAACCCGCACGGCACGTTGTGCAGGCTATCTCGGTCATGCCAGCCGCCCAAAACTGGACTATCGATCCGCTAGAACCCACACGGCACATTGCACGGGCCGTCCTGGCCATGCCCGCTGCCCCGAACCAGACCGTTTATCCACCTGAGCTTGCATGGCACAGTGCGCGACAGTCCTAGCCATGCCAGCCGCCTCGAGCCAACTCGTCTGCCCACTGAAATCCGCACGGCATGGTGCACGAGTAGATCTGGCCTAGCCAGCCTCCCCGAACCGGCCCATTTGTCTGCCCGAACTTGCACCGTGCCGAACTGAACTATCTGTCCACCTGAACCTAACTGCGCTAGCTGCCCTGAATTGACCGTCCGTCCGCCCGAACCCGTACAACCCAGTGTTCAGGTTGTCCCGACCGTGCCATTCACCCCGACCTGGAATGTTGGTCCGCCTAAACCTGTACAGCACAATGCGCAGGTAGTCTTTGCCATACCAACTACCCCGAATTAGCCTGTCCGTCCATCCAAACCCGCACCGTGCAGAACTGGACTGTCCGCCCGAACTGCACCATGCTAGTACCCAGAACTAAACCGTCAGTCTGCCCGAACCCACACAACACATTGCACGACCCGTCCTGGCCATGCTATGCACTGCAGAGTGGACCATTTGTCCACCCGAACCTATACGGAATGGTGCACGAGCATTCCCGGTTGTGCCAGCCACCCTGAACTGGTCGTTCGTCCGCCTGCCCAACCCCGCACAGCACGGTGAACGAGCAGTCCTAGTCATGCCAGCCACCCCAAATCGGAAGGCACGGTAAGTGGGCAGTCCTGGCCGTTCCAGTTGCCCCAAACCAACCCATCCATCAGTCCGACCTCGCACAGCATGGTGCGCAGGCTGTTCTTGCCATGCCAGCCACCCCAAACCGGCCAGTTTGTTCACCCAAACCCGCACTATGCCGAACTTGATTGTCCGCCCGCCTGAACTAGACCGTGCCAGGTGCCCGAATCGGACCATCTGTTTGCCCACACCTGCACAGCACGGTGCGCGAGCAGTCTCGGCCGTGCCAGCTTCCCCAAACCGTCCTGTTCCTCTACCCAAATCCTCATGGCACGGTGCATGGGCAATTTGGGCTGAGCCATCTGCTCCAAACTGGACTGTCGGTTCACCTGAACATGCACGGCATGGTGCACAGGCAGTCCCGGCCATGCTATCTGCCCTAAGCTGGCCCGACCATCCGCCCGACTCCTGGTTGAACGGTGATCAGGCATACCAAAGAACAACTACGGCTACTACTACTAGTGTCACATACTAACACGGAAAGCAAGCACACTCGAACGCACTAATTATGCATATAATTGGTGGCTTTTTACAAGTGGAGGGTGGTTTGATCAGCTGGTATAAAACAGGTAAAATGATGAGGAAAGGATGAGAGGGCGAGGAGAGGATGATGCAGAATTGAGAAGGTATTGAGGATCTTATGTTGTGTTGGATTGCCAATGCCCTTGCACTTCTTCAAGAGTCCCCATTTATAGATGAGCTTCCTACGACGACAAGCCTTGTAAGAATCTTACTGTAGGGAATCTTATCAGGAATCTTCACTGTTGATGTCAGAAATCTTCACTTTTTATCGCTGTCAGGAATCTTCACTGTTGATGTCAAAAATCTTTACTGTTGATGTCACCGTCAGGAATTTTCATTTTGATGTCAGGAATCTCCACTGTTGGTGCAATTATGTAGGGAATCTTCACTGTTGATGTCGTCGTCAGGAACCTTTGCTATTAGAAATCTTGGATCGTGGATGTCAACAGAGACATTGCTACTTGTGGGTGTCAAGAGAGGCATCAATTTTTTATTTACATGAGTAAGTTATATTTACATGTGATATTTATATGAGTAGACTTTATAGGAACTTGTGAAAATTATCGGAGGCTAAGATTTTTGCCGAACCTGAAGATGCAACATCTTTCCATCAATTCATAGATGGGGCAAGATCGTCCCATCCTATCGGCACAATTGTCTCTTCTAGTTTCTTTTGACCAAGTCTTGATTTTGGGACTAATTTTTTTACCTTTGGTGTCCCATAGAAAACATAATAGTCAAACTTTCCAGAATCCTATCCAAGTAGGTCAACTGTCAGATTGCCTTCTTCGTATAATTGCTTTAGTAGCCTCTGTGTAGAGACTCCTCTGTTGTGAGCTTCCTCCTTATGTCGACTTCTACTTCTGCCTCTACTTCTGTGTCCATTTCTTCCCTGGTCTGCTGTGTAGAAATGTTGCACGCTTGCAAGTCTTCTAGTGTTACGGTCCCGAACAGCAGTGTTTCCCTTGCCCTACTTGATTCAGCAAAGTTGGGCAACTCCTTTTCTAGAAGCTTACCCATGCTTTTTAAGAGGTCATATTGTTTAGGGGTCATTACCCTAATGATATCTTCATTAAGGGCTGTTATAAAATCTAAACAAACCTCTCTCAAGAACTTGAATTCTGATTCTTGCTTCATTATAAGGCTTGTTAAGCTCCCCATATGCTTTCGGAAAGCGCGACGAGTTTCAATTCCTAGATTTGCCTTTTGGTGCGCTCTCCAGGCTCCGTTTATTTAGGAGTAGAATGGTAATGAGATTTCTAAGTTGGAAAAATTTGTTATTTTTGACTCGAGCATGTGATAGGCAAGATTGCAAATTTCTTCTGCTATGTATGGGTTCTTTTGTGACATTTCCCATGCTAGGACAACATCCTCACGGGGATAGTAGTGCCTGCAGTATGGCCCATTAAAATTGAATATATGGTCATAGCGTTTTTCCCAGTTTGTGTAGATACTTGACTGATATCCCATGAATATGATAAATGCTACTAGAATAGGAACGCTACTTGCTTTAGTCTTCCCTTTGTCTATCTTTTTTGTCATACTTCTCATCTGCAAAAAAATGGTTAGCATATTACTAATACATTCTCGGGGATCCTACTGTTATCACTCTTTATTTGGTTGGCTTAGGTAATCTGTAATAGATTTATCTTTTCGTTTAACATGTTCTATCTCAAAAGAATATTATGCTATTTCATTATACCATTGCATGCGTTTACTAGAGGCCTTCTTTGTATTTACAAGAAAATCTCTTACAGCATTATTATCTGTTCTGATAATAAAAAATTTGGGTAGAAGAAATATTTGGAATTTTTACAAGGCTAGCCTTATAGTGTATAATTCCTTCTCGAATATTATCCATTTTAATTCATTTGGTTTGAATTTTCCAGAGTTGTATCCACACAGTTTCTCATATTTTAATATTTTTTGTGATATAATTCTTTTCCTGAGCCTGATTCCATTATAGGATAAAGTTGGGTCATCTTCGTCCCAAATTTCTTTTGGGATCGCTTTTAATACACACCCCCAACATTCATCAGATATATCGGTGTCTAGAATTAATTTATCTCCTAGTTTGGGTAGGTAAACTTCTGATGCGTTTTCAATAGGTTGCTTTATTTGTTTTAAAATCCTTTTATCTTTGTCTGGCCAGATGAATTCTTGATTTTTATTCAATTTTTTCAGTAAGGGTATTTTTGCTTAGTTAGTTCTCGTAGAAAATTTCTTCAATAATTCAGTAATCCTAGTAAACTCTGCAGTTGCCTCTTATCCTTTATTTCTTCAGGAAATTCCTTGATTATTGAGATGATATGTTTTTGTAGTTGAGTACCATCCTTATCTAGAACAATTCCAAGAAGGTCTATGGATTCTTTTTCAATTTCGATCTTTTTTGGGGAGAGTAGTATCCCGTGCATCTTAAAAATATTACTAATGATCTTTAGGTGTCTTTTATGATCCTCTTTTGTTTTAGAAAAAACCAAAATGTTATCAATATATAAAACACAAAAATCCTTTAGGTCATTAAAAATTGAATCTATCAATCTTTGAAGTATTTGTGATGTAGTGTTTAACCTAAATGACATAACATTCAAATGAAAATGACCACGGTGTGTACTAAATGTCGTTAATGGTTTCGATTCTTCTGTCATCTTAAATTGCCAAAATCCAGACTTACAGTCAAACTTACTAAATACTTTAGATCCCTTTATTAAATTTATTAATACTTCCTTCCTTGGGAAAAAATACCCATCAAATTTAAGATTTTGGTTTAATCTTTTATAATTAATTACCATTCGGGATTTCTTTCTCTTTATTTCATTAAAATTTCTAACCATAAATATTGGACTAGTAGTTCTCTCTATCTGGCCTACACTTAAGAGCTCATTTATTTGATTGTCAAATTCATCTATATCTTGTCTGATATAGAGCATGGGTTTCACTCTAATGATTATATTGTCATCTCTTAGTTGAATCTTACAAAAGAGAAAGAAAGGATAAGAGGCAATTTATCCCATAATTTTAACGGATTTTCACTAAAATTTGCACTATGAGTCTTGTAAAGCCAGTGGGTTTGACTTAATTCAAAAACTTCCTTATATTTCTTTAATGGGTATCCATTTTTTGAGTTATTTCTTGGGGGAGCAAAATCTTCTGAACACTTATATTTAGGTCCATTTAAAAGGGACATGTCGACTCTATGGAGTTTACCACTTCCTGTTGATATAGAGAGACCATCTATTTTTTCACAATCATTGGTAGGTATTCTCTACTAAAATTATTCTCTAAAACCATATCCCCATTCATATGTGGAAAACATAAGAGTTTTGATATATCAAATCTTTTTTCATTAAGCCAAATTTCCACGTTTTTTGTCTTATTTTGGATAGTTATTTTTTGCGCACTAATCCCTATTATTTTAATTGGATATTTCATTAGTTCCCACTTTTATTTTGGTATAGCATTTTCTTGGCAAAAACATATTGTGGCTCCAGTATCTAGTAATGCATGTAATAAATACTGTCTGTAACCCTCAAATTTGAACGTTCCTTTAACGTAATTAAACCTTCTTCTTTGTTTTGGAGTAAAAATTATTTCATCGTATCGTATCAAATATTCTCCTTCTTGTTCTTTGCCATAGGGTTCTTCGGAATTCAAGATAATTTCTTTATTTGTTCTCTCTGCCTCACATTTATTCTCTTGGTCACTAATTTCTATTGGGTTTCTGGTTTGTGAAGGACGACACTTAGTTTGTTAAAGGTTATTACTATCCTCTTCATTTTCTTCCTCATTCTTCTCAGTTATATTATTTGTTCCATTTGATTGGACATCTTCCAAGCTTAATTCATATCCAAAATGACATAGTAGATTTTTAATTTTTTTTATAATTTTTCTAAAGTTGGCAAATTAGATTTTCTCTAATCTCTATCGTTACGTTAGGATCTTTACATTGTTCCTTCAACTTTTTTTCATTTGGAGAACTACCTCATCAAATCTCTTTTTGGAATACCTCGGAGCATACATTATGTTGTACAAGTCATAGCACGTGATGTCATAAACTACAATCCATTCTACATATCTCACAATTGCAAGGGTCGTCAGTACTCATCTAAAATGTCAGCGGGAAGTTAGCTCTGAGTAGCCTATGGTGCCTAAAAGTATCTCTTGAGAGTCCCTACAAATGCATATTTACGGCAATAAAGGGCGCACATAGGAATCTGGGTTTAAGGTTACCCAAATCTAGAAAGGAACACTTAGAATGAAAATAGAACAATCCACATGCAGGTTATAAGAGAGCAAAAATCAGACTTATAGTTAATCTGACACCATATACGTGTTAAGAGGGCTTTTCCATACTATTCCCAAGCTTCTCTAATTTTTTCTGATTTTTCCTTATTTTTTCTTGATTTTTCCTGAATTTTTTGAAATTTTTAATGATTTTTCCGAATTAGCTACACTGCTGCTACAGTGAATTTTGCCAATTTCTGAGGATTTTTCTCCGAATGTTTGGAAATTTTTATGTTTTTTGGTGATTTTTTACGAATTTTTTGGGAATAAAATCACACAAATAAATTAAATATATAACTTATCTAGCACACCAAAACAAATACAATGTACTTTATAATAATTCAAAATCTACAGTATATATTGGAACAGTAAATATCTCACCGAAAATGCTTTGTACATACTGTAGACCCTCCTGCCCAATATGGAATGACCAAACTTTGATGCCAGACATGATATAGAGACTCCTCTACTTTGGAGGAGTAGAATTGAGGATGATTATAAAGCGAGGAGAGAATAATGCAGAATTGAGGAGGTGTTGATGATCTTATGTTGTTGTGGATTGCCAATGGATTTGCTGATTAGCCGATGTATTTTTTATGCCTTGGGAGATCCTATTTATAGAAGGGTTCTTCCCTTGTGAAGTTTTGGATTCCTTCCTTGTGAAGTTTTGGTTTGCTTCTTTGTGAAGCCTTGTAAGAACCTTATTGTTGATGCAATTATATAGGGAATCTTACTATTTTTGTCAAGAATCTTCACTGTTAATCTTGTCAGGAAACTTATTGATGTTGGCTGTTAGAAATCTTACTGTTGATCTCAGCTGTCAAGAGTCTTGCACCGTGGATGTCAACAGAGACATCATCATTGTCTCCCCTTTTTTTTAACACATGTAATTACAGGAGCAGACATTATAGGAAGTTGTAAAAATTATTAGAGGCTGGAGTTTTTGCCAAACCTGGAGATGCAGGGCCATTCCATTTTGGGGATGGGACAAAGTCGTCCCACCCTGTTGGCACAACCAGAGGGTCCCAAGCTCAAATCCAGGCACAAACCCCCTTGCCACATTTGTCCCTAGCCCTGTGCCTCCTCATGTGCCCTCCGAGAGCCTGCCCAATCGCAAACTTGACTCCACAGATGGAATACTCATGCACTTTAGGCCTGCTCACCACAACATGCTGCATTTCCATCCTTGGCCACTTGTGGCTTGCTCGGTGGCCACCGAATGCTTGGAACAAAGCGAATTGCTTGCTGCATGTCTTACATTCAAACACTAGCTTATGTTGACGATGATGTTGGTTCATGGGTGCAGTGTTCTCAGTGCTTCGAAGATTTGTACTCTCTCCTTTTCCGTCGACTATTTTAGAGTGTGTATCTCTATTCCTATGGTTCACCTTTGATGTACCATAGAGAACACAATAGTCGTATATTTGCTTCAGTAGTCTCTATACAGAGACTCCTCTACTACTCTACTATAGGCTTCTTCAGCTATGTCGATTCAACTTCTGTGTCCATTTTTTCGTTGGTTTGCTGCATGGAGATGTTGCATACCTGCAAATCTTCTGGTGCTAAGGTTCCAACCACAATCCTAGATCATTTGTCTTGCTTGATTCAATGAAAATGAGAAGCTTCTTTTTTAATGATTTGAATTTTGAATCTTGCTTCATATGCTTTTGAAAAGCACAATGATTTCCAACTTCCAGGTTCATGCTTTGGTGTGACTCCTAGGCTCCATTTAGCTTCGGGCAAAATAGTATCGAAATTTCTTGATATGAAAAATCGTTACTTTTGTTTCAAGCATCTGATGGGCGAGATCACAATATTCTTCTATCGTGTATGGATTCTGGTGTGATATAGCATCCTCACATGAGTAGTAATGTCTACTGCATGACCCATCGAATACATGTTTATAATATTTATCCCATGCTGTGTAAATACCAAGCTCGTATCCCACGTATATAACAAATACTGCTGGAATAGGGACACTATTTGCTATAGTTTTTCCCTTATTCACCATATTTCTCATCTGCAAAAATTTGATTTGTATATTACTAGCACTTTCCTTTTTTAAGAATTTTTATCGTTACTATTTTTTTTATTTGTTGGTGTTTCTTGATGTCTTCTAAGCTAAAGGCTGCTTTTCTCCTAACCACATTTCTCCATGTTATGTTGTTTAATTCTAATGCTGGGGTGTGATAGGACCGACTCGTTGTTTATCATAAAAAACATTTTAGACTCTGAATCACTCTCAATATCAAGTTCGTATAGCATTATATCCAAAGGGGAGATTTCTTCTTCAAGACAGATTTCTAAATCTTTCTCTTCCATATATTTTATCATCCTCTGAGTATTTTTTTCGTTTCTAGGATAGTCACTGGCAAAGTGTCCTTTTCGTCACACACAAAGCACCTACACTCCTTTCCAATAATTCTCCCTAAGGAAGGAAATGTTATGAAAAAATATTTGGCGATAGCTAGAAAATATGAAACGAAAAATAAGAAAAGAATCCAAAACCAGTGTCTAGAAAAAAATTCCGATGGAGGCCATGGAGGAAGAAAAGGGGATTTATCAAAAATAATAAATATATCAGGAAGCGTGATGAGTCGTCTACCCAAATGGGAATGAAGGAGTGCAGGTGATTTGTGTGTGACGAAAAAGGACACTTCGCCAGAGACTACCTAGAAATGGAAAAAAACACTTAGAGAATGATAAAATATATGGAAGAGCAAGATTTAGAAGTCTGTCTTGGAGAAGAAATCTCCTCTTCTGATGTAGTGCTATACGAATTTGATGTTGCGAGTAATTCAGAGCCTGAGATGATCTTTATGATAAACAACGAGTCAGGTCTTATCACACCCCCAACACCAGAATTAAACAACATAATGTTAAGAAATGTGGTTGGGAGAAAAGCAGCCTTTAGCTCAAGAGACAACAAGAAACACCAACAAATAAAAAATAATAGTAACATAAAAAAATTCTAAAAAAAGAAATGTGCTAGTAATATACTGATCAAATTTTTGCATATGAGAAACATGGTGATAAATGTTATAAATAGGTATTCGATGGGTCATGCAGCAGACATTACTACTCCTGTGAGGATGCTACATCACGCCAGAATCCATACATGACAGAACAAAATTGAAATCTCACCCATTAGATGCTCGGAACAAAAGTAACGAGTTTTCCATATCAAGAAATTTCGATACTATTTTGCCCGGAGCTAAATGGAGCCTGTGAGTCACACCAAAGTATGATTCTTGAAATTGGAAATCGTTGTGCTTTTTGGAAGCATGTGAAGAAAGATTCAAAATTCAAACCATTAAAAAAGAAGCTACCCATCTTTGCTGAATCAAGCAAGACAAAGGATTTAGGATTGCAGTTCGAGACCTTAACACTAGAAGATTTGCAGATATGATACATCTCTATGTAGCAGACCAGAGAAAAAATGGAATCATAAGTTGAAGTCGACATAGCTAAAGAAGCCCACAATAGAGGAGTCCCTGTACAGAGACTACTGAAGCAATTATACGAAGAAGGTGATCCGACTGTTGGTGAGGAATTTAAAAGGTTCGACTATTGTGTTTTCTATGGTACATCAAAGGTGAACCACATGAGCAGAGATACACACTCTAAAATGGAGAGTACCGATCTTCGTAGCATTGAGAACACTACGCCCATGAGCCAACATCATCGTCAACATAAGTGAGTGTTCGAATGTAAGACATGCAGTAAGAAATTCACTTCGTTTCAAGCACTCGGTGGCCACTGAGCAAGCCACAAGCGACCAAGGATGGAAATGCAGTATGTTGTGATGACAGGCCTAAAGAGCACGAGTGTTTTATTTGTGGAGTCAAGTTTGCGATCAGACAAGCTCTCGGGGGGCACATGAGGAGGCACAGGGCTAGGGACGAATGTGGCAAGGGGGGTTTGTACCTGGATCTGAGCTTGGGACCCTCTGGTTGTGCTAACAGGGTGGGATGATCCTGTCCCATCCCCAAAATGGAACAGCCCTGCATCTTCAGATTTGGCAAAAACTCCAGCCTCTTATAATTTTCACAACTTCCTATAAAGTCAACTCCTATAAATACATGTGTTAAAAAAAGGGGCGGAGACAATGATGATGCCTCTGTTAATATCCACGGTCCAAGATTCCTGACAACCGGCATCAACAGTAAGATTTCTCACAACCGACATCAGTAAGAGTCTTGACAAGATTAACAGTGAAGATTCCTGACAAAAATAGTAAGATTCCTGACAAAAATAGTAAGATTCCTTACATAATTGCATCAACAGTAAGATTCTTACAAACCTTCACCAAGAAGCAAACCAAAAGCTTCACAAGGAAGGAATCCAAAGCTTCACAAGGAAGGAACCTTTTTATAAATAGTGACTCTCAAGGCATGAAAAATACATCAGCTAATCGGCAAATCCATTGGCAATCCACAACAGCATAAGATTCTCAACATCTCCTCAATTCTGCATCATCCTCTCCTCACCCTCTCATCCTCTCCTCGTTGTTTTACCTGTCTTATACTAGCTGATCAAACCACCCTCCACTTGTAAAAATTTACCATTTATATGCATAATTAGTGTGTTTGAGTGTGCTTACTTTCCGCGTCAGTGCGTGACAGTAGTAGAGTAGCTGTAGTTGTTTGTCTGGTATCAGAGCCCGGCCATTCCATATTGGGCAGGAGGGGTCTGCAGTCTATACAAAGCGTTTTCAGTGTGATGTTTACTGTTCCGGTATGTACTATACATTTTGAATTATTATAAAGTAGATTGTACTTGTTTTGGTGTATTAGATAAGTTCTATGTTTATTGTATTTTGTGCGATTTTATGTCCAAAAAATTTATAAAAAATCACCAAAAATCATAGAAATTCCCAAACAAATCGGGGAGAAACCTCAGAAATTTTAAAAAGTCACTGTAGCAGCACTGTGTAAATTCAGTAAAATCAAGAAAAATAAGAAAAAACCAGAAAAAATTAGAGAAGCTTGGGGATATTACGGAAAATCCATTTTACACGTATGTGGTGTCAAATTATCTATAAGACCGATTTTTGCTCTCTCATTACTTGCATAAGGATTATTCTAGTTTCACTCTAAATATCTCATGCTACACTTGGGTAATCATAAAACCCATATTCCTATGTGTGCCCTTTATTACCACGGGTAGGTATTTGTAGGGTAACCCTCAAGAGGTGGTTTTAGGCACCGTAAAATACTCAGAGCTAGCTACACACCGATATCTTAGATGATTACCAATGACCTTTATTGGGCATGTGAGATCTATAGAACAGATTGTAGTTTATATGATACTATATATCATGATATATATGATATAACGTACACCCCAAAGTATTCCAAAAAAAGATTTGATGAGGTAGTTCATTCAATGGAGTATTGGAAAGAACAGTGTAAAGATTCTGATCTAGCTGGTCTTCAGATAACATTTCTTTAGTTATATCTGCAGAAAATAGTGTTACTATACTACCAAAAGCATCATTTTTTGTGGGTTCCGACTCTAAATTTTTTATAGACTCGGTATGAAATTTTTCATATTGGGATAACCAAACTAATGCTATTCCTTTCCAAAAACTAGTAGCATATAAAACGAATTCTATGTTTGTAACTGTACCTGGTAATAAGAATACTTGACCAACTATATGTTAAATCCAGTTTATTATGTATTGTCTTAGCTTACTGGATGGAATATTATCTATACTAAAAATTAAGTTTGGAGGAATATTAGGACCAAATTTTGCTCTTATACTATTTCTTATAATATGGTCATTAACAAATACTTCACGTGGGTCAATAGAACCTTGACCTTCAAAAGTACTTGTCATTTCCTCTTCAGGAATAACCGGTGGATTATATCCTGGCATTTCAAGTGTAAGTTTAGATCCTGATGTGGATCCTTGTTCCATATTAATGTAAAATTGTTAAGACATATCGTCTTCTTTCGAAAAAGAAAATGGATCTGTGAAAAGTTCTGTATCAGTGGAGGTGATATCCGTTTCAGATCTATCATCCTCATGATCATTTATTTTTCTATTTGATACTATTAAAGAAGATATCTGATTATTTATTTTTAGTGAGTTTTTTATTTGAGTTATATCTACAGAAATTCTTCTTAATTGGTGACAAATATAATTATTTATGCCTGTTAGGTTTTCGATACTATTTACATCATTTTCTGGAGTATGTATAAAATGATGATAATATTTAAGATTGAATGGGCATATATATGTTTGGTCTGGTAAGACTAATTGGCCTTTCTCCATTTCTGGAAGGAGCAGGGTCATGCTGTTATCAGTATTGATTGTCTTTTTCTCTAATTGTTTTTATTTATATCTCCTTTTTAACCCTAGTCTCTCTGGCTACATGACATCTCTAGCCGTGGCTTTCTGGTAGAGTTAAGGTTGCAAGGACTTGACTCTCCTGGTCTATCCACCACAAGCCTCTGCCATTACTTCAGAGAGATAGAGCACAACAATGGTTCGTTTTCTACCCCATGCGTACGAAGAAGAAATATAAACTATAGAGAACTAGATAATAACTATGATAACAACATGCCTCTAGATTCAGCCTATCATAAAATTTAAAAACTTACAGCGATTGGAAAATGAAGTATATATTATTGAGGAATATATACAAGAACACGGCTCTGATACCAGCTTACAGAGGACGAACTTGTAACTCTTTATCATAATGGTAATTTTTGGAATAGAATTATTACCAGGTTCTAAAGTATTAGGCATACAATGGGAACATTGTATGGCTAATACTTTAGAACTTGGTAATAATTCTATTCCTTTCAAACTAATAGACAAGGAACAAATTTTGTCTATGTTTTTATCGTCTAGACTTATATAAAAGTCTGGATGTATATTAACTCCAAAAATTCTATTTGCTAAATTTGACTTGGTTTTAACAAATTGGTTATAGAAGTTGTATGCTTCTCATAATATTCATAGACCTCTTGACTAGAAGGTTGCAGAGACAGTCCCGGTCATGCCGTTCGGACCATCCGCCCACTAGAACAAGAATGGCACGGTGCACGGGCAGCCTCGGCCCTGCCCGCCGCCTCGAACCGGATGTCCGTTCACCCGAACTGGACGTCCGTTCGACCTAACCTACAGGGCACAAAGTGCGGGCAGTTTGCCCAGAATGTGACTGTCCATCCGTCCGTCCGCGGTGCGTGGGCAGTCTGCACCATGCCATCTGCTCCGAAACGGACCATCCGTCTGCTCAAACCCGCATGACACGGTGTGCAGGCAGCTATGCCATCCACTGCGAACCGGACAGTCCATCCACTCGAACCCACATGATGTGGTGCACGAGCAGTCCCCGCTGTGCCATCTGCACTGAATCGGACCATCCGTCCACCCCAACCCTCACAACACAGTGCGCGGGCAATCCCTGCCGCCCGGAACCGGTCCGTCTGTCTGCCCGAACCCGCAAGGTACTATGCGTGGGCAGTATCGTCTGTGCCATCCACCATGAACCAGACCTTCCATTCGCCCGAATGTGCATGACACGGTGCACGAGCAATCTCGGCCATGCCCGCCACCTCGAACCGGACAGTCCGTCCGCCCAAACCCACACGACATGGAATGCGGGCTATTTCGTCCGCGTCAGCCACTCCAAATGGGACCGTCTAGGGCGCGGGCAGTACGCACTATGCCATCTGCCCCGAACTAGACTGCCCATCTACCTGAGCCCGCACGGCATGGTGTGCGGGTTGTCCTGGCCATGCCATCCACCGCTAACCGAACTATTCGGCTACCTGAACCCACATGGCGCAATGTGCGATCAGTCCCTGTAGCCCGGAATCAGATTGTCTGTCCGTTCGTCCCCTTGAACCTGCACAACACGTGCCATCCACCCAAATAGGACCGCCCATCCACCCGAATTGAACCTACACGACGCGGTGCATGGGCAGTCCCCGTTGTGACTTTCGCCTCAAATCGGACCGCTAGTTTGCCCAAACCCGTATAGACTATGCGTGGGCAGTCCCCGCCACTCGGAACTGGACCGTCCGTCCACCAGAACCCACATAGCATTGTGCGCGAGCAGTCCCCTTCGTACCATGCACCCCGAACCGGTTAGTTCAACTGCCCAAACCTGCATGGCATGGTGTGCGGGACATTCTGTCTGCCTCGAGCCAGATTGTTTGTCTGCCCGAACCCACACGACATGAGCGGGGGAAGTTCCATTCGTTCCATCCTCCTCAAATCGAGCCAATCAGCCTCGACACTATGCACGGGCAGTCCCTTTCGTGCCATCAGGCCCGAACTAGACCAATCACCCACCCAAACCCGCACGGCACTGTGCGTGACCAGTCCCATATATGCCCTTTGCCCCGAACTGGACCATTGGTCCTCTTGAACCCACACGACACTATGCACAGGCAGTCCCATCTGGCCCCAAATTGGACTGTCCACCTGACCGAACCCACACAACATAGTGCACGGGCAAGTCCCGACCGTGCTATCTGCCCTGATTTGAACTGTTTGTCCACATGAACCCGCACAACACGGTGCACAGGCAGTCTCGACTAGGCCCACCACCCTTGAACCGGACTGTCCGTCCGCCCGAACCCACATGGCATGGCGCACGGCGTCTCACGTCCATGACATTCGCCGAGAATCGGACTGACTGTTTGCCCAAACCCGCACGACAGTATGTGCGGGAAGTCTCGTCCGTGCCATCCACCCTGAACAAGACCATACGTCCGCACTAATCCGCATGGCTCAGTGCACGGGGAGTCCCGTCCATGCCATCTGCCCCGAACCGGACCGTCTGTCCGTCCATACCCGCATGGCTCAGTGCACGGGGAGTCCTGGCCATGCCATCCACCCCAACCTAGACCGTTTGTCTGCACGAACCCGCACGGCATGGTGCGTGGCCAGTCTTAGCCATGCCATCTGCCCCGAACCGGACCGTCCATCTACTCGAACCTGCATGACATGGAGCGCGGGCATTCCCTGCCATGCCATCTGCCCCGAACCGGACAATCCGTCCGCCCGAACCTGCACGGCGCGATGCACGGGGAGTCCCTTTCGTGCCATCCACCCTGAACTAGGCCATCTGTTCACTCGAACACGCATGGCTCAGTGTGCAGGGAGTCTTGGCCATGCCATCCGCTCCCAACCGGATCGTCCGTTTGCTCGAACCCGCACATCACGGTGCGCGGCCAGTCCCGGTCGTGCCCTTTACCCTGAACCAGACAGTTCGCCAGCCCGAACCCACACAGCACGCAGCCCAGCACGCAGCCTGAGCTATCCCTGCCGTGCCATCCGCCCTGAATGGGACCGTCTGACTGCCTGAATTAGCATGGCACAGTGTACGGGCAATCTCCTCCGTGCCATCCACCCTGAGCCGGACCGTCTGTCCATCCAAACTTGCACAACATGTTGCGCGGGCAGTTCCGGCAGTGCTATCCGCTCGAAACAGACCATCCGTCAGCCTGAACCCGCACGCACTGTGCGCGGGCAGTTCCCGCAGTGCCATTCTCCATGAACCTGACTGTTCGTCAGCCCTAACCCACACCGCACGGTGCACAGGAAATTCGTGCCGACTGGAACCGAGCAGTTATGTTCTCCTTCGTACTAGACCATCCATCCGTTGGAACTCATACAGCACGATGTGCGGGCAGTACCCACCGTGCCATCCGCCATGAACCGCACCTTCCATCTACACGAACCCGCATGACAATGCATGGGCAGTCCTCGTCGCCCTGAATTGGACTGTCCATCCGCTGGAACCCGCACGGCACGGTGCACGGGCATTTTCAACCGTGCCAGCCGCCCTGAACTAGCTAATCGGTCCGCCCGAACCCACACGACATGGTGCGCGGGTAATTTCGACTCTGCCAGCCACCCCGAACCGGCCACACGGTCGGCCCGAATTGGCACCGTATGGTACGCGGGCAGTTCTAGCAATGCCAGCTGCCCCTAACTAGCCCGTTCGTTCGTTCGAACTTAGACGACATGGTGCGCCAGTAGTCCGTGTCGTGCCCACCCCCACGAACAGCCCGTCCGTCAGCACGAACCCGCACAGCACGATGTGCGGGCCATCCTGTCTGCCACGAACTTGACTGTCTGTTTGCTCAAACCCACACGACATGATGTGCAATCCATCTTGGCCAAGCCATCCGCCCTAAATTGGACCATCCGTCTACGCGAACCTGCACGACAATATGCATGGGCAGTCCCGTCCATGCCATCCACCACTAACCAGACCGTCCGTCTGGTCGAACCCACACGGCACTGTCCGCTAGCAGTCCAGTCTGCCCTGAACCAGACTTTTCGTCTGTCCGAACCCACACGGCATGGTGTACGGGTAGTCTCGGTCGTGCCATCTAACCCGAACTTGACTGCCCGTCCATCCGAACCCCCACGGCACGATGCACGGGCAGTCCCGGCCATGCTCGCCACCCCCGAACCGGACCGTCCGTCCGCCCAAACCGCATGGCACGGTGCGCAGGCAGTCTGCGCTATGCCATCCACCCCGAACCGGACATCCGTTTGCCGAACCCGCACGCCACTGTGTGTGGGTTGTCCTGACCGTGCCAACCAGCACGAGCTAGACTGCCCGTCCACATGAATCCACGCGACAAGGTGCACAGGCAGTCCTCGCTGTGCCTTCCGTCCCGAACCGGACCGTCAGTCCGCCCAAACCCGCATAACAAAGTGCACGGACAGTCCGAACCCACACAACACTATGTGCGGGTAGTCCGGTTCGTGCCATCCGCCCCAAAACTGACCTTTCATTCGACAAAACCCGCATGGCATGGTGCACGGTGACTCCCATCTTTGACATTCGCCCCGAACCGGTACTGCCATCTGCCTAAACCCGCACAACAATGTATGCGGGTTGTCTCGGCCATGCCATCTGGCCCGAACTGGATTGTCCTTCTATCCAAAACTGCATTGCACAGTGCGTAGGCAGTTCCCACCCCCTTGAACCGGACTAACCATCTGCCCGAACTCGCACGACATGGGCAATTTTGGCTAGGCCATCCGCCATGAATCGGGTCGTCCATCTGCTCGAACCTGCACAACTCAGTGCATGGGTAGTCCCCGTTGTGCCTTTCGCCTCAAACTGGACCGTCTGTCCTTCCAAAGTAGCATAGCATGGTGCACGGATAGTCCCCGCCACTAGGAACCGGACCGTCCGTCCTCCCGAACCTGCATGACACTATGCACGAGCAGTCCCATCCGTGCCATCTGCCATGAACCAGACCTTCCGTCCACCTGAACGCGTGTGGCACGGTGTGTGGCGACTCCTGTCTGTGACATCTACCCTGAACCAGACATTCTATTCGCCCGAATCCGCAGTGCACAATTTGCGGTAAGTCCCGTACGTGCCATCCACACCGAACCTGCACGGCCTGGTGCACGGAGAGTCCCGTCCATGCCATCTTCCATGAACCAGACCGTCTGTCTGCCCTAACCCGCACGGCTTAGTGCACGGGAATTTCCCACAGTGCCAACAGCTCCGAACTGGACCATCTATTCTCCTGAACCTGCACGGCATGGTGCGCAGGCAGTCCCCACCACTCGGAACCGGATTGCCTGTTCGCCTGAACCCGCATGGCACGGTGCGCGGGCAGTCCCCGTCGTGCCATCCGCCCCGAATCGAACCGTCCGTCTGCCCGCACGGCATGATGCGCGGTCCATCCCCGTCGCTCTGAACTACACCATCCGTCTACCCTAATCCACATGGCACAGTGCGCGGTCAGTCCCTACTGCTCCGAACCAGACCGTCCATTTGACAGAACCCACACGGCACGGTGCGCGGGCAGTATCCACTGTGCAAATTGCCGTTAACCCGACCATCCATCCGCATGAACCCGAATGGCATGGTGCGTGGGTAGTCCCTGCCTCTCCGAACCGGACCATCTGTCCCCCGGAACCTGCACGGCCCAGTGTGCTGGCAGCCCCGACCATCCCTGCCGCCCCGAACTCGCACGACATGGAGTGCGATCAGTCTGGCCGTGCCAGCCACCCCAAACCGGCCAGTCGGTCTCCCGATCCCACACAGCACGATGCGTGGCAATTCCGACCATGCTAGCCCCCCCGAACCAGCCACTCGGTCGGCCTGAACTGGCATGGGACGGTGTGCGGGCAGTTTCGGCCGGCCAACAGCCCCTAACCGGCCCGTCCATATGTTCAAACCCGGATGACATGGTACGCTGGCAGTCCTAGCCATGCCCACCCCCCTAAACCGGCTTGCCCGTCAGCCCAAACCCACATGTCGTAAAAGTTTGACTTGTTTGAAAGGATCGCACCACAAGTAGGAACTGGTTTGGCAGCACTCTCTGATTGTGAATGCTTCTTGGCACCCACGGACAGGGTATTGTTCCCTCCGCCCGTCCCTTAGCGAGGTGGGGCGGGGGCAGCCATGGGTGCCCTGAGGTTGCGGGGGTCAGGTGGGCGGATGCCGCCATCCCTCCGCCACTACGGCCGCATTGACGGGTTTACGATTGTCCGATCGGGACTCGACAATGACCCTTTTGCAGGTTCACCTATGGAAACCTTGTGCGGGCAGTCTCTGCCACCCAAACTCACATAGCACAGTGTGCGGGCAGTCCCTGGCACATGGAACCATACCATACGTCCACATAAACCCATATAGCATGGTGCATGGGCAGTCCCCACCAACTGAAACTGGACTGTCGTCCACCCGAACCCGCACAGCACTATGCGTAGACAGTCATGTCCATGCCATCTACCCCGAACCAGACCGTCCGTCCGTCCGAATCTGTATGGCTCGGTGTGCGGGCCGTCCTGTCTGCCCCGAACTGGACCATCCGTCCACCCAAACCCGCATGGCACTATGCATGGGTAGTCCCGTCCGTGCCATCCGCGTGAACCCGCATGGCACAACATGCAAGCAGTCTTGGCCGTGCCATCCGCCTTGAACCAGACCCGTCTGCCCAAACTCGCACGGTAGTCCCAGCAGTGCCATCTACCCCAAATGGGTTGATCTGTCCAGCAGAACCTGCATGGCACGGTGACCGAGCCTTCTCTGTAGCCCCGGAACCATACCGTCCGTTTGCCTGAAACCTCACGGCATGGTGCATGGGCCGTTCTGACCGTGCCATCCGCCATGAACTGGACTGTCCGTCCGCCCGAACCTGCACAACATGGTGTGTGATGAGTCTTGTCCGTGCCATCTGCACTGGAACCAGGCTGTCGGTCTCGTCGAACCTACACGACACTATACGCGGGTAGTCCCAGCCATCCCATCTGCCCCGAATCAACCATCCGTCCGCCCAAACCCTCATGACAATGTGCGCAAGCAGTCCCGTCCATGACATTCGTCCCGAACCGGACCGTCGGTCCGCCTGAACCGGAATGATACTATTTGTGGGTAGTCCCGTTAGCCCCAAACCAGACCGTCGGTCTGCCTGAACCGGAGTGACACTATTTGTGGGCAGTCCTGTTAGCTCCAAACCGGACCGTCCTCCGCCCGAACCCACACGGAACGGTGCGTGGGCGATCCTGGTCATGCCATCTGCCCCAAACAGGACCGTTCGTCCACCCGAACCCGCATGGCATGGTGCGTGGGCAGTCCTGTACACCCCGAACCGGACCGTCCGTCTGCCTGAGCCCGCATTTGTCTACCTTAAGAGAGTCATAGTTACTCCCATGGTTAGCTGTGCTTGGTTGAATTTCTTCACTTTGTCATTCATAGCACTGGGCAGAAATCACATTGCGTTATCATCCATAGGGACCATCACAATGCTTTTTTTAAATTAAACATTCTGTTTCCCCTTGTCCGTACCGGTTCTGAGTCGGTTGTTCGATGCTCGGGGAAGGCCCTCCCTCGTGGGGGAGCCATTCCCAGTTCATCTGCCGGTCGGCATGCGGCGACCTGCTCTTGCCATGGGCGTGGCTTGAGTAGTCTACTGACAGCGATGGTTCGGTGTTGGGACCCCCGTGCCAAGCCCCTCAGAGCCAATCCTTTTCTCGAAGTTACAGATCCATTTTGCTGACTTCCCTTGCCTACACTATTCCCTTGGCCAGAGGCTGTTCACCTTGGAGACCTGATGCGGTTATGAGTACGACTGGGCATGGGCGACACTCGGTCCTCCAAATTTTCAGGGGCCGCCGGGGGTGCATCGGATAGTGTACGACGTGCGGTGCTCTTCCAGCCGCTAGACCTTACATCTGGCTGAGCCGTTTCCAGGGTGGGCAGGCTGTTAAGCAGAAAAGACTCTTCCCGAGGCCCCCGCTGGCGTCTCTGGACTCTTTAACGTTGTCGTCCGCTGCCATGTCCTGGCTCAGGAATTTTAACCTGATTTCCTATCGAAGCTCGTGTGGTGACGTGCTGTCTGACGGGCTTCCCCAATCCCTTAGGATCCGCTAACCCATGTGCAAGTGTCGTTCACATGGAACCTTTACCCTCTTCAGCCTTCAAATTCTCATTTGAATATTTGCTACTACCACCAAGATCCACACTGACGGTCGCTCCGCCCGAGCTCAGCGCCCTAGGTTTTGCAGCGGCTGCCGCGCCCTCCTACTCATCGGGGCATGACAATCACCCGATGGCTGAGTGTGGGTTGCGCCCTTAAGCACCATCCATTTTCAGGGCTAGTTGATTCGGCAGGTTAGTTGTTACACACTCCTTGGCAGATTTTGACATCCATGACCACTGTCTTCTATCATAATTGACCAACACCCTTCGGGGGTTCTAGGTTAGTGCACAATTGGGTTTCGTAACCCAGCTTCTGGTTCATCCCACATTGCCAGTTCTGCTTACCAAAAATGGTCTGAACTGGACCATTTGTCCGCCCAAACCTGCATAGCACGGTGCGCAGGTAGTCCCCATTGCCCAAAACTAGAGCGTCTGTCCGCTCGAACCCGCAGGACACTGTGCGCAGGTAGTCCCGTTCATGAAATCCGCCACAAACCAGTCCATCTGTTCGCCCAAACCTGAATAGCACAGTGCGCAGACAGTCCCAGCCGTGCCATCCGCCTTGAACCGGACTGTCTATCTGCCCGAACTCATGCGGCACTCTGCGCGGGCAGCCCTGTTCGTGCTAATCACCATGAACATGACTGCCCATCCGCCAAAACCCACACGGCACTGCGCGAAGGTAGTTCTGTCTGCCCCGAACCAAACTGTCTGTCCACCAGAACCCACAAACACAATGTCCGGGCAGTCCCTGCTCTGCCATCAGTCTCTCCGAACCCACACAGAACGGTGCACGGGCAGTCCTGATTGTGCCATCCGCCCCGAACCAGACCGCCTATCCGCCCGAACCTGCACGACATTGTGCGCAAGCAGTCCCGTCCGTGCCATCCGCCCCGAACTGGACCGTCTGTCCACCCAAACCCACACGGCACGGTGTGCGAGCAGCCCCATCCGCATCGAACCAGACCGTTCGTCTGTCCAAACCCGCACGGCATGGTGCACGGGCAGTCCCGGCCGTGCCATTTGCCTCGTACCAGACCGTTGGTCTGCCCGAACTAGCATGGCATGACATCGAGCAGTCTCGGCCATGCCATCTACCCCGAACCGGACACGTCTACTCAAACCCGCAAGGTAGTCCCGGTCGTGCCATCCGCCCCAAACCGGATGATCAGTCAGCCTGAACCCACATGGCACAGCGGGGACAGTCCCGACTGTGCCATCTACCCCCAACCGGACCCGTCCACCCGAATTGCAGGGCACGGCTGGCAGCTAGCCCGGCCATGCCATCCGACTCGAACTGGACCATTGGACAGCCCGAATCCGCACGGCATAGTGGGAGGCTAGTCCCGTCCTCTTGATCCCGCATGGCACGATGGGCAGGCAAAGCACCAATTTCCCTCAGAACTGTAGTTCTGGTCTTTCCACTCAACCCAACCAGCAGGGCACTCGGCCAGGACCGTGCCACCCACACCGAATAGCCCAAGAGCTTGGCCGGCATGTGTGGCAGCCGTTCTGGCCATGCCCGGACTCTCGAACTGGCCCGTCGCTTGACCAGAACCTGTCCAACCATGCCATCCGCCCTTAACAGGCCGTCGGTCCATCCGAACCTGCATGGCAAGGTGCGTGGCCAATTCTGGCCGTGCCAACCGCATCGAACCGGACCGTCGGTCCGGCAAAACTGGCATGACACAGTGTACGGGAAGCCCCGGTCGTGCCATCTGCCTCGAACCAGCACGTCGGTCTGTCAGAACTCACATGGCACTGTGTGCGGGCAATCCCAGTCGGGCCAGCAGCCCCAAACAAGCCCATCGGTCTCGTGCCATCCACCTCGAAATGGACTGTCGGTCCCACTGAACCCTCACAGAACAGTGTGTGGGCAGTCTCGGCCATGGCATCCGCCCTGAATCGGAATGTCTGCTCTTTTGTACCTGCATGGAATAGTGAGTGGGTAGTCCTGGTTGTTCCCCCAACCCTAAACTGGACCGTCTGTTCGCCCGAACCATGTGTCCAGAGCGGGACCATCCGTATGGCAGACCCCGCATGGCACGATGCACAGGTAGTCCGCGCCGTGCCTCCGCCCTAAACCGGACCGTCCATCAGCCTAAACCCACAAGGCATGGTGTGCAGGTTGTTTTGGATATACCATTTTCCTCGAAACGGACATCTGTCCATCTAAACCTGCACGACGTGGGTAGTCATGTCTGCCTTGAACCAGACCGTTCGTCCGCCCGAGCCCGCATGGCACC
The DNA here is from genome assembly GCA_036321105.1 of Dracaena cambodiana. NCBI lineage: Eukaryota > Viridiplantae > Streptophyta > Magnoliopsida > Asparagales > Asparagaceae > Dracaena > Dracaena cambodiana. The sequence continues at coordinate 21,231,596 of JAYEPQ010000020.1, read as the reverse complement.
GGCAGTTCTGACCGTGCTATCCGCCGCAAATCGAACCGTCCATCTGCTTGAACCCGGACGATGTGGTTTACGGGAAGTCCTTGCTGTGCCATTCGCCCCAAACTGAACCATCTGTCCTCCGAAACCTGCATAGCACTGTGCGCGGGCCATCCCCGCCACCCGAAATTGAACCGTCCGTCCACCCGAATCCACGCGGCACTATGCACGGGCAGTCTCGTCTGTGCCATCTGCCATAGAACAGACCGTCCGTCTGCCTAAACTCGCACGGCACGATGCGTAGGCCATCCTATCTGACCCAAACCTGGTCGTCCGTCTGCTCGAACCCGCACGATACGATGTGCGGGCAGTCCCCTCTGTGACATTCGCCGTGAACTAGACCATCCATCCACCCAAACCCGCACTATGCACGAGCAGTTCCTTACATGCCATCCGCCCCGAACCAAACTGTCGGTCCACCTGAACTTGCATGGCACTGTGCACGGGCAGTCCCATCCGCCTCGAACTGGACTATTTGTCCGTCCGAAAAAACATGGCACAGCGCGCAAGCAATCTCGATCGTGCCATCTGCACCGAATGGGACCGTTCGTCCAACCGAACCTGCATGGCACAATGCGCGGGCAGTCCCGGCCCTGCCCACCACCCCCGAACGGAACCGTCCATCCGCCCGAACCCGCATGGCACGGTGCGTGCAACTCCTGTTCGTGACATTCACCCTGAACTGGACCGTCTATTCGCCTGAACCTGAATGACTTGGTGCGTGGGAAGTCCTGGCCATGCCAACCATCCTCAACCGGACTGTCTGTTTGACCGAACCCGCATTGCACAATGCACAGCCAGTCCCGGCCGTGCCATCTGCCCCGAACCAGAACTTCAGTCCGCCCCAACTCAAACGACAAGGAGCAGGGGCAATCCCCACAGGGCCATCCGCCCCGAGCGAGATCGGCCTTCCTCCTAAACCTGCACGACACAGTGCATGGGCAGTCCCCTCCTTGCAATCTGCTCTGAGCCGGACCGCCCGTTCGCCCGAACCCGCATGGCACAGTGCGCAGGCAGTTTCAGCCATGCTATCTACCCCAAACCAGACTGTCCATTCGTCGGAACCTACACGGTGCAGTGCGCGGTCAGTCCCCACAGTGCCATCTGCCCTGAACCTAACTGTCCGTGAACCCAAACCCGCATGACACGGTGCGAGGGCAGTTCCTGCCTTCCAGAACTATAAGTCTGTTCGCTTGAACCCACATGTCACAGTTTGCGGGCAGTTCCGGCCGTGCCATTTGCCCGAAATCGGACCGTCTGTCCGCCCGAACCCATACAGCACTGTGTGCGGGCAGTCCCGTCCATGCCATCTACCCCGAACCGGACCATTCGTCCACCCATACTCGCACTACCCGGTGTGCGGGCCATCCTGTCTTCCCCAAACCGAACCTGCACGGCTTGGTGTGCAGACCGTCAGTCTGCCCGAACCAACATGGAACTATGCGCGGGTAGTCCCGTCCGTGCCATCCGCCCTGTATCGGACCGTTGGTCGGCCAGAATCCGCATGGCATGGTGCATGAGATGTCCCAGTCGTGCCATCCGCCCCGAACCGGACCTGTCTTCCCGAACCTGCACGGCAGTCCCGACCGTGCCATCCGCCCCGAACGGGACCATCCGTCCAGCAGAACCCGTACGGCACGATGAGCGTGCAGTCTCCGCTACTCTGGAACCAGACCGTCTGTCTGTCTGAACCCTCACGGCATGGTACCCAGGCCATTCTGGCCATGCCATGCACCCCGAACTGGACTGTCAGTCCGCCCGAACCCTCATGGCATGGTGCACGGCGAGACCCCTCCCTACCATCAGCCCTGAAAATGGATTGTCTGTTAGACTGAACCAGGCCGGCACTGTGCGCGAGCATTCTCGTCCATGCCATTCGCCCCGAACCGGACCCTCACGGCACTTTTTGCGGGCAGTCCCGTCTATCCGGAATCAGACTATTCATCCACCCCGAACTAGACTAACCGTCCACCACCACACATGGCACAGTGCATGGGCTGTCCCGGTCGTGCCATCAAACCCGAACTGGACTGTTTGTCTGCCCGAACCTGCACAGCTCGATGTGCGGCGAATCCCGTCTGTGACATTCACCCCGAACTGGACTGTCTGTTCGCCCGAATCCACACTGCACGACGCGCGAGAAGTCCCGTCCATGCTATCTACTCCAAGCCAGACTATCCGTCCACCCGAATCTACACGGCCCGGTGCGCTGGGAGTCCCGTCCGTGTCATTCGACTCGAACCTGATGCAAATAATGACATGACTACAAAGGAGCTAGTTCAAGTTCCAACTGAGCCGGTTACAAGAGCACAAGAAAAGAAGTTCAAACATGCACTTAATGGGCTGATTCAAGAGGTTTGGGCTCAAGCAAATTCATAGAGGCCCATTGAGGATGGTTCACGTGTTCAGCAAAAATGCATCAACATGATTTAACTATTAGAAGAATCCGGACAAATTAAGGGCTGATTGTTTTCCTTTCCTATTGCAGGCGTGTGATCAGCCAAATTAAAGGCTGATTGTTTTCCTTTCCTATTGCAGGCGTGTGATCAGCCAAATTAAAGGCTGATTGTTTTCATTTGTTTTGTTTCTATTTCTGATTATTTTCTTTTTTTATAGGCGTGTGATCAGCCAAATTAAGGGGCTGATTGTTTCCTTTTGTTTTGTTTCTATTTCTGGAACTTTTCGTGTATTTTTTTTAGCTTATTAATAGGCATCTAATGGAATAGAAGGGCAGATTGTTTTTGCTGAAAATTTGTGAGTTTTATTCTCTTTGGTTCTTTGAAGGACTATTCGAACTTATTAGAATTCTTTCGTGGTGTTCACCATTGACTTATCAAATGGATTTTCACTACCGTTTGTGGCGTCTTCTTTATACCAAGATTCTTATTTCGCATTAAACAATGGGTTGAGGTCAATTATACCGAGGTTCTTATTTTTGTTGAAGCAACGGGTCAAGGTCTCCCAACCAAACCTAATCGAGGACGTTCTTGGATTTTTTTTTCCTTCTATGTTACAAGTCTCGTTATTCTTGACGGGGGTTCCCATCATTTGGTATTAGAGCCAAGAATTTTTCATCTCAGGTTTGCCTATCCCATTTAAATTTAGTTTCCTTTTCTTATCTGGCCGAATTTGATGTGGCCGAATTGGTTCTAACCCCAGGTTTGAATTTTGTTGTTTCCTTGTGCTTTAATTCCGTGCTCTATAGCTTTCCAAAATTCGGTTTAACATATCATAGTTCAGCCAAATTTCTTTCTTTTACCCCATTCTGATCGTAATCTGTTTGCTTTAATTTCAGAACGAATCTGATCATCAAAAGAAAAAAAAAAGAAAGGGGTCCAAAAAAAGAGTAAAAAGACTCGACAAAAATTTTTTCGTTTGTTTTCACCCATTTTGGTTCCAATAGGCCTGAAAATCACCTCACCCCAAAGACCAAAATTTTTTATGGAAATTGGTGAGTTTTATTCTCTTTGGTTATTTGAAGGACTATTTAAACTTATCGGAATTCTTCCGTGGTGTTCATCATCGACTTATCAAACGGACTTCCACTACCGTTTGTGGCGTCTTCCTTATACCAAGCTTCTTTTTTCGCATTAAACAACGGGTTGATGCCAATTATACCGAGATTCTTATTTTTGTTGAAGCAATGGGTTGAGGTCTCCCAACAAAACCTGATCGAGGACGTTCTTGGATTTTTTTTCCGTTTGTTTTATGGGTCTTGTTATTCTTGACGAAGTTCCCATCATTGGAAATTTTGCTGAATTGTGCTTTTGAAAATCTAATCACCCATATCCTTTGTTTTCTTACCTTTTGAACCTGAATTCCCTTGGTGACTGTTCCCCATAAAAATTGCAAGCTCTATATATCGAAGTCTTTTCAATAAAATATTACTATCCAACAGTTTTTCGTTTACAGAAGATGAGGAAGATATATTTCCTCTTTATTTAAGGCTGAGTTTTGATGTAGCTATGGAGGACGATCTTTCTCTCCGTTGACACTCCGTACAATCTCTCTCAGTTGGCTAAAGGAAAAAGAAAGGCTCTTGACTCTTGATCACAAGGGGTAACTCTTAGGAGAAGATATCTGTCTGTGTCCGTCCATGTCCTTTTGTCTCTCTTTCGCTCCCCCGCCTTTTATAGGGGTTTTAGAGTAATGTCCCGCCATATTTGTTCGACCGTTAGCTCCCACTACTCGAGAAGTACCATCATATTCGTTAGGCGGTTGCTCTCACGATCAAAGTAATGCCGCTGCATTCGTTTGGCAGTTAGCCCCACGATCTGAGGCGACAATTATTCTGTTTGGGTCGGGTGATTTTGTATTAAACCCCTACCCGAAAGTTATGGGTAGTGTCGCGAATCTCAATTTAGATTCGCGAACCTATTCTATCGTCACTGGGTCACGAACCTCAATGTTCAAGTTCGCGAATCAGCTGAGTTACGGATTTCTAACTTTGAATCCGCGGATCTGCTTTGCTTTCCAAAATTTTTCACTGAAAAAAACCCCTCCAAAGTTTCCAAAACTCTCATGATTCCTTGAGGAGTTTTGGAATACTTTAGATATAATATTCTGTATTAGAATCTCCATTGCATTTGCAAAAATCTGTGACTCTGTATTAGCGCCACTGCTGCTTCTGAAGGAAAATGTGACTCTGTGTTAGTGCCTCATTTTGCAATTCTTGGAACATATGACTCTATGTTAGGGTCGCAAACTTTTGCTTTGGAAGGGACACGTCTCTTTATTAGGGGTGCGAGCCTTTATTTTGGAGCAGAAAATGACTCTGTATTAGGGTCGCGAACTGTCTTTTCGGAAGGGACATGTCTGTGTATTAGGGGGGCGAGCCTTCATTTTGGAGTACAAAACGACTCTGTGTTAGAGTCACAAACTTTCGCTTCGGAAGGGACACGTCTCTGTATTAGGGGCGCGAGCCTTCATTTTGGAGTTGAAAACAACTCTGCATTAGGGTCGCGAACTTTCACCTTTTTTTTTAGAAGAGAACGATTCTGTGTTAGGTTCGCAAACTTTAATTTTTGAGGGATCGCGACTATGTATTAAGGATCGCAAACTTTCACTTTTGTGGTTGCGGAAAGATTCTGTGATCTCTGTATTAGGGATCAAGATCAGAGCTTGGTATGAGTTCCACCTTCAGAAGGGACACGTCTCTGTATTAGCGGCGCGAGGCTTCATTTTGGAATAGAAAACGACTCTGTGTTAGGGTTGCGAACTGTTTTTTCGGAAGGGACACGTCTCTTTATTAGGGCGTGAGCCTTCATTTTGGAGTAGAAAACGACTCTATGTTAGGGTCGCAAACTGTCTTTTCGGAAGGGACACGTCTCTATATTAGGGGTGTGAGCCTTCATTTTAGAGTAGAAAATGACTCTGTGTTAGGTCGCAAACTTTCGCTTCGGAAGGGACACGTCTCTCTATTAGGGAAGCGAGCCTTCATTTTGGAGTAGAAAATGACTCTGTGTTAGGGTCGCAAACTTTCACCATTTTTTTTAGAAGAGAACAACTCTGTGTTAGGGTCCCAAACTTTAATTTCTGAGGGATCACGACTCTGTATTAGGGATCGCAAACTTTCACTTTTGTGGTTGCGGAAAGGCCGGAAGACGGTTGCTTTTTATGGCATAAGAATTGAGACGTTCTCTGAGCCGCATTAAATGAAAAGGTACCCACGAGATTCGGGCCAGATATCACGTCTTTCCAGAGATCTCGGTCGTCAAATCATCTACTATATAACCTACACTTTATGAGATAGGCTACTCTTATCTCGAAAAATTTGAAATCTGAGTTCTTCGTTAGAGCTCCTCAGACTTCTCGTCTTCAATCTCCTATAGCTTTTGATTCTCTGTGCGAAGGATTTTCTCAATCTGCAAAAGATGCCGAAGAAAACTTCTTCCTCCGATGCTGCTGCCGGTGGTCATCAAGATTCTCAAGCAACTTCTAGTTCAATAGTGGTTCGGCAGGAACCCTTGATTGGAGGTAATAAAAAATCTTTCGAAAGGTAGTCCCTTTCTCATCATTTTTTTCCCTATCTTGAATCTGAATGTCTCTTGTAGTTGATTATGTCTTGAATCCTTGGCCTAAGAATCATTATTTCGGATACTCGGATGGCTATGATGGGAAGAAAGAGTTCAGATTTGGTCATGTCTTTCCACATTGTACAACATCAGATAGCCAAGAGAGAGAAGGCAAAATTCTCCATCCTTCTCGCTCAACGTTCCGAGACTGATAACTAATGCACATTTCGAAGGAGATGATCGGTCTCCGCTACGCAAACCTGCCTTTTTGTTTGGGGACCATGTTTCAGTGCCCGATAGTGGTTTGGAAGATGGAGATTACAAGTGGCTTCGTCAAGTTTAAGGTCGCTACTTGTTTCTCCCCAATATGGAGAGGTCTTATCCGTTCTTATTCTGTCAATCCCTTTCCATGCCCAGACGAATGGATTAGCACATAAACAGGCCGCAAGACAGCATCTTATTGGGAGTTTCAATACTCAAGGTGCTTTTCCTCGTAGTACTGGAAAACACTTTTGTGGTTTGCTTCCGGGACTGCTTAAACATGACCTCCCCAGACGCGAGGTTCCTATAATCGCACAGACTTTCCTGTACCCATTCACCAATGCACAAGGGGAGTTTCCTGTTCAGGATTTTCGTCCCCCTGAATGGGTTCACTGCTCTTCAAAAGGAGAGTGGGCAGTCTTAACTGACTTTTTCGTGAAGACTTTCAGAGATCAGCTTCATTACGTAGGGCTACATCGTGGTATCAAGGTAGTTCAGCACGGCATTTCCGCTAACAGTTTCCATTTTTTTTGCTTTATTAGAACTGTACAATCCTAATACTAGCACAATCTTTTGCCCTCGAGGTGAACTGGGTTTCGCCCTTCACGAGATGTATGAAGTTTCGGGCTTACCTATGGGAGACATCCTATATGAAGAGTACGTCCCTACTAGGGAAGAACTCCACCTGCTGAAAACTCGGGACCCTTTGATCTATAATACTTACTGGGAGTTGCTCTGCCATTATCATATTTGCACCCATACATCCGGCACCCGCAGTTTGAAGCCAAAGAAGTGGCTACAATATCTTCTGCCCAATTTTTCTAGAGTAATCTGAACTTTACTCGCCTTCCTCTAGTTTCTGAATAGGAAGTTGAGAGAAGAATCGCCAGTTTCGGGACAGATACTTACATCGCTGAATCTGACAAGGACGTCTTCAAGACTGGAATGTCCTTTGAAAGTTTTCACTATTAGGCCCTCTAGCCTTTGTCAGATCCTGCGTTCTTGGTGGGCTATTTGATGGTATGGCTGAAGAAGTGTGTTATTCCTTCGTAGGAAAACATACGGGCCGTATACCCAACCATATTACTAGCATTTGGTAGGCGGCTCAGTTTGTTATCCGCGATAGTTTGAAGCATCCAAAGCGGACTAAGGAGATTATCTAATAAATTCTGCAATGTGAAGAAGGAGCAAAGGAAGAAAGGAGATTCGGTCATTAAGATTCTTAATCCGCTTGTAAAACTCCCTTATACTTATTTGATGGCTTGGCTGGTTCTACATTGCCCCACTTTGGTGAGTCCTGCTGATTCGCAGATAGACTTAAGTGTCCCAATTTGCAGCACTATGAGAGGTCACAATGGAAAGGGGGTTACATGGCCGCGATCTGCAAGACCCTTCGTCATTTCTCGACTTTTGAGTTGTTCAGATGTTTTCCGTACTTCCCAAATGCCGGGTACGGGGAGGAATTTGCGGATACTGCTGGTGCCGATAAATTTATTATTCTTTCCTCAGGATGCTTCTGGTGGCTGATAAACATCCGCCCAGGACATCTTGTTCTTCGTTTGGGAAACCATTGCTGCATAGAGCCTTACTACCCGAGTCATTTCGCTCGACAGTTCGGGTATGATCAGCTTTATGTTGGTAATCCCAATAGAGATATAAGTTTTGTTGGGAATGCTCTTGAGGGAGCTCGAGCTTGGTTTCACTTCGTCGCAGGTGGAACTCAGGCCAGATTTGATCTTCCACTCAAGACCCCAAATTCAAGTATGAGCTTCAGTTTCTGTAAGTGGTTCGCGGATGCTAATTCCGCTCCCCAGAATTTCAACATAAATCATACCAGTTTACGGGAGATCAGAGCTTGGTATGCTCAAAAGAAAAAGGCTGGCAGCACCAAAGTAGTAGGGATGGAAGATTTCGGGAGAGACAGTGTATCCAATGAATCAGAGCTGATAACTCAACAAAGGGAAGAGGACAATGATGCACCAGTTCAAGCTACCTCTCTTGATGCTTCTCCTCTCCCGACTTCGAAGAAGGCTTCTCCTCAACCGCAGCCTCCTTCCAACAAATCTTCACATAAGCGGAAGAGACTAAGGCACCTCAGTGACTTGCCTACCATTCCGCAAGGGATTGATTCGCTGAGCACCCCATCTGGGACTGGCACTGCAACACCCATTCTGGTTTCTAAGTCCCTCGTTGAGGAACCTGAGGAGGATGAAGAAGACTCATCTTTAACTCTCCGTTCCCTTAAGAGGCGTCAGAGTCAAGGACCTATTCTCTGTAGTGATCCTACTCCTGTTACTCAAGAGGGTTCTACCCCCCTTATGTATCAGGCCACTGTTGAATTCGGTGTTTCTCTGGCCATACAAGAGGGCCCTTCAGCTTCTGTCGTTGCAAACGACGAAGTACAAATCATAGGGGAGACTCGCGCATCAGATTTCCCAAAAGCAGCACCTCCTTCAGGAAGTTAGGATGATTGGGGAGACAACTATAATGTCGACAGTGATGATTTTCGATCTTCAACCCCTCCATCAGACCATGGTAAGTATGTCTATTTGAGCGAGGACGTTTGAACCGAAATATACGGGCCTGAAGTGTTTGGTCCTGAGGTGTACGGACTTGGGGAATCCAGTGTCCAACCTTTAGGTCTGCATCTTCTTCCTTTAGCAATTATGTTATTATCAAATAATATTGTATCATTTAACTATTAACTTTCTTCTTTTGATAGCTCTAGTTTCGACTCCTGATTTAGAATGCATGGGCGCGAAGGTAATTTCGTCAGATGACACCATCACGGGAGCTGACACTGATGAGGCGACTGCAGTTCCTACTTCTACGGAAGTAATGATTCTCGAGACTACTATGTCTACAGTTTTGGCCGCAGCTGCTCGGACCAATGTTTTGGTTCAAGATGCTGTAGTTGTTAGCTCTGTTGAAGTCTCCAGAAGTCCCATTCCTCCTGATACTAGTTTGGCTGTGGATCAATCTGCCTCTGCCTCAACCAGTATTACTCCCTCTTATGCGGAGATTGATATGCTCGAGATTGATTTATTGAAAATACGGTGGAGACCTTCCTTCACTTCCTTGACCGTTGTATTGATAAAATACTGAAGGGGGCTTCTTTTTCTTCACTCGCCAATGTTCTCAATATTTATTCCATTGGTGGAGAGGGTAAAGCTGCTCCCTTTAGGCTTATGATAACTCAGCTTCAAAAGCATGCTGAATTCCTATCAAAAGCATGAAGTGTTGATAAATCTGAGACAGTGAAAATTATTTTCCAGAAGCTGAAAGAGGAACAACTTAAGTTCCAGAAGGAGACTCAGGAGAAGGCAAATGCTTGCAAAGCCTCCTTAGAAAAGGGTTGATCAAACCGCGAGTCTCTAGTTCTTCAAGTGGAAGCCGCTGCTTCAATTGTCAAGGACCATGACCAAGCTATTATTAGGACTCAAGAGACCATCGCCAAGGCTCAAGCTTTCTTGGCCAAAATCACCAAGGAGCGCGATGAATCAATGAGGAACCTCGCCAACTTATCGCGCCAGTGGGACAATACAACCAGAGATCTCCAGGCGACACAAGTTGAATTGGATACACTAGAGGATGCTGCAGTGCAGAATGTTATTGCTAGTGACGAGAAATTGCGTCGTCAAGCTACTGTTCAAGCTTATGAGACCCTTCAACAAGACATTGATAATGCAGAGGAGAAAATAAAAGCCCTCTTGAATAATTGAATTGTAAAAGTTTGTATACATCTGTTTTACCTCTCTGCTCTTTTTTTAATAGTTCCCTTGTCGTCCATAAAGAATCTGATTTTGGCCTTCCAAGGTACGGTTTTGCAGTTATTCTTCAAAGATTTGTAACGAACCTGCCATCTTTTGCCTGAAGTTTGTGAACCACCGTAAAATTTTGGTATCTGTATATCTGTTACGCGAGTTTCTTAAGTCACGTGAAGTCTAGGGGTTCACAGATTAACACAATCCATATTTAACCTGCGACTCTGGTTCCAGAATTTTGGTTCGCGATGCTTCGTCTGGAAGTTTGCGGTATAGACTGTAGACTCTTTCAGAATTTGTAGAGATTTCTGCGAGCCATGGGATGAAGTCATCAGGCGCGGAATTCCAAGCATTGCATGTCTCTATTAATGAAGAGATCTTCGGGCTGCGATATCTAAACGTCCTATGCAAAAGTAATAAATTTAGTTGAGATCTGAACTGAAAATCTTAGTCGAAGATTTTGGCCTTATCTTTTCCAAACCGAGGATTACAGTCACCAGACCGTCTATATAAGACGCTTGATTCCTTCAATTGAAGATCATTCAGCCGTGAGAAAATTTCTTCCTGACCCTCTTCCCTTCCTTTCTTTTGTAGCCGATCTATCAGTGTAGTCATATTTTCTTCTCCTTCAACCGAAGTGATGGGTAGGAGTTGGCATGTTACAAGACCTCCAGACTGCATCAATCCAGCAGGGTGTTCCACCGAAAAGGTTCTTCTGACCGTAGTTATTTTCTTTAATTAAGGTAAACCTCTTCTTCTAATTCATATTCTCCTCTTCCTTCTTTTCTTAATTCCCCTTTTTCAACATGGATTTACTCGGCTACATGAGATAACCGTAATCATTCTCCTTAACAATGACGCAGACCCGATGGGCTCGTAATTGCTTCCAATACCTCGAGGGTCTTGGAAGGTCTCATGAATTTTTCATGAGAGAAAAACTTTTGGGTCTGTGGCATTGTTTTTCTTCTTTCCTAGTACTCCACAAGGCTTGGGTACTAATGACTAGGACCTTGAATTTGTGCAACCCATCATGTTGTACATCTGGGGTGTGCACTTGGTATGCCAGTTTTGAACTGATCAAGTCACTGTCATCATCACTGGGGGAACCAACCATGAGGTCTCTGATTGTGGTCGGAAAGAAGAAACAAGATTGTGCCTTTAAGCTGTCTTTAAAAAGGAGGCTACAAGAGCAAATTGGAAGTGGAGGCCATGGAGCAAACTTTTTGATCCGAGCCATGCCCAAAGAGAAGGCTACAGAAGCAAGTTTGTTATTCCAGAAGAAGAGCCTGCAGGAGCAAACTTTTTGATCTGAACCATGCTGAAAGAGACAGTTACAGAAGCAAGTTTCCTCTCTTTTTTTTACATCAGTGATTTGTATCCACTCTTGTTGACTATACAACACTAGAGAATTCTCTGTAAGTTTGTTCTGATGATGAATAAAGAAGTTCTTTTCTTTTTACGTAACTAAGAGTATCTGATGGATGATTCTGATGTTGATTACCAGAGGTAATTGTTAACTTAATAATCTTAAAATCGATCAAAATTTTTCAAGTACCCAAAATTACTGCGAATGAAAGAACTTTTTTGTTGACAAATTTGACTCGCCAGAGGTATTTTTTAATTTGGCGATTTAGAAAGAGGGAAAAATGTGATTCGCCAGAGGTATATTTTAACTTGGCAAGTTAGAAAGAGGGAAAAATGTGATTCGCCAGAGGTATTTTTTTTAACTTGGCAAATTTTGTAAAAAGGAAATCTGGATCACCAGAGGTAATATTTAACTTAGCAAATTTGGTAAAAAGAAAATCTGGTTCGCCAGAGGTAATATTTAACTTGGCAAATTTGGTAAAAAAAAAATCTGGTTCGCCAGAGGTAATATTTAACTTGGTAAATTTGGTAAAAAAAAATCTGGTTCGCCAGAGGTATTATTTAACTTGGCAAATTTGGTAAAATGAGAATCTGGTTCGCCAGAGGTAATATTTAACTTGGCAAATTTGGTAAAAAGAAAATCTGGTTCGCCAGAGGTATTATTTAACTTGGCAAATTTGGTAACAAGAAAATCTGGTTTGCCAGAGGTAATATTTAACTTGGCAAATTTGGTAAAAAGAAAATCTGATTTGCCATAGGTATTTTTAACTTGGCAATTTAGAAAGAGGGGAAAATGTGATTGGCGACCTAATGATTTTTAGTCTGGAATCAAGAATCTTCATTAATGAACTTCTGATTACAGACAAACTTTGGTTCATGGTTTGCGTCGAACTACCCAGGTCAAATTACAACTGGTGTTCCGCAATTTTGCTAAGAATAATATTTCTTCAGGAACTTGTCGTTGATCGGCATCATGATCTTGTCACCATTCGCCTTTGTCAACCGATATGCGCCGTTGGAGTAAACCGTATCAATGACAAAGGGTCTCTCCCACTTCGGCTGGAACTTCCCTCTAGGCTTCTGGCTAGTTATAATCGGCCTTCTGACTGACAGGACTAGATCGCCTTTTTTGAAAGTTCTTCGCTTAGCCTTTTTGTTAAAAGTTCTGGAGATCCATGCCTGGTATAGCTCGATTTCTGTTGAGCTTCCAAGCGCTTATCATCCAAGGTTTCTAATTCGTGGAGCCTTTGTTGATGTCTTTCTTCTTGCATCATTCTAGTTATTAATGCAACTCGTAATGACGGGATTTGGATTTCCAAAGGCAAGATTGCTTCTGACCCGTATACCAAAGATAAGGGCGTGGCATTAGTGGGGGTTCGGACTATGGTGCGATACGCCCACAGGCATTCTCCGAGTTTCTCATCCCAGTCCCTTTGATTGGATGACACAAACATTTTAAGAAGTTTTACAATGGTCTTATTGAACACTTCTGCTAGACCATTAGCTGCAGGGTATTATGGCGATGAAGCTATATCCTCGATCCTGTACTTATTACAAAATCTGGAATACACTTGGCTCACAAATTGGGGTCCGTTGTCATGAATTATTCTTCTGGGCACCCCGAAGCGATAAAGCACATGGTGCTTGATGAATTTGATAACATCTGATGACTTTACTTCGGTTAGGGAAATGGCCTCAGTCCATTTCGAAAAGTAATCCATTATAGCTAAAATGAACCGGTGTCCCCTTGTTGATGGTGGAGAAATTGGCCCTACAATGTCCATGCCCCATTGCTCAAATGGCCACGACGTAGCCGTTAGGTGGAGATACTCCGGAGCTTGATGTATAAAGTCTGCATGTATTTGGCAAGCCCTACACTTCTTGGCGTAGTCAACCACTTCTGTCATCATCTTAGACCAATAATAACCCATCTTTCGGATTCTATCCCAGAGTTTCGGCCCTGGCTAGTGTGCTCCGCAGATGCCAGCATGAGCTTCTTCGAGTACCTTTTGAGCTTCGCGGTTGGAGAGACAGCGAAGTAAAATTCCATTGTAAGATTTCCTATATAATGTCTGGAGTTCTGCATTGTAGTAGAACCGAATAGCCCTTCTCTGAATTGCCCTGGCTTCTTTTGGACCTTCGGGTAATATACCGTAAAGGACATAGTTTATATAAGGAAAACGCCAATCCCTCGGTTCTAGGCTTGATTCGAAAGCGTCAGCTTCGTCTTCCTGTGGTTTCTTCATTTATTCTTTGAGCTAGTCCTTTGGAAAAAATAATTCTTTGCTTCCTACCATAATTTGCCTCCTAGCATGCTTGGGCAAGGCTAATGTAGCAGCCAAGGAAGCTAGCGAATCATACTCCCCTTTTACTTGATTCACAACAAGTTGAGAGTCCCCATATGCCTCCAAATATTTGACCCCCAGTTGTTTGGCTATTTTTAAGCCGATTAAGAGGGCGTTATATTCCGCAACATTGTTGGAGCACGAGCTTGTTAATGAGTAAGCTCGAGGAATGATGTGGTTGCAGGGAGAGACGAAAACAACTCCTACCCCCACTGTCATTCTTCCATCGGATCCCATCCGGGAGGCACTGTTAAAGAAAAGCTTCCATACACCCTTCGAGACTGTATTTGCCTCAGAAGACTTTCGCGAGTCATCTTCTTCTAGAATCAAGTCCCATTCTTCTAACCCTCTCGGGATTTGTTCGTATAACTTTGAGGATGCCAAGATTGGCTGTTTGGCTAAGAAGTCGGCCACGGCCTATCCTTTAATAGACTTCTATGGGACAAAGTGCATATCATACTGTGATAGCAAAATAGCCCAATTGGATAGTCTTGAACTTAATGACCCGGGTTTAGTCATTAGTATTCTCACGGGGTTAACTCTCGATACAACATGGATGGTTTGTCCAGCTAAGTAGTGTCGTATTTTCTGTATTGCGAATATCAAAGCTAGACATTCTTTTTCCACAGGATTATACTGGTGTTCTGCCCCGATCATCATTTTGCTGAGGTAGTAAATAGCTTGTTTATGGCCTGACTCATTCTTTTGTGCTAGCAAAGCACCCAAGGAATGGTCCATAGCCCTTACATATAGAAAGAAAGGCATTCCCAAGACTGGGGATACAAGCACTGGTGGCTTTGTGAGATATTATTGGATTTCTTCAAAAGTCTTTTGGCATGCGTCATCCCAGACAAATGACACTCCTTTCCTCATTAATCTGGTGAAGGGTTGACATCTACTAGACAAATTTGATATAAATCTGCGGATGTACGCCAGCCTACCTTGCAACCCCCTTAACTCTTTGAGGTTACGTGGGGGGGGCGGCATATCTTGAATAGCCTTGACCTTATTTGGATCAAGATGTATTCATTTTGACGTTACGACAAAATCGAGGAATTTTCCACTGGAAACCCCCAGGAAAGACTTAGTTGGATTCATCTTGAGCTAGTGCTTCCTCATGAGGTCGAACACTGTCTTCAAATCCTTCAAGTGATCGTCTTTATTTCTGCTCTTAATTGCTAGGTCATCTACGTAGCATTCCACTGTTTTTTGGAGGTGCTCTTGGAATATTGCGTTCATAGCACGTTGATACGTAGCACCTGCGCTCTTTAGGCCAAAGGGCATGACTGTATAGCAGTATACCCCGAGTGGTGTCCTGAAGGACGTATGCTTCTTATCATCAGGGTACATCTTTATTTGATTATACCCCGAGAATCCATCCATGAACGTCATACGCTCATACCCACAAGTATTATCTATCATAATATCCGTGATAGGTAATGGGAATTCGTCTTTAGGGCAAGCCTCATTCAAATCCCTAAAGTCTATGCAAACTCGGAATTTTCCGTTTTTCTTGGTCACGGGAACTATATTCGCGACCCAATCAAGATGTTGTTCCTCGTGAATAAAGCCTGATTCAATCAACTTCTTGATTTCAGCTTCTATAGCTTCCATGATCTCTAGGCGAAATCTTCGTTGTTGTTGTTTTACTGGCTCAGCCTCTGGCCGGATTTTCAATTTGTGAGCCGCCACACTTGGATCCAACCCTGGCATTTCCTCATAACTCCAAGCGAAAATATCAATGTATTCGCGAATGAGGGATATCAATTCCTTCCTTTCTTCCGAGGATAGGTTCTCACTTATAAATATGGGTTTAGGATTCTTTTCATCTCCCATATTGATTTGCATCACTTTATCTTCGGTTGGGGGTGCACGTTGTTCAAACTGGATCTCCCACTTCATATTAAGATGCTTGGCCCAGGGGTCGCCTCTTATTGGCGAGGTTTCATTTAAGTCTTCGTCTTCTTGGATTGCGGAAGCCATGTACACGGACACTTCGCGAAAATCTTACCAATACTGACATCTAAGTCCCAGCATGATGATTCTGACGAATGATCGTACTGTATTTCTTCGGTTTCCTCACCTGAGGAACTTTCGGGAATGGTGACGTATCCCAACCCCTTGCCAATTTTCTGGTAATAATCTGGCATTTTCCCTTTTGGGACAAAAGGTTGAAGGATTGTCCTTCTTCCTTTTCCAACGTTCAACCCCCTGCCTTTGGCCAGATTATATCCCATTTTCTTTATTAATCTACGAGATTTTCATCGTAATGGAAGAACTCGGGTTTTCCCTGTTCTTCCTCAGAATCTAAGCATTTCTTTTTATTCTTGTGACTTGCTCTTCCAAATACTATGGCCTTTGGGGTTCCGTTTTTGGGAGGGACCTCAAAAATGACATTGTTAGCACTTTCAATGTTATAACTTAATTCGTGTAAGGATGATCGGATAGGTGCTTGGAAGGAAGTCGGAGAATATATCTCATTTATACAGTCGCTGAATGCATCTGTGCTAGTGCTTGAGGGCTCAGAATCAACACCAGAAGAATAAGCAAACTCTAAATTTTCATTTATCACCCATTTACCATCAGAGTGAACGGCGTTATTTACATCAAGGCCTTCGAGGCCTATCACAATGGGCTCACCGTCCCAAATTACATCCTCAGATTTCGATTCTTCGAATCCTGATTCTGTATCAGCCTCCTCGTCGCTATCAGAGTCATCTGGAACAGGCTTATCTGAAACACCGAATGCATCTTGATACAGCAACGCGTCAGTAAAGTAATTTTCAACTCCTTTAAAGGGTTGCTTTTCTACGATCAGCATTCTTATGTTCCCGTCTTTGTCCACATATTTCATGCATTGGTGTAACGTGGATGGCACAATGAGATTGCTATGGATCCAAGGTCTCCCCAATAGCAGATTGTATGATGTGTCCACGTCTATCACATAACACGTGACTTCCGTCTTCAGGTTGCCGATTTGGCACTTGAGCTTTATGTTACCTAACGGTCTACTAATGTTAGCATTGAATGCGAAGATAGTGGTATTAGTTGCCGCTAATCTATTCATCGGCACTCCAAGATATCGTAGCATCCTTCATGGCATGATGCTCAAGGCCGAGCCTGAATCAACTTGAATGCGATCAATCTCTGTAGACCTTATGCATCCCTTGTAATACAAAGGATGGTGATGCTTGTTGCTCCTGACTTGCATATCTTCTGGAGAGAAAGTGATGTAGGGAACGGTCTTACCAGAGACTTGGTGACAAGTTGCGCAAAGAGATTATTCCTCAATCATCTCTGGTATCTGTGCCAAGAATACTTCTGAATCTTGCAGAGCTTCTCTTAAAGCTTCTCTAGTAGATTTAGAGAGTTTCAGGAGCTCGTACAAGGTTATCCTTGCGGGAATATTGGCCAACTGTGTTAGAATGTCAAATTGGAATGACTTCCGCGAGTCCTCTGCAGGCTCTTTTCCCTTCTTCTTCAGAACTTTATCAAACTTAAGCTCTTTTTGTTTGACTTTCTCTGGAGGTGATCGAGAATCTATTGTCTGGTCGTAGTTCTTCAAGTAATCTTTTCCTAAACGGGTTCCTGCGGGAGGAGGATCCGCATCAGCTACCAAAGAATTTTTTATTTTCTCTTCCGAATCGGTCAAAGCAGGAATGACTTCGTCATCTTTGGGAATCACGGAGACGACATTGGAGGTAAAGGTTTTCCCTCTTCGCCTCTTTCCAGATGAACTGGAAGTCCATTGTTCGTCACTTAGGAGATCTAGATGAACCCACAGTATCGCCCCCTATCAGTTTCAAAGGGGAATAGTCCTTTTTTTTGCTGTTGGTGCGGATCAAAATTTACGACCTGCATCGTGCTTTTAGGGATGGGTTGCACTCCATCTTGAACTGTTGACTCTATCCAGTTGGGCGCTTTACCGAACGTGACAGTTACCATGTTTGTGGTCACCTTCTTCTAGTGCTCTTGGAGCTTGATGACATTAGCGTCCAATAAGACTTGAATTTTATCCTTAAAGATGTAGAAGTTTTGGGTATGGTGGTTAATGATCCCATGGTAGACACAGTAGTTAGGATCATTAACTTTCCCTGCTTCTTCTGGACGTTTAGACTCCGGTAGTTTTAGCATCTTCTTACTCATGAGGAGGTTGAAGATAGTCTTCGTGTGCTCATCCTTAAAGGAGTATTGCTTTTGCGGCATTCGTGTCGAGGAGGGAGCTTTGGGGAAGTTTTCGCGGGTTGTGGCATCTCAGTGACCATTGTCTCCTTTCCCTTATATCCCCGGGGTCGGGACTTATAGTTGTTATCGCCACTTCGCTTCTGTTTTTCCTTGCCTCCTTCTTCTTCAAGTCTTTGCGCAATTTCTTCAGCTTCTTCAGCTTGCAGGGCGAGATCCTTCCAAGTTGAGGACTTCACTGCTCCCATTCTGGTTAGCAATCTTAGTCGATAAATTATGTCGACAGGTTTCTACCAAGGTCTTTTCTAGCATCCCATGCAGACATCTGAGAGAATCGTTTCAGAATCTTTTGATGAAGTCCCGGGCTGACTCTCCTTTCCTTTGTTTAGTGGCTAGAAGCGCCGGCATTGACACTTCCATATCATCTTCATAGAACCAGGAGAGAAAGGCTTTCTCCATGTCGCTCCATGAATTGATGGTTCCAGGTTCTAGTCTCCCGAACCATTCAAAAGTTAGTCCCGTTAAGGTACTAATGAATACCCTCGTAATAATGGGGTCATTTTCGGCTAAATGCCCAATTTGCGATTTAAAATAGTAGAGGTGCTGGTTCGGCGATTCTTTACCATCAAAAGACTTGAGCTTCAATGGTTTCTAACTTTCTGGGAACGGCACACTTTCCCATTCCATGGGATACGGCCTTACCACGCCAAGCTCTTGTAAGTCGCTCTTATGCATGAGGGCATTCAGTTGATTTTGGAAGCTCTCCATACAACATTCGCGTTCCCTTCTTGATGCACGGAACGGTTGCCGTCATTCTCATGATGTTCATTATTGTGAAGACCTTCTTCTTCTGTCTTCTTTCCTGTATTCTTCAATCTAGTCTTCTCAAATCCATCAGAACATGTAGCATATCTTTAACCTCGCTGATAGCATTCTGCTGTTGCTGGATATGCTTATCTTGTTCATCTATTCTCCTCATGAACTCCTCTGAGACATTGTTTTGAGTCATATATGCAGAGGTAGAATCTTCTAGGAACGAGTCGGATGTCTGCGATTCAGCCATAACATATTTGACTATATCTTCTTCATCAGAAGAGATTCCCGCCATCTGTCTATAATTCATGGGGACTGTCATCCCACTTTTGAGTCAAGTGTTTCGGAAAACTCCTCGTTCTTTATTGAATAGATCTTTCAAACTCGAAGAGAGCTCTGGGTCAGAAGCTTCTCCTTCGGAGACTTTCTTCGCCTTCTTTTTCTTCTTCTTTTCTTCGACGCTTGTCATGTTGGATGACATTGCAGGATATTCTGGCTCATAAAACTCAAGCCCATTTCATCGCCTCCTCTTCGCCAGTTGGGATGAAGATGTCGATGGAGCCGACAATCGATGAAACACCGAGGATTTGGTATGGGCTGAACAATGACAGTAAGGCAATATTGCATTGATCAGTCGTTCACAGTGGCAGTGAGATATGTAGGATTCTTTCCTTTTTCTATTTAGAAGTTCCCTAAGATCTCTTGCACTGGAATTCTTTGTGACGGCGTCATTCATGAGAGATAGCTTCGGGAGCGGCACAGTCTCAACCTTGCAGATAGGCATGCATTTTCTGCGAATTTGAGGTTCGCAGGTTCTGCGAGTTTCTTCAATCACGTGATTAGACGTTCTCCCTGGAACACGAGGGATGCGGATGTATGCTCCGCATTTGTGATCATGGATAACTTTGATGGACTTACTCCGCTTCCTGTAGGAAATGCGAGTAAATCCTTCCACGTCTCGACCAACCTTGCCTTTTGGCTTCCATATTTGTGTGGTAGGTTTTTACCAGGATGAGTTGGCAGTTTCCTTTCGTTGCGTGATCCTATGGAGGGCACGAACTTTGCTTCTTCTTAGATTTCTTCTCGTTGTACGAGTGAGAGGAACCTCCTTCTCCGCGTCATAGTCTCGCAGAGTGGGTAGTGATTGTTTCCCCTTATTGAAGTGGGGACTTTGGTCCACTTTGCTTGAGAGATCAAGAGTCTTAGTCGAAACTGGCTTTGAGCCTAATGTTGAAGAAGAGGATTTCGGACCAATTTGGTCCGACAACTCCCTTGGCTGAGTTATTGCCATTAAAACCTCCTTGGGAATTGACCCCTTTGAGATTTTACGGTATCCCCTTAGGGAAGTAGGGCTCTTGGAGCCTGAAGAAATGAATTCTTTGTACCTTTCCTGGTCAACGTGAATGGTGAGCGAGTCGACCATGCTACCAACTGGAATGTTGTCGGATTGAGCTACCACAGATCACCAGAGGTGATGGTTGTCCGCAGCGGAGTCGCCAATCTTTTGTTCGCCATAAAAATAGCAAGCTCTTTATATCGATGTCTTTTCAATAAAAGATTACAATCCAACGGTTTCCCGTTTACAGAAGATGAGGAAGATAGATTTCCACTTTGTTTAAGGCTGGGTTTTGATGTAGCAATGGAGGACGATCCTGCTCTCCGTTGACACTCCGTACAATCTCTCTCAGTTGGCTAAAGGAAAATGAAAGGCTCTCGACTCTTGATCACAAGGGGTAACTCTTAGGAGAAGATATCTGTCTGTGTCCGTCCGTGTCCTTTTGTCTCTCTTTCGCTCCCTCGCCTTTTATAGAGGTTTTAGAGTAACGTCCCGCCATATTTGCTCGACCATTAGTTTCCACTACTCGAGAAGTGCCGTCATATTCGTTAGGTGGTTGCTCCCACGATCAAAGTAATGCCACTGCATTCGTTTGGCAGTTAACCCCACGATCTGAGGTGGAAATTGTTTTGTTCGGGTCGGGTGATTTTGTATTAAACCCCTACCCGAAAGCTATGGGTAGTGTCGCGAATCTCAATTTTAGATTCGCGAACCTATTCTATCGTCACTGGGTCGCGAACCTCAATCTTCAGATTCGCGGATCTGCTGAGTTGCGGACTTCTAACTTTGAATCCGAGGATCTGCTTTGCTTTCCAGAATTTTTCGCCGACAGTGAGTTCGTGGTGAATTGTTGCTGAAATTTTGAATATTGTTCGTATAGTTTCAAAAGAACTGAAAGAGGATTATCGAGTGGAAAAAGGCAAGAGTGGTGAGCATATTAGAGGGTAAAAGCCGATTATACTGAGTGAAACACGAGTGGAATAGAGTGAATCAGTTTTTGAGTGAAACATGTGAGGGAGTGTGTGAGGTCTTTTCCTTTTTTGTTTTCTAATTTTGATTTGCAGCAATCATGTCTCACAACAGTGAAAAGAGCATCGCCGAAGGTGCTACCGGGATGGCTGACCCAAAGTTGCTCGTGGAGGCCATGATGAGTGAGATGAGGCATGTGATAAGGTTAGAATTGGAGCAGGTACATGAGCGAATTGATCGGATGGAGAATACACGTTTGGAGCAGCCACAAAACGCTCCTAAAGTGAATAGAAGGGAAAGAGTTCAACATCGGGGAGTGAGAGATGAATATGGAGAGTATTATGGGGCTAGTTTTGATGAAGAAGAAGATTGGGATTCAGTTGTTGGTAATAGGAGATATGAAGGATGGTTTAGAGAAGATAGGAATCAGGAAGATAACAACTTGGGTAGTATTAAGATGAAAATTTTAGCGTTTCAAGGAAGAAACGACCCCGAGGCTTATCTTGAGTGGGAGAAAAAGGTGAAATTAGTGTTCGATTGCCACAACTACTCAAAGATGAAGAAGATAAAACTTACTGAAACATCATAGGCCGTACAAGTTACAATGGTTGAATGATAGTGGTGAGGTAAAAGTGAATAAGCATGTTTTGGTTTCATTCCGCATCGGAAAATATGAAAATGAAGTTTTGTGTAAAGTAGTTCTGATGCAAGCTGGACATTTGCTATTAGGCCGACCAAGGTAATTCGATTGGAGAGTTAAGCATGATGGCTTCACCAATAAATACTCATTCGTGCTCAACCAAAAACCCATCACTCTTGTGCCGATGACACCGAAATAGGTTTATGAAGATCAAGTGAGATTGCAAAAAGAGAGTGATCAAAAGAAAGAGAGTGAGTAAAAGAAAAAGAGTGAAAATCAGAGAGTGACCGAGCAAAATGAGAGAGAAAAAGAAAATCAAAATTTAGCCATTGAGAGAAATTAGAGAGAAAACAAAAGAATTTCTATGCAAAAATGAGTGAGATTAAGCGAGCAATGTTTTCAAATCAGCCGATTATTATACTTTTGTACAAAGAGTCATTTTTAAACACTAACGAACTTGACCCTGCTTTGACCAGTTCTATTGTTTCTCCTTTGCAGGAATTTGAGAATGTCTTTTTCAAGGAAACACCACTTGGATTACCACCAATTCGAAAGATTGAATATCAAATTGATTTTTGTTCCCAGTGTGACAATTCCAAACCGACCAGCCTATAGGAGCAATCCTGAGGAGACAGAGGAGCTTCAACGGTAGGTAAGTGAGTTGTTGGAGAAGGGGTACGTAAGGGAGAGCATGAGTCCGTGTGCCGTTCCGGTTTTATTTGTACCTAAGAAGGATGGGACGTGGAGAATGTGCGTTGAGTGCCGAGCCATCAACAACATAACAGTAAAGTATCGTCATTCTATTCCTCGCTTAGATGACATGTTAGATGAGTTGCATGGTTCTTGTGTGTTCTCTGAGATTGATTTAAAGAGTGGTTATAATCAAATTATAATGAAAGAAGGAGATGAATGGAAAACTGCCTTTAAAACAAAATATTGTTTGTGTGAATGGTTAGTTATGCCTTTTGGGTTGACAAATGCACCAAGCACTTTTATGAGACTTATGAATCATGTTTTGCGTGCATTTATAGGCAGGTTTATTGTTGTCTATTTTGATAATATACTCATTTATAGCAAAAACTTGGATGATCATGCTGTACATTTGAAATCGGTTTTAGATACTTAGGAAAGAAAAGTTATTTGCTAATCTGAAGAAGTGTACTTTTTGCACCAATAAGCTTGTATTTCTGGGATTTGTTGTTAGTGCACAAGATATACAGGTTGATTAAGAGAAGGTACGTGCAATCCAAGAGTGGCTGAGTCCCACAAGTGTAGACCATGTTCGTAGTTTTCATGGACTTGCTAGTTTTTACCGGCGGTTTGTGAAGGACTTTAGTAACATAGCCGCACCACTTACCGAAGTGATTAAGAAGAACGTCGGATTTAGATGGGGAGAAGAACAAGAGAAGGTGTTTCAGCTAATCAAAGAGAAGCTAACCAACGACCTTATTGTCTTCACCTAACTTTTCTAAAACGTTTGAGATTGAATGTGATGCTTCATGTATTGGCATAGGCGCAGTTCTTATTCAGGAGGGATGACCAATTGCTTACTTCAGCGAGAAATTAAGCGGGGTAGCCTTAAACTACCCGACTTATGATAAAGAGTTGTATGCATTGGTTCGAGCTTTGGAGACATGGCAGCACTACCTATGGCCTAAGGAGTTCGTGATTCACACTAATCATGAGTCCTTGAAACACTTGAAGGGCCAACACAAGCTAAATAAAAGGCATGCTCGTTGGGTAGAGTTCATTGAGACATTTCCATATGTCATCCTGTATAAGAAAGGTATGGAGAATGTGGTCGCCAATGCACTTTCTCGCAGGTATGCATTACTCTCTACACTTGATGCAAAATTGCTTGGTTTTGAACACATTAAAAGTTTATATATTGATAACCACGAATTTTGTGAAGAGTAACAGGCTTGTGAGAAAAACGCTTGTGGTAATTTCTTTAGACATGATGGGTTCTTGTTTTGAGAAAATAAGTTATGTTTGCCTAACTTGTTTTTTGAGGGATTTGTGAATGCAGGAATCCTATGGAGGGGGATTAATGGGACATTTTAGAGTTGCTAAGACCTTAGCTGTTTTGTAGGAACACTTCTATTGGCCCCACATGAAACGAGATGTTGAGCAAATTTGTGGCAGATGTGTCACATGTAGGCAAGCTAAATCCAGATTGTAGCCCAACGGTTTGTATACTCGTTTACCCATTCCTAGTGAGCCTTGGATTGATATTTCAATGGACCTTGTATTAGAATTACCTAGGACTGAACGTGGAAGAGATTCAATTTTTGTGGTTGTGGATAGATTTTCTAAGATGGCACATTTTATTCCATGTCACAAAACGGATGATGCTTCGCATGTTGCTGATTTGTTCTTTAGGGAGATTATGAGATTGCATAGCATGCATAGAACTATTTTTCGGATAGAGATGCTAAGTTATTGAGGTACTTTTGGAAGACTTTGTGGTGTAAACTAGGTACCAAGTTTTTGTTTTCTATTACTTGTCACCGACAAACTGATGGTCAAACCAAACTAGTAAATATGACTTTGTCTACTTTATTGAGGGCAATAATTAAAAAGAAAATCAAAACATGGGAAGAGTGTTTACCACATGTTGAGTTTGCTTATACTAGGTCTATTCATTCTGCCATTTGAAATTGTTTATGGGTTTAATCCTTTGACTCCATTGGATTTATCTCCATTATCTGTTTCTGAGCGTGTTAATTTGGATGGAAAGAAAAAGGCTGATTTTGTTAACCAGATACATGAGAAGGCAAGGCTCAACATTGAGAGAAGAATGGAGCAATATCCAAAACAAGCCAACAAGGGGCGTCACAAGCTTATTTTTTAACCCGGAGATTGGGTTTGGTTGCATATGAGAAAAGAGAGATTTCCGGCGCAAAGACATTCCAAACTGCTTCCAAGAGGGAATGGTCCTTTTCAAGTTCTAGAGCGCATCAATGACAACGCTTACAAGCTAGATTTGCCCAGTGAGTACAATGTTAGTGTTACTTTCAATGTTACTGATTTGAGTCCTTTTGATGTAGGTGATGATTTGAAGGCAAATTCTTTTCAAGAGGAGGGGAATGATACAAATAATGGCATGACTACAAAGGAGCCAGTTCAAGTTCCAACTGGGTCGGTTACAAGAGCACAAGAAAAGAAATTCAAAGATGCACTTAACGGGCTGATTCAAGAGGTTTGGGCTCTAACTAATTCATGGAGGCCCATTGAGGATGGTTCATGTGTTCAACAAAGATGCATCAACATGATTCAACTATTAGAAGAATCTGGACAAATTAATGGCTAATTATTTTCCTTTTCTATTGTGGGCGTGTGATCAGCCAAATTAAAGGTTGATTGTTTCCTTCTGTATTGTTTCTATTTCTGATTGTTTCTTTTTTTATGGGCGTGTGATCAGCTAAATTAAGGGGCTGATTGTTTCCTTTTATTTTGTTTCTATTTCTGAAACTTTTCTTGTATTTTTTTTAGCATATTAATAGGTGTCCAATGGAATAGAAGGGCAGATTGTTTCTGCTGGAAATTGGTGAGTTTTATTCTCTTTGGTTCTTTGAATGACTATTCGAACTTATCGGAATTCTTCCGTGGCGTTCATCATCGACTTATCAAACAGATTTTCACTATCGTTTGTAGCGTTTTCCTTATACCAAGGTTCTTATTTAGCATTAAACAACAGGTTGAGGTCAATTGTACCGAGGTTCTTATTTTTGTTAAAGCAATGGGTCGAGGTCTCCCAACCAAACCTGATCGAGGACGTTCTTGGATTTTTTTTTCCTTTTGTTTTATGGGTCTCGTTATTCTTGGCGGGGTTCCCATACAAACCGGATTGTCCGTCCGCTTGAACTCGAATGGTTCGGTGTGCGAGGACTCCTCGCCGTGCCAACCATCCCTGACCGGACAATCCATTATCCTGAACTTGCATGGCACGGTGCGCGGCCAGTCCTGACCGTCCCATCTACCCCAAACCAGACCATTCGTCCGCCCAAACCCACATGGCAAGGAGCAAGGCAGAACCCGCCATGCCATTCGCCTCGAACGAGACCGTCCGTCTGCCCGAACACGCATAGCATAGTGCGCGGGTAGTTTTGGCCATCTATCCGCCCTGAACCAGACTGTTCGTTCACCAAAACTCACATGGCGCGTGGGCAGTCCCTAAAGTGCCACCCACCCCAAACCAAATTGTCCATCAACCCGAACCTGCATGACATGATGCGTGGGCAGTCCCCGCCGCCCAGAACTGGACCGTATGTTCGCCTAAACCCACATGGAAGATTTGTGGGTAGTTCCGACTATGCCATCTGCCTCGAAACCGGACCGTCAGATAGCCTGAACCCACATGGCACTGTGCGCAGGTAGTCCCGTCCATGCCATTCGCCCCAAACCGGACTGTTCGTCTGCCAAAACCTGGTGTACGGGCCATCCTGTCTGGCCTGAGCCGAACCTGCATGGCCTGGTATGCGTACCATCCATCCGATCGAACCTGCACGACTCTATGCGCTGGTGGTCCCGTCCGTGCCATCTACCCTATCCCAGACCATCGGTCTGCCCGAACCCACATGGCATGGCGCGCGAACAGTCCCGACCATGCCATCTACCCTGAACTGTCGTCCACCCAAACCTGCATGGCAGTTCTGGCCGTGCCATCCACCATGAACGGACCATGCATCTAGCAGAACCCTCACGTTACGGTGAGCGTTTAGTCTCCGCTACCCTGGAATCGGACCGTCTGTCTGCCCGAAGCCTCACAACATGGTGCGCGAGCCATTCCGGCCGTGCCATCTACCCCGAACTAGATTGTCTGTCACCCAAACCCTCACAACATGGTGCGCGGTGAGTCCCGTCACTGCCATCAGCCCCAGAACCTAACGTCTGTCTGCATGAACCTGCACGGCACTGTGCGTGAGCAGTCCCGTCCATGCCATTAGCCTTGAACTGGACTATCGGTTCGCCCAAACCCACACGGCACTTTTGGGGGGCAGTCTCGTCCCATTCGTCCGCCCGAACCCACACGGCACGGTGCGAAGGTCATCACGGCCGTGCCATCTGCCCTGAACCAGACCGTCTATCCGCCCGACCCACATTGCACGGTGTGCGGGCAGTCCCGTAGGCCCCGAATCGGTCCTTCCGTTTGCCTGAACCTGCATTTGGCTACCTTAAAAGAGTCATAGTTAAGACTCAATGGTTCACAGAATTCTGCAATTCACACTTCGCTACGTTCTTCATCCATGCAAGAGCCAAGATATCCAACCTGCAGCGCTCTCCGACTGTGAATGTTTTTTAGCACCCACCGCTCCAGGTAATGTTCCCACTGCCCATCATGCAATGAGGCAGGGCAGTGGCAGTCATGGGTGCCCCAGGGTTGCGGGGTTAGATGGGTGGATGTCGTCGTCCCTCGCCCCTGCGGGAGCATTGACGGGTTCGTGATTGTCCATTTGGGCCTCGACGATGATCCTTCCGCAGGTTCACCTATAGAAACCTTGTTACGACTTTGCCTTCCTCTAAATAATAAGGTTCAATGGACTTCTTGCGACATCCCGGACGGCTAGCCGCCCCCGTTTTCATGATCTGAACATTCACTGGACCATTCAATTGGTAGGAGCAACGAGCGGTGTGTACAAAGGGCAGGGACGTAGTCAACGCAAGCTGATGACTCACGCTTACTAGGAATTCCTAGTTGAAGACCAACAATTGCAATGATCTATCCCCATCATGATGAAATTTTCAAAGACTACCCGAGCTTGTTGGCCAAGGCTATAGACTCTTGAATACATCAGTGTAGCGTGCATGTGGCCCGGAGCATCTAAGGGCATCACAGACCTGTTATTGCCTCAAACTTTCTAAGCGGCCATAGTCCCTCTAAGATGCTAGCCGCAGAGGATGCCTCCGCATAGCTAGTTAGCTGCCATGCCCAAACGGATGGCTCGGGCAGCAACTCGCAACGAGACATCGGTGCGCACGCAACATAGCTCCGCCAAGCACGAAAAATCCGAGAGAACCAACTTGATCTGGGGTTCTGGCTTCCGTAGGCCACCCCAAAGGCTCTGTTGAGCACCAAGAAGTCAAAAATAGCCAAGAAAAAGGAGCTGAACCAGCCACCCGAGCACCAAAAGCCAAGCAAAACGAGGCCTCTCGAGTGCGTAAAACCAACAAAAATGAGTAAAATAGGCCAAAACGTCCTCCCAAGCACATAAAAGCCGACAAAAATGAGAAGTATGGGCCAAACCAGCCTCCCGAGCACCATAAAGCTGACAAAAAATGAGCAAAATGGGCCAAACTTGCCTGCCCGGGCCTCCGCCGGACATGGCCGAAACATCGACGATGGCCGGCAGGGTTAAACTGGCCTCCTGAGCACCTTAAAGCCGACAAAAATCAACAAAACAGGCCAAACCGGCCAGCCCAGGCCTCCACCAGACATGACCAAAACTTCGGCAATGGCTGGCGTTGCAAGCGGCCGGACAATCTCCCCATGGGGCACACCGCGTAGCAGGGTGGGCCGCCCACCCAAGTGAAAGGGTCATGTTCTGGACACTACATGGCCTACCCCTACCATGCTCAAATGGTGCCATGGCACATGCTTGCTTGCCCCCCTACTACCTCTGAATTGGTCTTAACCTTAATTAGTCCCCTGCAGACCCAAGTGTCTCTGCTAGCTCACTTTTTTCAATAGAGGTTGGACAACCTAAAAGTGGAAAAAGCGGCTATTCCTGAAGATGGACCCTCAAGCCCTGAGTGCCCTGGGTGACGGGGGTGTTCCGCCCGCATGGTGCGGCCATTTTCCCTCAGAACTACAGTTCTGGCTGTGCCACTCGGCCCAAGCAGCCATGGCACCGGGCCAGAACCGTGACGCCCACACCAAAATGCCCAGGAGCCTAGCCAGGGAGACGTGGAAGCCGTTCTGGCCGTGCCAGGATCCCCGAACCGGCTCGTCACTCGATCGGAACCCACACGGAGCTGTGCAGGGGCTTATCCTGCCATGCCAGCCACCCCGAACAGTCCAGGATCCGACCAAGAGGGGAGTGGCATCCGTTCTGGCCTTGCCGTCTATACCGAGCCGGCCAATCACGTGCTTTGAGCAGTGCGAGAGCCACTTTGGCCGCGTTGCAGGCACCGACCAGCCCTGGAGGCCGGCCAAGTGAGACGTGGCAGCAATTTCGGCCTAGTCATGCCATCCGCCCTGAACTGGACCTCTGTTCTCCCGAACCATGGTGCACGGGCAGTCTCGGCCATGCCAACCTCCAAGAATCAGACCGTTCATCTGCCCGAACCTACACAAGACGGTGCATAGGAGTCCCGGTCGAACCCGCAAGGCACGGTGCACTGGCTGTCCAAGTCGTGCCATCTGCCCCTAACCGAACTGTCCATCCTCTCAAATCACGGTGAGTGGGCAGTCTCGGCCTTGTCAAACACCCCAAATCGGACTGTTCGTCCTCCTGAACCACGGTGCGTGGGCAGTCCTGACCGTGCCAACCACTCCAAACCGGACGGTACACCCACCCAAACCCCCACAACATGGTGCGTGGGAAGTTCCGGCTAGGGATGGTAATGGATGCACCCACAAGGAAAATTTTAACACATTATATACAAAATTTTGAATTATAAATGCAAATTTTATTTTTCTAATTCAAAATTTTGTATAGAGAGAGCCAAAACCTCGAACTGAACCGTCGATCAGCCCGAACTCGCACGACACAACGACCAACCCGTCCCCACTGTGCCTTCCACCCCGAACCGAACCGAACCCATCCGCCTAAACTTGCACAGCATGGCGGGTGGGCAGAGCACCATTTTCCCTTAGAACTAATGTTTTGGACGTGTCACTCGACCGGACAGCCATTGCACTCAGCCAGAACCGTGCCACCCTCATCGAACAAGCCAGAATCCTGGCTGGTGGGGTGAGGCACCATTCTTGCCATGCCAAGAGCCCTGAACCGGCCCGTTACTCGACCAGAACCTGCATGGAGCGGTGTTGGGGCTGTTTCGGGCGTGTCAGCCGCCCTGAGCAGCTCGGGGCCAGGCCAAGTGGGGCGTGGCATCCGTTCTGGACCTGCCTGACATCCCAAACTGGCCTGTCACGTGCTCTGAGCAATGCAAGAGCTGCCCCATGGCTGTAGTTCCATCCATGCCATGCCCCACTTGAATTGCACTCACCAACCAACCCCGAAACCGGGACAAGTTGGGCGTGGCTGTAGTTCCATCCATGCCAGGCGCATCGAACAGGACTGACACCCTTCCTGAATTCGCAAGGCATAGTGCGCGGGCTTTGCCGGCCTTACCATCTACCCTTAACCGAACTGTCGGTCCGCCCGAACCCACACAACATGGTGCGCAAGCAGTCCCGGCTGGGCAGTCCCGACCATGCCAACCACCTTAAATCGAACCGTCAGTCTGCCATAACCGGCAAGGCATGGTTAGTGGGCAATCTCGGCCATGCCATATGACCCAAACCGGCCTGTTGGTCTGCCAGAACTAGAATGGCACAGTGCCCGAATAGGCCCATCGGTCCCGTGCCATCCGCACTAAATCGGACCGTCGGTCTTACTGAAACCGCACGACATAGTGCACGACCAGTCCAGGCCATGCTGTTCACCCCGAGCTAGACTATCCACCCACCCGAAAACACACGACACGGTGCGCAGGTAGTCTCGGCCGTGCCTGTCTCCACGAACTGGTTGTCCGTTTCCCCAAACTTGATGTCTGTTCGCCCAAACCTCCACAACACGAAGTGTGGGCAGTTTCAGCCATGCCAGCTGCCTATAATGGGACCGTACGTGTGGAAAAATTTGCATGGCACAGTGCGTGAGTAGTCCCCGCTGACCGAAATCGGAATGTCTATCCGCCTGAACCCGCACGGTACAGTGCGCGGGCAGTCCCCACCAACCGGAATTAGAACATCCGTCTGCCCTAACTCGCATGGCACAGGCAGTTCCAGTCGCGCCATCCACTATGAACCAAACCATTCATCCACCTAAACTCACTCTATGCGGTGCATAAGCAGTCCCCGCTGAGCCATCCACACCAAACCAGACCGTTTGTCCACCCTAACCCACACGGCACGATGCGTGGGCAGTCCCTGCTGCACAGAACCAGACCGTCTGTCTACTTGAACCCACAAGGCACTATGCACGAGTAGTCCTGTCCGTGCCATCAACCCCAAACCAGACCGATCGTCTGCACGAACACGCACGGCATGGTGTGTGGGCAATCCCGGCCGTGCCCGGACAGTCCGTCCGCCTGAACCCACACAGCACGGGGCACGGGCAGTTTTGGTCGTTCCAGCTTCTCCGAACGGGACTGTCGGGCCAGTAGAGTGCGAGCAGTCTGCATTGTACTATTCACCCCGAACTGGACCGCCTGTCTGTCTAAACCCGCTCAACACGGTGTGCGGGCTTTCCCGGCCATGCCATCCGCCCTGAACCGAACCGTCCGTCTACCCGAACCTGCACGGCACGGTGCGCGGGCAGTCCCTGCAGCCTGGAATCAAACTGTTGGTCCACCCGAACCCGCACAACATGGTCAGTTTCAGTCGTGCCATCAATCGTAAACCAGACGTCCATCTGCTTGAAACCGCACAAGTGGAGCACAAACAGTCCCCATTGTGCCTTCCACCCCGAACAGGGTTGTCTGTCCGCCCATACCCGCATAGCACGATGTGCGGGCAATCCCTGCTGCCTAGAATCGGAAGGTCTATCCACCCGAACCTGCATGAAACTGTTCGCAGGAAGTCCCGTCCATGCAATCCGCCTCGAACCGGTCTGTCTGTCCGCCCGAACCCGCATGACATGGTGTGCGGGCAGTCCCAGTCGTGCCATCCACCCCAAACCAGACCGTCCGTCCGCCCGAACTCAAACAACATTGTGCATGGGCAGTCATGTCTGTGCCATCCACCACGAACCGGATTGTCCCTTTGCCCGAACCCGCACGACACTGTGCGCGAGCAGTCACGTCCGCCTCGAACTAGATCGTCCATCGGCCAGAACCTGCACAACACAGTGCGCAGACAGTCCCGGCCGTGCCATCCAACCTGATCCGGACCGTCTGTCCGCCCAAACCCACATGGCACTGTACACAGGCAGTCTTGTCCATGCCATCCGCCCTGAACTGGACCGTCCTTCCGCCTGAACCCACACGGCATGGTGCACGGGCAACCCCGTCCACACCAAACTGGAACATTCGTTCGCCCAAACTCGCATGGCACGAGGCAGGGGCAGTCCCAACTGTGCCATCGACCCCGTACCGGACCATCGGTCAGCCCAAACCTGCATGGCATTGCATGGGAGCAGTCTCGGCCATGCCATCCGCCCCGAATTGGACCCGTCTGCTCGAACCAGCACGGCAATCTCGGCCATGCCATCCACCCCAAACCAGACCCGTCTGCCCGAACCAGCAAGGCACGATGGGTGGCTAGCCATGGCCATTCCATCCGACCCAAACCAGACCATTGGCGATGCCGAACCTGCATGGTACAGCGGGTGGCCAGTCCTGACTGAGCCATCTGCCCTGAACCGAACCTGTCTGCTAGATCCCGCATGGCACGGCGGGCAGGCAAAGCACCATTTTCCCTCAAAACTATGGTTCTGGCCTTGCCAATCAGCCGACCAGCCATGGCACTCGGCCAGAACCGAGTCGCCTGCACCGAACATTCCAAGAGCTCAGCCAGTGTGTGTGGCAGCCGTTCTGGCCATGCCAAGAGCCTCGAACTGGCCCGTTGCTTGACTGGAACTCGCACAAAGCGGTGCAGGGGCTGTTCCAGCTATGCCTGCCACCCCGATCAACCTAGGGGCCGGATAAAGCGAGGCGTGGCATCCGTTTTGGCCCTGCCAGGTGTTTTGAACCGGCCTGTCACGTGCTTCATGCGGTGCGAGAGCCTCACAAAACGAGCTGCATGCATCGACCAGCCTTGGAGCTGGGCTAAGTGGGGCGTGGCAGCAGTTCTGTCCAAGCCAAGTGCCGTGAACAGGATCGATGGCCCTCCCAAACCCGCACGGCACAGTGCGTAGGCCTTGCCGGCCAGGCCATCTGCCCTCAATAGGACCGTCGGTCTACCTGAACCCGCACGACATAGTGCGCGTGCAGTTCCTACCATGCCAACTGCCCCAAACTAGACCGTCGATCCACCAGAACTGGCACGACACAGTGTACGGGTAGTCCCGGTCATGCCATCCACCCGAACCAGCCCGTCAGTCTGTTAGAACTCGCATGCCACCATGCGCAGACAATCCCGGTCGTGCCAGCCGGCCCGAACAGGCCCATCGGTCCCGTGCCATCCGCATCGAACCGGATTGTCAATTCTATTGAACCCGCATGGCACAGTGTGCAGATAGCCCTGGCCGTGGCATCTGCCATGAACCGGACCGCCCACCCATCTAAACCCACAAGGAATAGTGCGCGGGCAGTCCCGGCCGTACCCCCCACCCCAAACAAGACCGTTCATTCGCTTGAACATGCACGACACGGAGCGCGTACAGTTCTGGCCGTGCCAGCTGCACAGAACGGGACCGTTAATATGACAAAACCGGCATGACACGGTGCACGGGCAGTCTGCATCGTGCAATCCGCCTCGAACTGGACCGTCCGTCAGCCCAAACTGAAATGGCATGGTGTCCAGGTTGTCTTGGCCATGCCATCTGCCCCAAAATGGACCGTCCGTCTGCCCAAAACCTGCATGGTACGCACAGGCAGTCCTGTCTGCCCCAAACCAGTCTGTCTGTCCGCCCGAACCCACATGACACTATGCGCAGCTTGCCCCTTCCATGCCATCTGCCCTGTACCGGACTGTCGGTACGCCCGAACCCGCATGGCACGGTGAGCGAGCAATCTCAGTCGTGCCATCCGCCCTAAACCGGACCTATTCGCCTGAACCCGCGGCAGTCCCGGCCATGCCATTTGCCCTGAACCGGACCATCTGTCCGGTAGAACCCGCATGGCACAGTGAGCAGACCTTCTCTGTTGCCCCGGAACTAGACCGTTCATCTACCTGAAACCTCACGGCATGGTGCACGGGCCGTTCCGACCATACCATCTGCCCCTGAACCGGACTATCCGTCCACCCAAACCCGCATAGCATGGTGTGTGGTGAGTTCCTTCCGTGCCATCCGCCCCGGAACCAGACCGTCTGTCTGCCCGAACCCACATGGCACTGTGTGTGGGAGTCCCAGCCGTTCCATTCACCTTGAATCGACCGTTCGTCCGCCCAAACTCGCACGACACTATGCGCGAACAATCCCGTCCATGCCATTCACCCCGAACCGAACCGTCGGTCCGCCCAAACCTGCACGACACTTTTTGCGGGCAGTCCCGTTGTAACGCCCCACTTTCCATAGTGTGGAAAGTTGGAAACGTTCGACATCAAATGATAATCGACAAGCCTCAGTAAACATTACAGTCACAATACAGTAGAATATGAATAACAAATAGCAATAAACGATAATTTTTTTAGCCAAAGTAAGAATAAGTTTCGATTAAATAAAACTAACAAAATGTCACTACGATAAAATTATCTCTAAATGAAGAAATGTCTTAAATAGAACTAGATGAAGTGCCATATAAAAAAGTTCATCACTCCTATAAATCTACCTATTCCTTAAAGTATGCCACATCCTATTCTGTTTCTGGTGGATCTACCTCTTGATAAATGTTTGCATCTGGTCATGCATAACCAGGATCGTCAGTAAAGCTATCTAGTGATAAATAGTAGAACACAAAAAAATAACAATAACATCTCAATATTATGAACAGTCATATGCAAATAAAAGGTGGAAGGTTTTACGTTTTATCATTAGTTTTTTTCTTTTTTTCAGTTGACATATTTTAATTATGGTATTTAAAAATTCAGGAAAATATGAATATAGCTGGTCTGAACGCATCCCCGTTTACCCCCGGGAAAAACGAAACAATAATATTGATCGGAGCCTACCACGAACCTCCCAGAATGGAAAACAGTGGCGCAGTTTTGAACCGAGCCTATCCCAATCCTCCCAAAAAGGAAAACAGTAGCAATTTTGATCGAAGCCTACCCGATCCTCCCAAAACAGAAAACAGTGGCACATGTACGTCTAGCCATCTAATTCATATGAACCTTAATTTTTTTCCAAACCCAGTGTATGTCAATTCTAGTGTCAGTTATTCGGTTTAATTTAATGAATTGACCATCATCATTAAATTTCAGTATTCTGTGACAGTAATAGTAATAATAAAGAACAATATACAATACAGTAGTTAATGATCTACTCCCAATCACCTATTAGAATAGTTTTCGATGTATAAATTTTTGCATGTATATGATAATTATTACCATTCAGGAATAATCAGTGAGGACCTTAAGGTGTGAATTATATTACTAAATGGTGAACTATTCTGTATATCGTGTATATGAATAAGATATATGAGTATGCTCATATGAAGGGTTGATTTGGTTGTTTAGTATATATTGTTGTTATAAACCTTGATGCTAAGGTGCTGAAAGCAATATTATATTTAAAACATAAAAATGTTTAAATATCTACAATCCTGCATCTTCTGTAAATACAACTGATTGTTAAGAAACAAATGTCATAAAATAGGAAAATTTAGAGCTTAATGAAGTTCAAATCCAACCCTGAACCTATATTCAACCTCCAATCAAAGGGGAAGAGAAAAGTGTACGCCTCACGTTTTTTGTGCTTTTTAGCTGACAGAATGCCAGATATTGAAGTAAAGAAAATGCAACTATACAGTCCATACAAGAGAACACTAATAAATCAAAGAAGTCCATGAAGAAAAATCAAATTTTATATTAAAGTAAAATCTGACACTAAAACAATAATTAAACCAAAATAGGAGATAGCCCTTAATAGGGCTGGTTGGGAGATGATTCATGTGGCCAACTTAAAGGCTCATTGTCGGGCTTCCGAGTTGGGAAGGAACATTAAACAAGCCCAACAGAGAGCAGCACCAAAGAATAACCTAATCCTAAGCAATGAGTAACCTGTGAACACACTTAAATTTTCTTTTTCTCATTTTCCTTCTCTTTTTTGTGCCCTTTCAATCTTCTTTCATTTTTTTCTTTTCACAGAATTTAGCTTTCGTTCAGGTGATTCACAACTCAAGAATCCCAAACATGCATGCGTGGTCTTTGCATGCAAGCACCAGAGTTGGGACTTCCTTATTTATTATTATTATTATTATTATTATTATTATTTTGCTCACAAATTTAAATTTGGTATGCTTGCACCTTTTCTCGGTGTTTCGTGTCATCAACATGGAGCAGTAAAGTCTACTTGCTAGTAGTTTGCACATTGCAGAGACTTTTGATTTGAATCCATCAGGAAAAGACCAAGTCTTGGTTCTCTAATAAAAAGTCAAATTTTACTTGGTCTAAGTAAAATATTTTTCACATTAAATTACAACTACAAAAAAATTAAACGTCTACTAAGTCATTTCGGATATGAGTTGAACTTGGATGAGGTCGAATCTAGTGCAACAAACAAAATAACTGAGGAGAATAAAAAGGCAACTAAAGAAAATTATACTAGCCTCCCAGTAGAAAAAAAAATAAATGTGAGGAAGAGAGAACAAATGAAAAAATTATCTTAAAATCCAAAGAGCTTTCTGACAGGGACGTAGGGAAAGAATTTGAGGAAGAAACAATAGACGAAGAAAGTAATAATAACCTATTACAAACTAAATGTGGTCTTTCACAAACCGAAAATCCAATAGAAAATAGTGACAAGAGAATAAATGTGAGGTAGAGACAACAAATAATGAAATCATTTTGAATTCTGAAGAAACTTTTGACAAAAAGAAGAGTATTCGATACTTTATGATGAAACAATTTTTGATGCAAAACAAGAGAAAGAATAAAGGAGAAAGTAGGGAGGTTAAATTGCATCGACAGTTTAGGAACTAACGGTTTAGGAAATAGCTCAAAACCAAAAAAACCGAGTCAAGAAATTAATATGATGCAAGCCGAAAGAACATACTCCAGACAAGAGTACGACTTAATAGTTGAGATGATTAATTACTGGAAAGAGTTATATAAGGATCCAAATAGCACTATTTAAAAGAGAGACTATCTAGTGAATAGGATACAAGAGACGTACCTCCAGAATGAAAATTTGTTACACCATTTTAAGTTTGACCCTGGGATATACAACTTGGAAAGTACGGATGAAGATCTAAAGAATGAGAGTATCACGAATTCAATGGTTGAAGACTATGGGATGGCTATACATGATGAGTACAAAACAGAATCTGAAGGAAATATCGAATCTGACAATGGCTGATACATGTCGGAGAAGATAGTAAATCCCCAATAAACTTGAGTGACTTACAAATGGGAAGAAATATGAGGATTGATGATTTAATAAAAAGGAGTGTATCATAAGGAGAAACTTATCTGAATATGTCTAACGTACACTTTAAGAATAGGCAAAAAACCATAAACGACTGGGCACAGTCTCTAGCAAAAATAATTATAAATCACGAAAGGACATGGGATAAAGAAAGATTTGTCAATTATATCACGGGAACCTTACAGAGAAATGTGGTGTAATGGCGTAATGGATGAAACAATAGATAAATTTGGAAGAAGGGTAAAGTGAGTGAAAAGAGTGGATTGAAGGCAATAGATTCACTGGGTTTGAAGGCATCCTTATTGACTTCATAAAAGAAAATTTATGTAGATTCATAGATGACAAAGTCCAAGAAGAAGAAATCCTTTATGCGTTGTCCAAAATTGAATTATGTGAATAAGAAGAATATTGCAAAACATTCTCAAAATACTTTTACAAATTAGAATGTGATAAGCTACAGAATTGGCTTGATCTATTTTTTCACAAGCTCCCAAGCTCATGCGATACTAAAACACGAAATGGATACCCAGAGTGCCTAAAATGAATTAAGAAAAAAGACATTTTACGGCACCATATCTACTATGCACTTAAAATAATACATGATGACTGTCTTAATATAAAATCTTATAAAAAGAATGAAAAACTCAATCAATAATTCTCCCAAAGGAAGGAAATATTGTAAAAAAATATTTGTCGATAGCTGGAAAATAGGAAATGAAAAACAAGAAAAGAATCAAAAACCAGTGTCTAGAAAAACTTTTTGATGGAGGCCATGGAGGAAGAAAGGGGGATTTATTAAAAATAATAAATATATCAGGAAGCGTGATGAGTCCTCTACACAAATGGGAAAGAAGGAGTGCAGGTGCTTTATGTGTGACGAAAAAGGACACTTCGCCAGAAATTGTCCTAAAAAAGGAAAAAAATGCTCAGTGGATGATAAAATATATGGAAGAGTAAGATTTAGAAGTCTGTCTTAGAGAAGAAATCTCCTCTTCGGATGTAGTGTTATACGAACTTGATGCTGAGAGCTATTCAGAGTGAGATGATCATTATGATAAACAACGAGTCAGGTCCTATCACACCCTCAACATCAGAATTAAACAATATAATATTAAGAAGTGTGGTTGGGAGAAAAGCAACATTTAGCTCAGGAGACAACACGAAGCACCAACAAATAAAAAATAATAGTAACAATAAAAAATTCTCAAAAAAGGAAAGTGCTAGTAATATACTAATCAAATTTTTGCATATGAGAAACATGGTGAATGAGAGAAAAGCTATTATAGTAAATAGTATTTCTATTTCAGCAAAATTTGTAGTATATGTGGGATACCAGCCAGGTATCTACACAACATGGGATAAGTGTTATAAACAGGTATTCGACAGGTCATGCAGCAGACATTACTACTCTTGTGAGGATGCTATACCGCATCAGAATCCATACACGACAGAAGAAATTCGTAATCTTTCCCATCAAATGCTCAGAACAAAAGTAATGAGTTTTCCATATCAAGAAATTCCGATAATATTTTTCCCGGAGCTAAATGGAGCCTGGGAGTCACACCAAAGCATGAATCTTGAAGTTGGAAATTATTGTGCTTTTCGAAAGAATATGAAGAAAGATTCAAATTTCAAATCATTAAAAAAGAAGCTGCTCATCTTCGCTGAATCAAGCAAGACAAATGATCTAAGATTATAGTTCGAGACCTTAACACCAGAAGATTTGCAAGTATGCAACATCTCCATGCAACAGCCCAGAGAAAAAAATGGAATCAGAAGTTGAAGTCGACATAGCTAAAGAAGCCCAGAGTAGAGGAGTCTCTGTACGGAGACTATTGAAGCAATTATACGAAGAAGGCGATTCGGCTGTTGGGGAGGAATTTAAAAGGTCATGCAGCAAACATTACTACTTTTGTGAGGATGCTATATCGCGCAAGAAATTCGCAATCTTTGCCCATCAGATGCTCAGAACAAAATTAACGAGTTTTCCATATCAAGAAATTCCGATACTATTTTGCCCAGAGCTAAATGGAGCCTAGGAGTCACACCAAAGCATGAATCTTGAAGTTGGAAATCGTTGTGCTTTTCGAAAGCATATGAAGAAAGATTCAAAATTCAAATCATTAAAAAGGAAGCTGTTCATCTTTGCTGAATCAAGCAAGACAAAGGATCTAGGATTACAGTTCTAGACCTTAGCACGAGAAGATTTGCAGGTATGTAACATCTCCATGCAACAGACCAGAGAAAAAACCGAATCAGAAGTTAAAGTCGACATAGCTAAAAAAGCCCACACTAGAGGAGTCTCTGTACAGGGACTACTGAAGCAATTATACGAAGAAGGCGATCCGGCTGTTGGGGAGGAATTTAAAAGGTTCAACGATTGCATTCTCTATGGTACATCAGAGGTGAACCGTAGGAGTAGAGATACACACTCTAAAATGGTCGACGAAAAAGGAGAAGAAGAAATCTCCTCTTCAAATGTAGTGCTATACGAACTTGATGTTGAGAGTGATTCAGAGTCTGAGATGATCTTTATGATAAACAATGAGTCAGGTCCTATCACACCCCCAACATCAGAATTAAATAATATAACATTAAGAAATGTGGCTGGGAGAAAAGCAACATTTAGCTCAGGAGATAACAAGAAGCACCAACAAATAAAAAATAATAGTAACAATAAAAAAAGCTCAAAAAAGGAAAGTGTTAGTAATATACTAATCAAATTTTTGTAGATGAGAAATATAGTGAATAAGGGAAAAGCTATTATAGAAAATAGTGTTCTTATTTCAGCAGGATTTGTTGTATACGTGGGATACCAACCATGTATCTAGACATGGGAAAAATGTTATAAATAGGTATTCAATGGGTCATGCAACAGATATTACTACTCCTGTGAGGATGCTATATCGCACCAGAATCCATACATGACAGAAGAAATTTGCAATCTAGCCCATTAGATGCTCGAAACAAAAGTATCGAGTTTTCTATATCAAGAAATTCCGATACTATTTTTCCCGGAGCTAAATGGAGCCTGGGAGTCACACCAAAGCATGAATCTTGAAGTTGGAAATCGTTGTGATTTTCGGAAGCATATGAAGAAAGATTCAAAATTCAAATAATTAAAAGAGAAGCTGTTCATCTTCATTGAATCAAGCAAGACAAAGGATTTAGGATTATAGTTCGAGACCTTAGAACTAGAAGATTTGAAGGTATGTAACATCTCCATGCAGCAGACTAGAGAAAAAAATGAATCAGAAGTTGAAGTCAACATAGCTAAAGAAGCCCACATTAGAGGAGTCTCTGTACAGAGACTACTGAAGCAATTATATGAAGAAGGCAATCTGGTTGTTGGGGAGGAATTTAAAAGGTTCAACTATTGTGTTCTCTATGGTACATCAGAGGTGAGCCATAGGAGTAAAGATACACACTCTAAAATGGTCGACGAAAAAGGAGAGAGTACCGATCTTTGTAGCATTGTGATTACTACGCCCATGAACCAACATCATCGTCAACATAAACGAGTGTTCGAATGTAAGACATGCAGCAAGCAAATTGCTTCATTCCAAGCACTCGGTGGCCACCGAGCAAGCCACAAGCGGCCAAGGAAGGAAATGCAACATGTTGTGGTGAGCAGACCTAAAGTGCACGAATGTTCCATTTGTGGAGTCAAGTTTGCGATCGGACAGGCTCTCGGGAGCCACATGAGGAGGCAAAAGGCTAGGGACGAATGTGGAAGGGGCTTTGTGCCTAGATCTGAACTTGGGACCCTCTGGTTGTGCCAACAGGGTGGGACGACCCTATCATCCCAAAATGGAATGGCCCTGCACGTGCTATCCCATCCAGATTCGGCAAAAACTCCAGCCTCTTATAATTTTCACAGCTTCCTATAAAGTCTGCTCCTGTAAATACATCGGTTAACAAAAAAGGGGGGGAGACAATGATGATGCCTCTGCTGACATCCACATTCCAAGATTCCTGATAGTTGATGTCAATAGTAAGATTTTTGATAGCCGACATCAGTAACATTCCTGACAAGATTAACAGTGAAGATTCCTGAAAAAAATAGTAAGATTCCCTACATAATTGCATCAATAGTAAGATTCTTACAAGACTTCAGCAAGAAACAAACTAAAAGCTTCACAAGGAAGGAATCCAAACCTTCATAAGGAGGGAATCCAAAGCTTCACAAGAAAGGAACCATTCTATAAATAAGGACTCCCAAGGCATGAAAATACATCAGCTAAACGGCAAATCCATTGGCAATACACAACAGCATAAAATCATCAACATCTCCTCAATTCTGCATCATCCTCTCCTGACGCTCTCATCCTTTCCTTATCATTTTACCTGTCTTATGCCAGCCGATCAAACCAACCTCCACTTATAAAAAGCCACCACTTATATTTATATTTAATGTGTTTGAGTGTGCTTACTTTCCGCGTCAGTGCATTACAGTAGTAGTAGCCGTAGTTGTTCTCTAGGTCCTGGTCGTGCCTGCCACTCCTAACCGGCCCGTCCGTTTGCCCAAACCTAAACTATGTCGAACTTGACCGTCTGTTTGCCCTAACCAGACCATGCCAGCCACCCCGAATAGGATAGTCTGTCTTCTCGAACCCACACGGCACCTTGCGCAGGCTGTCCCAGCCATGCCACCCGCCCCGAACCGGACCGTCCATCCGCCCGAACCCGCACAGCACGATGCGCGAGTAGTCCCAGCCGTGCTAGCTGCCCTAAACTGCCTGCCTGTCGACCAATCCGAACCCGCACGACACGGTGCACGGGGAATTCCTGCCATGCCAGCCGCCCCAAAACTGGACCGTCCATCTGCCTGAACCTAGACCGTGTCGAATTGGACCATCCGTCTACCCAAACTGGACCGTGCCAGCCGCCCCAAACCGGACCATCCTAGCCGCCTCCAACCAAACCGTCCACCCACTCGAACCCACACCGTGCTAGCCTGGACCATCCGTCCACCTGAACCGAACCATGCCAGCTGCCTGAACCAGGCCGTGCCCGAACCTGGACCATCCGTCTGCTCGAACCTGAACGGCACAGTACGTAGGCTATTCTGGCCGTGCCAGACACCCCGAACCAGCCCGTTCGTCCGCCCAAACCCGGACCGTGCTGAATTGGACCGTCCGTCCTCCCGAATCGAACCATGCTAGCCGCCCTGAACTGAACCGTCCGCTCGCCGAAACTAACACCGTGCTGAACTAGACTATCCGTCCACCCTATGTGGACCATGACAGCCATGCCGAACCAAACTATCCGTCCGCTTGAACCTATATGGCACGCTGCACGGGCCGTCCGCCCGAACCCACGCGACATGGTCCGCGGGCAGTTCCGGCCTTGCCAGCCGCCCCTGAGCGATATCTGCCCGAACCCGCACTGCACAATGTGAAGGCAGTCCCAACCGTGCCCGCCACCCCAAACTGGCTCGTCCGTCTACCCACCTGAACCCGCACAGCACGGTACGCAGCCAGTCCTAGCCATGCTAGCCGACTTGAACCGTACTGTCCGTTCATCCAAACCCATACGGCACGGTGAGCAGGCAATCCTGGCCATGCCAGCCGCCACGAACTGGTTCATTTGTCCGCCTGAACCCGCCCGGCATAGTGCGTGGGCAGTCCTGGCCGTACCAGCCACCCCTAATCGGACCAATCGTCTACCAAAACCCGCACGGCACAGTGAGCGAGCATTCCTGGCTAAATTGGACCATTTGTTCGTGTTGAACTGGACAGTTCGTCCACCTGAACCGGAATGGTGCATGGGTAGTTCCGACCATGCCCGCCGCCATTCGTCCCGTTCGTGTTCTGGTCGTGCCAGCCACCCCAA
Organism: Dracaena cambodiana; assembly: GCA_036321105.1. Lineage (NCBI taxonomy): Eukaryota > Viridiplantae > Streptophyta > Magnoliopsida > Asparagales > Asparagaceae > Dracaena > Dracaena cambodiana. The sequence goes on along the minus strand of JAYEPQ010000020.1, from coordinate 21,188,683 downwards.
ACTCGCACAGAACTGTGTGCGGGGTGTTCCGATCATGCCAGCCGCCCCGAACCAGCCCGTCCGTCTATCTGAGCATACACGGCACGGTGCGCGTGCTATTCCGACCATGCCAATCGCCCCGAACCGATAAGCCCAAACCCTAACTAAGTATAGGCTATCAAAAGTAACCTTAATCATAACCTATCCAAATATTAGATCTCCGAATTATTATATTTTAGTCATTTTATAGAAAAATCATATCTTTTTTAGTTATTTTAGGAAGAAGACAAATAAAATGAATACCATATTTGAACCCTAACTTAATCTACATTTTAAAACTAATCTAAATTAGTTTCTCAATTATTATTTATAAAATTCATATTTTTATGGTTGAAAACTAAAAAATATCTAATTTCTCCTAGAATGAAGTTAAGTCCCTAAACTAGAAAACAATATAAAATTATCTAGAAAGCAAATAAATTATGTTACCTACGAAGAACGCGATGAACAACTATAATCTTTGGAGTTTCATATTGTGGTCATTATTACTAAGGTTTAATCTTCTAGTTTTATTAATCCCAATTATGCATTTACAAGGATACGGTTAATAAATAGGTTTCAGACTCCCAAACCCTAATCCAGTTACAACTGAACAACTACAAAATTATAACAAAACTCTTATAAAAATTCTAGCTACAGAATCAATAGTTTTGCCACCAAATAGCAACGTTGACTGCCAAATAGTGAAGCTTAATTTTTGCTAGTAGAACCCTAATCCATGTTTGAGTCAATAGAAGGAAGATTGGTTCCTATAGGCCCCATAATGCCACCAAATGCGGCAAAAACTTTGTGTTCTTGTAGCTTTTTTCAGTTTAGCTCTTTCTGAAATCGTTTTCCTAATCCTTCTCTGATTTCGTGTCATATCCTTCTAGAAATAGGTTTAACCTGAAAAACACACTAAAAATACTCGAGTAGTATTATTTATATACAAAAATAGATAAAATGAGGGCTACAAATATGCAACATATGGCATTTATCACACCCCGTCACTTATCTTTTGCTAGTTCTAGAGAAAACCTAGAGCTAAAAATGAAAAGAAAAATTCTAACTCACTTTTAGAGGAATCACGATTGTATTTAGCACGTGCAACAAGCCGTTAAATCTCTATGTTACCCCCATTGGACGAGTTGTGTCTCATGAGGATTTGCAATGAATATATCCAAAAAAATCGTGAAGAAAGGAGATTAAAGGAAAGAACAAATAAAAATAAGAATAACCAAAATCAAGAAAAACAAAAAATTTTACTCGAAAGAAAGAAATTTTTTTGGTATTTTCTGCAATTAATCTTACTAATAATATACAAGTTCAATAACGTATTTAGATTATCAATTTTGCAATTCAAGTATCATACCAAATACACTTATCATTTTAGTTAAAAACTCAAATCCTATCTTTCAATACCACTAATAAATAATTCATTGGCTCTATATATTTACGTGCATGTGAGATAGTTCATTTCAGTTTTGGACTCAATTTTTAACTCATGATTCATCTTTTCTCTCTAAATATTTTTTAGTTTTTCTTTTTTTCAATTTTTTGCTTTTGTGAATATTTCACCTTTCATGCGAATATTTATACTTTCTTAGGTACAAATATCCGACTACTCGGATCATACTCTATCTCTTAAAAATAACATTCGTATAATTATTTACACTTACTTTGGCGCAAATATCTAACTACTTAGTAATTCTTAAGAAATTTACTTATAAAGAATCATTGCCTTAATACCAGACTCACATCTTTATTCTTATTTATATATTTATATTTTATTTAGAGTGAAGAGACTACATAATTATTATTATTTTGGACCTTAACCTAATAAACCATTGTGAAGTGAAGAATAGATATATATATATATATATATATATATATATATATACCTCAAAATTATTATTAGCAGTATTTATTTTTCGGATTTTAAGTTAGCCTCAGTCTTTATGTATTGAACAAAGGAAAAAGCCTTTGTAATGTTTGGATGATAGTAAAAAGTCATAGAAAAATCTATTAATAAAATCCTAAGTGTATTATCAAATATACTTTTCTATCAAATATCCAATCTAAATTTATTTATTATTTGTAATTAGCTTAATTTATTGCAGAAAATAGTTTTTATATTTTTTCAACTCCTTTTTTTTAAAATACCCTAAAAACTACCCCAAGCGTAAAAAAAAGAAGAAACCCCAAAGTCCTAAAAACTTTAAAAAATTTAAAAAGGAAATAAAAAAAAACCCTAAAAAGAAAATATAAAAACTCTTAATCCTCCCCTTCACCTAATCTCGTGTATACCCTTATAACGAACCAAGGGTGGTAAAATAAAAATAAAAAATACTTTAAAAACAATATACAAGTAATAGAAAATACATATCAGTTGTAACCTCTTGATGGCTTTCTAATCTCATAGTGTGTCTTTTTATGTCTTGATATGGATGAACTTAGCCATTTTGTCAATTTCACAATTAATCTTACCATCTTATTTTTGGTTTTTCTCAATTTGTGTCTACCATTCTTTCTTTTAATCACGATAAAATTTTGAAGTTGGAAATCATACTTTTATCATTGTCTACATTCCACCTATGAGCATATTTTATATTAGTAAGTATTTTGGTCTTATCAACATGCGAAATAACATACTTATTTTGATGTGGTGGAATTATAAGCACGGTTTTGGATGGCCTTTTCAAATCATTGAATACCATGATCTCATTTTTCTGTGGTTCCATCAACTCTCCTAATTTCTGGGCTGGTCAAATAAAAAATTTTCAAACCTATCATCAAAATTCTCCAAAGAAAATTCCATACTACTATATTTATTATTAGTCAAGTCATTATGAAAAGTCTGCAAGAGAAAAGTGTCAATTTACAGAAGATATCAACTAGTCCCATTCACCATTGTGTTTTTCAAAGATTTAACAAATGAAAGGCAGAAAAACAAAGGCTGTTACTCCAATACATGGTTATGCATGTCAAAGAAATCTTACCTTTCTACCAATGCTTTTTTATCGACATAATCAGGAACATATTCATCAGCTATGGAGAAAATAACCTGAAACCATACATGGAATGTTTTGATGAGTGTGATGTGAGACAATAAACTAATAAATGTTTGTATGTTGACTCAATTGACCATCACATCTCTTCTTCTTCTTTAAAGGCCTTAGTCTTATTTTTCATTACATGTGACAGAAAATTCAAAAACAAGATCTACACAACTTCAGTACTCCAACATTAATTAGCTTTCTTACGTAATTTTATTCATTTCATGTAATATTGATATTGAAGGGCATTTGCATTTTGTGACATCAACATTCAAAAGCACTGACAAGTAAATTCACTTGGCTGATGTGAATATCATGCAAGAGTATTTGACAACTATGCATATCGTAAGAAAGATAAGGTGATGACAACGAAATTATTCAAGATATTAACAAATATCTTTATTCAAATTATATAAAGAGATACTTATATGAAATTAGAAAGTTAGACTAATAGGGAGAACTCGTGAAATTGGAATTATGATGTATAAGTGCCTGATAATATTGGTATTTCATTTGTATAATAGATTTGCATACATAAAGTACTAATTAATATGTTAAACATAATAGATTATAAATCACTTTTACTTTCTCTGAAATCATATTGTCATTTTTTTAATTTATATATTTTATCTGAGAAAATTTAATTTACCCATTTACTTAAATATTTAATGTCGGAGAGGAACAAAGTCACCTTGAATATTTAGACCAACCAAGAAAGTGTACAAGCTATGCGTATTAAGTATTTAAGTAAATGGACAAATCAAATAACTTTTTATGAAAAAATAATTAAATTAAAAAAAAATAATGACAATGTAATTTCAATGAAAAAAATAATTTATAATCAATTATATTAAGCTTATTAAATAGTACTTTATGTAAGCACAATCTATTGTGCAAATGAAATAAAGATATTATCAGGTACTTATAAATCATAATTCTAATTTTACGAACTCTCCCTTATATTAGTCTAAGTTTCTAATTTTGTATAAGTATCTCCTTATATAATTTGAATAAGTTGATATTGATTTTACAGGACTTCATAGTTACTATGCAATTGTACCATATTAATTATTTGGAATTATTTGATACTTATTATCAAATTATTCTAAAACTATAAACCGAAAACAAAAAAGTATTTTTTGCATATCAGAAAAAAAATAGGAATTCTAATTACAATTGTAAAGTAACAAAACGAAATTCAAAATAAAATAATCAATTAGATGTTTTGGATTACATATTATTGATTAATTTTTTTCATTTATTAAATAATTACTCAATCATCATGGATTAAGAATTTATTATGACATTTTGATTTTGACTTAATTTTAACTGTCAAATAATAACTTAGTTGCGTTTATCATTCTAAATTTAATTAATTGTTTTATTTATTGCAACAAATTATAAAATTATCAGTGTTCAAAAGATCACCTTATGCAGCCGTTTATGTGACCGCATAAGCGAATGCTTAGTGAAATTGCATAGAAAATCCAAAAATAGCCACTATTATACAGACAACTTGTAAATGAGTGGGTATGTGGGTTATGCACTCGCATAATAATGTAGGCGATATTGAGAGCGAGCCTTGATAAGAGCGAGAGTCTATGGTGTGTCTGTATCGGACACGTGTTGGACATGGACACGATATTCCCAATGGAGTGTCCGTGCTTCTTAGACTGTGTTCTAGTTGCACAAACATTTTCTTCAACAAGGTTGCTTGTATAGTATATTGTGTTTGTTATGTGCGTATTTGACTTTTAAACATAATGAAAGAAAATATTTGTAAACTCTAATAGCAAATGGAAAAGTTCAATTATATGTTTGTAAATCCTGATTGCAACTAACTTCTTACCGACCAATAAGAAACAAGAAAGTCCATTTTCATTATACAATTCAAAAATAAAGAAAATCGTATGTATGCATCATTAAACCATATTGTATAAGTTATTCAGGAATAAACTGCTCGAACATGATAAACTCGCTATATTGGGGATACTTGCTCATATCGAAAGTTCATATCAAAAATTATATATACAAGACAAATATGTAAATTTGATATCTTTATTTCATCTATTTAACTAGTATGACATAATATGTGTGTGTAAAGGTATTCAAGAGCATATTTATGTACAAATATAACATAATAAAATAAACTATAGAACAAATTAAACTAAAATTGGAAATATAGATTATAAAATAATTGAGATTCAGACACAATAAGAATAATAGTTAAAATTGATAGTAGTAATAGTAATGGCGAGAATGACAATAGTACCAACAATAATAACAGTAACTTAGCAAGCAAAAACATAAAAAGAGAAGAAGTGGAAGAAGAGAATTTTGAAGAAGATTTTAAGTCTTAAGTATACTTAAATAAGTTCCACAATGTAGATATTTATAATTTATAACTCTTTGGATGTCTAGTTCTCAAGTTTCCATAGAAACAATTAAAAAAATCTAATTAACTTAGGTATAGGTGAAAAAGTATGGTTTTTTCTTATACATGTAAATAATAGTGGGTATGTATATCAAATCTATTTGTAAGTTAAAAACTCAATTGAATAAAATGAATATTTGGGTGATTTATCAGGGCTATATATTGGGCAATATTGCAAATTTTGGCTGATATGCATACAAAATGATATGACTCTTTTTTTAACATATCTCAGCTGATCTCAGAAATGATATATCGGGGGATATATCAGTTGTGTCATAGATATTTAAAACATTGTAACTCAGGCACCTTTTTATAAGATCCTAAAGAATTTAGATCTATATCATTGCGGATCAACTTTTAAAAAAAATTTAATAAGAGAACAGAGATCATTCCAAAGTAGTCATATGATAGATGACATGAATCATGGAGAGACTACAGGGTCTTTGAGTGTTGCCGAAGGTCATGTGGGACTCTTTGACTGTCTGCAAACTGCTATAAAGATACTATGAAAGTCAGTAAAGGATTCTGAATGAGAAAACCAGGGTCTTCAACTATCAGGTGAGTGCAGGGGTGGTGTTGACATCCTCATCGAGGGTCTTTCAGAGTTGGCAAGACATTGTGGTGACCTTGCGATCATCGGCGAGACAAATGGAAGCCCAATCTCGGAGATAATAGAGATCGATGATTGCCGCAACAGTGAAGGATCGATTTTTTAGATTTGGCTGGTCGAGAATTTGGGGAAGGATCAAGGAATAGGGGATTTTGATCGGGAGAGTTTTGATCAAGGAACGTTGAGCTTGGGATTTTAGGTTGAGTTCAACCTTTTATTAATTCAAGTAAATGGGTTTAAACCCCAAACCTGCATTAGCCCAAAACCCATGGTTAATATCATTTTTGGTCTGAACCTTTACATTATACAAATCATATAATTTTAATAACTATGGTTAGGATTTACCAATTTAGATACTTGATTTGATTTGAATTAATTTTATTCACTTTGTGTTTAGATTTGACTTCAAGAATGGATAAGTTAGGAGGGATAAGTTACGAACTGTTCCTTTACCACATGTTTCTAAACTAAGATTTGTGAAAACTCCACATGGATTGTTGCATGGATGACTCTCACCAACGGACACACGCTTGAATTAGCTTGTAAATAAAAATCATGATTTTAAAACTTTTTATGCCTCCATCAAGTTTTTCTACTTTATGCTGAAATAATATGTTTTTTGTAACCATTAAATGAAGGGGTAAAAAGTTTCTATACCACTTGAAGTTTTATTTATAAGCCAATATTAAGTGTGGAGTTTGTGCTGACCAATGGGGATCGTTCTGGGATGACCCATGGTGGGAAAGGAAAAAAAATCAGTTAGCAGATTAAAATTAAAAACTTCAAATTAATTAATGTAACATTCATTTTAATTAGTGGTTGGCATGAGAAAGGAAGTTGAGTAAGAAAAAAAAAAATTCAATTATGCTTGTGATATGTAGGTTGATCTATTAAGAATGATTAATTTTTTAAGTTATTATTTTGGTTAAAGTTTCTTCTGAAGTCATGTCAATATCCAGCCATAATTTAATTATATTTAGAAGCTTAATAATTATTTATGAATTATTAATTGTATAATTTAGTATACAACAATAACTAAGACTTTTATCCCTTGCACTTGGGGTAGGCAATATGAACCAAAAAGAGAATTATGCTACATCAAGCACATGGATGATCTTTCCACTCATTCCTATCGAGCAATATGTCTCCATTAAGACTTTTAACATTCATAATTTTTGTATCTCCTCCATCTATATTTTCTTAGGTCGTCCCTTCAGCCTTCTAACTTGTCCTATGTTCGTAAGTTCTATGTTGGTAAGCTCAATTCTCCCTAGTACCATAAATCGATATCGCGCATAACCAAATCATATTAGTTTTCGCACATCTCTTTTATGAGGGACCTACCTTAACAAGAATATCCTCATCTTTCACCTTATCTCGTTTAGTATTATCATACCCAATAAACCATGTATATCTCTAGTACGCTCATCTTCTATGTATTTTCTCTTTGCAACCCAACCGTTTATGCCGCACCATAAAGCTGGTATAATAAGAACCTGATAAAACCTTCTCTTTAGCTTTAAAGGAGTGTTACAATCGCTGAAATTCTTGTTATGCTCTATTTGAACCAATCAATTTGGATCATATGGTAGACATTACTTTTGATCTGCCTATCATTTGGATAATAGAACCCATGTATCTAAATTAATTTCTCATTAGTATCTCTCCTCCATCCTATATCCCAACACTACAGTTTTAGATCCTCTATTTACTGAATTTGCAGTTTATATACTTTGTTTTTGACCTACCTAGTATAAAAACCTGTAATTATAAGGTTTGTATCCATAGCTCCATGCATTTATCTTGATCTTGTCTCATCGATTCGGACAATACCATTAATAAATATCACGTACTCATGTATCTCCTCCTGAATAGTTTTGGTAAACATGTTGACATTATAGTAAACAAGAATGGACTCGATGTAAATTCTGGATAAAAATTCATTTGTTATTGTAAGTCACTTATTTGGCTGCCACAAGTTTTGAGTTTTGCCACAAGTTATGAGTTTTGCCACAAGTTTTGGTATTTGAATAACATACTTGAGGTCCCTCATCTTTATCAATGTCCAATACACTATCTTGGTACCTTACCATAGATTTTTTTCTACAACAATAAAGATCATATGCAAATTAAATTTGTTCTATAAGTTGTTGAAACAAATGAATAGCTTTGTTGTTGTGGTCGCTTTGGCATGAATCAAAACTAGTTTTCTAATATCTTAATTTTTTTTCCTTAACATTTTTCCTTAGCATGTGTCCAATTACCATTTTGTAATGCTTTATGGTGTTTCATGAGTTTTATTCCATAGTATTTAGATCTGAATATCTCCTTTGTTCTTATAGAAAGTTATTAAGGTACTCCTTTGTTCCATAGTATTGCTTCTTATGTACACAATATTTTGCAAAAAATATGATGGCTACCGTAGTTATTTTATGGTTAGTTCTGACCTAAGTGAACAATATATATATATATATATATATATATATATATAGCATGTTAAAGTGAGTCAAAAAAACTCACTTTTGCCTGTATTTTTTCTTTCCTCTCTTTCCTTTTCTTCTTCCTTCCTTTCTCTCTTCATCCCGTACGTTTTGTATTTCTCTGCATTTCCGAAGAGAGGAGGGGACTTTGTTTTTATTAAAGTATAGGAGATTAGATACTTAGGATCTTTTTAGTTGGGGATTTAATTAACAAACTCTAGATGAGGGTAAATATAAGAATTTGGTTTAGATACAACCATTTTTCTTTTTCTAAATCCTCATCCCATTAAAAATTTGAATCATATAAAATTCTTTCTTTTAATCAAATATTGTTTTAAAAAAATTAAATGCATAATAAAAAAAGTGGTTGTTACACCCGTCAGCCTCGAACCGGACCGTCCGTCCACCGGAGCACACACGGCACGGTGTGTGGGCCAACTTGGTCGTGCCATCTGCCCCGAACCGGACCGTTCGTCTGCCCGAACCTGCACGACACGATGCGCGGACAGTCCCGTTTGCCCCGAACCGGACCGTCCGTCCGCCTGAACCCACATTTGGTTACCTTTAAAGAGTCATAGTTACTCCAACCGTTTAGCCACGCTTGGTTGAATTTCTTCACTTTGGCATTCTGAGCACTGGGCAGAATCACATTGCATTATCATCCGCAGGAATCATCGCAATGCTTTGTTTAAATTAAACATTAGAATTCCCCTTGTTCGTACTAGTTCTGAGTCGGCTGTTTGATGCTTAGGGAAGGCCCTCCCTCACGGGGGAGCCATTCCCAGTCCGTCCCGGACTAGACCGTCCATTCGCCCGAACCCGCACGGCATAGGCAGTTCCAGCCGTGCCATCCACCGCGAATCGGATCATCCATCTGCTCGAACCCGCACCCCACTGTGCCTTCCACCCCGAACCGGACCGTCCATCCGCCCAAACCCACACGACACTGTGCGCAAGCAGTCCTGTCCATGTCGTTTGCCCAGAATTGGACCAACGGTCTGCCAAAACCCGCATGGCACTATGTGTGGGCAGTCCCGTCCACTCCGAATCGGACCGTCCGTCCACCCGAACCAACATGGCACGATGCGCGGGCCAACCCAGCCATGCCATCCGACCCGTACCAGACCATCTGTCAGCTCGAACTCACATGGCATGGTGCACAGTAGTCCCCGAAGTGCCATCCGCACCGAACCGGACCGTTTGTCCCCTCGAACCCGCAAGGCACGGTGCACGGGCAGTCCTTGCCACACCAAACTAGACTGTCTGTCTGCCAGAACTCGCACGGTATGGTGTGTGGGTAGTACCCACCATGCCATCTGCCATGAACTAGATGAACCCCCACGGCACGGTGCGTGGGCAGTCCCCGCCGCCCCGAACCGGACCATTTGTCCTCCGGAACCCGCACGACACGGTGCGCGAGTAGCCTGGGCCATGCTCGCCACCCCAAATGGGGTCGTCCGTCCGCCCAAACCTGTATGGGATGGAGCGTGGGCAGTTTCGGCCGCGCCAGCCCCCGAACCGGCTAGTCGTCCCCCCAAACCCGCATGGCACGGTGCGTGGGCAGTCCCTGCCATGACATCCGCTTCGAACCAGACCGTCTGTTTGCCAGAAACCACATGGCACGATGCACGAGCAGTCCCCACTGTGCTATCCAAACGTAACCGGACCGTCCGTTCGCCCGAACCCGCACGGCACAGTGCGCGGGCAGTCCCCGCCATGCCATCTGCCCCCAACCGAACCGTCCATTCACCCAAACCCGCATGTCACGGTGCGTAGCCAGTTCCCACCATTTCATTCGCCCTGAGCCGGACCGTCCATCCGCCCGAACCCGCACGGCACAGTGCGCGGGCAGTCCATGTCGCTCTGAACCAGACCGTCCATCCACCGGAACCTGTATGACATGGTACGTGGGCAGTATCCACCGTGCCATCCGCCACGAACCAGACTGTCCGTCCGTAGGAACCCACACGGCATGGAGCGCGGGCAGTCCCCGCCGCCCTGAACCGGACCGTTCGTCAATTTGAACCCGCGTGGCATGGTGCGTGGGCAGCCCCGGCCATGCACACCGCCCCTAATGGGGTCATTCGTCTTCCTGAACTCGCACGACAGGGAGCGCAGGAAGTTCCCACTGTGCAAGCCACCCCGAACCTGCTGGTCGTTCCCCCCGAACCGGCCACCCAATAGGCCCGAAACGGCACAACACGATGCGCAGGTAGTTCCAGCCGTGCCAGCCTCCCCTAACTGGCCCGTCTGTCCACTCGAACACGGACGACATGGAGTGCCAGCAGTCCCGGCCATGCCGGCCCGCCCGAACCGGCCCGTCCGTTAGCCTGAACCCGCATGGCTCGGTGCACGGGCCATCCTGTCTGCCATGAACCAGACAGTTCGTCTGCCCGAACCGGCACGACACAGTGCATGGGCCGTCCCGGCCATTCCATCCATCCCAAATCGGACCGTCCGTCTACCCGAACCCCGATGATACTATGCACGGGCAGTCCCGTCCGTGCCATCCGCCCCAAACTAAACCGTCCGTCTACCGAACCCACACGACACTGCGCGCGAGCAGTTCCGTCCAAGCCATCCGCCCCGAACCAGACCGTCGGTCTACCTAAACACACACGAGACTGTGTGCGTGATATCCCGTCACCCACGAACCGTACTTTTCGTCTGCCCAAATCCACACAGCACGGTGTGCGGGCAGTCCGGTCTTGCCCGCCACCCCTGAGCTGGATCGTCCGTCCGTCCAAACCCATAGGGCATGGTACGCGGGTAGTCTGCGACGTGCCATCCGCCCCAAACCGAACCCACACGATGCGCAGTTAGTACCCGCCACTCTGAACTAGACTATCCGTCCATCGAAACCCGCACAGCATGGTGTGCAGGCAGTTCTCGGCCATGCACGCTGCACTGAATGGCACGAACAAGTTCGCGTCGTGCCATTCGCCACAAACCGAACCATTCGTTCGCACGAACCCGCACGACACCATGCACGGGCAGTCCCCGCTGCCTTGAATCGGACCATCAGTCTGCCTGAACCGGCACGACACCGTGCGAGGGCAGTCCCGTCCACCCTGAACCGGACTGTCCATTCGCCTGAACCCAAATGGCACAGTGCACGGGCAGTTCCGGCTGTGCCATTCACCCCGAACTGGACCGTCTGTCTGACCAAACCCGCACGGCACGGTGCACGGGAAGTCCCGGCCATGCCTACCACCCATGAACCGGACCATCCATTTGCTCGAATCCGCACGACACGGTACGCGAGTAGTTCGCGCTGTGCCATCCGCCCAGAACCGGACTGTCCATCTACCCAAACCCGCATAGCACAATGCACCGATAGTCCCCACCACCTAGAACTAGACCGTTCGTCCACCCAAGCCCGCATTACATTATGCGCAGGTAGTCTTGTTCATGCCATTCAACCCGAACTAGACCTTCCACCCACTCGAACCCGTGCGGCACAATGTGCTTGGCATCCTATCTGCACCGAACTGGACTGCCTTTCTGCCCAAACCTGCACGGTACGGTGCGGAGGCCGTCCTGGCCATGCTATCCACCGGCCCAAACCCGCACAACACTATGTGCGGGTGGACCCGTCCCTGCCATTCACACCGAATTGGACTGTCCCTCCACCCCAACCCGCATGACACTATGTGAGAGCAGTCTCGTCCAAGCCATCCGCCCCAAACCAGATTTTCGGTCTGCCTGAACCTGCACGGCACTATGCGTGGGCAGTCCCATCCACCCGGAATCGGACTGTCCATCCACATGAACCCACACGGTAGCCACCATGGGCAAAGAACCATTTTTTGTAAAAACTGTGGTTCCGGCCTTGCCACTCAGCACGAGCAGCCATGGCACTCATCCAAAATCGTGCCGCCCGCACTGAAATAGCCCTGGAGCTTGGCCGAGGGGTGTGGCAGCCATTCTGGCTATGCTCGGAGCCCTGAACCAGACCGTCAGTCGACCGGAACCTGACAGTCTGGGGTCCTAGCCAAGTAGGGCTTGGCATTCATTCTGGGCCTGTCGGGCGTACAAAACAGGCTTTTCACGTGCTCCTAGCGGTGCAAGAGCCATCGACATGGAGCGCGGGAAGTTCCGGTCGTGTCGGTCGCCCCGAATGGGACTGTCCGTCTAGCAGAACCAAAACAGCACGTTGCGCGGGCAGTCCACGCCATGCCATCTGCCCCGAACCAGACCATCTATCTGTCCAAACCCGCATGGCACAGTGTGCAGGTTGTCCCAGTCATGCCATCTACCCCAAACTGGACTGCTCGTCCGTCCGCTTTGAACTCGCATGGGGCACGGTGCGCGGGCATCCCCGCCATCCGGAACTGGACAGTCCGTCCGCCTGAACCTGCACGGTGAACTGGACCGTCCCTCTGCTCGAACCCGTACGACATGGTTCAAGGGCAGTCCCCGTTGTGCCTTTCGCCCTGAATCAAAACGTCTGCCCTTCCGAACTCACACGGCATTGTGCAAGGCCAGTCCCGGCCATGACATCACTCCCAAACCAAACCGTCCATCCTTCCCAACATGCACGGCATGGTCCCGACACTGTCTGTTGGACCGAACCAGAATGACATGGTGCGCGGGTAGTCCCGTCCGTGCCATTCGCCCATACCCGACCATCGGTTGGCAAGAACCCGCATGGCACGGTGTGTGAGCAGCCCTGACCATGTCATCTGCCATGAACCGGCTGTGCCATCTGCCCAAATTGGACCGTCGGTCTATTTGAACACCCGCACAACACGGTGCACGGGTAGTCCCGGTAGTGCCATCCGCCTGAACCGGCATGCCACGTACACAGCCAGTCCCGACCGTGCCATCTTCTTCGACTTAGACCATCCATCCGCCTAAACCTGCACGACACGGTGCGTGGGAGTCCCGGCCATGCCATCTGCCTCAAACCAGACCATCCGCGCTCCCAAACCACGGTGCACGAGGAGTCCATGCCATGCCAACCACCCCAAACTAGACCATCCGTCCGCTCGAACCTACACGGCATGGTCCCGGTTGAACCCGCAAGGTACGGTGCGTGGGCAGTCCCGGCTGTGCCATCCACCTCGAACAAGACCATCTGTCTGCCCAAACCTGCAAGGCACGATGCACAGGAGTCCCGGCCATGCCATCCACCCCGAACAGGACTCTCCATCCTCCTGAACCACGGTGCGGGCAGTTCCGGCCATGCCAACTGCCCCGAACTGGACTGTCCACCCACCCGAACCTGCACGGCATAGTGCACTGGCAGTCCTCGCTAGGGATGGTAATGGATATGCCCACGGGCCAAATTATGAACTGTTCTATACAAAATTTTGAATTAAAATTGAAAATTTTATTTTTCTAATTCAAAATTTTGTATAAAAAGAGTCTAAATTTTGCCCATGGATGCATTCATTAACATCCCTATCATAGGTTGAGCCACATGCCACGAACAGGACTGTCGGTCAGCCCGAACCCGCATGACATGGTGCGCGGGCAATCCCGTCAGTGCCGCCCACTTGAACCCTACCGTCGGTCGACCAGAACCCGCATGGCACGGTGTACGAGAATTCTTGGCCATGCCATCCACCCCAAACCGGCCGTGCCATTTGCCCAAACCGGACAGTCGGTCCACTTGAACCCGCACGGCACGGCGCGCGGGCAGTCCTGGCTATGCCATCCGCTCGAACCAGACTGTCCGCCTGCCCGAACCCGCATGGCATGGTGTGCAGCCAGTCCCGGTCATGCCATCTGCCCCGATCCGATCCGCCCATCTGCCTAAACCGCACAGCACGGTGCGCGGGATCCTGACCGTGCCTCCACCTCGAACCGGACCATCCGTCCTCCTCAACCACAGTGCGCGGGCAAACCCGGCTGTGCCAACCACCCTGAACCTGACCGTCCGTATGCTTGGACCAGCACTGCACGGTGCGCAAGAGTCCCATTTGAACCCACAAGGCATGGTGCGCGGGTAGTCTCGGCCATGCCATCCGCCCTGAACCGGTTCGTTCATCCGCCCAAACCTGCACGGCATGGTGCGCGGGAGTCTCGACCGTGCCATCTGCCCCGAACCGGACTGTCCGTCTTCTCGAATCATGGTGCAAGGGCAGTCCAGGCCATGCCAACCGCCTTGAACCGGACGGTCTGCCCTTCCGATCCCGCATGGCATAGTGCGGGGGCGGTCCTGGCTTGGGATGGTAATGTATGCGCCAAAGGGCTAAATTTTGACCCGTTCTATATAAAATTTTGAATTAAAAATGAAAATTACAGTTTTTAATTTAAAATTTTGTATAGGGAGACCTAAAATTTGGCCCATGGACGCATCCATTACAATCCCTAGTACCGGTCGTGCCATCCGCCACGAAATGTACCGTCCGTCCACCCAAACCCGCACAGCACGGTGCACGGATAGTACCAGTAATGCCATTTGCCCCGAACTAGACCGTCAGTCCTCCTGAACCCGCATGGCGCAGTGCGCAAGCAGTCCTGGCCGTGCCATCCGCCCCAAACCAGATCATCCATCCACCCAAACCAGCACGGCATGGTGCGTGGGCATTCCCGTCCATGCAATCCGCCCCGAGCCCGACCGTCCTCCAGTCCGGTCTGTGCCATCTGCCCCAAATCAAACCGTTTGTTCATGGTCGCGGCCAGTCCTGGCCGTGCCATCTGCCCCGAACTGGATGGTCCATCCACCAGAACCCGCACGGCACAGGATGCGAGCAGTCCTGACCATGCCATCCACCTTGAATCGGACCGTCAATTCACCCGAAGCCGCACGACACGGCGGGCGGGCAGTCCCGGCCTTGCTCTCCGCCCCAACAGGACTATCGGTCAGCCCGACCCACATGGCACGATGGGTGGGCAGTCCCTGCCGGCCATCCACCTCAAATCGGATCGTCGATGGGCCCAAACCTACACGGCATGGCAGGCGGCCCGTCCTGACCAAGCCTTCCACCCCGAAGCAAACCCGTTCGCTCGTACCTGCACGGCACGGCGGGCGGGCAGAGCACCATTTTCCCTCAGAACTGTGGCTCAGCGGGCAGAGCACCATTTTGGACAGAACCATGCTGCCTGTGCCTAGAGCCCAGCTGGTGGGGTGAGGCAGCCATTCCTGCTGTGCCTAGAGCCCTGAACCGGATCTTTACTCGACCAGAACCCACACAGAGTGGTGCAGGGGCTATTCTGGCCATGCTAGGTGCCTTGAATAACATGGGGGCCAGGCCAAGCGGGACATGGCATCCATTCTAGACCTACCTAGTGTCCTGAACTAGCCTATCACATTTCTCGAGTGGTGCAAAAGCTGCCCCAACCGAGCTGCATGCGCTGACTAGCCCCAGAACCGAGCCAAGTTGGGCGTGGCTGCAGTTCCGTCCATGCCAAGCACCTCGAACAGGACCGACGGCCCACCCGAACCCTCATAGCACGGTGTGCATGCTTTGCCGGCTGTGCCATCTGCCCTTAACCGAATCGTCGGTCCTCCTAAACTCGTACGGCATGGTGCGCGGGCAATCCCGGCCGTGCCTACTGCCCTGAATCAAAAATCGGCAAGGCATAGTGCACGGGCAATCCCGACCGTTCCATCTGACCCAAACAGGCCCATCGGTCTGCCAGAACTCGAATGACATGGTGCGTGGACAGTCCTGGCCATGCCATCCGCCCCAAATAGGCCCGTCGGTCCCGTGCCATCCACACTAAACCGGGTCGTCGGTCCTACCAAAACTGCACGGCATGGTGCACAAGTAGTCTCGGTCGTGTCTGCCACCTCGAACTGCAGGTTCGTTCGCCCAAACCTGCACAGCACGGAGTGTGGGTTGTTTAGGTCGTGCCGGTTGCCCAAAATTGGACCATCCGTCTGGAAGAATCACCATGGCAGAGTGCACGGGCAGTCAATGCCGTGCCATCGGCCATGAACTGGACTGTCCGTCTGCCCGAACTTGCACCACACGGTGCACGGCTAGTACCCGCCACCCGAAACCGAAATGTCCGTTTGCCATAACTCGCACGGCACGGACAGTTCCATCCGTGCCATCCATTGTGAACCGGACCGTCCATCTGCCTGAACCCACATGATGCAGTGCACGGGCAGTCCCCACTGTGCCAGTCGCACCGAACCGGATCGTCCTTGCATGGCCAGTCCCCGTCACTCGAAACCAAACCGTTTGTCTGTCCGAACCCGTAAGGTACTATGCACGGGTAGCCCCGTCCATGCCATCCACCCTGAGCCAGACTGTCCGTCTGCTGAACTCGCACGGCACGGTGCGTAGGCCATACCGGCATGCCCACCACCCCGAATTGGACAGTTGGTCCGCCCGAACATGCACTGTATGGTGCGCAGGCAGTTTCGTCCATGCCATCCACCCCAAACTGGACCACTCGTCTGCCCGAACCCGCATGACATGGTGTGTGGGTTGTCCCGAGCATGCCATCCGCCCCTAACCGTACTGTTGATCTACCCAAACCAGCACGGCATTGTGCACGGGCAGTCCCATTCACCCCGAACTGGACTGTCTGTCTGCCATTACTCGTATAGCAAAGTGTGCGAGCAGTCCCGGCTGTGCCATTCACCCCGAGTCAGACCATCGGTCCGCCTGAACCCGCACGGCATTGTGCATGGGCAGCCCTGTTCGCCCCAAACTAAATCGTCTGTCCGATAGAACTAGCACAGAACGGAGCGCAGGCAGTCCCGGCCGTGCCATCCTCCTAGAACCGGACTGTCCATCTACCTGCCTGAACCTGCATGACATTGTGCACAGGCAGTACCGTACGTGCCATCTGCCCGTAACCACACCGTCAGTCTGCCCGAACCTGCACGACACTCTGCACAGGTCATCCCATCCACCCCATCTGCACCTAACCGGACCGTATGTCCGCCCAAACCCACACGACACTGTCGCAGGCAGCCCCATCCGCACCGAACCGGACAGTCCATTTGCCCGAACCCGCATGGGACGACATGCGAGCAATCCAGGCCGTACCATCCGCCCCGAACCGGACCCGTCTGCCCGAACCCGCACGACAGTCCCGATCGTGCCATCCGACACGATCAGGATCGTCTGTCCAGCTAAGCCCGCATGACACAATGAGTGGGAAATCTCCGCACTCGCATGATGACTCCCGTCTATGACAATCGCCCCAAACCGAATTGTGCGTCCCCCCGAACCCGCATGGCTGGGTGCGTGGGGAGTCCTGTCCGTGCCATGCACCCAGAACAGAACCGTCCATTCACGCTAATCCGCATGGCATGGTGCATGGGCAGTCCCCACCATGCCATCAGCCCCGAACTAGACCATCCGTCCACGCGAACTCGCCCCCCGCTCCGAACCAGACCGTCTGTCCGCCAGAACCCGCATGCTACGCGGGCAGTATCCACCTTGCCATCCACCACGAACCAGACCGTCCATCCACATGAATTCTTAGGCATGGTGTGCGAGCAGTCCCTGCTGCCATGAACCGGACATCCGTCCACCTGAACCCAAATGGCACGCTGCGCGGGCATCCCCGGCCATGCCCGCTACCCCGAATGGGGTCGTTTGTTTGGCTGAACCTATAAGACACAAAGCGCGAGAAGTTCCCGCCGTGCCAGCCACTTCGAACCGGCTAGTCAGTCCCCCCGAACATGCATGGCATGGTGCGCGTGCAATTACGGTCGTGCAAGTCACCTCGAACCAGCCACTTGGTCAGCTCGAACCAGCTCGTCACAGTGCACGGGTAGTTCCCGCAATGCTTGCCGCCCCTAACCGGCCCATCTGTCTACTTGAACACGGATGACACGGTGCGTTAGTAGTCCCGACCATGGCCTCCCCTCGAACCGGCCCGTCAGTCAATCCGAACAAGCATGGTATGGTGCGCGTGCCGTCTTGTGTGCCACGAACCAAACTGTCCATTCGCCCAAACCCGCACGGCAAGTTGCGCGGGCCATCCTGGCCATGCCATCTGTCCAGAATAGGACCATTCATATGCCCGAACCTGCATGACACTATGCGCATGTAGTCCCATCCGTGCCATCCGCCCTGAATCGGACCGTCCGTCCACCCGAGCCCACACGAAACTGTGCATGAGCAGTCACATCCAAGCCATCTGCCCAGAACCGGACCATCGGCCAACCTGAACCCACAAGGCACTGTGCGAGGGCAGTCCTGCCCACCCCGAACCGGACTGTTCGGCTGCCTACATGGCACGTTGCGAAGGCAATCCCGGCCATGCCATCTGCCCCGAACCGGACCATCCGTCTGCCTGACCCCGCACGGCATGGTGCGCGGGCAGTCCCCAACGTGACATTTGCCTCGAACCGGACCATCTGTCTGCCCGAACTTACATGGCATGGTGCGCGAGCAGTCCATGCCATGGCATTTGCCCCGAATCGGACTGTTCGTCAGCCTGAACCGCATGACACAGTACGCTTGTAGTCCTCGCCACTCCAAACCAGACCGTCCATCCGCTGGAACCCATATGGTACGGTGTCCTCCAAGAACCGGACCGTACGTCCACACAAACTCATATGGCATGGTGCGCGGGCTGTCCCCGCTGCCCAAAATCAGACTGTTTTTCCTTCGGAACCCGAATAGCACGGTGCGCGAGCAGCCACTAACATGTCCGACACCCCAAACAGGCCGTTCGTCTGCCAAACCCCACATGGCAAGGAGCGCGGGCAGTTCCGACCATGCCAACCGCCCTGAACTGGCAGTTGTCCCCACAAACCCCCACGACATGGTGCATGGGCAGCCCTGTCGTGACATTTGCCCCGAACCGGACTGTCTATTTGCCCGAACTTGCAAGGCATGGTGCGTGGGCAGTCCCCGCCATGCCATCTGCACATAACCGGACTGTCTGTTCGCCCATACCCTCAAGGCACAGTGCGTGGGCAGTCTCCGCCATGCCATCCTCCTCGAACCAGACCATTCGTTCGCCTAAACCCGCACGACATGGTGCGTGGGCAGTCCCCACCATTCCATTTGCCCCGAACTGGACCGTTCATCTGCCCCAACCCGTACGGCATGATTCACGGGCAGTCCCCATCGCTCCGAACCAGATTGTCCGACCGTCGGAACCCACATGGCACAGTGCATGGGAAGTACCCACTTTGCCTTCCGCCACACACGGGACTGTTCGTCCACACGAACCCACATGGCACAGTGTGCAGGCAACCCCGAACAGGACCGTCTGTCCTTTTGAACCCGCACGACATTGTGTGCGTACAGCCTCGGCCATGCATGCCACCCCGTATGGGGTCGTCCGTCCACTAGAACCCTCACGGCAGTGAGGCAGGCAGCTCCGGCCGTGCCAACCACCCCTAACCGACCCATCTGTCCACTTGAATCTGAATGACACGGTGCTCCAGTAGTCCCGGCCGTGCCATCCGCCCCTAACTATAACATGCACGACACAGTGCATGGGCCATCCTGTCTGCCGCAAACTAGACTTTCTGTTAGCCCGAAACCGCACGGCACAGTGCACGGGCCGTCTCGGCCATGCTTTCTGTCCCGAATCCGACCATCTGTCTGCCCAAACCCGAACGACACTATGCGTGGGCAATGCCATCCGTGTCATCTGCCCCCAAAATGAACCGTCCATCCTCCTGAACCCACACGACACTGTGCATGAGCAGTCCCGTCCAAGCCATCAGCCCGGAACTGGACCATCGGTCTGCCTGAACCCGCACGGCACTATGCGCGGGAAGTCCCATCCATCCAGAACCGGACTTTCTGTCCTCCCAAACCAGCATAGCATGGTAGCGGGGTTAGACGGGGTGGATTCCACCATCCGTCCATCCCTGAAGGAGCGTTGACAGGTTCGCAATTGTCCATTTTGGTTCTTAACAATGATCCTTCTGCAGGTTCACCTACGGAAACCTTGTTACGACTTCTCCTTCCTCTAAATGATAAGGTTCAGTGGACTTCTTGCACATCGCAGGCTGCAAACTGCCCCCATTACCACGATCCAAACACTTCACTGGACCATTCAATCGGTAGGAGTGACGGGCAGTGTGTACAAAGGGTAGGGACATAGTCAACGCCAGCTGATGACTCCTACTTACTAGGAATTCCTCGTTGAAGAGCAACAATTGCAATGATCTATCCCCATCACGATGAAATTTTTGAAGATTACCCCGGCTTGTCGGCCAAGGCTATAGCTCTTGAATACATCAGTGTAGCATGCGTTCAGCCCAAAACATCTAAGGGCATCACAGACCTGTTATTGCCTCAAACTTTCATGGCCTAAGCGGCCATAGTCCCTCTAAGAAGCTAGAAACAGAGGATGCCTCCGCATAGCTAGTTATCGGTCGTGCCCAAACAGATGGCTCGGGCAGCAACTCGCAATGGGACATTGGTGTGCATGCATAGTAGCTCTGCCGAGCATGGGAAATCCGAGAGAACTAGCTAGATCTGGGGTCTGGCCTCCCTAGGCCTCCCTATAGGCTCCACTGAGCACTGAGAAACCAAAAATAGCCAAGAAAAAGGGGCCGAACCAGCCACCCGAGCACCGAAAGCCATGCAAAACTGGGCAAACTAACCTCTCGAGCACGTCAAAACCAACAAAAATGAGCAAAACAGGCCAAAATGGCCTCCCAAGCACCTAAAAGCCAGCAAAAACCAGAAGAACAGGCCAACCCATCCTCCCAAGCACCATAAAGTGGACAAAAAAATGAGCAAAACGGGCCAAAGTTGCCTACTCGAGCCTCTGCTGGACATGGACGGAACCTCGGCGATGGCGGGCGGGGCGAAACTGGCCTCCCGAGCAACTTAAAGCTAACAAAAAAAAGCAAAATGGGCCAAACCGTCCTGCCCGGTCCTCCACCGGACATGGCTGGAACTCCGGCAATGGCTGACGGTGTTGGCGGCCGAACAGCTGTCCCCCAGGGCACACTGCATGTCGGGGTGGGCCTCCTGATAAGTATCATTTATTATATTTTTCCTCCCATACTTTATCTATTTTTGTATATAAATAAATGCTACTCGGATATTTTTAGTATCTTTTTCAGGTAATCTGATTTATACAAGAAGATGGCATGGAATCAAAGTTGGAGTAGGAAATCAAGTCCGAAAAGTTTCCAAAGTGAGCAAAACTACGAGACTACGATATTGCAGAGACTCAAAATCGAATACAGTCAGGAATAATAACTGTATAAGACAAGGATTGCACGTGGAGAAAATTTCATGAATTTATTTCAAATGTGAATGGCTATTTAGCGGTTTTCACCGCCATTTAGCGGTCCAATGTGGGCCCCATGAGTCGACTTTTTTCTCGTGGCTTAATTGTAATTTTGTAGTTTTCCAGTTTTGTTGGAATTAGGGTTTGATTTCCGAAGCCTATATATTAGTCTAACCTTGTATTCTAAAGAGGATCCTGAAGTTTTGTACTCGTTTTAATTTAATAAAATTAGGGTTTTGCTGAGGGGTGGCGGCCACAATATCGTGCTCTAGAGGTAAACTATTGTTTTGAGATATTTATTTGCTTTCTAGATAGATTTAATTGATTTCTAGTTTAGATTTTATTGCTTTCTAGATTAAATTTATTTGCTTTCATGAATAAAGATTTGATTTTGCTTACTAGAATTATGAGTAGCTAATTAGTTTAGCTCTAGGATGTAGATGAAACTAGAATCCACCATGTAATTGCTCTCTAGTATTTTTCTTCCTAATTAAAATTAATAAAGACATGATTTTTCTATAAAAAGATTAAAATACAAGAACTTGAAGATTAATACTTTGATAGGTTATACTTGAATTAGATTTCTTGATAGCCTATACTTGTTAGGGTTTGGGGTTGTTGGTTTTATCTTTTTCATGGAATTATCTATGGATTTAGTTTGTTTAATAGTAGTATCTTTGATGAGTTATGCTTGAACACAACTTGATAGCTCATACTTAGGGCACTTGAAGTAGAGACTAAACTAAAAAGATCAAATTTTTATGATAGGAGAAGATATTAGAAGTAAGAATATGGTTGGAAACTAGTGGATTGTATATCCTAGGCTATTTAGATTAATTTAAACTTCAAACTAAAATCTTTGGTTAGTCCGTTAGACTGAGGAAAAAGTAAGAATCGCAAAAACACCCTAGATCCAGCGCTACACCGATACTGTGCGCTTGCAGTAATTTATCACATCAAGTTTTTGGGGCCGTTGCTGGGGATCGACGGTATTTTTCTTGCTTTTTCTGACGTTTTACGGAATTAACAGTGTGTGTTGAGTATGAAGAGACCATAAAGTGCAGATACAGGAAGATAAAAAGAATCAAACGAACCTCTGAACTAATTAATTGAAAGGAGAGAGTCAAATCCTCTACTTTAGCCGCTATGTAGCGGTGAAAGCCACTAATTGGAGGTTATCTTGGTGAGTTTTGATCTCTTATTTTCTTCAAGTCTGTATTTTGTGTCCTTAGTTCTGAAAAAGAAATAAAACAAATTAGGATCAGTAAAAATCATATTTTATTTGATCATATCTATTCCACCGTTTTTTCTCTCCACCACACCCTACTTCTTGCATTAGTTTAGGAAATTCACGCATACACTCACGGTCATTGGTTCATGCCATATTAGACCCGTGATCAATTTGGTCGACTAGTAAGATCAGATTTGTTCATGGGAGCCAAGATGGACCAACCGATCCCGATCCTTCAGGATCGATATTACCCGTTGCTCACATCACTTCCATCATGCATAAAACTTCCACACGCAGCGGGTAATCACTATGAGTTGAAGCCACAGTACATTAGTATGCTTCCTAAATTCACTGGTTCTGATTCAGAAGATGCATATCTCTTTATCAGTGAATTTCAGGAAGTATGCGTGATGATAAAACTGCAACACTTATCGGAGGATGCAATTAAGCTCCACTTCATCCCCTTTGCACTTAAGGATAATGCCAAGAAGTGGTTGTACAGTATGCCTACTGATTCAAACACTACTTGGGATGAATTCGCTACGGTGTTTCTTAAGAAGTATTATCCCACGCATAAGACGGCAAGGATACGAAATCAAGTCAATCAATTCCGTCAAGTGTCAGGAGAACCTTTCTGGAAATACTTAGAACGGTTTAAAGACCTTTTAGCTCAGTGCCACCACCATACGATAGAAAAGTGGCGGTTGTATCAAATCGTGTACGAAGGACTCGATTACACATCCAAAACTCTTCTTGAATCTATGTGTCAGGGGAAGTTTATGAGGAAAAACTAGGATGAAGCATGGGACTTTCTTAAGGACCTATCGTGTAAGACTATGCAGTGGGAGAGTCCCGCTGAGAAGTCCAGTGCATCAACTTCTGCATATAAGGGTGAGATTCATAGCGTCGACAGCTCTATAGCTGCCGAAGCTAAGATGGCAGCCCTTGTGAGGAGAATTGAGGAATTGGAGACTCCTAGTGCTCCACCGATGGGTCAGGTAAATCAAATCCAAAGTCCCACATATTTTAATTGCGGAACTCCGAATCATGTTATGGAGGAGTGTCCATTATTAATGAATTCCATGGGTCCCACACTTGAACAGGCTAACGCCTTGTATCAACAACCCATGAACAATCCTTACGCTCCTACATACAATCCTGGCTGGAGGAACCATCCAAATCTATCATGGGATCAAAGGCAATATTAGGGGGCCCCTAACCCTAACATGCAACCTCCAACCAATGGTCAGTTCTCAAGACTAAATGTGGGTGCGTATCAACACCCAAACGCTTTAAATTATGGAAACAACCAGAATAGACCATCTGTGTAGAACCACTCATATTCACAACAGGGGTCTAATAATGAACAAGAAAAGCGATTCAAGTCACTTGAGAAGCATGTTGAAAATCTTCTCAAGTCTCATTCCAAGTTTGACACGCATATGTCCAACCTTAACACACAGATGGAAAATCTTATGAAAGTGTCAGCTGATTTTATTCAAAGTACAAGTCAGCAACTGCTCGTGAACTCTCAATCTATTAAGAATGTAGAGCAGCAAGTTGGACAATTAGCGAGTCAGATGAGTGAACGTGGCCAGGGTACCTTTCCAAGTCAACCCATAACGAACCCCAATGCCAGTTCCTCAAACTCCAATCAGTCGCATGTCCACCAATGCAATGCCATTCACACACTTAGATCTGGCAAGCAAGTGGACAATAATGTAGCCATGCCCCCTGATCCCACTCCTACTATCTCGCATGCTACATCATCTCTTCCACCCCTTTCTCCATAATCATCTGCATCACCTCCATCACCGTCACGTACTCATTTGGAAGAACCTGTTCCTGAGCCAAAAGCACCATATCCAAATCGGCTTAGGAAGCTTCACTACAAGTAGAAAAGATTCTTAAAACATTTCAGCAGGTGAATGTTAATATTCCACTTCTTGACATTATACAATAGGTTCCTACTTATGCTAAGTTCCTCAAGGATTTGTGTACTAAGAAACGAGCAAGAAACGTTCCTGAGAAAATTTTTCTTACTGCAAATATATCACATATCCTCTCTAACTCCTTACCTATCAAGTACAAAGATCCAGGTTCCCCTACAATCTCATGCACCATTGGGAACACTACATTTGATAGGGTATTGCTTGATTTAGGGGCAAGTGTCAACTTGCTTCCTTACACTGTTTATCAGCAATTGGGGTTAGAAAAATTTTAACCTACCAAGGTCACATTACAGCTAGCTGATCGTTCGATCAAGAGACCACTTGGTATGGTTGACGATGTGCTCATTAAGGTCGGCGAGTTTATCTTTCCTGTAGACTTTATTGTCTTAGAAACTGAGCCGATCTCCAATCCGCGAAATCAAATTCCCGTTATCTTGGGTAGACCATTCCTTGCAACATCAAATGCATTAATTTATTGTAGAAGTGGCTTCATGAAGTTATCATTTGGGAATATGACTGTGGCATTGAACATATTTAATATGGATGAGCACGCAACGAGCTCCCTCATTGAGGTCAACATGATTCACGGTTTACACTCTCATTTAACCTCTTGCACTGATGATGAACCCTCATTTGAGTAAATGTTCAAAGATGAGCTCATGTTATTAGAAGAATTGGCACATACTGATTATATGTATGATGATACTTGTGCAAGTGTGCCATCGAATTATGAGCAAACTTTTGAGGATTTGTTTGTAGAGGAGCTCGCATTACTTCGTGAGTTAGAAGAGCCACTACCACGTTCACTTGATCCTATAGCACTCTTCTCACCTCACAATATTTCTACATGTATACTTGTTACTAACAATGATTGGCAGGTTTATAATAAAGAATTCTTTAACCCAATTGTTAATGCTTACATGTGGACAAAGAAAAAGCGAGGGCGGCATAAGCTATAGACAGGTAACTTCGTGACTTGTAGGAGGATGATGAGATATAATAATGCACCCATTTCACGTTTAAAACGCACACACTATGAAAGTTGGAAGCGATCGAAAGGTCGTAACCGCTTTTCATGCGTTAATAGGGTGATGATATTGAGATTGTAACTTTTACGACTCTCATTATTTGTATAGTATTTGTATAATAGTTTTCATATTTCTTTTACCACACTTGGCTTGTGTATGAGGGCATACACAAGTTTAGGTGTGGGGGAGTAGTTTTTAGGAGATTTTTATTTGTAGGATTTTATTTTATTTTTAGGATTTTATTTTTTTATTTTTATTTTTTTAGATTTTTGGTTTTCTTTATTTTACATTTTGGGTAGTTTTTAGGGTAACTAACTAAAAAAAAAATTTAAAAAAAAGAAAAGCTGAAAAAAATATAAAAAAGAAAAACTGGAAAAAAATTAATAAAAAAATTAAATTTAACAAAAAATTTATGTATTTTTATCAATAGATCAACCTAATTACAGATAAATGGACAAATTTAGATTTGAAATTGGATAGGAGAGTAGATTGGACGGTACACTTTGAATTTTATGAAAAAGATTAAAATTCGAAAAATAAATACCGCCAACAGTAGTTTTGAGGCAAGTATACATCTATTTTTCATTTCACAATAGTTTATTAGGTTAAGGACAAAGATGATAACGATTGGTAAGCCTTCTCACTCTAAAAAAAAAGAAAGAAAGAGTGATAAAATAATGGGGTGCGCCTGGTATTAAGGCAATATCTTCAAGAGTGAAAAAAAAGGAGTATAATCTGAGTAATCGGGTACTTTGCGCCTAAGTAAACGTAAATATATGCATGAAATATGAAATATTCAAAAAAAAAAGAGAAAAAGAAAAAGAAAAGAGTATGAACCGAGTAATCGGGTACGTTGCGCCTAAGAAAGCGTGAATATTCGCATGAAAGGTGAAATATTCTTCAAAAAAAAGAAAAAAAAGGAAAAAAAGAAAAAAAATTGTTATGAGAGAGAGGAGATGAATCATGAGTTAGAGTTGGAGTCTAAAGCCGAAGTAAACTATCACACGTGCACATAGATGTATAGGAGTCAATAAATTATCTGTTAGTGGGTATTGAAAGATAGGATTTAAATTTTTGATTAAAATGATAAGTGTATCTGATATGACGCTCGATTTGAAAATTGATAATCTAAATGTGTTCTTGAGTTTGTATATTAGTGAGATTAATTGATGAAAATATCATAAAAAAAGATTTTTCTTTCTTTTGTATAAAATATTTATTTTTCTTGATTTTCGGTTATCCTTATTTTTCATTTCTTTATTCCTTAATCTATTTTCTTCACGAATTTTGTGGGTATATTCACTGCAAATCCTCACGAGACACAACTCGTCCACTAGGGTAACCTCGGGGTTTAAAGGCTTGTTGCACGTGCTAAGTGCAATCGCGATTCCTGCGAAAGTGAGTTAGGATTTTTCTTTTTCTTTTTAGGTTTAGGTTTTACTCGAGAACTAGCAAAAGATAGGTATGGGGGTGTGATAAGTATCATATATTATATTTTTCCTCCCATACTTTATCTATTTTTATATATAAATAAATGCTACTTGGGTATTTTTAGTGTCCTTTTCAGGCAATCCGATTTATACAAGGGGATGGCATGAAATCAAAATTGGAGTAGGAAATCAAGTCCGAAAAGTTTCCAAAGTGAGCAAAACTACGAGACTACGATGTTTCAGAGATTCAAAGTCGAATACAGTCAGGAATAATAAATATACAAGACAAGGGTTGCAAGTGGAAAACATTTCTTGAATTTATTTGAAATTTTAACTGCTATTTAGCGGTTTTTACAGCCATATGACGACCCAATATGGGTCCCATGAGTCGAGTTTTTTTCTCGTGGCTTCATTATAATTTTTTAGTTTTCCAGTTCTGTTAGAATTAGGGTTTGATTTCTTAAGCCTATATATTGGCCTAACCTTGTATTCTAAAGAGGATCCTGAAGTTTTGTACTTGTTTTAATTTAATAAAATCAGGATTTTGCTGAGGGGTGGCGACCACAATACCGTGCTCTAGAGGTAAGCCATTGTTTTGAGATCTTTATTTGCTTTCTAGATAGATTTAATTGCTTTCTAGTTTAGGTTTTATTGCTTTCTAGATTAAATTTATTTGCTTTCATGAATAAAGATTTGATTTTGCATACTAGAATTATGAGTAGCTAATTAGTTTAGCTCTAGGATGTAGATGAAATTAGAATCCACCATGTAATTGCTCTCTAGTATTTTTCTTCCTAATTAAAATTAATTTTCTATAAAAAGATTAAAATACAAGAACTCGAAGATTAATACTTTGATAGGTTGTACTTGAATTAGATTTCTTGATAGCCTATGCTTAGTTAGGGTTTGGGGTTGTTGGTTTTATCTTTTTCATGGAATTATCTATGGATTTAGTTTGTTTCTATAAATAGTAGTATCGTTAATGAGTTATACTTGAACACAACTTGATAGCTCACACTTAGGGCACTTGAAGTAGAGACTAAACTAAAAAGATCAAATTTTTATGATAGGAGAAGATATTAGAAGTAAGAACATGGTTGGAAACTAGTGGATTCTATATCCTAGGCTATTTAGATTAATTTAAACTTCAAACTAAAATTTTTGGTTAGTCCGTTAGACTGAGGAAAAATTAAGAATCGCAAAAACACCCTAGATCCCTGTGGGACGACCTGTACAGCGCTACACCGACACTGTGCGCTTGCAGTAATTTATCACATCACCTCCCCCCCAAGCCAAAGGGTCCTGTTCCCCACACTACATGGCCTGCCCTAGCCATGCCCAAACGGTGCCATGGCACCTGCTTGCCCCCCTACTACCTCTACTACCTCTGAATGAGACTTAAAATTATTTCGTCCTCTGCAGACCCAAGTGTCTCTGCTAGCTCACTTTTTCCAAAAGAGGCTGGACAACCTCAGAGTGGAAAAAGTTGCCAATCCTGAGGATGGACCCTCAAGCCCTAAGTGCCTTGGGCGCATGGGGGTGTTTCGCCTACACGTGCAGCCATTTTCCCTCAGAACTACAGTTGTGGCTATGCCACTCGGCCCGAGCAGCCTTGGCACCCGGCCAAAACAATGCCGCCTGCACCGAACTGCCCAGGAGCCCGACAGGGGGGTGTGGCAGTTGTTATGCCAAGCCAGGATACCTAAACTGGCCTATCGCTTGACTAGAATCTACATGGAGAGGAGCAAGGGGCTGTTTCGGCCATGCCAGCTGCCCCGAACAGCTCGGGAGCCCGGAAAAGAGGGGCGTGGTATCTGTTTTGGCCCTGCTAGGTGTCCCGAGCAGGTCGGTCAAGTGCTTTGAGCGGTGCAAGAGCTACCCCAGCCAAGCTGCATGCACTGACCAGCCCTGGAGGTTGTCCAAGTGAGATGTGGCAGCAGTTTTGGCCATGCCAAGCACATCGAATTGGACCGTTAGTTCGCACGAACCCACACGGTAGGGTACAGGGCAGTTTCGACCGTGCCATTTGACTCAAATCAGACCGTCTGTCCACCAAAACGCGCAAGGCACGGTGCGTAGGCAATCTTGGCCATGCCATCTACCCCATGCCGGACCGTTGGTACGTCCAAGCTGCCATGTAATGGTGCGCGGGCAGTTTGCCCGAACCTACACAACACGGTGCACAGGCAGTCCCGGTAGTGCCATCCGCCCCGAACTGGACTGTTGATCAGCCTAAAACCAGCATGACATGGTGCACGGGCTGTCCCATCAGTGTTATTCGCCCAAACCCGACCGTCGGTCGGCTAGAACTAGCAAGGCATAGTACACGGGCAGCCCTGGCCATGCCATCCGCCCCGAACCGGCTGTGCCATCTGACCAAACTAGATAGTCGGTCTGATTGAACCCGCATGGCACGATCCGTGAGTATTCTCGGCCGTGCCATTTGTCCGAACCGGACTGTCTGCCCACCCAAACCCGCATGGCTGGGTGCGCGATAGTCCTGGTCGTGCCATTATCTCTGATCTGGACCGTCCTTCTGCCCGAACTTGCACAGCACAGTGCACGGGAGTCCCGGCCATGCCATCATCCATCCTCCCGAACAACGATCCGCGGGCAGTCCCAGCTATGCCAACCACCCCAAATCGAACCGTCCGTCTGCGCAAACTTGCACAACATGGTGTGCGGGAGTCCCGGCCATACCATCCGCCCTGAACCGGACCAACCGTCCTCCTGAACCACCGTGCGTGGGCAGTCCCAGTCGTGCCAACCGCCATGAACTGGACGGTCCACCCACCCGAACCCGCACGCTATAGTGCGCGGTCTGTTCGGGCTAGGGATGGTAATGGATGCGCCCACAGGCCAAGTATTGACCTGTTCTATACAAAATTTTGAATTATAAATGAAAAATTCATTTTTCGAATTCAAAATTTTGTATAGGGAGAGCCAAAATTTGGCCTATGGACGTATCCATTACAATCCCTAGTGTCGATTGTGCCATTCACCCCGAACCGGACTGTCGGTCGGCGTGAACCTGCACGACATGATGCACGGGTAGTCCCGTCCATGCCATCCGCCCGAACCCGACATTAGTTGGCCAGAACCCACACGGCACGGTGCGTAGGTAGCCCTGGCCATGCCATCCGCCCCGAATCGGCCGCGCCAGCTGCCCAATCAGGACCGTAAGTTCACTTGAACCCGCACGACATGGAGCGCGGGCAGTCCTGGCCATGCCATTCGCCTGAACTGGACTGTCCGCCTGCCCGAACCTGAATTGCATGATGCGTGGCCAGTCCCGGCCATGCCATCTACCCAAATCTGAACCGTCCGTCTGCCCGAACCTTCATGGCATGGTGCACGGGAGTCTCGGCCGTGCCTTCCGTCCGAACCGGACCATCTGTCCTCCGAAACCTTGATGCGCGGGCAGTCCCAGTCATACCAACCACGCCGAACCAGACCGTCTGTCTAACCAGATCTGCACTACATCGCAAGATGCGCGGGAGTCCCAGTCGAACCCGCAAGGCATGGTGGGCAGGTAGTCCTAGCCATGCCATCTAACTCAAATCAGACCGTCCGTCTGCCCAAACTTGCATGGCAAGGTGCGCGGGAGTCCCGCCCGTACCATCTGCCCATAACCGGACCATCCGTTTTCTCGAATCATGGTGCACGGGCAGTCTTGGCCGTACCAACCACGCTGAACTAGATGGTCTGCCTACCCAAACTCACATGACATTGTGCGCAGGCAGTCTGAGCGATGCATGAGCTGGCCATACCCAGCTGCACACACCGACCAACCCCAGAGCCGAGCCAAGCCAAGTTGGGTGTGGCTACAGTTCAGTCCGTGCCAAGCACCCTGAATAGAACTGATGGCTCGCCCGAACCTGCATGGTACGGTGCGCGGGCAGTCTCTGCTGTGCAGAATCGGACCGTTTGTCCGTCGGAACCCGCACGGCACTATGCGCGGGTAGTCCCGTCCGTGCAATCTGCCCCGAGCCAGTCCGTTCGTCCGCCTGAACATGCATGACATGGTGCACAGGCAGTCCTAACTAGGCCATCTGCCCCGAACCGGACCTTCCGTCTACCCGAACTCACATAACACTTTGCACGGGCAGTCCTGTCCGTGCTGTCCACCTCGAACCGGACTGTCTGTCAGCCTAAACTCACACAGTACTATGCGCGGGCAGTCTCATCCGCCTCGAACCAGACCGTCCGTCTACCAAATCCTGCATAGGACAGTGAGGGGGCTATCCTGGCTATGCCATTCACCCAAAACTGAACCGTCAGTCTACCCAAAATCACTCGACACCGTGCGATGGTAGTCCCATCCACCCCGAACCGGACCCTCTGTCCGCCAGAACTTGCAAAGAACGGTGCATGGGTAGTCTCGGCCATGCCATTCACCCGAACCGGACCGTCCGTCCACCCAAACCAGCACAGCACTGTGCGCAGTCAGTCCCGTCCGTGCCATCTGCCTCGAACCGGACCATCTCTCCGCCCGAACCCACACAACACGGTGCGTGGGTAGCCCCATCCACATCGAACCGAACCGTCTGTCTACCCAAACCTACATGGCATGGTGTGTGGGCAATCCCGACTATGCCATCTGCCCCGTACTGGACCGTCAGACTGCCCGAATCTGAATTGCACGGCACACGAGCAGTCACGGTCGTGCCATCCGCCCCGAATCGGACCCGTTTGCCTGAACCCGCACTGCAGTTCTGGCCGTTCCATCTGCCTCGAATGGGACCATCCATCCCCAAAACCAGACCGTTCGTCTGCCCGAACCCTCATGGCATGTGCGCATGCCGTTCCGGCCATGCCATCCGCCCCGAACCAGACTGTCTGTTCGCCTGAACCCATGCGGCACAGTGCGTGAGAAGTCCTGTCCATGCCATCCACCCCGATCCAGACTGTCCATTTGCCCAAACCCGCATGGCATGGCATGCGTCCATTCCTAGTCGTGCCATCCGCCCCAAACCGGATGGTCCGTCTGCCCAAACCCGCAGGGCACGGTGTGTGGGCAGTCCCGTACATGCCATTTGCCCCAAACCAGACCATCGGTTAGCCCAAACCTGCATGGCATGACGGGCAGGTAGTCCGAGCCGTGCCATCCACCCTTTACCGGACTCGCTTTCCTGAACCAGCAGGGCACAGTGGGCGGCCTACCCGAGCCGTGCCATCCTTCCCGAACTAGACTATTGGTCGGCCCGAACGACACAGCAGGTGGCCGGTTTCGACCAAACCATCCGCCCCGAACCTAATATGTCTGCCAGAACCTGCATAGTACGGCGGGTGGGCAAAGCACCATTTTCTCTTAGAACTGTGGTTCTGGCCTTCCCACTCAGCCCAAGTAGCCATGGCACTTGGCCAGAACCATGTCGCCCGCACCGTATAGCCCAAGAGCTCGGTCAGGGATGTGGCAGCCATTTTGGCCATACCCATAGTCCCAAACTGGTCCATCGCTCGACTAGAATGTGCCAGCCATCCCGAACAGCTCAAGGATCTGATCAAGTTGAAGGTGGCATTCGTTCTGGCCCTTCCGAGCATCTTAAACCGGCCTATCACATGCTCTGAGCAGCGTGAGAGCCTCCCCAACCGAGCAGCACGCACTGACCAGCCCTGGAGCCTAGCCAAGTGGGGCATGGCAGCAGTTACGTCCATGCCAAGTGCCCCGAACAGGATCGACGGCCCGCCCAAACCGGCATGGCATGGTGTGTGAGCTTTGCTGGTCGTGCCATCTGCCCTTAATCAGACCGTTAGTCTACCTGAACCTGCACGGCATGGTGTGCGAGTAATTCCGGGCATGCCATTCGCCCCGAACCCACATGGCACCATGCAAGGGCAGTCTCGGACATGCCAGCCGCCCCGGACAGGCCCATCGGTCCCATGCCATCTGCTTCGAACTGGACTATCGGTCTTGTTGAACCACACGTCATAGTGTGCGGGCAGTCCCGATCATGGTAACTGTCGAGAACCGGTCCATCCGCCTGCCCGAACCTGCGTAGAATGGTGCGCGAGCCGTCTCGGTCGTGCTCGCCATCGTGAACCCTCGAACCTGCACGGAACGACATGCGAGCAGTCCTTTTTGCTCCAAACCAAACCATCCCTCTCGGCAGTTCTATCTCAGCCATGCCATCTGCCCCAGACCAGATCGTCTGTCCGTTCGCTCGAACCTGCATAGAACGGTGTGCGAGCCGTCCCGGCCGTGCTCGCCACCCCGAATCGGACCATCTGTACGCCTGACCTTGCACGGCATGGAGCGCATGAAGTTCCAGCCGTTCCAGCCACCCAGAACGGGACCGTTCGTGTGGCAGAACCCACACGGCACGATGCGCGGGAAGTCCGTGCTGTGCCCTCCACCCCAAATCGGACCGTCCATCCACTTGAACCCGCACGACATGGTGTGCAGGTTGTCTCGGCCATGCCATCCCCCCTGAGCTGGACCGTCCATTATCTCGAACCTGCACGACATGGCACGTGGGCAGTCCTTTCTCCTCGAACCAGACCATCCAACTAGGCAGTCCTATCTTGGCCATGGCACCCGCCCCGAACCGGACCGTCCGTTCATCCGCCCGAACCTGCATAGCACAGGCAGTTCTAGCCATGCCATCCATCGCGAATCGGACCATCCATCTGCTCGAACTCACACAACGTGGTACACGGGTAGTTCCCGCTGTGCCTTCCGCCCCAACCGGATCGTCCGTCCGTCCAAAACTGCTTAGCACTATGCACGGTAGTCCCTATTACCCAGAACCGGACCTTCCATTCGCCCGAACCTAGAACCGGACCTTCGTTCGCCCGAACCCGCACAGCACTGTGCACGGGCAGTCCCTTCCATGCCATCTGACTCAAACCGGTCTGTTCATCCGCCCAAACCCGCACAGCGTGGTGCACAGGCCGTCCTGTCTACCCCGAACCAGACCGTCCGTCAGCCTAAACCCATCCGGCTCGGTGCGGGGGAAGTTCCAACCGTACCATCCATGATGAATCGAACCATTTGTCCGCCCAAACATGCACAGTACTATGCACGTGCAGTACCCTTTGTGCCCTCTGCCCCGAACAATTCCATCCAACCGTCCGAACCCGTACAGCACTGTCCGTGACCAGTCCCACACATGCCATCCACTCGGAACCGGACCGTCGATCCACCTGAACCCGCACGGCACTGTGCGCGGGCAGTCCCATCCACCCCGAAACGGACTGTCCATCTGCCCGAACCCACATGGCATGGTGCTAGCAGACCCGTCCGTGCCATCCACTCTGAATTGGTCCGTCCGTCCAACCGAATCTGCATGGTGTGGTGCGCGGGCAGTCCCGGCAATGCCTGCCACCAACCAAACTGTCAGTCTGCCCGAACTCGCATGGCACGGTGTGGGTGACTCCCATTCGTGATATCTGCCCCGAAACGAACCGTTTGTTTGCCCGAACCCGCATGGCACGATGCATGGGAAGTCCCATTCGTGCCATCCGCCCCGAACCGGACCATCCGTCTACCCGAACTAGTGCGGCTCGGGACGCAGGGAGTCCTGGTCGTGCCATCCTCCCAAAATCAGACCGTCCTTCTGCACGAACCCGCACAACATGGAGCACGGGTAGTCCTCTCCGTGCCATCTACCCCGAACCGAACCATCCGTCCGCCAAAACCCACATGGCCCGTTGCTCAAGGAGTCTCGTTCTTGCCATCCGCCCCAACCGGACCATCCGTCCACCCAAATCTATATGGATCAATGCATGGGTAGTCCTGGCAGTGCCATCAGCCCCCGAACCGGACCGTCCGTCCGCCCGAACCTGCACGACACGCAATGCAGGCAGTCCCTGTCATGCCAGCAACCCCGAAAGAGACCGTCCGTCTGCCCGAACTGGCACAGCACGGTGTGTGGGTAGTCCCCTCCGGGCCAACCGCCCCGAGCCAGACCGTCTGTCCGCCCAAATGTGCATGGCAACATAAACGGGCAGTTCCGACCACGCTATCTGCGCAGAACCAGACCATCCGTCAGCTCGAACCCATACGGCACGGTGCGCGGGCAGCCCCTGCAGTGCCATTTGCTCTGAACTTGACTGTCCGTCAGCCCGAACCTGCACCGCATGGTGCACATGCAGTCCACGCCAACTAGAACTAGACTATTCTTTTCTCCTCCGAACCAGACCGTCCGTCTATAGAAACCCGCATGGCACGGTGTGGTCTGCCTTATGGTGCTCGGGAGTATTGCAAGGAAAGTTCGAACAGTTCGAACTGAACCGGACTATCCATTCGCCCGAACCCAAATGGCACAGTGCACGGGCAGTCCTGGCCATGAAATTCACCCCGAACTGGACCGTTCATCCAACCAAACCCGCACAGCACGGTGCGTGGGTTATCTTGGCCATGCCTGCCACCCTTGATCTAGACCATCCGTTTGCTCGAATCCGCACGGCACAGTACGCAGGTAGTTCGCATGGCACGGTGAGCGGGTTACCCTGGCCATGCCATCCAGCTCGAACTAGATCGCTTGTCCTCCTGAACTCGCATGGCATGGTGCACGGGCAGCCCCTGCCACTCAAAATTGGACCGTCCATCTGCTCGAACTCGCACGGCACGGGCTATTTTGGCCATGCCATCCGTCGCGAACCGGACCGTCCATGTGCTCGAACCCACACGACGGGGTGCACGGGCAGTCCCTGCTTTGCCTTCTACCCCGAACCGGACCGTCCGTCTGCCAAAACCTGCATAGCATGGTGCACCGATAGTCCCCACCACCCAGAATTGGACCATTCGTTTGCCCAAACCTGCACGGCATAATGCGCAGGAAGTTCTGTCCATGCCATCTGCCCCGAATGAGACCTTCCACGCATGGGACCATCCTGTCCAAACCCGCATGGTATGGTGCGTGGGGCATCCTGTCTGCCCCGAACGGGACCATCTGTCTACCCGAACCCGCACGGTACGGTGCGCGAGCCGTCTTGCATGCTATCCGCCGGCCTGAACCCGCACGACACTATGTTCAGGTGGACCCATCCCTGCCATCCACACCGAACTGGACCGTCACTCCGCCCCAACCTGCATGACACTATGTGAGAGAAGTCCCGTCCAAGCCATCCGCCCCGAGCCAGATTGTTGGTCTACCTGAACCCGCACGGCACTGTGCGCAGGAAGTCCCATCCACCCAGAACCGGACTTTCTATCTGCCTGAACCAGCACAGCATGGTGGCGGGGTTAGATGGACGGATTCCGCCATCCCTCCGCCCCTACGAGAGCGTTGATGGATTTGCAATTGTCCATTTGGGCCTCAACAATGATCCTTCCACAGGTTCACCTACAGAAACCTTGTTATGACTTCTCCTTCCTCTAAATGATAAGGTTCAGTGGACTTCTTGCATGTCGCGAGCGGCAAACCGCCCCCGTCACCACGATCCGAGCACTTCACTGGACCATTCAATCAGTAGGAGCAATGGGCGATGTGTGCAAAGGGCAGAGACATAGTCAAAGCAAGTTGATGACTCGTGCTTACTAGGAATTCCTCGTTGAATAGCAACAATTGCAATGATCTATCCCCATCACATTGAAATTTTCGAATATTACCCGGGCCTGTCGGTCAAGGCTATAGCTCTTGAATACATCAGTGTAGCGTGCGTGCGGCCCAGAACATCTAAGGGCATCACAGACCTGTTATTGCCTCAAACCTCCGTGTAGCTAGTTATCGGCCGTGCCCAAATAGATGGCTCATGCAACAACTCACAATGGGACATTGGTGTGCAGGCAATATAGCTCTGCTGAGCACCGAAAATCCGAGAGAACAAGCTAGATCTGGGGGTCTAGCCTCCCCACAGGCTCCGCTAAGCACCGAGAAGCCAAAAATACAAAGAAAAAGGGGCCATTCCTAAAAGTGACCATTCCTGAGGATGGACCCTCAAGCCCTAAGCGCCCTAGGCGCACAGGGGTGTTCCGCCCGCACGATGCGACCATTTTCCCTCAGAACTACAGTTGTGGTTGTGCCACTCGGCCCGAGCAGCCTTGGCACTCGGCCAGAATAGTGTCGCCCGCGCCGAGCTGCCCAGGAGCCCGGCCAGGGGGCGTGGCAGCTGTTCTGGCCGGGCCAGGATCCTTGAACTGGCCTATCGCTTGATTAGAACCTGCATGGAGAGGTGCACGGGCTGTTTTGGCCGTGCCAGGTGCCCCGAACAGCTCGGGAGCCAGGCAAAGAGGGGCGTGGTATCCATTATGGCCCTGCACGGTGTCCCGAGCCAGCCGATCAAGTTCTCTGAGTGGTACAAGAGCTGGCTCAGCCAAGCTGCATGCACCGACTAGCCCTAGAGGCCGGCCAAGTGAAATGTGGCAGCAGTTTTGGCCATGCCAAGCACCTTGAACTGAACCGTCCGTCCGAACTGAACTGTCTGCCCGCCCGAACACGCATGGCAGCGTGGGCGGCCAGTTCTGGTCGTGCCATTTTCCCCGATCTGGACCGTCCTTCTGCCCAAACTTGCTTGGCACGGTGTGCGGGAGTCCCGGCCGTGCCATCTGCCGTGAACCGGACCATCCGTCCTCCCGAACAACAGTATGTGGGTAGTCCCGGCTATGCCAACCACCCCAAACTGGACCACTTGTCTACCCAAACCTACACGGCATGGTGCGCGGGAGTCCCGACCATGCCATCCTCCCTGAACCGGGCCAACCGTCCTCCCGAACCACGGTGCATAGGCAGTCCCGGCCATGCCAACCACCCCAAACCAGACGGTCCACCCGCCCGAACCTGCACAGCATAGTGCGCAGGCAGTCTCGGCTAGGGATGGTAATGGATGCGCCAACGGGCCAAATTTTGACCCGTTCTATACAAAATTTTGAATTATAAATGAAAACTTCATTTTTCGAATTCAAAATTTTGTATAGAGATAGCCAAAATTTGGCCTATGGACGTATCCATTACAATCCCTAGTACCGGCCATGCCATCCATCCCGAACCAGATTGTCAGTTGGCCTGAACCCACATGACATGATGCGTGGGCAGTCCCATCCATGCCATCCCCTCGAACCCGACGTCAGTTGGCCAGAACCCACACGGTATGGTGCACGGGCAGCCCTGGCCATGCCATCCACCCCGAATCGGCCGTGCCATCCGCCCAAACAGGACCGTCAGTCCACTAGAACCCACACGGCATGGCGCGCAAGTAATCTCGGCCGTGCCATCCACCCGAGCTGGACTATCTGCCTACATGAACCTGAATGGCATGATGTGCGGCCAGTCCCGGCCATGCCATCTGCCCAAATTTGGACCGTCCGTCTGCCCGAACCTTCATGGCATGGTGCACGGGAGTCTCGGTCATGCCATCCGCCCGAACCAGACCATCTGTCCTCTCGAACCTCCATGCGCGGGCAGTCCCGGCTGTACCAACCATGCCGAACCAGACCGTCCATCCACCCAGACCTGCACTGCACGGCACAGTGCGTGGGAGTCCCGTTCAAACCCGCAAGGCACTGTGCGTGGACAGTCCTAGCCATACAATCTGACCTGAATCGGACCATCCGTTTGCCCAAACCTGCATGGAAAGTTGCGCGGGAGACCCAACCATGCCATCCACACAGAACCGGACCATCCATTTTCTCGAACCACAGTGCAAGAGCAGTCTCGGCCGTACCAACCACCCCGAACCGGATGGTCCGCCCACCCGAACTCGCACGACACGATGCGCAAGCAGTTTGAGCGGTGCATGAGCTGGCACAACGCAGCTGCACACGCTGACCAGCCCTGGAGCCAAGCCAAGTTAGGTGTGGTGGCAGTTCAGTCCATGCCAATGCCCTAAACAGGACTGACGACTCGCCCGAATCTGCATGGCACGGTGCGCGAGCAGTACCCACTGCCCAGAATCGGACCATCTACCCGTCCGAACCTGCATGGCAGAGCCATCTGTGCAATCCGCCCGAGCCGGTCCGCCACGACACGATGCACAGACAATCCAAGCCGTGCCACCTACCCCGAACCGGACCTTCTGTCTACCCGAACTCCCATAACACTTTGCGCGGGTAGTCCTATCCATGCCATCGACCTCGAATCGGACTGTCTGTCAGCCTACACTCACACAGTAATATGCGCGGGCAGTCCCATCCACGTCGAACCAGACCGTCAATCTGCCAGAACCTGCACAGCACAGTGTGCCGGCTGTCCCGGCCATGCTCGCCACCCCAAACAGGGTCGTCCGTATGCCTGAACTCGCACAGCACGGAGTGCAGGAAATTCCAGCAGTGCCAGGCTCCCTGAACCGGCTAGTTGAACTCGAAAACTTGCATGACAAATGCACGGGTAGTCCCTGTCGTGTCATCCGCCCCGAATTGGACAGTCCGTCCAATTGAACCCGCATGGCGTGGTGCGCGAGCAGCCCCGACCATGCCAGCCAACCTAAACTGGCTAGTCAGTTACCCGGAACCTGCACAGCATGGTGCGCGGTAGTGCCAGAAGCCCTAACCGGCCACCCAGTCGGCTCGAACCAGCATGGCAAGTTGTGCGGGCAGTTCCAGCTATGCTCGCCTCCCCTAACCGGCCCGTCCGTCCACTCGAACACGGCCGACATGGTGCGCCACCAGTCCCGGGAATGCTGGCCCCCCCAATCCGACCGGTCCGTCAGCCCGAATTAGCATGGCATGGTGCGCGGGACATCCTGTCTGTCGCAAACTAGAATGTCCGTTAGCCTGAACCCTCACGGCATAGTGTACAGGCCGTCCCGGCCATGCCATCCATCCAGAATCGGACCATCTGTCCGCCTGAACCCATATGACACTATGCGCGGGTAGTCCCGTCCGCTCCATCCGCCCCAAATAGAACTGTCTATCCACCCAAACACACATGGCACTGCACACAAGCAGTCCCGTCCAAGCCATCCGCCCCGAACCGGAATGTCGGTCAGCCTGAACCCGCACGGCACTGTGCACGAAAAGTCCCATCTGCACCAAACCGGACTTTTCGTCCGCCTGAACCCACACAGCATTGTGCACAGGCAGTCACGGCCGTGCCATTTGCACAAAATTGGACTGTCTGTCTGCCCAAACCTGCATTGCACGGTGCGCGGGAAGTCCCGGTCATGCCCGCCACCCCTGAACCGGATAGTTCGTCCGCCTGAACCTGAAAGGCATAGAATGCGGGCAGTCCCGTCCGTCCATTCGCCCCGAACCGAACCATCTGTCCGCCCAAACCCACATGGCACTGTGCGCGAGCATTCCCTTCCAAGCCATCTACCCCGAACTCGACCGTCGCTCGGCCTGAACTCGCACAGCACTGTGCATGGGCAGTCGCATCTGCCCTGAACTGGACTTTCCATCTGCCCGAACCCAC
This sequence comes from Dracaena cambodiana, assembly GCA_036321105.1. NCBI lineage: Eukaryota > Viridiplantae > Streptophyta > Magnoliopsida > Asparagales > Asparagaceae > Dracaena > Dracaena cambodiana. The sequence goes on along the minus strand of JAYEPQ010000020.1, from coordinate 21,148,018 downwards.
ACAGCATGGTGCACGGGCAATCCCCGCTGTGCCTTTCGCTCCAAATCGTACCGTCCGTCTGCCCAAACCCGCATAGCATTGTGCGAGGCAGTCCTCGCCACCTTGAAGTGGACCGTTCGTCTACATGAACCCTCATGGCATGGTGCGCGTGTCGTTCTGGCTGTGCCATCAACCCCAAACCAGACCATCCGTCCACCAGAACAAGCACGACCCGGTGCGCGAGGAGTCTCATCCATGCCATCCACCGCGAACCGAACTGTTCGTCCGCCCGAACCTACATGCCTCGGTGCGTGAGGAGTCCCGTCCATGCCTTCCACCCCGAAACGAAACGTCCGTATGCCCGAACCCGCAAGGCATGGCGGGCAGGCGGGCAGTCTCGGCCGTGCCATCCGCCCTGAACCGAACTATTGGTCAGCCCGCATGGAATAGCAGGCGGGCAATCCCAATACATGCCATCTGTGCTGAACTAGACCGTCAACCAGTGTGAACCTGCATGGAACGATGCGTGGGCAGTCCCGACCGTACCCGCCTCCCCAAACTGGATCGTCTGTTTGTCCAAACCCGCACGACAAAAGCGCGTGAAGTTTTGGCCATGCCAGCCACCTAGAATATGACCATCCATATGGCAGAACCCTTAAGGCACGGTGCGCGGGAAGTCCACTCTGTGCCATCTACCTCGAACTGGACAGTCCGTCCGTCGTAACCCTCACAGCATGGTGTGCGGGCAGCCCTGGCCATGCCCGCTGCCCCGAACGGGGCCATCTGTTCAGCCGAACCTGCGCGGTACAGAGCTCAAGTAGTTTTGGCCATACCCGCCTCCCTGAACTGACCAGTCGGTCCACCCAAACCTGCACGGCATAGTGCATAGGCAATTACGGCCATGCCAGTCACCCCGAACTAGTCACTTTGTCAGCCCGAACTAGCTTGTCACGGTGCGTGGATAGTTCCCGTCATGCCCGCCGCCCCTAATTGGCTCGTCTGTCTGCTCAAAACCTAGATGACACGGTGCGCCAATAGTCCTGACTGTGGCCTCCCCCTCGAATCAGCCCATCAATCAACCCAAACCTGCACGGTATGGTGTGCGTGCCCTCCTGTCTACCACGAATCGGACTGTCCATCTGCCAGAACCCGCACAGCAAGTTGCGCAGGCCATCCCGGCCACGCCATCCGTACAGAATCAGACCGTCCATCCGCCTGAACACATGACACTATGCGTGGGTAGTCCCGTCCATGCCATCCGCCCCAAACTGTACCGTCCGTCTGCCCAAACCCACACGAAACTGTGCACGAGCAGTCCAGTCCAAGCCATTTGCCCAAACCGGACCGTCAGTCAACCTAAACCCGCACGGCACTGTGCACAGGAAGTCCCATCCACCCCAAATCGGACTGTTCATCTGCCTGAACCCACACAGCACGCTACACGGGTAGTCCCGACCATGCCATCTGCCCTGAACTGGACCGTCCGTCTGCCCAAACCTACATAGCACGGTGCACAGGCAGTCCCTACCATGACATTTGCCTCGAATCAGACTGTTCGTCAGCCCGAACCCGCACGGCACGGTATGCAAGCAGTCCCCATCATGCCATCCGCACTGAACCAGACCATCTGTCCGCTCGAACCCACACAGCACGGTGCGTGGGCACTCCTCGCCGCTCCAAACTAGACCATCCGTCCGCCAGAACTCACACGGTACAGTGTGCGGGTAGTACCCACCGTGCCATCTGCCGTGAACCAGACCGTCTATTTGCATAACACAAATGGTGCGGTGCGCAAGCAGCCCTTGCCATGCTCATTGCCCCGAACGGGGTTGTTCGTCCACTGGAACCCGCACGGCATGGAGCACAGGTAGTTTCGGCCATGCTAGCTGCCCCGAACCGGCTAGTCATCCCCACAAACCCGCATGGCATGGTGCGCGGGCAGTCCCCGCTATGCCATCCGCCCCGAACCAGACCGTTTGTTCACCCGAACCCGCATGGCATGGTGTGTGGGGAGTCCCTGGCGGGGCATCTGCACATAACCAGACCGTCCGTTCTCCCGAACCCGCACGGCACGGTGTGTGGACAGTCCCCGACATGCCATACGCCTCGAAACGGACCATCCGTTCGCCCAAACCCAAATGGCACGGTGCGCAGGCAATCACCGCCGTTCCTTCCGCCCCGAACCAGACCGTCTGTCTGCCTGAACCTGCACAGCACGGTGCACGGGCAGTCTCCATCGCTTCGAACCAGATCATCCGTCCGCCGAAACCCATGCGGCATGGTGCATGGGCAATACCCACTGTGCCATCCACCACAAACCGAACCTCTCAAACAGTTTAGCTCCAACAAAATTTTTGTGCTTATCTTGGGCCGCTCAAACATTTACTTTAGCCAACCTCCTCAGTTTTTCCTGTGAACCTCTCGGGATCTAGATGAGTCTTGCTTGGAGGGATTGTTGTTGCATTTCTAATTACGCCACCAGCTCTTGACGTTGCTGCAACCTCTCCTCAATCCCCAAGTGCTAGATAAATAACTCTTGATTTTCAGCACACTAGCTCGGGCCTCCTCCATTAACTCTTCAAACGCCTTCTTTAAATTGGAAAGGATGCATTTGTACTGGGCCAAACCGAGATCAGCAACCCTGGCATTAGAAAACAAGCCATGGTCCAAAGGTCGAGCTTCCTCTAAAGATCTACCCACCACCTCTTGTTTTTTCAAAAGGTTTTAGGTTATTCCCTTGAATTCATTCTTTAGTACTAAAATTTTGCTTCCATCTTACCAGAAGGAAGACTATATAGAGAATTCTTCCAATAATGGCTGGCCAGTAGAAAATCCATGACTAAGGCTTGGAGTGGTTTTGACTATTCCATGCCCATTAAATTTGTCCTGGGGACATGCTTATCAGTCATCACAGTAGACACAACTCCTCAAAGTTTCATAAAAAGTGGCCTCCATGCTGTTGAATAAGTTGGTGCGGATGAACTTCACTAGTACTGACTCAATTGCCTACCATTTGGACTTTAGTGGAAATAAAACTCCTGACATCAGATCATCCAGACTGAAGCTAAAAAATGAGCTAGATGAAGGGACAATCTTAGAAGTTGAAGTGCTAGTATGGACAGGTGGAGAATCTGCTATAGAAGGCAACATCCAGGAATTGCAGGTATCACCCTCACAATTGGATCGTCTGGTGCTGGAACAGAACTCATAAGCGAGTCTATGCTATGGTGAGGCGCATGGGTACATCCAAGAAGAAAGAAGAGAGAAGAAAGGGAATGTCAAACACTAAGACTATGACATGTCCAAGAAAGCAAGTATGGACATCCTTGTAAGAGTGGAAAGTTCTAAAAGCAAAGAATCAAAGAAAGTATACCAAATAATCAGTCTAGATTTAAGACTAACAATAGTGTGGCGGTATACACTACATGTGCAAGAAGTGGAATATATAATGGTACAAAGTCTGATGAAACATGAAGCATCATGTAATCTACATTGCAACATAGGTAAAATTTGTGGATAGTAGCTGCGAAGTGAAAAACTCATATACATTAAATACATGGCCAATGAAGCAACGAAAGTAAAGGCCATAGTAATCAATACTTGAAGCCCTGGCTGCAATGTACTTGTCAGTGGGCTCTAAAGTAGGCACATTACCCGCATCCCATGGAACATCCATAGGAGCAACCTTGTTGTTGCCGTCAGTATCAATATACTCAATAGTCTTTCTTTTGTCAATAACAAGAGCCGAAACTGTCGAGTCCTTCCTTCTTGAGTCATCACCATCAAGGTGCATAGGCTCCCTAGTATTTTCACCGAGCATCGAAGATTCCCATAGTGAACTATGAGCCAGTGCGATAGCCGCATCAGGAGTGACAAGATGAGCATCTAAAGAAGGTTGTAAATTCTCACTGCTTACAGCCACGCCCGCATCTCCTACAACCTTAGACGTGTCCTTGCTCACATCAGCCTCAGCTTTGCAAGGTAAAGATGAGTAAGCTTGGTAACCTGAGAATTGGAAGAATTAGGAGAAAAGAGCAAGGATCTAAAGTCATGGAATTTAGGAAAACTACCACCTTCTCCCTTGCGGTAGCATTAGCTTTTGCAGCTTCCTCTATAGTTTTGTCCAAACTAGACTGAGTGGCTTCAACAATCCTTTCCAATGCCGCAATTATGACTGATATGGAAAGAGTTGAAGGGATTGGTCTAACGTACGAGCCACTTGCTTCTTCTTTTGCCGCAGTGGTAGCGAAACAATAGTAGTCACAGCCACTGAAACTTGAGATAGAGGTTGATGGAGCGTCGGGATGCCAACATGTGCTTCACACTCAAAGAAGCAAAGATGAGGGTGGGTGGGGAAGGACAAACTTCAAAGAAGCAAATATTACAACATTTATAGCTTGGGAGTTCCTTGTCATTGTTCACTATCAACATCTAGAATAGCAAGATATTGGTCCTAGTCCCACCTATTTGTAAAAGGGACTAACGCTATGCTTTCCATCAAATAGCCCATTTTCCTCTATGATCTGGGTCTCAAATCGACGAAATTCTAGTAGTAGCTCTCTCCCCTAGTGGCGAACCTTATGAACCTCTTTCCTTACTGATTATAGTAAACTTTTTCCTTTTTTCTAGGGCAGATAGGGGATTTCCATTTGACGTACACAGTTATTAATATCCACCTTCTTGTACTGATGTGATTCTAGGGGCCGTTAGAATGCTTCGTCATTCTAGGCCTTTCTAAATACATCCTACCTCTGACAGAATTGCTACTGCTTGGAAGGGAATCCTGCCAGTAGCTGCGGAACATAGCATTCTAGAGTCCCTTATGAACCCAAAACAGTAAGGTTTCGAGGTCCGTAAGCTACTCTGCTTGAACTCAACATTGGTGATTTCGAATGTTACCTACGACAATGGAAGAGCAAGGGTATTTTGGAAATTGAGAGAGATAGAGAGATGTAAAACTCTGTTCTCCTATTATTTCATTTGCACGAGATAAGGCAAAAAGCAAAAGCAAAGGGAAAGGGGAGAAGACAGAGCTCCCAAAGCTCATGAAAGCATGGGGGGAGTGAACTAGTAAGGCGCTGGAGTGAGCCCCGATGGGAGGTCCCCCTTGTGATGCTCCAAACCACACGGGCCCAAGTTTATGTCCCAATAATGGTATCACTGGTCGGCACTCTTAATAACAGAGTGCAAGAGGCCATTTTTTTCTTTTATACAAATAGAACCAAATGCAAGAAATGTCGAAGTATACAAATATGAGATATATCCTAAGGTCTAAAATAGATATATGGAAATGATAAGCAATGAGTATATCAAAAGGTTACTCATGTAGAGTCAAGTACAGTATCAGAAGAGAGCAACATAAATATTATATATACAAGAGTGTTTGGTTACTACGGATACATATGCACATACAACCTAAAATGATGAATACACAAAAGTAATGAAGATCTTGCAAGAAGCTGGCTACTAGCACTTGGCCTACTCCTAAAAATGTGGATCTCAGAGAGATGGGTCCTCCTCGTCTGTTGTCGCAATCTTGGCTAGTAGACCAGAAGTGTAATCCCAGGAGTCAGAACCCAAACAATAATACAAACTCAAACTCGTGTAATTCTATAGGAACCATGTAAGAATGTATATGGGGCATGCTAATAAAGAAACAATATAAACAATGTATGTGTATGAATCTCAAAGTATGCTAAATATAATATGAATCATGACATGCATAGTACATACATTATAACGAGCTCAAGCTCAAGGTATGCAAAGTATAACAAAAGTCATTTGGTACATGATATGCATAACATAACATGAATCATGAAGTATATAGTTATATATAATATAGCATGATCATACAAATGGGTTATGAAGTACAAAGTATGCATAATAAAATATGAATCATGAAGCAAATGATATATGTAGCATAAGATGATCAAGCAAAATGGGTGCAATTCCATCCTATTTATTTAGAACTAAATGGTGGGAGTAATCACATGTTTCAGGAGTGTACCATGTATATCCAATACCACGACCACAAACACCTATCCTCATGCAAACTAGCTTGCTACTAAGAAACAAATATTGAAATTTTAAATTTTGTGCGTATCTGGGATCACGTTCTCAAACACCGGTCTCTACATGAGCCGGTCCACAGCTAGGAAAACTTAGAATTCGATCGTGCCAGTCCACAGATCGAAGGATGCATACTAAACAAGACAAGATATTCCCAGAATACGTATTTCATTCCACCATTCAAGATGTCATATATAATAAGGGTCATGTATCAATAGTCAGGTGAAGATGAAACGACACACACGTCGATACTAGCAAGTACAAGAGTGATAATAGTATAAGAGCTACAGGACATGTTCACGTGCGTGAGTTATTATTTCCAAGCAAGAATAACAGGTATAAGTAATAACATGTTTAATTATATATGTGTGCATGTATATAATATCTTATATCAAGTGGTATATGCACGAAAATATAATGTATGCCATGACATAAGTTATGATAGGTTTCAACTCATAGCATTAATAAGAGTGATTAAACATGTGTATATAGGTATATTATAAATCAAGAGGTATTTGCAAGGACATGATAGATGTGCCTATGCTGCTATAGCTCTGTAGGAAGTTAGACTTCCAGGTCTTGTTTGACCAGTAGAAAATAGAATTAAAAGTTATAATTTGGTGCAGTTGTAAAGAATTCAATAATTTTTCAACAAATCTTGAATGAACTCAATTGGAGTTTTAGAACAGAAGTTATGGTTAGATTTTTCTTATACCCTTCGTGCATGGATTCTAGTTTTTAAATACTCTACTAACCATCTGAACTCTATTAGGATATCTAGATTACTCTGATTGAAGGATAGATCCCTTGGTATTTTTATTGCATTGTTGTCTAGATTGTCTGCCAGCGCTTGTGATAGCTGAATATCCAAATTTAATATGGCTAGAAAAACTTTATTTTTTCTCTCCACCCAAGAGTGCTAAATATTTGAAAGATGAACAAGAAATTATAGTTTATGTTTGTTGCTAGTCTATGGATGAGAAACCTTATCATCACTGAAAGTTTGTCATTCTTGGACTTCTTGTAGTCTGAAGCATAGTTTCTCATAAGTCCCCATTCGACTTCTTGAATATCCCAAATATCTGCTTTTATGAACATGAAAAGTTTTGGATAGCTATTGCAGGTTATGATGGCATCTCTTTTGATTTCTGAAAGGATTTCCTGATTGTCTTTGTGTGATCGGGTATTATTTTCTTGATATTCTGAAAAAACTCTTCGAGAATCACTTGTCTAGCCTTCTCAAATATTTCCTCTCTTTTTGTTTTTTCTAACTGTGTTGGGGCATTGGGATTATGAGCTATTTATTTTCCTTTCTCCATGTTGCCCTGTAAAAATAGTTATTAAATTATTTGGCTAGTAATTTAATAGAGTATTCTATTCTTTCTTCCTTGCCTAGGGGTGTGTGTGTGTGTGTATTAATCGGTCTTGACAGCTTCTTGTCGAGCAGTTGACCCGAGTATGAGTGGTATATTAAGTTTTTTTTTCATAGGGCTTGGGCTAGGATCTCCCAATAGACAGGATAGGACTGGTTCTTTTATTACCCATGGTTCCCTTCCACTATTGCTTCTTGTTAATAGTGTTGCTTTGAATTATTTTTTATATATAGGCTATTTCTGGAACTCTGTATTTCGACTCCTACAAAGTGCTTTGGCTCTTCAGTCTATATTAGATCTTCAAAAAAGCATTGTCTTGGTATCGTGAGATCCTTCATATTTATTAGCCTTGGTTTCATTTCATCTACAAATAGTTTTGGTTCAAATATCTCGATTATCTCTTTTTGGTTAGAGACTATTCTAGCCTTTGTAGTTTGGGTTAATTAATGTACCGTTGTATATTCTATAGCTAGATCACATGAATTAGACTTTATATTCATATCTTGAATTTTAATTTTTAGTCATACTATATCTATTATGTTCGGATTCATTATAGAAATAAAATAGTTAGATCGATTGTTGAACCATACAGTTAGATTTATCAAATTAGATTAAAACCCACTTATTAGGGCTTGATGGCAGTTTGTTATCCATGACCAGTGTTATTATAGGGATGTCTATGCCAGTTTTAAATAATGCATTTATTTTAATTTGGATTAGGCCAGCATGAATATATCGAATGTCTGGATATTTCTTCTTCCACCTTCGTACCTTTTCTCGCCTGAAAATGGGACTGTCTACCCGCTCTCCAGTTGATAGATTATCAGTTGCATTTTTATTGAAAATTTCAATTATTCTTCCAGAAAAGAAATTTAAACATGAGACTTTATATATTTCTATCTTTTTAATTTGCTATTGTTTTTTAATTTTTCGATATCTTCCAAGTTGAAGATTGTCTCTTTTCCAACCACATCTCTTACTATTATAATGTCCAATTTTGAAATTGGGGTTGTGGTAGGACATGACTCGTCATTTATCGTAAAGACCAATTTAATATCCGAATTGCTCTCAACATCGAGCTTATATAGTACTACGTCCGAAGAGGAGAGTTCTTCTCCAATACAGATCTCTAAATCTTTCTTTTCCATATATTTTATCATTTTCTGAGCATTTTTCCTTTCCTAGGACAATTTATGGAAAAGTACCCTTTCTTGTCACACATGAAGCACCTACACCTGTTCTTATCTTTTTGAATAGAGGATTCATTATGCTTTCTAACATATTTATTATTCTTGATAAATCCTCTGTTCCTTCGTCATGGCCTCCAATGAAAAGTTTTTCTAGACATAGGCTTTTGTTTATTTTATTGTGTTTCGTTTCCTATCTTTTAGTTTTCGCCAATTATCTTTCACAATACTTTTACCCCTTAAGGGAGCCACTAATGGATTTTTTTATTTTTTTATAAGATTTTTATATTGACAATCATCATGTATTATTTTCAGTGCATAATGGATACAGTGCCCTAAATTGTCCTTTTTCTCAAATCGTTTTAGGTAGTCTGGGTACCCATTTCGTGCATCCCATGGACTTGGAAGCTTGTGAAAAAATGGATCGAGCCAATTTTGCACCTTATCATACTCTAGCTTATAAAAGTATTTCGAAAATGTCAGTATTCATCAAATTCACAAATTTTGTATAACTCAACTTTGGATAAAGCGTAAATAATTTCTTCCTCTTGGACTTTGTCATTTGTGAAACCACATAAGTTTTCTTTTATAATTTTAATAAAATCGATAAGAATATCGTCAAACCCATTGAATTTTTGTTTTATCTTCAAGCCACCTCTCCACTTATTTTTCCTTTTCTCTAAATTTATCCATTGTTTCATCCATTATAGTACATCTCCTTGTAAAGTGCCAGTGATGTAATTAACAAATCTTTCTTTATCCCATGTCCCTTTGTGATTTGTTTTTACAGTTGCTAGAGATTGTACCCAGTCATCAATGGTTTTTATATAGTAAAGTAAAATGCATAGAAAGATTTACTAACACACAAAACCAAGCACAATCAACTTTATAATAATTCAATCTATATAGTATATACCGCGACAATAGACATCATACTGAAAACGTACAAACTGCAAGTCTCTCCTGGCCAACAAGGAACGTTTGCCTCTGATACCAAAAAATTCATAAAAAGTCACCAAAGATCATAAAAATTCGCAAAAAGTTCAAGAAAAAAATCTCCGAAAATTGAAAAAAGTTACTGTTCCAAGTCACTATAGCATTACTTTGGCAAATTCGAAAAAATATTAAAAGTTAAGTAAAATTAGGGAACAAATAACAAAAATATCGGGAAAAATAAGGAAAATCAAGGAAATTTCACAAAAACAAATCTGAAAAAATTAAGGAAAATTTGGAAAGGCTCATTTTTGTCCCTTTTAGTTCGTATATGGTGCCAAATTGACCATAAACTCGACTTCTGCTCTTTTATAATCTGCATGAGATTATCCTACTTTCATTCTAACTGTCTTTTCTTAGATTTGAGTAGCCTTTAAGCCCAGATTCCTGCATGTGTCTTTTATTGCTGTGGATAGGCATTTGTTAGCATTAATAGGAGGTGGTTTTAAACACCATTGGTTACTCAAAACTAGCTGCCCATTGACATCTTAGATAGCTATTGGAAACCTTTGCGATTGTGATATATATAATGGATTATAGTCTCTATGACATCTCATACTGTGACTTCTATATAATGTATACCCCGAGTATTCAAAAATGAGTAAACTACAGAAAATATTAAAACAAGAGAAAAAAGAATATCCCACATAAAATATTAAAATATGAAAAACTTTGTGGGTACAACTCTGAAAAATTCAAATCAAATGAATTGAAATGGTTTTTATTTGAAAAGGACTATACACTATAGGGCTAGCCTTACAAAAATTTCAAATATTCCTTGCACTCGAGTTCTTTATTATCAGAGCAGACAATAAAACCGTAAAAGAGTTTTTTTGTAAATACAAAGGAAGCCTCTGGTAAATGAATGCAGTGGTATAATGAAATTGCTCAATATTTCTCTGAGATAACATGTCAAAAGAAAATATAACTTTATTGCATACTACTTAAGCCAACCAACCAAATAATAATAATAATAACATATAGATTTCCTAGACAAGAAAAGTGTTATTATTCGCTAACTAATTTATTACTCATTTTTGCAGATGAGAAATATGGTAGGTAAGTAAAAAACTATAGCAAATAGTGTCTCTATTCCAGCAGCATATGTTGTATTTATGGGATATCAGCCAGATATCTACACAACATGGAAAAACATTATGAATAAATATTCAACTTTAATAGGACATGCTGTAGACATTACTACTCATTTGAAGATGCTATTTTGGCATGGAAAATTGCTGCATTTTCTGAAAGCATATGAAGGACTTAGTAGATGTCATAATAGAGCAAAAATTTGAAATTCAAATCATTAAGTGATGTTTGCTCAGAGTTCATAACAACTCTTAATGAAGACATCATTAAGGCAATAACTCCTAAACAATATGATCTCTTAAAAGGCATGGGACAACTTCTAGAAATGAAGTTGCCCATCTTTGATAATCAAGCATGATAAAGGAGGACGAATAGAGTCCTGTGTTGCAGTTCAAGACAAACACCTGAAGATTTGCAGGTATGCAACATTTCTATCTCTACACAACCAATTGAGGAAAATATGGACATTGAAATTGAGGCAGAAGTGGAAGTCGACATCACCGAGGAAGCCAACAGCAGAGGAATCTCTATACAGAAACTGCTAAAATAATTATATGAAGAAGGTAATCCAACATTCGGCCTACTTGGAGAGGAGTCTGGGAGTTTGACTATTACATTCTCAATTGGACACCAAAAGTGAAAAAATTAGTCCCGAAGTCAAGTCTTGGCCCAAAGGAACTACCAGAGCCAAAGGTCATGCCAAGGGTTGGGTGATCCTGCATCTTCTGACTCAGATAAGTCTACAGACTTTGTCGATTTCCATAATCTAATAAACTTCCTATAAAGTCTACTCCATTAAGACCATCAAATAACAACTTGATGAGTATTGTCATAGCAAAAATTTTATCATCAAACTTTCCTTAAGATTTGTCAATATCATCAATAGTAAAATTCTTGACAATAATAATAAGATTCTTGATAGCAATAGAAAGATTCCCAGTATAATTAAAATCCAATAGTAAAAGTATGACAACAGTAAGATTTTCAAAACTATTATAGCTGGTCAGGCTTCATCTGTAAGGAATCTAAAGCTTCATTTGTGAGGAATCCAAGGCTTCAGTTGGAAGGAACCCGCCTATAAATAAGAGCTTTCAGGGACATTGGTAAAATATCGGCATTCCACACACTTCTCATATTTTGTATGCTACTCACCATCCCTCTCATCTTCCTCACCATCCTTCTCATTTTCTCCATCATCTTTTTCTAGCCTAGTCTAGCTAATCAACCTACTCCACCTATATAAACCACCCTCCACTTATATGTATAATTAGTATGTTTACTTACCGCATCAGTATGCTTGTAAAAATTACCTTTTCTGGTAGCTGACTTCAGTTTGGCTCAACAAACTCATGTCCTCGCCGACTTAAGGGTCGCTTGCTTCATTTTGGCTCAACCGACTCATAACCTTGTCGGTTTAAGGGTGGCTTCATAAGAATTGATAGCAGAAATTCAAATAAGTGAGCTAAAAATCCAAGATCTATCCCCCCAATGTCTTGAGATTGAGGAGTGGTTGCAGCATCGTGAAGAATTCGTGGCATACCTATAATCTCTACTGTTGATGTTGTCATCAAGAGTCTTTACTATTGATGTTGTCCGTCAGGAATCTCTACTGTTGCTGTTATGAATTTTTTAGCAAACCACCAGGTATTAACGGTATCTGAGCCCGGGCTTTCTTTTTTGGGTGGTAGGGGTCTGTAGTCTAATGCTTTGTACAGTCTTCAGTGTTATGATTACTATTCCGGTATGTACTATATGTTTCAAATTGTTATAAAATAGATTGCACTTGCTTTTGTATATTAGATAAGCTTTATGTTTATTTTTTTGTGTAAATTTATTTCCAAAAAATTAGTAAAAAATTGTCAAAAAAAATAAAAATTCCCAAAAAATCCTCAAAAATTGGAAAACATCACTGTAACAAAGTCGTACTGTAGCAACACCGTAGCAAAATTGAAAAAATCATTAAAAAATAAGAAAAAATAAGATAAAATAAGAAAAAAATGGAGAAGTTTGGGGAAGCACTTTTAGCAGGTACATGGTGACAAATTGACTATAATACCGACCTCTGCTCTCTCGCAACCTACATGATTGCTGTCCTAGATACATTCTAAGTGTCTCCTACTAAATTTGAGTAACCTTAAAGGCCAGATTTTTGAGTGTGCTCATTGTTGCACGGGTAGGTGTTTGTAGGGTGACCCTTAGGAGGTGGTTTTAAGCACCATAGGCTACTCAGAACTAGTTACCCACCGATATTTTAGATGACTACTGAAATGCCATGCAATTGCGAGATATGTAAAACGGATGGAAGTCCATACGAAAATATGTATAATGATATATATGACATGATAAACATTCTAAGATATTCCAAAAAAAAGATTTGATGAGATAGTTCGTTCAACAGAGTATTGGAAAAAGCATTATAATGATCTTGACCTAACTACAGAAGAAAGAGAAAATAATACACCTGAGAAAATTTACAAGAAATTTAAAGGTCTACTAAATCATTTCGGATATGAGTTGAACCTAGAAGAGGTCGAATCTAGTGCCATAAACAAAATAACTAAGCAGGATGAAAAGTCAAATAAAGAAAATGATAGTACCCTTCTAGTCGAAAGGGAAAATGAATGCGAGAAAGAAACAAAAAATGAAGAGGATAATAATAACCTAAGTGGTCCCTCACAAACTGAAAATCCAATAGAGAATAGTTACCAAGAAAATAAACGTGAGAAAATCATTCTAAGTTCTGAAGAATCTTCTGACAAAGAAGAAGAGTATATGATAAGATACAATGAGATAACTTCTACTCCAAAAGAAGTAATGGAGAAGTTAGATCACATTGACAGTTTAGGAACTAGTTCAAAATAAAAGAAACCAAGTCAACAAATTAATATGATGCAAGTTGAAAGAACATACTCCAAACAAGAGTATGACTCGATGATTGAACTGATTAATTGATTGAAAGAGCTAAATGAAGATCCAAAATGCACTATTCAAGAGAGAGACCATCTAGTGAATATGATACAAGAGATGTATATCCAAAATGAATGTCTGTTACACCATTTTAAATTTGACCCTGGGATATACAACCTGAAAGGTGAGAATGGAGATCTAAAGAATGAGAGTATCACAAATCCAATGGTTGAAGATTGTGTGATAACTATACATGATGAGTACAAGACAAAATCTGGAAAAAAATATCGAATCTAAAAATGAGTTGATACATGTCAGAGAAGATAGTAAATCCCCAATAGTCTTGAGTGATTTACAAATGGAAAGAAATATGAGGATTGATGAATTAATAAAAAGGAGTATATCGCATGGGTGAACTTATCTGGATCTGTCTAACGTACACTTTAAGGATAGGCAAAAGGCCATAAACGACTGGACACAGATTCTAGCAATATTAATCACAAATCTCGAAGAGACATGGGATAAAGAAAGATTTATCAATTACATCACGATAACTTTAAAAGGAAATGAATTGCAATGGATGAAACAATGGATAAATTTGGAAGAACGAAAAGGTAAGCAAAAAAAGTGGGTTGAAGGTAACAAAGTTATTAGGTTTGAAAATATCCTTATTGACATCATAAAAGAAAAATTATGTGGATCCATAGATGATAAAGCCTAAGAGGAAGAAATTCTTTGCGCGTTATCCAAAATTGAGTTGTGTGAAATATGTGAATACTGCAAGACATTTTCAAGATACTTTAATAAATTGGAATATGATAAGACACAAAATTGGCTTGATCTATTTTTTTAACAATCTCCCAAGTCCATGGGATAGTAAAACACAAAATGATAATCCAAATTACCAAAAACCAATCGAGAAAAAAGACAATTTAGGCCACCAAATCCATTACGCACTTAAAACAATACAAGATGACTGCACTAATATAAAATCTTCTCCCAAAGGGAACAATATTCTGAAAAAATATTTAGTAAGAGTTGGAAAATAGGAAACAAGAAAAGAATCCAAAAACAGTGTCTAGAAATATGTTGCCATGGAAAAAGAAAAGGGGATTTAGGGGATTTATCAAGAATAACAAATTATCCGGAAGCGTGATGAGTCCTCTACACAAAAGAGTAAAAGGGAATGCAAGTGCTTTGTGTGTAATAAAGCAGGACACATCACCAGATATTATCTTAGAAAAATAAAAGATGCTCAGAAGACAAAAAATATTTAGAAGTCTGTCTTGAAGAAAACATCTCTCCTCCGAATGTAGTGTTACATGAACTTGATGTCAAGAGAAATTCGAAGTCTAAGATGATCTTTATGATGAACGACGATCCTATCACAACCCTAACATCAGAAAATGTAGCTAGAAGAAAAACAGCCTTTAGCCCAAGAGACATCAAAAAATGCCAACAAATAAAAAATAATAGTAATATACTAATCGAATTTTTGCAGATGAGAAACATGGTGAATAAGGGAAAAGGTATAGCAAATAGTATCTCTTTTTCAGCAACATTTGTTGTGTATGTGGGATACCAATCAGGTATCCACATAATATGGGATAAATGTTAGAAACAGGTATTTGATGGATCATGCAGCAGATACTACTACTCCTATAATGATGTTATATCGCACCAGAATCCACACATGCCAGAAGAAATAAAAATAGCAAGTTTGACATATCAAGAGATTCTGGAGCTAAGTGGAGCCTAGGAGTCACACCAAAAAATGAATCTTGTGGTCGGAAATTGTCACTTTTCAGAAGCATATGAAGCAAGGTTCAAAATCCAAATCAAAAAAGGAGCTGCTCATCCTCGCTGAATCAAGCAAGAAAAAAGATCTAGGATTGCAGTTCAGAATCTTAACACCAGAAGATTTGCAGGTGTGCAATGTCTTCAGAGAAAAAATCGACACAGAAGTAGAAGTTGACACAGCCAAAGAAGCCCACAATAAAGGAGCCTATTTACAAAGACAACTGAAGCAATTACATGAAGATAGCAATCCAGCAGTTGGTCTACCAAGGGAGGAGTTTGGAAAGTTCAACTATTATGGTACAACAAAAGCAAACCATAGGGGCAGAGGTACACACTCTAAAATAGTCGACGAAAAAGGAGAGAGTATTGAAAACACCACGTCTATGAACCAACATAATTGACAACATGTGTTCAAATGTAAGATATGTAGCAAGCAATTCGCTTTGTTCCAAGCGCTCGGTGGCCACCAGACAAGCCACAGGCGACTGAGGCCAGAAACGCTACATATTGTAGTAAGAAAGTCTAAAGTGCACAGGTGTTCCATCTCTGGAGTCGAGTTTATGATCGGGAAGGCTCTTGGGGGGCACATGAGGATGCACAGGGCTACGGATGGTCAAGAAAGTTCTAGTGGCAAGAGGGGTTTGTGTCTGGATTTGAATTTGGGACCCCCCTTGTTATGCCAACAGGATGAGATGATCCTGCATCTCCAAGTTCGGCAAAAATTTCAGCCTTCGATAATTTTCACAGCTTCCTATAGAGTCTGCTCCTGTATATACATGTTAAAAAAAGAGTAAGAGGAATCGTTTGGCATTCAAACCCAAACGAATTCCTTAACAACTTACCATGCTGAGGGAAATAGCATGGTTAGCCCAATTAAAATGGTAATTAGTAAAGACAAAACAAATCCGTTGATAACTGGAGGTTTGTTAAAAATCCCATAACAACAACAGTAGAGATTCCTGATGGACAACATCAACAGTAAAACTCCTGACGACAACATCAACAGTAGAGATTCCTGATATTAACAGTAAAGATTCCTAACAATCGACATCAACAGGAAGATTCCTGTCAGCGACAATGAGATTCCCTCTGCAAAAGCAAGCCTGACATGACTAAAAATAGAATGCATTATTAAAAAGGCAACTTCATGATTAAAAAGCAATGCCCAACAAGAAGGAATCAAAAGCTTCACAAGGAAGGAATCCACTGCTTCACAAGAAAGAATCTAATGCTTCACAAAGAAGGAACCCTTCTATAAATAGGGATTCCTAAGGCATGAAAGAAAACATCAGCTAATTGGCAATCCACACCAATATAAGCAAGCTTCCACAATGCTCTAAACTCCTCAATGCCTCCTTTTCTGCATCATCATTCTCTCCCTCCCTCTCATCCTCTCCCATCCGTTTTACCAGTCTTATGTCTGCTGATCAAACCACCATCCACTTGTAAAAACCCACCACCCATATGTATAATTAAGTGTGCCTAAGTGTATTAGTAGCCTGAGTGTATTAGCTTTCCGTTCTGCATTAGTGTGTGATAGTAGTAGTAGTAGTAGTGTGCATCTTTCTAGTATCAGAGCCCGAGCGTTCTCTCTAGTATCAAAGCCCATCGAAACATACAGTACATACCGGAACAGTAATCATCACACCGAAGACTATACAAAGCGTCAGACTGCAGTCCCCTACCGCCCAAAAAGGAACGCTCAGGCTCTAATACCAGAGAGATGCACACTACTACTACTACTACTGTTACACACTAATGTAGAACAGAAAGCTAATACACTTAGGCTACTAATACACTCAGACACACTTAATTATACATATAGGTGGTGGCTTTTACGAGTAGATGGTGGTCTGATTGGCAGGCATAAGCCTTGTAAAATGGATGGGAGAGGATAAGAGGGAGGGAGAGGATGATGATGCAGAAAAGGAGGCGTTGAGGAGTTTAGAGCGTTGTGGAAGCTTACTTATCTTGGTGTGGATTGCCGATTAGCCGATGTTTTCTTTCATGCCTTAGGAGTCCCTATTTATACAAGTGGATGGTAGTTTTACAAGGGGATGGTGGTTTGATCGGCAGGCATAAGTCAATGTCGATGCCCTTCTTCGGAAGTCCTTTTTATAGGCACGCTTCCTTACATGAGAAGCCTCGTGAGAATCTTCCTGTAGAAAATCCTATTAGGAATCTTCACTGTTGATGTCTTGTCGTTGTTAGGAATCTTCACTGTTGATGTCTTGTCATCATCAGAAATCTTCACTATTGATATCAAGAATCTCTACTGTTGATGTTGCCATCGGGAATCTCCACTGTTAATGTTGGGAATCTCCACTGCTGATGTTGCCATCAGGAATTACTTGATTTTTTTTTTAATCACTTACATGAGTATGCTATATTCATATATGATGTTCTTCTTCTACATGCTCCGTTATCCATTCAAACTCTATTGGGATATCTAAATTTTTCTAGTTAAAAGATATATCTCGTAGTAGCTTTATTGCTTTGTAGTTCCGTCTTTTTGGAATACTAAATTTTGCGTGATAGTCCTTTGTGGCGACTATCTTCCTTCCGTCCGTCGTCATTGAGTAGCTATCGATATTTTTGATAAGTTTTCTTGTTTCGTCGACCAACTCGATAAAACTACTGCACCAAGAAGTAGTTATAGTTGATTCTTTCGATGTTATAATTGAGGTCGACACGCTCGGGGTAGGCGAATATCCATATTTGGTATGGTTGACATCCGAGCTTGTTGAATATTTGGAAGGTGAACTGATGATTATAATTTATGCTTGTGGCTAGTTTGTGTGTGAAAAACCTTATCATTGCTGGAACTTTGTGCCATTCTTGTTCTCCTCGTAGTCTAACGTATAGCTGGCTTCTAAGCTCCCATTTGACTCCTTAAATATCCCACATTCCTTCTTTCATGAATTTAAAGAGCTTTGGCTAGTTGTTTAGGGCCACGATGATATCTGCTTTATTTTTTTTGATAAGATTCTCCTGATATTCTCCATGTGGTCGAGCGTCATTATTTTGATACTCACAAACATTTCTTCGGGAAGTACCTGCCTGTCTAGCTTTTCCAAGAATTTGTACCCTTTTTGTCTTTTTTGACATGACTATTTCTTTTTCCTTTCTTTGGGTTTTCCTGAAAAATGGTTAGTTTATTATTATTTACATATATGAAAAATTACCTCCTCCCCCCTCCTTTTTTTTTAATTGAACTCGACAACCTCTAGCTGAGTCGTTGATCCTGGCATGAGAGCTATACTAAGATTTGAGCCTATTTCCTTATCATTTGGACTTAAATTTAGATCTTCTCCTAACAGTCGTGATAGCACTGACCCTCTTATTTCCTCCCTAGCACTAGATATCCTAACCACTTCTCTGGTTTTCCTTTCACTATTGCTTCTTGTTAATAAAGTTGTTTTGAATTATTTTCAATATATAGGCTATTTCCGGAGCTTTGTATTTCTACCCCTCTAAAGTATTTTGGTTCTTCAGTTTGTATGAAATTTTTGAGAAACCACTGTCTAGGTACTGTGAGATCTTTTCTATTCATTAGTCGAGGTTTTATTTCTTCTTCAAAAGGTTTTGGTTCAAATATTTTAATTATTTCTCTCTGGTTTGAAATTGTTCTTGCCTCTGTGGTTTGAGTTAATTCATGTATTATTGTATATTCTATGGCTAGATCGTATGAGTTGGTTTTCATGTTCATTCCTTGAGTCTTAATCTTTAGTCGTACTACATCTATTATTTTTGGGTCTGTTATAGAGATAAAGTAGTTGGGTCAGATATTGACCAGATTGGATTGGAAACCACATATTAGTGCTTGATGGCAGTTGGTGAATCGATTGTATATTACAAGTGTTATTATAGGGATTTCTATGCCAGCTCTAAATAGTGCATTAATTTTGATTTGAATTAGGCCAACATGGATATAACAAGTTTCTGGGTATTTCTTTTTCCATCTTCGTACCTTCTCTTAGCTAAAGATGGGGATATCTACTCTTCCTCCAGCCGACAGATTTGTTGTTGTGTTTTCATTAAAATTTTCAATTATTCTTCTAGAAAAGAAATTGAACCATGAGATTTTGTATATTTCTGTGTTCTTTATTTTCTGATGTTTTTTCATCCTATCGATATCCTCTAGGCTAAAAATTGCTTCTCTACCAACCACATCTCCCAATATTATATTATCCAGTTCTGATGCTGGGGTTGTAACAGGTTCTGATTCTTCGTTCATCATAAAGACTAGTTCGGGATCTGAATCATCTTCGACTTTAAGTTCATAAAGTATTACGTCTGATGGCAAGATTTCTTCACCCAAACAAATTTCTAGATCTTGTTCTTCTATATATTTTATTATTTTCTAAGCATTTTTTCCCCTCCTAGGGCAATCTTTGGCAAAATGTCCCTCTTCGTCACATACGAAGCATCTGCACCCCCTCTTATTCTTTTGTGTAGAAGATTCGTCCCTCTTTCAAACATATTTATTGCTTCTGATAAATCCTCTGCTCTTTGTCCATGGTTTCCATCGAAAGCTTTTTCTAAATGTTGGCTTTTGCCTTCTTTCACTTCCTATTTTCTATTTTTCGCCAATTATTTTTTTGCAGCACCTTCTTCGTTTAGGAGAGTTACTTATCGTGTTCTTCATTTTCTTGTAGGATTTTATATTAAGACAATCATCTTGTATTATTTTAAGCACATAGTATATACAGTGCCCCAATTATCCTTTTTCTCAATTTGTTTTAGGTTGTCTAGATATCTGTTTCGTGTTTTGGTATCCCATAGGAGCTTGTGAAAAAATGGATCAAGTCAATTTTGTGTCTTATCGTATTCCAATTTGTAAAGTATTTTGAGAATGTTTTACAGTATTCTTCGAATTCACATATTTCGCATAATTCAATTTTGGATAGCGCATACAGAACCTCTTCCTCTTGAGCTCTATCATCTATGAATCCATATAAATTTTCTTTGATGATTTTTATGAAATCAGTGAGGATATTTTCAAAACTAGTGAACTTGTCGCTTTCTTCCCACTCCTTCCATTTACTTTTTCCTTTCCCCGAATTTATCCATTATTTCATCCATTGCAAAACATCTCCTTGTAAGGTTCCCGTAATATAATTGACAAACATTTCATTATCCCATATTCCTTCATGATTTGTGATTACGACAGTTAGGGATTGTGCCCAGTCGACTATAACCTTTTGTTTATCTTTAAAATATACATTGGACAAATCTAGATAGGTTCCTCTTTGTGATACACTCCTTTTTATTAAATCATCAATTCTCATATTCCCTTCTATTTGTAGGTTATTTAAATCTGTTATAGTCTTGTTATCTTCTCCAACATGTATCAGGTCACTATTAGATTCAAATCCTTTCTCAAGTTCAGACTCGTATTCATCGTGCATAGTCATTCCATAATCCTTGTTGTCTGAATTTGTAGTAATATTTGGCTCTTTTTCTTCTTCTTCACTTTCTAGGCTGCATATTTAAGGGTCAAATTTAAAATGGTGCAGCAACTCTTCAATCTGAAGGTACGTTTCTTGCATCCTATTTGCTAGATGGTCTCTCTCCTGAATAGTATTATTTGGATCCTTATATAATTCCTTCCAACAATTAATTAGTTCCACTATCGAGTCATACTCTTTCCCGGAGTATACCCTTTCGACTTACATCATATTTATCTACTGACTTGGTTTTTTTTTGTCTTGAGATGGTACATAATCCATCAATGCGATCCAACCTTCCTACTACTTCCTTCATTTCTTTATCGAATCATTTTATGGAAGTATTTTTTTCGTACATACAGAATATAGAAATATATTAGTCATTTGGTTCCACTTATTTTTCTATTCAGGATTCTAATTTGCTAAACCTGAAAACTATGAGATCATCAAGGGTAATGAGGAAGCTGGCTATATTATTTAGATTTTTATCTATAGCTCTTGAAATATATTCTAAATGACTATAATCCCTTCTAAAATGCTCAAATACGCATGGTATGTCGGTACCCATCTAAGATATCGGTGGGTAACTAGCTCTGAGTAGCCTACGGTGCCTAAAACCACCTCCTGAGGGTCACCCTACAAATGCCTACCCGTGGCAACAAAGAGCACACTCAGGAATCTAGGCTTTAAGATTACTCAAATCTAGCAGGAGACACTTAGAATGTAATTAGGACAGTAATTATTTAGGTTGTGAAAGAGCAGAGTCGGTGATATAGTCAATTTGTCACCATGTTCGTGCTAAACGTGCTTCCCCAAACTTCTCCAATTTTTTCTGATTTTTTCTTGATTTTTCCTGATTTTTTAACGATTTTTTCATTTTTGCTACATGTTGCTACAGTGACAACTTTGCTACAGTTTTTTTTTCCAATTTTTGAGGATTTTTTGTTAATTTTTATGATTTTTGGTAATTTTTTCCGAATTTTTTGTAAATAAATTCACACAAAATAAAATAAACATAGAGTTTATCTAACACACAAAAGAAAGTGCAATCTGCTTTATAACAATTTGAAACATACAGTACATACCGAAACAGTAATCATCACACCGAAGACTATACAAAGCGTCAGACTGCAGACCCCTACCGCCTAAAAAAGAACGCTCGGGCTCTGATACCAGAGAGATGCACACTACTACTACTACTACTGTCACACACAAATGCATAACGGAAAACTAATATACTCAGGCTACTAATACACTCAAACACACTTAATTATATAGGTGGTGCCTTTTTACAAGTGAATGGTGATTTGATTGGCAAGCATAAGACTGGTAAAACGGATGGGAGAGGATGAGAGGGAGGGAGAGGATGATGATGCAGAAAAGTAGACGTTAAGGAGTTTAGAGTGTTGTGGAAGCTTGCCTATGTTGATGTGGATTGCCAATTAGCCGATGTTTTCTTTCATACCTTAGGAGTCCCTATTTATAGAAGGGTTCCTTCCTTGTGAAGCATTGGATTCCTTCCTTGTGAAGCATTGGATTCCTTCTTGGTTGGGCCTTACTTTTTAATCATGAAGGTGCCTTTTTAATAATGCACTCTAGTTTTAGTCTTGTCAGGCTTGCTTTGGCAGCGAATCTCACTATCGCTGATAAGAATCTTCACTGTTGATGTCAGTTGTCAGGAATCTTTACTATTAATGTCAGGAATCTCTACTGTTGATGTTGTCGTCAGGAGTCTTTATTGTCGATGTTGTTCGTTAGGAATCTCTATTGTTGTTATGTGATTTTTAGCAAACCCCCAGCTATCAACGGATTTATTTTGCCTTTACGAATAACCATTTGAGTTGGACTAGCCATGCTCTTTCCCTCAACATGATAAGTTATTAAAATATTCGTTTGGATTTGAATGCCAAACTATTCCTTTTCCTCGTTTTTTTTAGATGTATATACAGAAGCAGACTCTGTAGGAAGCTGTGAAAATTATCAAAGACTGAAATTTTTGCTAAATCTGAAGATACGAGATCGTCTCATCCTATTGGCATAACAAGGGGGTCCTACTTTCAAATCCAGGCACAAACCCCTCTTGCCACTAGAACTTTCTTGACCATCCCTAGTCCTGTGCGTCCTCATGTGCCCCCCAAGAGCCTTCCCGATCGTAAACTTGACTCCATAGATGGAACACCTGTGCACTTTAGGTTTGCTTGCCACAATATGCAGTGTTTTTGGCCTCAACCGCCTGTGGCTTTTCTAGTGGCCACCGAGTGCTTGGAACAAAGCGAATTGCTTGTTGCATATCTTACATTTGAACACTCGTTGTCCATGATGTTGGTTCATGGACATGGTGTTTTAGATACTCTCTCATTTTTCGTCGACTATTTAGAGTGTGTATCTTTGTCCCTATGGTTCGCTTTTGTTGTATCATAATAGTCGAACTTTCCAAACTCCTCCCCTGGTAGACCAACTGCTGCATTACTATCTTTATGTAATTGTTTCAGTTATCTTTGTACATAGGCTCCTTTATTGTGGGCTTCTTTGGTTGTGTTGACTTCAGCTTCTATGTCCATTTCGTCTCTGGAGACGTTGCACACCTACAAATCTTCTGTTGTTAAGATCTTGAACCGCAATCCTAGATCCTTTGTCTTACTTGATCCAGTGAGGATGAGCAGCTCCTTTTTTTATTTGGATTTTGAACTTTGCTTCGTATGCTTCTGAAAAGCGCAATTTTCGACCTCAAGATTCATTTTTTGGTGTGACTCCTAGGCTCCACTTAGCTCCAGAATCTCTTGATATGTCAAACTTTCTACTTTTGTTTCTTCTTGCATGTGTGGATTCTGGCATGATATAGCATCCTTATAGGAGTAGTAGTATCTGCTGCATGATCCATTGAATACCTGTTTATAATATTTATCCCATATTATGTAGATACCTGATTGGTATCCCACGTATATAACAAATGCTGCTGAAAAAGAGATACTATTTGCTATAGTTTTTCCCTTATTCACCATATTTCTCATCTGCAAAAATTACTAGCACTTTTCATTAAAATTTTACTATTATTTTTTATTTGATAGCATTTTTTGATGTCTCCTGGGCTAAATGCTGCTTTTCTCCCAACTATATTTTCTGATGTTGGGGTTGTGATAGGATCGTCGTTCATCATAAAGATCATCTTAGACTTCGAATTGCTCTTGACATCAAATTAATATAGCACTACATTCGGAGGAGAGATTTTTCTTCAAGATAGACTTCTAAATATTTTTTCATCTTCTGAGCATCATTTAATTTTCTAAGATAATCTTTGGCGAGTGTCCTTTGTTATACACTAAGCACTTGCATTCCCTTTTACTCTTTTGTGTAGAGAACTCATCACGCTTCCGGATATATTTGTTATTCTTGATAAATCCCCTTAATCCCTTTTTCTTTTTCCTTGGCAACATTTTTCTAGACACTGTTTTTGGATTCTTTTCTTGTTTCTTGATTCCTATTTTCTAGCTCTTACTAAATATTTTTTCACAATATGTCTTCCCTTTTGGAGAATATTTTATATTAGGGCACTCATCTTGTATTATTTTAAGTGCGTAATGGATTTGGTGTCCTATTATCTTTTTTTCTCGATTCGTTTTTGGTAATTTGGACTACGGTTTTCTGTTTTAGTATCCATGGACTGGGAGCTTGTGAAAAAATAGATCAAGCCAATTTTGTGTCTTATCATATTCCAATTTATAAAAGTATCTTGAAAATGTCTTGCAACATTCACATATTTCACACAACTCAATTTTGGATATAAAAAGATATGCATCCTCTGAATCTGAACCAGTGAATTTAGGAAGCATACTGATGTACTGCGGCTTCAAATCATAGTGATTACCCATTGCGTGTGGAAGTTTTATACATGATGGAAGTGATGTGCACAACGGGTAACATCGATCTTAAAGGATCGGGATCGGCTGGACCATCTTGGCATCCATGAGCAAATCTGATCTCACTAGTTGACCAAATTGATCACGGGTCCAATGTAGCATGAACCAGTGACCGTAAGTGTATGCGTGAATTTCCTAAACTAATGCAAGAAGTAGGGTGTGGTGGAGAGATAAAACAGTGGAATAAATGTGATCAAATAGCAAATGTTTTTCCTACAATGCCTAACTTTTGTTTTATATATTTTTTTTACAGAACCAGGGAACTAAATCACAGAACTGGAGAAAATTCAGATTCAAGAGTTACCTGATAGGCAGCCAATTGGCGAGTTTAGCCGCCAAATAGCAGCTAAACCAAAGAGCTTGACACTCTGGTTTTTGCTGCTTAGTCATGAGCTCTTATGATCCTTTTTATCTTCCTGTATCTTCAATTCCTTCTCTCTACACACTCAACACACACTGTTAATCCCAAAAAATGTTAGAAAAAGCAAGAAAAACACCGTCGATCCCTGGCAATTGCACCAAAAACTTGATGTGATAATTTACTACAAGCACACAATGTCGGTGTAGTGTTGTACAAGTCGTCCAAAAGGGATCTAAGGTGTTTTTGCATTCCTTACTCTTTCCTTAGTCTAACAGACTAACTATGAGTTTCTAGATTGGATTTGTTACTATCTAAATAGCCTAGGATCTAGATTCCGCTAGTTTATAACCATATTCTTACTTCTATTATCTTCTTCTATCATAAAAATCTGATCTTTTTAGTTTAATCTTCATGCTCTTATTGCTTATCCTCTTTTATTCAATCAAAAATAAATGATACATTACTTGAAACTCTAATTTACAAGGTTAAGGCTAATATATAGGACTCAGAATACCAAACCCTAATCTTACTATAACTAAATAGCTTAAAAGTTACAACGAAGTCTCTTTAAAAATTTCAACACCTTCGAGCTATACCTTGCAGCAAAATGGTGTCAATTGCTGTCGATTGGCAACAAAAATGTAAAATTATGGCGTTTGATTTCTTCTTCATGAATCTCTAGCATTGTTCGCTTTGATCTACATGATTGTATTTGACTTTGCTTCTATGAAGCTTCGTGTTCTTGTAGTTTTATCCGCTTTTATTCAATTAAATATGTACGATAAATTATATGAAACCCTAATCAAAATGATACGGCTAATATATAGGCCTTGGAATACCAAACTCTAATTTGATTACAACTGAATAGCTAAAATGTTACAATGAATCTTTTGTAAAAATTTGAATAGTCTTAGGTTCTATCTTACTGCTAAGTGGCTGCTATTGCCATCAATTGACGACAAAATTGTAAAATTATGGCCTTTAATTTCTTGTTCATGAAGCTCTCGTTATTTTCTTTGATCTGCTTGACTGTAATTGACTTCTCAAGTTCTTGTAACTTTATCCTCTTTTACTTAGTCAAAAAGTGTGATAAATTACATGAAACCCTAATTTACAAGTATACAGCAAATATATAGGCATCGGAATACGAAATCCTAATATGATCAACACTTAATAGTTAAAAGGTTACAACGAAGCCTGTAACGCTCCACATCCCAAGATACGGGTAGCGTTCGGCGACGTATCATAACCGAACCATCTGCCCGAACCGGACCATTCTTCCACCCGAACCCGCACGGTATGGGGCATGGGCAGTTTCGACTATGCCAGCCGCTCTGAACGGGACCATCAGGCTGGCAGAACCTGCAAGGCACGATGTGTTGGCATTTTGTCCATGCCATCTGCCCCGAACTAGACTGCCCATCCGCCCGAACCCGCACGACACAGTGTACGGAATGTCCCTGGCATGCCATCCGCCCCGAATCGGACCGTCCGTCTGGCCAAACCGACACGGCACGAAGGGCACAGCCCAGAATCGGACCATTCGTCTGCCCGAACTCGCATAGCGTGGTCAATTTTCGGTCGTGCCATCCACCTTGAACCGGACTATCCATCCGCTCGAACCCACACGAGTGGTGCACGGACCACCCGTCCGTCCAAATCCACATAGTACGGTGCGTGGGCAATCCCCGCTGCCCGAATTCAGACCATCTGTCCGCCCCGTGCAATCCTCCCCGAATCGGTCTGTCCGTCTGCCCGAACCCGCACGAAACTATGCGCAGGGAGTCCCGTCCGTGCAATCCTCCCCGAATCGGTCTGTCCGTCTGCCCGAACCCGCACAATATAGTGCACGTGCAGTCCTGGTTGTGCCCTTCACCGCGAATTAGACCGTCGGTCTGCCCAAACCCACATGACACTGTGCACGGGCGGCCCCGCCAACCCCGAATTGGACCGTCCGTCCAACAAAACCCACACAGAAAGAAGCATGATCAGTACCGGCCATGCCATATGCCCCGAACTGGACCGTCCGTTTGCCCGCCCACCCGAACCTCCACGACATGTTCATAGGCAGTACAGCCCATGCCATCCACCCCAAACTGGACCATCTGTTTGCCCGAACCCACACGACACTGTGCGTAGATAGTCCTGTCCGTGCCATACACCCCGAACTAGACCGTCTGTCCACCAGAACCCACACGGCACTATGCGCAGGCAACCCCATCCGCACCGAACCGGACCGTTCGGGACGGTGTTCGGGCAGTACTGGCCGTATCATTCACCCCGTACCAGACCGTCGGTCTACCCAAACCCGCATGACATAGCACGCGAGCAATCCCGGCCGTGCCATTCACCCCGAACTGGACCCGTCTGCCCGAATTTGCACGGCTGTGCCATCCGCCCCGATTGGGATTGTCCGTCCGGCAGAACCTGCAAGACACGGTGAGTGGGTAGTCTCCGCACCCTCATGGCGAGTCCCGTCCGTGACATCTGCTCCGAACTGAATCGTTCGTCCGCTTGAACCTGCATGGCTTGGTGTAGGAGGAATCCCATCCGTGCCATCCAGCCCGAAATGGACAGTCCGTCCGCCCGAACCCGCACGGCTCGGTGTGCAGGGAGTCTTGGCCATGCTATCTGCCCCCAACCAGACTGTCCGTACGCCCGCAGCCGCATGGAACGTTGAGCGGCCAGTCCCAGCAATGCCATCCTTCCCGAACCAGGCTGTCCGTCCACCTGAACACCCACGGCATGGAGCGCAGGCAGTCCCCTCCATCCCATCCGCCCCGAGCTAGACCATCCGTCCACTCGAACCCGCACGGCACAGTGTGCGGGTAGTTCAGACTGTGCTATCCGCCCCGAACCAGAATGTCCGTCCACCCGAACCCATACGGTGCAGTGCACATGCGGTCCCTGCAGTGCCATCCGCTCTGAACTTGACTGTCTGATAGCTCGAACCCACACCACCTTGTGCGTGGATAGTCCCCCGCCGCCCAAAATCGGACCGTCCATTCGCCCGAACCCGCACAGCATGGTGCGAGGGTAGTCCCTGTCATGCCATCCACCCCAAACTGGACCATCCGTCTGCCCAACCCCACACAACACGGTGCATTGGTAGTCCCTTTCGCTCCGAACCAGAACCCGCACGACATGGTGTGTGGGCAAAACCCGTCGTGCCTTACACCACGAACCAGACTGTCCGTTCACACAAACCTGCATGGCACGGGCAGTCCCCGATGCCCCGAACTGGATGTCCATTCGTAGGAACCCGCATGGCTCCGAACTGGCTCATCACGGTGCGGGGGCAGTTCCTGCTGTGCCAGCTACCCCTAACCATCCGTTCGGCCGAACCCGCATGGCATGGAGCGTGAGCAGTTCCAGCCATGCCATCCGCCCTGAACCGGACTATCCATTCATCCAAACCAGCTATGCGCGGGAAGTCCCCGCCATTCTATTCGCCTCAAACCGAATTGTACCGTCCATCCACCCAAACCGAATAGTCCCCATCGCTCCGAACCAGATTGCCTGTCCGCCGGAACCCGCACGACATGGTGCAAGGGCAGTACCCACCGTGCCATATTCCATGAACTGGACCGTCCGTCCACACGAACCCGCATGGTATGGTGCACGGGCAGTCACCACTGCCCCGAACCGGAACATCCGTTGATTTGAACCTGCTCGACATTGTGCGCGGACTGCCCCGGCCGTGCACGCCACCCCGGACCGGACTATCTGTCTGCCTGAAACCTTATGGCATTGTGCGCGGGCAGTCCCATCCATGCCATTTGGACCGAATTGAACCGTCCGTCCGAACCTGCATGGCCCGGTGTGCGGGCCATCCTGTCTGCCTCGAACCGAAATGTTCATTCGACTGAACCCGCACGGTACGGTGTGCGGGTAGTCCCCGTCGCTCCGAGCCAGACTGTCCGTCTATCGAAACCCGCACGACACGGTGTGCAGGCAGTACCCACCGAGCATCTGCCACGATCTGGACCGTTCATCTGCACGAACCCGCACAACGTTGCGCGGGCTGTCCCCGTCACCCCGAACCGGACTGTCCATCTGCCCAAACCAACACGGCACGAAGGGCACAACCCAGAATCGAACCGTCCGCTCGAAACCGCTCAACATGGTCAATTTCAGTCGTGCCATCCACATTGAACCGGACTGTCCATCTGCTTGAACCCACACAAGTGGTGCACCGACCATCCGTCCGCCCAAATCTGTGTAGCATGGTGTGTGGGCAATCCTCGCTGCCTGAAACTAGACCATCTGTTTGCCTGAACCTGCACGAAACTATGCGCGGGCAGTCCTGCACGTGCAATCCTCCCCGAATCGGTCCGTCTGCCTAAACCCGTACAACACAGTGTGCGTGCAGTCCTGGGTATGCCCTTCGCCCCGATTCAGACCATCGGCCCGCCCAAACCCGCATGACACTATGCACGGGTGGCCCCGCCCGCCCCGAACCGGACTGTCTATTTGTCCGCCTGCCCGAACCCGCACGACATGTGCACAGGCAGTACAGCCCGTGCAGTCCACCCCAAACCGGACCATCTGTCTGCCCGAACCCGCACGACACTGTGCATAGACAATTCTGTCCGTGCCGTCCGCCCCGAACCGGACCGTCCGTCCGCCAGAACCCACATGGCATTATGCGCAGGCAGCCCCATTCGCACCGAACCGGACCGTTCGGGATGGTGCGCGGGCAATACCGGCCATACCATCAGCCCCGTACTAGACCGTTGGTCCTCCCGAACCCGCATGGCATAGCACGCGAGCAATCCCGGCTGTGCCATTTGCCCCAAACCGGACCTGTTTGCCCGAATCCGCACGGCAGTCCCGGCTATGCCATCCGCCCCGATTGGGATCGTCCGTCTGACAGAACCTGCACGACACAGTGAGTGGGTAGTCTCCGCACCCTCACGGCGAGTCCCGTCCGTGACATCTGCTCCATACCAAATCGTGCGTCCACCTGAAACCGCATGGCTCGGGGCATGGGGAATCCCATCATTGCCATCCGGCTTGAAATGGACCGTCCGTCCACCCAAACCCGCACGGCTCGGTGCGCGGGGAGTCTTGGCTGTGCCATCTGCCCCCAACCGGACCGTCCGTATGCTTGAACCCGCCCGACATGTTGAGCGGCTAGTCCCGGCCATGCCATCCGCCTCGAACCAGGCCGTCCGTCCGCCTAAACCCCCACGGCATGGAGCGCGGGCAGTCCCCTCCATGCCATCCGCCCCGAACAGACCATCCGTCCACCCGAACCTGCACGGCATGGTGCGCGGGTAGTTCTAACTGTGCTATCCGCCCCGAACTAGAACGTCCGTCCACCCGAACCCATACAGTGCAGTGCGTGTGCGGTCCTGCATTGCCATCCGCTCTGAACTTGACCGTCTGACAGCTTGAACCCGCACCACCTTGTGTGTGGATAGTCCCCAGAACCGGACCGTCCGTTCACCCGAACCCAGATGACATGGTGCGCGGGTAGTCCCTGCCATGCTATCCGCCCAAACTGGACCGTCCGTCTACCCGAACCCACACAACACGGTGCATTGGCAGTCCCTGCACGTCATGGTGTGTGGGCAGTACCCGTCATGCCATACACCATGAACCAGATAGTCCGCTCGCACGAACCTGTATGGCACGGGAAGTCCCCGATACCCCGAACTGAATGTTCGTCTGCAGGAACCCACACGGCTCCAAACTGGCTCATCTCGGTGCGCGGGCAGTTCCTGCTGTGCCAACTGCCCCTAACCATCCGTTCAGCCAAACTCGCATGGCATGGAGCGCGAGCAATTTCAGCCGTGCCATCTGCCTCGAACCGGACTATCCGTTCACCCGAACCCGCACATCATGGTGCGTGGTCAGTCCCCATCGCTCCGAACCAGACTGTCTGTCCGCCGGAACCTGCATGGCATGGTGCAAGGGCAGTACCCACCATGCCATCTGCCATGAAGTGGACTGTCTATCCACACGAACCCGCATGGTATGGTGCACGGGCAGTCCCCACCGCCCCGAACCGGAACGTCTGTTGATTTGAACCCGCTCGACATTGTGCGCGGACTGCCCTGGCCGTGCACGTTATCCCGAACCAGACTGTCTGCCTGCCCAAAACCTTATGGCACTATGCACGAGCACTCTTGTCCATGCCATTCCCCTTGAATCGGACCGTCTGTCAGTCCGAACCTGCACGGCCAGGTGTGCGGGCCATCCTGTCTTCCCCGAACCGAAATGTTCGTTCGACTGAACCCACACGGTACGATGTGTGGGTCGTCCCCGTCGCTCCAAACCAGACTGTCCGTCTGTCGAAACCCGCACGACACAATGTGCAGGTAGTACCCACCGAGCCATCTGCCATGAACTAGACCGTCCGTCCACATGAACCCGCACGGCACGTTGCGCGGGCTGTCCCGTCTCCCCAAACCGGACAGTTCGTCTATCGAAACCCACACAACACGGAGCGTGGGCAGCCCCGGCCATGCTCGTCGCCCCGAACAGAGTCGTCTGTCCACCTGAACTCGCACGGCATGGAGTGCAGGTAGTTTTAGCCGTGCCAGCTGCCTCGAACCGGATAGTCAGTCCCCCCAAACCCACACGACACGGTGTGCGGGTAATATTCTCCGTGCCATCCGCACCGAACCTGCACAGCATGGTGCGTGGGCAGTCTTCGCCGTGACTTTTGCCCCGAACCGGATAGTCCGTCTCCCTGACCTAGCACGGCACGGTGCGTGGGTAGTCCCCTCCATGCCATCCGCCCTGAACCGGATCATCCATCTGCCCGAACCCACATGGCATGGTGCGCGGGTAGTCCCCGCCATTCCATCCACCCTAAACTGGACCATCTGTCTGCCCAAACTCACCTGGCACGGTGCGCAGGCAGTCCCCACCACGCCAAACTAGATCATCCGTCTACGGGAACCTGTACGGCGCGGTGCGCGGACAGTACCTACCATTCCATCCGCCATGAACCGGATCGTCCGTATGCACGAATCCGAACGACATGGTGCAGGGACAGTCCCTGCCGCCACGGACCGGTCTGTCCATCCATTTGAACCTACATGACATGGTGCGCTAGCAGCCCCGGCCATGCACGCTGCCCCGAACAGGGCCGTACGTCCGCCAGAACCCGCACGACATGGAGCACGAGCAGTTTTGACTGTGCCAACTGCCCCAAACCGGCTAGTTGCTCCCTCAAACCTGCACGGCATAGTGCGCGAGCAATTTCGGTCGTGCCAGTCGCCCCGAACCGGTCGCTCGGTCGGCCCAAATCAGCATGGCATAGAGCACGGGTAGTTCCAGCCATGCCAGTCACCCCAAACCAGTCGCTCTGTTGGCCCGAACCTACACGGCATGGAGCATGGGCAGTTCCAGCCATGCCCACCGCCCCTAACCGACCCATCCATCTGCTCAAACCCAGACGACATGGTGTGCCAGTAGTCCTGGCCATGCCTGGACCCCCCCCCCGAACTGGTCCATCCATCAACCAGAACCCGCATGGCTCAGTCATGCCCCCCGAAGTAGCCCGTCCATCAGCCCGAACCCCGAACTATCCCGTCCTGTCTGCCATGAACCAAACTGTCCATCTACCCAAACCCACATGGCATCCTGCACGACACTATGCGTGGGCAGTCCCGTCCATGCCATCCACCCCAAACCAGACCGTTCGTCTGCAAAAACCCACAAAGCACTGTGCGTGGGCAGTCTCGTCCACCCTGAAGCTGACCTTTTGTCCACTCGAACCCGCACGGCACTGTGTGCGGATTGCTCTGGCCATGCCATCTGGCATGAACTAGACCGTCCCTCCGCCCGAATCGCCCAGGATCGGACTATCCATCTGCCCAAACTTTCACGGCACGGGCAGTTTAAGCCATGCAATCCACCGCGAATCAGACGGTCCATCTTCTCAAACCTGCATACAGGCAGTCCCTGCTGTGTCTTCCGCCCCAAACTGGACCGTACGTCTTGCTAGGTTGAACTCACCGTTGAGCGGCTGCTACATTACTGTAGGAAGATTGAGGCTGAATGGTGTTCTGTGGTTGTAAGACAGTCATTCCTGGTGGTGGAAACTGCCTTTCTTCGGTAATAGGGGTGGAAGATGCTCCTGTAGCCAGGTTGATTGCTCCTGTCTTCAGGGTAGTTGCTCCTGTGTCCAGGGTGGTGTCTTTCTGCTTCTTTGAGTTACTCCCTCGTATAGGAGTCTTCTTGTTGTTTAAGATCCTTTACTTTCAACTTCTCCACCTTTAAGTCCAGAATTCACTCTTGGCCAAACATATACTTCTAAAGAACCTATGTTTGAATATAGGATATTTATGAATACTTTATCAGAGATAGAACCTCAAGAAATTCATAATACTAGTATTGACAATAGTCAAGGTGAACATTATGAAATTACTGATGAAGATATTGAAAGATTAAAGCTTTCTATACCACATGCTAGACAAGATGAGGTATATAAACCTCAATCTAAATTCAAATCATTATGGACAAATAAACCTACATATCTTTTTGAAAGAATGCAAGGTAATATAGAGTTAAAAGGAGATGAAGACTTTACTCTCTTGTATAAGACTAGTTTCAGCTCCTGAATCGAGTAGAGTATGTAAAGTAAGACAGGTATTATTGGGAAATAATAAAGTCATGGGAATATATATGTGCAATTGGGGTTTTGTTTCAAGATCCAACATTTGATAAGCCAAAAGAACTAGTTGGTAGTCGTATAATGTGTTGGTCTTGTTCCTTTTTTTGTTGATCAAGAATACGTTGAGTTCGTCCTTCTAGAGGAGTATGTTCAAGATGGTCAAAAGTAGACATACTAGGTCTATTTGGTTCAAAGTGGAAATTTGTATTTCTGTATTCAGAAGTACTAAGACTTCGTGGGATACTGGGATTTATTATTGTAGTTGAAATAGTATTTCCAGAAGCTATAAAAGTTTCCATAGGAAGTTGCTTCTTTGGTTTTAAAGTCTTTAAAAATACTTGCATCTCATTATCATATCTTAAATGTCTAATATTAACTAATTTTGGTTGGATGATTTTACCGTTTCCAACCTCAAAGAGTTTGATAAATTGCGTAGGTGTGACTGATCTAAAAGTAGATGTTTCGTTTAGGGCTAGACAATGTTCCCATTGAATGCCCAAAACTTTAGATCCAGGGAGCATTTCTATTCCCTTAAGATTGATAGATAGCGTACAAGGCTTTTCTATATTAGTATCATTTAAACTAATGCAAAAGTCAGGATGTATATTTACTCCGAATATTCTATTTGCTAAGTTGGATTTTACTCCTCTTAATATACTGTTTAGAGAATTATTGATAATTCTTTCATCACAACATATTAGCATAATTGGTGTGTCTATTCCTGATCTGAATAGCCCAGTAATTTTTATCTGAATTAATCCAATATGTAAATATTTCTTTTTTGGATATTTTTGTTTCAGTTGTTCAATTTGATGAAGATTTAGTATTTTTATAGAGGTAAAGTCTTCATCTCCTTTTAACTCTATATTACCTTGCAATCTTTCAAAAAGATATGTAGGTTTATTTGTCCATAATGATTTGAATTTAGATTGAGGTTTATATACCTCATCTTGTCTAGCATGTGGTATAGAAAGCTTTAATCTTTCAATATCTTCATCAGTAATTTCATAATGTTCACCTTGACTATTGTCAATACTAGTATTATGAATTTTTTGAGGTTCTATCTCTGATAAAGTATTCATAAATATCCTATATTCAAACATAGGTTCTTTAGAAGTAGATGTTTGGCCAGGAGTGAATTCTGGACTTAAAGGTGGAGAAGTTGAAAGTAAAGGATCTTGTTCAACTTTAACCATTGCTAAATCTTCATATCTATGTATTATAAGTATTCCAATAGGGGTACCTATAGGAATTTGATAAGGATTATTATCCAAACTTGTACTTTTCATTGTTATACTTGTATTCTGATCAGTCATGGATTCTATTAATCCATAGGTAATGAATATATTTCTAATGGTATGATGTCTTAGATTTCTGATTTCTCCATAATACCCATAAGGTATTCTTATAATTAAATCTAAGTAGATTTCCGTTGTTTGATATCTTTGGAGACTATAACTTTTATTTGCATATAGTATATGCCCTGGGAATTTTAAAGATTCCCTTTTAGGTAATATAGCAGTTTTTGATAAAGGTATAACTTTAATAGCATGATAAGTTTTGTTTAAAGTTAGCATATTTATATTGAATTCTTCCGTTTCAGAGGATTCTGAATCTAAAGAACTATCGTCATATATAGTTTCTATTTCATATATGGAAGAATTGTCGCTGAGAACTTCTGCTATATTTCCTGTATGTATATCATACATTTCTAATTCATTTAACCATACTGTTTTAATGTTTACATTGCATTCAGAAGCATAATGATCTTCTTTCCCGCATTTAGAACATGTACAGTTCTTTTTCATACCGGATTTATGTGTTTTGATAAATTTTTGTTTTTTGTATTTCTTCGATTTTTTATATTTTTCTTTATGTTCAGGTCTCCATTTTTTTCTGGATACCTTGTATCGCTTTTTCTTAAATTTTGGTTTATATTCCTTAGATTTCTTTGTATATTTTTTGTGTTTTTTCTTGTAAGGAACATATGGTTTGTTATACCCGTATACGGATGGACATCCAAACTGATAATTGATGTCTGGATCATATTTAGGGCAACATGATGTCTTTATATCAGATTTATGAATATATTTTATGAGATGATTGTTTGCCCGTTGTAATTGACAAGTTTTCTTGACGGTTTCCATACAAGCCTTTTTTAGAGAGCCTGTATTATGTGGAATACCCCCAGTTCTAAGATTATTATATTTTTTCTCTATCATGGAATCCCATGGTATAGGTAATTTTGAAAAGAGAGAAATAATCCAAAAGGTTTTCTTTTCTAAGGTATTTAGCTTGAAAATATAACTGATATATTGGTTTGTAAACTCTTCTAAATAGCAGATATTACATAACCTCATTTTTAATAGTATATTTTTATCTATTCCTTCGGAGTTTATATCATCTCCAGTTAAGTCAGTATATAAATATTTGCAGATACTATGAAAAGCCCCTTTTCTAGAAGTATGGTTATTTAATGCTAATATTTCTTCAGGAAATAATTTCTCATATTGTGTTAACCATCGTAATGCTATTCCCTTGCCAATGACCGCAAGCTAATATTACGAATTCTTTGTGTGGAATTCCTTCAGGCATCATTGTATTAGTTCCTACCATTAATTGTTCCCAATTTACAATATAATCTCGTAATTCATTTGTTGGTATATGATCTACATTAAATATTAAATTTGCAGTTTGAGTTTGATGTCTCTTTCCTTGTTTAAATATATAAGAATCTACATAACTTTCATTCGTATCTCTATGATACATATTTTCTTCTGTAGATCCTTCTGGATGTGGTGGATCTTGTCTACCAGTAACAATAATATTAGATGACGACTCCCCACGTTCCATATGTATATTATATAAATATTGCTCCTCGTTAGAGGGTATATTTTGTATATAATAGTCCTCGTTAGAGGGTATGTTGTATGATTCCTCAATAACAGAGGACTCCTCATTAGAGGGTATAGATAATTCATCATCAACTGAAGCAGCATTATCATATATACTTTCATCAAAAGAATCTGCAACTGAAACGTAACTTTCACTATCAGAAGAAGAATTTTTTGAAAAATACTTTATAGAAGCAGAATTTTTTTCATAGAAATAAAAAATTTCTTTAGAATCAATTTTTCCTTCTATTTCTTCAGATAATAAAGTTTTATATCGCAAATACTTTTGATAATCGATTTCTTTTAAATCAATTTCTTTTAGACTTTTTGAAGACATTTTCATTATACGAACAGATCCAAGTCTTTCTTTTGAAGTTAAAGAAAAGTTTGGAAAATTCAAAAAGGTTTGTAAAGTAGTTAATTTTTGAGAAACTAAATAGAGTTGATCGCTTAAGTAATTAAGCAAACTATTCTGTTGTTCAATAGTACCATTACTAGGAAGATGTATGTTGTGTTCATAAGAATTTAAATTAAAAGGACATTCATAAGTTTCAGGAAGAACTAAAGCTCTAGACATTTCTGCAAAGAGTTTTTATGAACTTAGACACGTTATTTCCTTTATTTCCTTAACTAGTTAGATAACAGTATCGTTTTGACCCTATTCTCTCCGGCACATATAACCTCTAAGGGTGGCTTTCTCCCTAGAGTTAGGCCTCAATGACTTGATTATCCCTTCCGGATATAGTCAACCACAAGCATTATTACAGGCTTCAGAGAGATAGAGCACAGCCATGATTCGTTTCCTACCTCATGGCGTAAGATACTATTATCTAGTTAGCTAAGAAAATCAAGAAAATAACATGTCTAAAAGATTTAGCTAGCCATAGCTAAGTTAGAAATACTTACAAAAAAAGCAAATAGATGCTGAACCTTTGGCTCTGATACCAGATTTTTGCGCCTCAATTCAGCTTCTTCTATTATTCACAATTTTTGAGAAAATTAAAAACTAAGAACAAAGCTCCAGAGATCAGAAGTTTGTAAAAAGAGAAGGCTTGATAGGCTCTACCTTTCTGTTTGGCCGAAGCCTTTCATTTATAGTTCCTCTAGGTTACAGTAAGATTCCATTCTGATAAAAAGGAATCTCTTTACAGCTCATAAAGTTTTAAATTATTGCAAGAAGGCAAAAGACTACAGTGTTAAGTACAATTATTGGTCTTCAGTGCGGTGACGAGATAAGAAGGAATCTCCTTTCTGAGTAGAGGATAAAAGGACTAAGGCCCACCATGCTTTTAGTCTTGCATGATGTTGTGAAGAGCATCTTCATCCATCTGAGCTGGCTCGTCTGTGTCATGATTGTCTTCTGCATAATTATTTTCTGATCCTCCTGATTCGTCATTCTCTATGTTGGCATAGAATTCTTCTTTTGCTTTAGTGCCGATTTTCCCAAGTTTAAGTGAAATGAGAAAATCCAAAGCTCTGGCAGTCTTGGCTTCAGAAGGTTCATAAGCACCAATGAAGTCATATAACAAAATATTGTTTTCTATCTTAATAGAATGAGCTCCAATAAGAGCTTTCTGATATGCCTCTTCATAAAACTCTTTGGTAGCCTTGCCTGCTTTAGCTTCCAGGTCAAGAACAGGAAGGTTGTCACAGATGGCAGAAGGAGGTCCATAATTTTCTTTATGAAGCTCCCATAGCTGGACTGAACTGTAGAGTTTTATATATCTTCTTTCTTCTCATGTGCTCCAGATACGGAAGAAGAAGCTGGTTTGATACTTGGAGGCATATGCTTTGATAGTTTGACTGCATATGGTTGGAAGAACATCCTGGTATTCTTCAGGATGAGAAGAGTTGACATAGATCTCATGAACAAGCCCCATTTGTAGGGCTTTTTTGCAACATGTGATATCTTGGAAGCCTGTAACAATTTGGGGAGAATTGTACATGTTCCATATCAACTTATGTTGTTGCAGAAGTGGTAGAACATCTGTAGCTTCCAGTTGTTGGAAGAAAATTTTTAGCTGTGAATCTGCAATTAGATTTTGATGGTTGAGGCCTATCATTCTCTGAACTTGAAGCTCGGCCTCCATCTGTCTTGATGTGGCAGTATCGATTTTGCACAAATTAAGAAGATTGTAGAATTCAAGTAGAGGGTGATATACCTGATCTGCAATTTCTAGATCTAGTACCATATCTCTCAGATATTGTTGATCCGGAGAGGTACCTCTGAACCACGTATTCTTTCTTTCTGCTAAATCAGAGCTCTGGGAAGTAATGGTATAAGTGCAGAGGTCTGTTGCGGCTTGAACAATAGCTTGCTTTTCTGTCTTCTCTTAAGTGTACCGAGAGAGCATAGAGAGTATCATTTGCTCAATCTGGGATAACCAGTATCTAGAGGATGAGAAGTCATTGGACTGGATTGCTCTATAGCATCCATTCATCTTCTCATAGATGTAAGGATTGGCTGTTTTGAGCTCGAGGTTGTACCAATCTCGAACTACTGCTGCTGCAATTGGTTTGCTAGGTTGAACTCGCCGTTGAGCGGCTGCTACATTACTGTAGGAAGATTGAGGTTGAGTGGTGTTCTGTGGTTGTAAGACAGTCATTCCTGGTGGTGGAAACTGCCTTTCTTCGGTAGTAGGGGTGGAAGATGCTCCTGTAGCCAGGTTGATTGCTCCTGTCTTCAGGGTAGTTGCTCCTGTGTCCAGGGTGGTGTCTTTCTGCTTCTTTGAGTTACTCCCTTGTATAGGAGTCTTCTTGTTGTTTTGGACTGTAGTCCATTTGGCCTTTTCGACCATAGCTTTAAGCCTTTTCAGGCGGTCTTCGTCCATTATCAGGACGAGTTAATAAATCTGCAAGATGGTTAGTA
Source organism: Dracaena cambodiana (assembly GCA_036321105.1). NCBI lineage: Eukaryota > Viridiplantae > Streptophyta > Magnoliopsida > Asparagales > Asparagaceae > Dracaena > Dracaena cambodiana. Next base: position 21,108,495 of record JAYEPQ010000020.1, on the reverse strand, counting down.
AAACTAGGAATATATTTAACATCATATTGAAAAATTTCTAAATATAAAGCAATTCTTATTCTCCTGAGATTTTCTTCAGGATTATTTATTGTTCTTTTTTTCAGAAATTGAGATACTGCTTTGTTGTCAGTCTCAATTATAAACTGTCTGTTAAGCAAATATATTTTTAAGCTTTTTATAGCTAGTTTGATAGCTAGCAATTCTTTATCATAAGTAGAATATTTTTGTTGTGGTTTATTAAATTTTCCTGAAGTATAGGCAATAATTTCTTTTTGTTTTGCTATTAGAACTCCTGCCCAGAATAGGTCAGAAGCATCTGTTTGGAGAGTTACCAACTCCTCGTCTTTAGGAAAATATAATATTGTATGCTGAGTAATCAATTCTTTTATACTTTCTATTTCCTTTTCTTCTTTAGAAGTAAGCTGAATTCCTATTTTATCTGTATTCCATTTCTTAGTTGTTCACTATTTTCTATTTTATATTTAGACTGTTCTATAGTCAGTTTTTCTTGTAAGCTTTGGACTAACTGAGATAGGTGAGGAATAAATTTCCTTCCATAATTTAGTAGTCCCAAAAAACTCTGTAATTGTTTTAGGGTCTTAAATGTTTTAGGAAATTCTTTTATCTTAAAATATATATGTTGTTGTAATTCTATTTGGCCTTCCTTTATATATTTTCCAAGGAATTCTATTTCTTTTTTAAATAAATGTATTTTTGTTGGACTTAAGATAATTCCATTGTCGAGTAATAGTTTTACTACTTGAAGTAGATGTTGTTTATGATCTTCCAAAGTAGGAGAGAAGACTAATATATCATCAACATATATTACGACAAATTGTAAGTGTCCAAATATAGAATTCATTCATTTTTGAAATATTTGTGGAGCATTTTTTAGGCCAAATGGTATTACTAACCATTCATAGTGTCCCTGAGGGCAGCTAAATGATGTTAATTCTATAGAGTCTGTATTGGCTAATTTTATTTGCCAGAAACCTGATTTAGCGTCAAATTTACTATAGTATTTTGATCCTTGTATTTGTTTTATTAACTGCTCGGCAGCAGGGATAAAGTAGCCATCAAATTTTGTATAACTATTTAATTTTCTGTAATTGATAACCATTCTAGCTTTTCCTCTTTTTTATTCTGCATGGTTTCTGACTAGAAAAGCAGGAGAAGAATGTGGACTGCTGCTGGGTTGTATTAATTTGAGGGATAAAAGATCTTTGATTTGTTCTGAAAATTCTTGTTTATCTGTGGGGGATACCATTATACTGTTTACTCGTACGTTAGTATCCTTATATTGTTCTAGTATGGTTAAGGAACAATATCTGGGAGCTCTATCAAAATGTAATAAGGGATTGTTTGAATATAATGGTTGTAACATCTTATGAATGACCTCTTCTGTATTAGAGAAGATTTGAGTTGGATAATTATAAACGTGTTGTTTTGTAATAAGACTTTCACCAAGCTGGGCTGGCGTGAACGAGGAAGCCAAGGGAATGGGAAAATGGACCCGAGGGATTTGATTGTTATCAAAGAGAAAATAATGCGTATTGAAAGGAGCATAGTGGCGTAGGTTATTCATGCCTACAAGACAATCGATATCGAAATCGATAGGCAGTAAGGCAAAGTCGAAAGTATAGTGATGATGTTTATTATGGATATCCGGAATAGAGATAGAGAGTTTTGCTTTATGAGTGACAAGAACAGGTCTGCCCATAAAGTCTTGTAGGCAGTCCCCTCCATGCCATCTGCCCCGAACAGACCATCCGTCCACCCGAACCTGCACGGCATGGTGCGCGGGTAGTTCTGACCGTGCTATCCACCCCGAACTAGAACGTCCGTCCACCCGAACCCATACAGTGCAGTGCGTGTGCGGTCCTGCATTGCCATCCGCTCTGAACTTGACCGTCTGACAGCTTGAACCCGCACCACCTTGTGTGTGGATAGTCCCCGCCACCCAGAACCGGACCGTCCGTTCACCCGAACCCAGATGACATGGTGCGCGGGTAGTCCCTGCCATGCTATCCGCCCAAACTGGACCGTCCGTCTGCCAGAACCCACACAACACGGTGCGTTGGCAGTCCCTGCACGTCATGGTGTGTGGGCAGTACCCGTCGTGCCATACACCATGAACCAGATAGTCCGCTCGCACGAACCTGTATGGCACGGGAAGTCCCCGATGCCCCGAACTGAATGTTCGTCTGCAGGAACCCACACGGCTCCAAACTGGCTCATCTCGGTGCGCGGGCAGTTCCTGCTGTGCCAGCTGCCCCTAACCATCCGTTCAGCCAAACTCGCATGGCATGGAGCGCGAGCAATTTCAGCCGTGCCATCTGCCTCGAACCGGACTATCCGTTCACCCGAACCCGCACATCATGGTGCGTGGTCAGTCCCCATCGCTCCGAACCAGACTATCTGTCCGCCGGAACCTGCATGGCATGGTGCAAGGGCAGTACCCACCGTGCCATCTGCCATGAAGTGGACAGTCTATCCACACGAACCCGCATGGTATGGTGCACGGGCAGTCCCCACCGCCCCGAACCGGAACGTCTGTTGATTTGAACCTGCTCGACATTGTGCGCGGACTGCCCTGGCCGTGCAAGTTATCCCGAACCAGACCGTCTGTCTGCCGAAAACCTTATGGCACTATGCACGAGCACTCCTGTCCATGCCATTCCCCCTGAATCGGACCGTCTGTTAGTCCGAACCTGCACGGCCAGGTGTGCGGGCCATCCTGTCTGCCCCGAACCGAAATGTTCGTTCGACTGAACCCACACGGTACGGTGTGTGGGTCGTCCCCGTCGCTCCAAACCAGATTGTCCGTCTGTCGAAACCCGCACGACACAATGTGCAGGTAGTACCCACCGAGCCATCTGCCATGAACTAGACCGTCTGTCCACATGAACCCGCACGGCACGTTGCGCGGGCTGTCCCGTCTCCCCAAACCGGACAGTTCGTCTATTGAAACCCACACAACACGGAGCGTGGGCAGCCCCGGCCATGCTCGTCGCCCCGAACGGAGTCGTCTGTCCACCTGAACTCGCACGGCATGGAGTGCGGGTAGTTTTAGCCGTGCCAGCTACCTCGAACCGGATAGTCAGTCCCCCCAAACCCGCACGACACGGTGTGCGGGTAGTATCCTTCGTGCCATCCGCACCGAACCTGCACAACATGGTGTGTGGGCAATCTTCGCCGTGACTTTTGCCCCAAACCGGATAGTCCGTCTCCCCGACCTAGCACGGCACGGTGCGTGGGTAGTCCCCTCCATGCCATCCGCCCTGAACCGGACCATCCATCTGCCCGAACCCACATGGCATGGTGCGCGGGTAGTCCCCGCCATTCCATCCACCCTAAACTGGACCACCTGTCTGCCCAAACTCACCTGGCATGGTGTGCAGGCAATCCCCACCACACCAAACTAGATCGTCCGTCTACCGGAACCTGCACGGCGCGGTGCGCGGACAGTACCTACCATTCCATCCGCCATGAACCGGATCGTCCGTATGCACGAATCCGAACGACATGGTGCAGGGACAGTCCCTGCCGCCACGGACCGGTCTGTCCATCCATTTGAACCTACATGACATGGTGCGCTAGCAGCCCCGGCCATGCACGCTACCCCGAATAGGGCCGTACGTCCGCCAGAACCCGCACGACATGGAGCACGAGCAGTTTTGACTGTGCCAACTGCCCCAAACCGGCTAGTTGCTCCCCCAAACCTGCACGGCACAGTGCGCGAGCAATTTCGGTCGTGCCAGTCGCCCCGAACCGGTCGCTCGGTCGGCCCAAATCAGCATGGCATAGAGCATGGGTAGTTCCAGCCATGCCAGTCACCCCAAACCAGTCGCTCTGTTGGCCCGAACCTACACGGCATGGAGCATGGGCAGTTCCAGCCATGCCCGCTGCCCCTAACCGACCCATCCATCTGCTCAAACTCGGATGACATGGTGTGCCAATAGTCCTGGCCATGCCTGGCCCCCCCCGAACTGGTCCATCCATCAACCAGAACCCGCATGGCTCAGTCATGCCCCCCGAAGTAGCCCGTCCATCAGCCCGAACCCCGAACTATCCTGTCCTGTCTGCCATGAACCAAACTGTCCATCTGCCCAAACCCACATGGCATAGTGCGAGGGCCATCCCGGCCATGCCATCCGTCCCAAATCAGACCGTCCATCCGCCCGAACCTGCACGACACTATGCGTGGGCAGTCCCGTCCATGCCATCCACCCCGAACCAGACCGTTCATCTGCAAAAACCCACAAAGCACTGTGCGTGGGCAGTCTCGTCCACCCTGAAGCTGACCTTCTGTCCACTCGAACCCGCACGACACTGTGTGCGAATTGCTCTGGCCATGCCATCTGGCATGAACTGACCGTCCCTCCGCCCGAATCGCCCAGGATCGGACTATCCATCTACCCAAACTTTCACGGCACGGGCAGCTCAAGCCATGCAATCCACCGCGAATCAGACGGTCCATCTTCTCAAACCCGCATACAGGCAGTCCCTGCTGTGTCTTCCACCCCAAGCTGGACCGTACGTCTTCTCAAACCTACATAGTATTGTTCATAAGCAGTCCCCACCACCTGGAAGTGGACCGTTCGTCTGCTCAAACCCTCACGGCATGGCCCGGTGCGCATGTAGTTCCGGTCATGCCGTCTGCCCCAAATTGGATTGTCTGTCTGCCCTAACCTGCATGGCTCCATGCGCGGGGAATCCTGATCATGCCATCTGCCCCGAATCAGACTGTCCATTCGCTCAAACCAGTATGGCACGGCACGTGGCCATTCCCTGTCGTTCAATTTGCCCCGTACTGGACCGTCCATATGCCTGAACCTGCACAATAAGGTGTGCGGGCAATCCCGTCCGAGCCATTTGCCCCAAACCAGACAATCTGTCTGCCCGACCCGCATGGCACAACGACTGGGTGGACCCGTACGTGCCATTTGCCATGAACCAGACCATTCGTCCACCCAAACCCGCACGGAACGGAGGGTGGGCAGTCTCGGCCGTGCCATCCTCCTCGAATCGGACTGTCGATCAGCACGAACCAGCATGGAATGGCGGGAGGGCAGTCCTTGTACGTGCCATCCACCCTGAACCAGACCATCCACTGGTCTGAACCATCATGGAATGGTGCACGGGCACTCTCGACCGTGCCTGCCACCCCGAACCGAATCGTCCGTCGGCCCAAACCCCCACGGCACGGAGCACATGAAGTTTTGGCCATGCAAACCTCCCAGAACGTTACCGTCTGTATGGCAGAACCCTCACGGCATGGTGTGCGGGCAATCCGCACCGTGCCATCTGTCCCGAACTATACCATCCGTCTACCCAAACCACATGGCACAGTGTGCGGGTTGTCTCGGTCGTGCCATCCGCCCCGAACTGGACCGTCCGTCCGCCTGAACCTACAAGGCACAGTGTGCGGGCAGTCCTGTCTACCCCGAACATGACCATCCATCTGCCTGAACCCACATGGCATGGGCAGTTCCGGTCGTGCCCTCCTCCATGAATCAGAACATCTATCTGCTAGAACCCGCATGATGCGGTGCACGGACAGTCCCCGCTGTGCCTTTCGTCCCGAACCGGACTAGTAGCCTACCCGAACCCATACGGCACTTTGCACGAACAGTCCCATCCATGCCGTCCACCCTGAACCTGACCATCAGTCCGACCAAACCCGCACAGCACTGCGTGCAGGCAGTCCTGTCCACCCCGAACCGGACCCTACCACCCTCCCGAACCCACACGGCACGGTGCGCGGGTCTCCCAGCCATGCCATCCGCCCCATACCTGACCGTTTGTCTGCCCTAACCCACACGGGACAGTGCGCGGGCAGTCCCATCCATCCTAAACCGGACTGTCCGTCTGCCTGAACCCCAATTTCATTACCTTAAGAGAGTCATCGTTAGTCCTACTGTTTACTCGCACTTGGTTGAATTTCTTCACTTTGGCATTCAAAGCATTGGGCAGAAATCACATTGCGTTATCATCCGCAGGAACCATTGCAATGCTTTGTTTAAATTAAACATTCAAATTCCCCTTGTCCGTACCAGTTCTAAGTCAGCTGTTTGACACCTGGGGAAGGCCCTCCCTCGTGGGGGAGCCATTCCTAGTCCATTCCCCGGCCGGCACGTGGTGATGTGCTCTCACCACAGGTGTGGCTCGAGCAGTCTACCGACAGCCGGATGGTTCGGGGTTGGGACCCCCATGTCTAGCTTTCATAAATAATCCTTTTCTCAAAGTTACGGATCCATTTTGTTGACTTCCCTTGCCTACACTACTCCATTGGCCAGAGGCTATTCACTTTGGAGACCTGATGCGGTTATGAGTACGACCGGGCAAGGGCGGCACTCGGTCCTCCGGATTTTCAATGGCCGCTAGGGGCACACCAGACACCATGTGACGTGTGGTGCTCTTCTATTTGCTGGACCCTACCTCTGGCAGAGCCATTTCTAGGGTGGGCAGGTTGTTAAGTAGAAAACATAACTCTTCCTAAGGCCCTTGCTGGCATCTCTGGACTCCCTAACATTGTTGTCCGCCGCCACGTCCTGGCTCGAGAATTTTAACCCAATTCCCTACCGAAGCTCATGCGATGATGCACTGTCTGACGGTCTTCTCCCGTCCCTTAGGATTGACTAACCCATGTACAAGTGTTGTTCACATGGAACCTTTCCCCTCTTCGGCCTTCAAAGTTCTCATTTGAATATTTGCTACTACCACCAAGATCCACACCAACATCTACTCTGCCCGGGCTCACACCTCGGGTTTTGCAGTGGCCGCCATGCCCTCCTACTCATCAGGGCATGACGATCGCCCGATGGCCAAGTGTGGGTTGCACACTTAAGCACCATCCATTTTTGGGGCTAGTTGATTCGGCAGATGAGTTGTTAGACACTTCTTAGCGGATTTTGACTTCCATGACCACCATGTTGCTGTCTTAATCGACTGCCACCCTTTGTGGGTTCTAGGTTAGCCCATAGTTGGGCACCATAACCTACTTCCAGTTGATCCCACATAGCCAGTACTGCTTACCAAAAATGGCCCACTTGGAGCTCTCGATTCTACAGCGCAACTCATCGAAGCAGCCGCGCCATCCTACCTATTTAATGTTTGATTCGATGTGCCGCGCCGTCCTACCTATCCAAAGTTTGAGAATAGGTCGACGGCATTGCGCCTCTGATGCCTCTAATCATTGGCTTTAACCGATAGAACTCGCACACAGGCTCCAGCTATCCTGGGGGAAACTTCAGAGAAAACCAGCAACTAGATGGTTCGATTAGTCTTTCGACTCCATACCCAAGTCAGACGAACAATTTGCATGTTAGTATTGCTACGGGCCTACACCAGAGTTTCCTCTAGCTTCACCCCACTCAGGCATAGTTCACCATCTTTCGGGTCCCGACAGGCATGCTCCCACTCGAACCCTTCACAGAAGATTGAGGTCGGTAAGTGGTGCACCCCGTGAGGGGGATCCATCCATCAGCTTACTTGCGCCTTTGGGTTTTCACACCTGTCGGCTTGCATGCATGTCAAACTCCTTGGTTCATGTTTCAAGATAAGTCGGATGGGGAGCCTGCAGGCCGGTGCCAGGAGCGCGCAGGTGCACGCCAAGGTGCCAGGAGCACGCTGCTTCCCTGGCCACGTCGGCGCATTTCCTCGGGCGAGGTCGTCCGCCCGGGCTTGGGCCGCTGGTGCTGCCAGCAACGGTCCACGTGCTGAGCTGAGCAGCGAGCTAGTCCTGCATGGGTCATTCCGCATCCGGCCAGTGCACATCGCCGGCCCCCATCCGTTTCCCTCCAGACAATTTGAAGCAATCTTTGACTCTCTTTTCAAAGTACTTTCCATCTTTCCCTCGCAGTACTTGTTTGCTATCAGTCTCTCGTTGCTATTTAGCCTTGGACAGAATCTACCGCCCGATTGGGGAAGCATTTCCAAACAACCTGACTCACCGACAACACCTCATGGTGCAGCATGGTCTGGGATCGACGGGGCTCTCACCATCCCTGGTGCCCCTTTCCAGAGAACTTAGGCCCTGTCCATCACTGAGGATGCTTCTCCATACTACAATTCATGCGGTGCAGCAACTCAATTCCCAAGCCGGACTCTTCCCGGTTTGCTCGCCGTTAGTAGGGAAATCCTCATAAGTTTTTTCTCCTCCTGTTATTGATGTGCTTAAGCTCAGCGGGTAGCCCTGCCTGACCAAGGGACAGATTCTGAGGGGCATGTACAAGCATGCCTGATGGCGTGGGTTCCTTGCATGCACCACTGCAGCTGGGGGCACAGGCAGTTTCCAACACCGAACGTGTCCATCCACCACTCGTCGCATCCGTTCCCGGCCGGCGGCTAGCACTTCAGCCTACCATGCCACGTGGCATGGGGACCAATCTCTGCATCTTTGCTAGCCACCACCCTTGCTCGAAGGGTGGCTCAGGGTGCGTGGAGCGATGTGAGGCATGACGTCCAGGCAGGCATGCCCTCAAACGGATAGCCCCAGGTGCAACTTGTGTTCAAAGACTCAATGGTTCACGGGATTAGGTAATTCACACTAAATATCACATTTTGCTGCATTCTTCATTGATGTGAGAGCCAAGATATCCATTCTTGAGAGTCGTAAAAGTTCAACTTGTTTGGAAGGATCGTATTGTGCACTGGAACCAGCTTGTAGTGCTCTCCGAATGTGAATGTTCCTTAGCACCCACCATGTCAGGTATTGTTCCCACACCGCCCATCATGCACAAGGCGGGGTGGGGGCATCCATGGGTGCCCCGCGGTGGTGGGGTTAGACGGGCAGATGCCGCCATCCCTCCACCCCTGCAGGAGCATTGACAAGTTCGCGATTGTTAGATTGGGCCTCGACGATGATCCTTTCGTAGGTTCACCTATGGAAACCTTGTTATGACTTTTCCTTCCTCTAAATGATAAGGTTCGATGGACTTCTCACGACGTTGTGGGCGGTGAACCACCCCCGTCACCACTATCCAAACACTTCACTGGACCATTCAATCATTAGGAGCGACGGGCGGTGTGTACAAAGGGTAGGGACATAGTCAATGCCAGTTGATGACTCACGCTTACTAGGAATTCTTCGTTGAAGACCAACAATTGCAATGATCTATCCCCATCATGATGAAATTTTTGAAGATTGCCCGGGCCTATCGGCCAATGCTATAGACTCTTGAATACATTAGTGTAGCGCGCGTGCGGCCCAGAACATCTAAGGGCATCACAGACCTGTTATTGCCTCAAACTTCCGTGGCCTAAGCGGCCATAGTCCCTCTAAGAAGCTGGCCATGGTGGATGCCTTGGCGTAGATAGTTAGCGGCCGTGCCCAAACGGATGGCTAGGGTAACAACTCGCAACGGGACATCAGCGCGCATGCAATGTAGCTCCGCCGAGCACGGGAAATCCAAGAGAACCAGCTACATCTAGGGGTCTGGCCTCCCCAGGCCACCCCGTAGGCTCCGCTGAGCACTGAGAAGCCAAAAATAGCCAAGAAAAAGGGGCCAAACCAACCACCCGAGCACCAAAAGCCAAGCAAAACAGGGCGAACCGACGTCCCGAGCACATAAAAACCGACAAAAATGAGCAAAACAGGCCAAAACATCCTCCCAAGCACCTAAAAGCTGATAAAAAAGAGAAGAACGAGCTAAGCTAGCCTCCTGAGCACCATAAAGTCGACAAAAAAGAGCAAAATGGGCCAAACTTGTCTACCCGGGCCTCCGCCCGACATGGTCGGAACTACGGCAAAGGCCGACGGGGCGAAACTAGCCTCCCAAGCACCTTAAAGCTGACAAAAACGACCAAAACGGGCCAAACCAGCTTGCTCAGGCCTCCACCGAACATGGCTGGAACTCCGGCAATGGCTGGCAGTGCCAACGGCCGGACAACCGCTCCCCGGGGAACACCGAATGGCTGGGTGGGCCGCCCACCAAAGCCAAAGGGTCCCGTTCCCCACACTACATGGCCTACCCCTGCCATGCCCAAATGGTGCCATGGCACCTGCTTGCCCCATATACCTCTGAACGAGCCTAACCTTAATTAGTCCCCTACAGACCAAAGTGTCTCTGCTAGCTCACTTTTTTCAAAAGAGCCTGGACAACCTAAGAGTGGAAAAAGTGGCTATTTCTGAGGATGGACCCTAAAGCCTTTAGCGCCCTGGGCGCAGGGGGTGTTCCACCTACAGGGTGCGGCTATTTTCCCTCAGAACTGCGGTTCTGGCTGTGCCACTCGGCCTGAGCAGCCATGGCTCTCGACCGAAACCGTGTCGCCCGCACTGAACACCTCAAGAGCCCGGCCAGGGGGGGTGTGGCAGCCGTTCTGGCCATTCCAGAATCCCCGAACAGGCTCGTCGCTTGATCAAAATCCGCATGGAGCGGTGTAGTGGCTGTTCTAGCCGTGCCGGCTGTTCCGGCCGTGCGAGCTGCCCCGAACAGCCCGGGAGCCTAACCAAGCGGGATATGTAATGAGTGCCATATGCTGCATATTTTTAGCCTCCATATTATCTATTTTTGTATGTAAATAATGCTACTCGGATATTTTTAGTGTGTTTTTTAGGAATCCGATTCCTATAAGAAAATGGTATAAATCAGAGCCGGATTAGAAAATTAAGCCCATAAAAGAGTTTAAAGAGAGCATCTACAGAGAGCCAAAATCCAATATAGTTAGTATAATCAAAAGAACAAGATAAGAGACTCATGCAGGAGAAAATCCAAGAACCAAGACCAGAGTTTTGATGTTATTTGGCTTCATTAGCCACCAATTGGCGGCAAAGTGAGCCCACCTCTGGGTGAAAATTCTGCAGGGGCTTCGATGTAATTTTATAGTTTTTCACTTATATTAAAATTAGGGTTCGATTTTTCGAAGCCTATATATTGGCCATATCCTTGTAATCTAGGGGAATTATAGAGAAAATAAGATATAGTTTTGTACTTAAATTTTTTTATTAATAAAATTAGGGTTTGCTGAAGGGGTGACGACCGCAATACCGTGCTCCAGAGGTGCACCATTATTTTCAAGTTCTATCTAGTAAGTAGAAATGTTTTATTTACTTTTTAGATAGATTTATTTGCTTTCTAGTATAGATTTATTTACTTTGTAGTATAGATTTATCTTGCTTCTTAGGAAAATAGAAATTTTCATGGTTTTCATAAATAAAAATAGGTTTTTGATAATTAGTAGTATGAGTCACTAATTTGCTTTAGCCTTAGGATGTAGATGAAATTAGCTTAGTAGATCCAACATGGATTTATCTCATTTTTTTCCTAAAAAGAAATAAAGTCATGATTTTTCTATAAATAAATAAAAGATAGATTTCATAAATAATAATTCTTTGATAGATTATGCTTAATTAATATTTTGATAATGTATGCTTAGATGAGATTTGGAATTCATATTCTTTGTTTTTATTTCTAATTAACAAGATTTTCCTATAAATAAATTGAAAAGAATAAACTTGTAAATCTAATTTCTTTGATAGATTATAATTAAGTTTAGTCTCGTAAAAACCTATGGTTAGATTAGGGTTTGAAATTTATTTTTTTCTTCTGTTTATAAGATTATCTACTAGATATAATTTATTTTTAAGAAAGAAATTATCTTTGATGATTTATACTCGCACATCACTTGATATGTTATACTTAGGGCACTTAATTAAAATAAAGTTAAAAAGATCACCTTTTAAATATGTTACTTGATTGTGCATAATTAAAAAATTAGGAAGAAAGAGATAATTCATTGCTAGACTATTATCCTAATGAATTCGAAATCCTAGGCTAATCTTTAGTACTTAAAACCAACCATCTCAATTTAGAAACTCGTAGTTAACTTGATAGAATAAAAGAATTAGTAAGAGTTGCAAAACTCCTTAGATCTCTGTGGGACGACCTATATAGTGCCACACTGATACTATGCACTTGCAGTAGATATTTAACATCAGCATGGCATCCATTCTGGCCCTACTGGATGTCCCGAGCAGGCTGGTCACGTGCTCTGAGCGATGCGAGAGCCACCCCGGCCAATCTGCAACCACCGACCAGTGCTGGAGGTCATCCAAGTGAGACATGGCAGCAGTTTCAGCCATGCCAAGCACCCTGAACTGAATCGTCAGTCCGCCCGAAACAGCACAGCAGTTTTGGCCGTGCCATTAGTCTCGAACCGGACCATCTGTCCAACAAAACGCGCAAGGCACGGTGCACGGGCAGTCTTGGCCATGCCATCTGCCTCGAACAGGACCGTTGATACGTTCGAACCCGGACAACATGATGCACGGGTAGTCTGCCTGAACCCGTACGGCATGGTGCGTGGGTGGTCTCGGCAGTGCCATCTACCCTGAACTAGATTGTTGGTCAGCGCGAACCAGAATGACATGGTGCGTGGGCAGTCCCGTCCGTGCCATCCACCGGAACCCGACCCTCGGTCGGCCAGAACCCGCACGACACGATGCGCAGGCAGCCCTGGCAGTGCCATCCACCCCGAACCGGACGTTCGCTCACCCGAACCCGCATGGCATGGTATGCGGCCAGTCCCAGCCGTGCCATCTGCCCCGATCTAGACCGTCCGTCTACCTGAACCTACACGGTATGGTGCGCAGGAGTCCCGGTCGTGCCATCCGCCTCGAACCGGACCATCCCTCTTCCCAAACCACGATGCGCGGGCAGTCCTGACCGTGCCAACCACCCCAAACCGTACCGTCTGTTTGCCCTGAACTGCATGGCATGGTGCACGGGAGTCCTGGTCGAACTCGCAAGGTATGGTGCGCGGGCAGTACTGGCTATGCCATCTAACCCGAATTGGACCGTCCGTCCACCCAAACCTGCAAGGCACGGCGAGGGGGAGTCCCGGCCGTGCTATCCACCCCGAATCAGATCGTCCGTCCTCCCGAACCACAGAGCGGACAGTCCTGGCCATGCCAACCGTCCCGAACTAGACGGTCCGCCCATGGCATAGTGCAGGGGCAGTCCCGGCTAGGGATGGTAATAGATGCGCCCACATGCCAATTTTTGAACCGTTATATATAAAATTTTAAATTACAAATAAGTTTTCATATTTCTAATTCAAAATTTTGTATAGGGAGAGCCAAAATTTGGCCCATGGACGCGTTCATTAAAACCCCTAGTACAGGCAGTTCCATTCGCCCCGAACCGGACTGTCGGTTGGCCCGAACCCGCACGACATTGTGCGCAGGCAGTCTCGTCCGTGCCACCCGCCCGAACCCGACCGTCGGTAGGCCAGAACCCTTATGGCACAGTGCACGGGAACCCCTGGCCATGCCATCCGCCCCGAACTGACCGTGCCATCTGCCCAAACTGGACCGTCAGTCCGCTTGAACCTACAAAGCACCAGTGCGCAGGCAGTCCCGGCCGTATTAGATTGTTTGCCCACTTGAACCTGCATGGCATGGTGTGTGGCCAGTTCTGGTCGTGCCATCCACCCTTATCCAGACCGTCCGCTCGTACCTGCATGGTGTGCGACCATTCCCGATCGTGCCTCTGCCCCAAACCAGACCATCCGTCCTCCCAAACCATGCTGTGCGGGCAGTTTTGGCCATGCCAACCACCTCGAATGGACCGTCTATCTGCCCAAACCTATACGACATGGTGCACGGGAGTCCCGGTCGAACCTGTAAGGCACAGTGTGCGAGCAGCCTCGTCCATGCTATCCACCCCGAGCCAGATTGTTTGTCAGCTCAAACCAACATGGCATGGTGCGCGGGTGTCCCGACCATGGCATCTGCCACGAACCAAACCATCTGTCCTCCCGAACCATGGTGTGTGGGCAGTCCTAGTCGTGCCAACCACCCCGAACCGAACGGTCTGCTCATTCGAACCCACACGGCACAGTGCACGGGCAATCCCGGCTAGGGATGGTAATAGATGCACACACGGGCTAAATTTTGACCCGTTCTATACAAAATTTTGAATTAAAAATTAAAATTTTATTTTTCTAATTCAAAATTTTGTATAGGGAGAGCCAAAATTTGGCTCATGGACGCATCCATTACCATCCCTAGTACCAACCGTGCGTTCCGCCACAAAATGTACCATCTGTCCACCCAAACCCACACAGCATGGTGCTTGGACAGTCCTAGTCACAAGCCATCCACCCTGAACTGGAGTGTCAGTCCGCCTAAACCCGCACGGTAGAGTGCACAGGCAGTCCTGGCCATGCCATTCACCCCAAACCGAATCGTCCATCCGCTCGAACCTACACGGCACGGTTCATGGGCAATCACGTCCATGCCAAATGCCTTGAGCCCGACCATCCTCTAGTCCTGTCCGTGCCATCCGCCCCAAACCAAACTGTCTGTTCGCTCGAACCCGGACGACAAGGTGTGCAGCCAATCCTGGCCGAGCCATCCTCCCCGAACCGGACGGTCAGTCTGCCCGAACCCGCACAGCACGGCATGTGGCCAATCCCGGTCATTGCATCCGCTCCGAACCGGACTGTACGTCTGCTCGAACCTGCACAGCACGGTGCACAGACTGTCCCGGGCGTGCCATTTGCGCCGAACCGGATCGTCTGTCTGTTTGAACCTGTACAGCATGGTGTGCGAGCAGTTCTGTATGTGCCATTTGCCCCGAACCAGACCGTCAATCAGCTCGAACCCACACGACACGGCAACGAGCCAACTGCCCCAAACTGGAACGACGTCCACCTGATGCCACACGGCACGGTAGGCGGGCAGTCCCAGTCGTGCCATCAGCCCCCAACTGGACTGTCGGTCAGCCCGAATCCACACGACACGCGGGCGAGCAGTCCCTGCCAGCCCATCTGCCTCGAATCGGACCGTCGATCGGCCCGAACCCGCATGGCACGATGGGTGGCCCGTCCCGACCGTGCCCTCCACCCCGAACTGAATCCGTTTGCCCGTACCCGCATGGCATGGTGGGCGGGCAGAGCACCATTTTCCCTCAAAATTGTGGTTCTGGCCTTGCCACTTGGCCCGAGCAGCCATGGCACTCGACCAGAACCATGCTACCCACACTAAACAGGCCAGGAGCCTAGCCAGTGGGGTGAGGCTGTCGTTCTTACTGTGATAAGAGCCCTAAACCAGCTCGTTGCTTGACTAGAACCCGCACGGAGTGGTGCAGGGGCTGTTCTGGCCGTGCCACCCGCCTTGAACAGCTTCGGGCCCCGGCCAAGCGGGGCATGACATCCGTTCTAGACCTGCCTGACATCCCGAACCAGCCTATCACGTGCTCCGAGCGGTGCAATAGCCACCCCAATGGAGGTGCATGAACCAACCAGCCCCGGAACCGGGCCAAGTTGGGCATGGCTGCTGTTCCGTCCATGCCAAACGCCCCAAACAGAATCGACGGCCCACCTGAACCCACACGGCACGGTGCATGGGAAGTCTTGGTCGTGCTAAATGCCCGAATCGGAAACTGACAAGGCACAGTGCGCAGGCAATCCCGGCCATTCTATCTGACCTGAATCGGTCTGTCGGTCTTCCAGATCTTGCATGGCATGGTGCGTAGACAATCTCAGCCATGCCTTCCGCCCCGAACAGGCCCGTTGGTCCTGTGCCATCCACACTGAACCGGACCATCGGTCCAACCGAAACTGCACAGCACAGTGTACGGGTAGTCTCGGCCGTGCTTGTCGCCCCAAACTAGAAGTCCGTTCGCCTGCACCTACACGGCACGGTGTGCAGGCTGTTTCGATCATGCCAGTTGCCCATAATGGGACCATCCGTCTAGCAGAATCCGCATGGCAGGGTGCATGGGTAGTCTGCACCGTGCCATCTGCCATGAGCTGGACCATCCGTCTGCCTGAACCCACACGGCACGGTGCATGGGAAGTTCCTATCACCGGAACTAGAATGTCCATCTGCCCTAACTCGTACGGCACGGACAGTTTCGGCCGTGCCATCCATTGCGAGCCGGACTGTCCATCCACCTAAACCCGCACAATGCAGTGCACGAGCAGTCCCCACTGTGCCATCCGAACCGAACCAGACCGTCCGTGCGCAGGCAGTCCCCGATGCTAATTAGTATTATATATTGTATTTTTCCTCCCATATTTTATCTATTTTTGTATATAAATAAATGCTGTGCGGGTATTTTTATTGTCTTTTCAGGTAATCTGATTCATACAAGGATATGGCATGACATCAAAGCCGGATTACGAAACAAAACTCGGAAAAGAGTTCAAAGGGAGCAAAACTATAAGATTAAAATACCTCGGAAAGTCAAAGTCAAATACAGTCAAGATAACCAAGAATACGAGACACGAGACTCATGAGAAAGAAATTCAAGCTAATATCTCAAAATACTGCCGCTATTTGGAGGCACATTGCCACCATTTGGCGGCAAAAAGGCGGGCTCACAGGGTGATTTTTCTTCGAGGGCTTCGAAGTAATTTTTTAGTTTTCTAGTTGTGTTAGAATTAGGTTTTGATTTCCGAAACCTATATATTGGCCGTATCCTTATATTCTAGGGGGAATCCTTTAATTTTTGTACTCGGATTTCATTAATAAAATTAGGGTATTGCTAAAGGGGTGACGGTCACAATACCGAACTTCAGAGGTAATTCTCTTTGTTCTTCAATTGTTCTTAGATAATCTTCTTCTAATTTCTTTCTAGATAGATATATCTTGCTTTCTTGTATAATCTTTAATTCTTTCTAGAAAAAAATGATCTTGCTAGTTAGAAATATGAGTAGCCAATTTTGCTTAGCTCTATGATGTAGATGAAGCTAGAATCCACCATGTAATTGCTTTATAGTATTTTCTTCTAAAATAAAATAAATAAAGACATAATTTTTCTATGAAAAGATTAAAATACAAGAACTTGAAAATTAATACTTTGATAGGTTATACTTGAATTAAGTTCCTTGATAGCCTATACTTAGTTAGGGTTTGGAGTTGTTGGTTTTTATCATATTCAAAGAATTATCTATTAATTTAGTTTATTTTTATAAAAAGTAGTATCTTTGATGAGTTATACTCTCACACCACTTGATACCTCATGCTTAGGGTACTTTAAATAAAAATTAAACTATAAGATTAAATTTTTATGATAGAAGAAGATAATAGAAGTAATTCATGGTTGAAAACTAGTGGATTCTATATCCTAGGCTAATTAGAACAACCAAAATCTTACTAAGAACTCATAGTTAACCCGCTAGAATAGTAAAATTAGTAGGAATAGAAAAACACCTTATATCCTTGTGGGATGATGTATATAGCGCTACACTGACACTGTACGCTTATAGTTAAATTATCACATCAGCCGCCTAGAACCGGACCGTTTGTCTGCCGAAACCCGCAAGGTACTTGTGCGGGCAGTCCCGTCTATGCCAGCCACCTCGAACCAGACCGTCCGTCCACTCGAACTCGCACGGTGCACGGGCAATCCCGGCATGCCCACCACCCCGAACTGGACAGTTCGTCTGCTCAAACATGCACGGTACGATGCATGGGCAGTTTCGTCCGTGCCATCCGCACTAAACTGGAACACCCGTCCGGCTGAACCAACATGACACGGTGTGTGGGTTGTCCCGGGCATGCCATTCGCCCCTAACCGAACTGTCCGTCTGCCCAAACCAGCATGGCACGGTGCGCGGCCAGTTCCCGCAGCTCGGAATCGGACCATCCGTCCGCTTGAACCCACACAACATGGTCCATTTTGGTCGTGCCATCCACCATGAACCGAACCGTCCATCCGCGAATCAATCCATCCATCAGCTCAAACCTGCATGAGTGGTGCACGGACCGTCCGTCCACCCAAATCTGCATAGCATGGTGCACGGGCAGTCCTTGCTGACCAGAACAGGGCTATATGTCTACCCGAACCTGCACAGAACTATGCGCGAGCAGTCCCGTCTGTGCAATCCGCCCCAATCCGTCTGCCTGAACCCACACAGCACAGTACACGGGCAGTCCCAGCCATGCCATTCACCCCGGAGCTGACCTTCCATTCGCCCAAACTCAAACGACACTGTGCGCGGGCAGTTCTGTCCGTGCCATCCACCTAGCCATTACCGAGGATGGACCCTCAAGCCTTAAGCGCCCTGGGCGCACGGGGGTGTTACGCCAGCACGAAGCGGCCATTTTCCCTCAGAACTGCAGATCTGGTTTTGCAACTCGGCCCGAGCAGCTATGGCACCTGGCCAGAACCGTGTCACCCGCACCCAACAGCTCAGGAGCCTGGCCAGGGGGTGTGGCAGCTGTTCTGGCAGTTCCAGGATCCCCAAACAAAGAGGTGTAGGGGCTGAGTGGTGCAAATAGCCTGGGAGCCCGACAACAATGGGCGTGGCATCCATTCTAGCCCTGCTGGGTGTCTCGAGCTAGTTTGTCACATGATCTGAGTGGTGCAAGAGCTGCCCCGGCCAAGCTGCACGCACCGACCAGCCCTGGACGCCTCAATATGAGACGTGGAAGCAGTTTTGGCCATACCAAGCATCCCAAACCGGACCATCAGTCCGCCTAAACCCGCACAACAGGGTACAAGGGCCATTCCAGCCATGCCTTCCGACTCTAACTGTGTCGTCTGTCTACAAGAATGCTCAAGGCAAGGTGCGCAGGCAATCCTAGCCGTGCCATCCACACCAAACCAGACTATTGGTACGTCCTAGCCTGCACGGCACGGTGCGCGAGCAGTCTACCTGAACCCACACAGCACGGTGCACGAATGGTCCTGGCAGTTCCATTTGCCTTGAATCTGACTATCGGTCGACCCGAACTGCACGACATGGTGTGCGGGCAGTCCCGTCCGTGCTATTCGCCTGAAACCGACCGTCGGTCGGCCAGAACTCGTAGGGCATGGTGCACAAGCAGCTTTGCCATGCCATCCACCCTGAACCGGCCATGTCATCCGCCCAAACCGGACCAACAGTCTGCTTGAACCTGCACGGAACGGTGCGCGAGTAGTACCGGCCAAGCCATCCGCACTAACCGGACTGTTCGCCCGACCGAATCTGCACCAATTCGGACCGTCTGTCCGCCCAAACCCACACAGCATGGTTCACGGAGTACCAGCCATGCCATCCTCACCAAACCGGACCATCTGTCCTCCCGATCATGCCAACCACCCCAAACTAGACCGTTCATCCACCCGGACCTACATGGCATGGTATGCGGGCAGTCCCGGCCATGCCATCTGCCCCGAAATGGACCATCCATCCTCCCAAACCATGGTGCTCGAGCAGTCCCGGTCATGCCAACCACCCTGAACCAGACCGTCCATTCGCCCGGACCTCCACGGTGCACGGGAGTCCCAGTCGAACCCGCAAGGCACGGCAAGAGGGTAGTTCCGGCCTTGCCAACCACACCGAATTAGACAGTTCGCCCGCCCGATCCCACCCGAACCCGCAAGGCTTGGAGCATGGGGAGTCCTGGCCATGCTATCCAACCCCAACTGGACCATTCGTCTACACAAACCCGCATGGTACGGTGCGTGACCAGTCCTTGTTGTGCCAAATGCCATGAACCGAACCATCCAACTGTCCAAACCCGCACGGCACAGATGCGGGCATGTTGGCAGTGAAAATTTCTAAGTAAAAAGGATTTTCCACAACAGAACGCAGAACAAATTCAGTAGCTCTGCGTCTGGCTAATTTTAGCCCCGCGTTGGAATGAAATGCGAAGTTATCGATAGCTCCGCATTAGCTCCGCGTTCTGGTTATTTAGCGCTGCGTTTTGATGCGATTAAAGCTCCGCGTGAGCAGATAACCAGCATCTCAAATTGATTGAGATTATGATTTGGGTTTATCCAAATACCCAAATCAAATCCAATTAGAACTCTAAATCAAGAGATTTAAATCAAAACTAAGATATTTGATTAGAATCCTTGATGAGTAAGAATTCTATTTAGATAGAAACTCTTGCATTAACCTGGAGATATATATACCTTCTTGGTGAAACCCTAGAGGTCTTCTTTTCGGCAATTGAAGTCTGTTTCTGAAATCTTGGAGAATTCGAGTTCGTACAGAGCCTTGAATTCGTGAAGATTAGAAGAGATCATCTACAGTCGGCCGCCATCTTCGAAGGAGAAGAGTTCGACGTCTGATCGTCCAAAGGAACTACTATAGATCCCATCGCCACACAGATCCCACATACATTGTAAAAGAGAGCGATTGAGATATAAAATCCTCTCGTTTGTTCTTTTCTTGTTCTCTTTCATTGTAATTCAAGTTTATTCAATGGAAGGAAAGGCGAATAATCCAAATTCAGCCGCGAACAAACTGGCGACCACAGTGGGAGAGATCTCTTTCACTGATGAAGAGATTGTGGCGCAATCGGACGTTGACATGATCGGATCCGAAGTAGATACACTGGTAGTTGAAATCGACCAGCAGAAGTACGAGGAGTTCCTCTCCTCTGAATCAGGTGACTTGGACGAGACACGACACTATCGTCGCATGCGCTCCAATACCCGAGCAACGGGTAAAAAGATATCCAACGAGAGACGGGGATCCTTAGAGACCGCGGCTATAGGGCCGGTGCTCGGACAGTAAATCCTAGCAGAGGATGAGCTTCCTACTGCCGAAGAAGATCTGGGAACTGGATTGACCAGAACCCAACTCCGAAATAGGAATCGGAGAGAAAGGCGAAAAGCCCTCAAAGCCCACCTTAGACGCGAGGCTAATGGACGTGAGGCTATGGTCCCTCGCAAACTGGCTCGCGCTAATCGTGAGACCAGTCGTTATCACACTAAGCGCGAAGTTACAACTTGCCTTAAAAGCAAAGAAAAGCCAGCGTGTGATATTCCGCGAGAGGCTATTACTGAGTTTAGCGAGAGATGCGAAGCCAGTAAGATTTGCGCTAGTCGCATAAAACCTGACACTCGCGAGAAACGCGAGTATAAAATCTCTTTAAAGCTAGCGTGTAATATCCCACGCGAGGCTAATACTGAGCCAAGCGAGAAACGTGAGGCCAGTAATACTTGCGAGAAACGCAAGACTTCTTACACTCGCGAGGAACGCGAGGATAAATATTCTCTACAACCAGCGTGTGATATTCCACGCGAGGTCAATACTGAGTCAAGCGAGAAACGCGAGACCAGTAATACTTGCGAGAAACGCAAGATTCTCCGCGAGAATCGCGAAGACGATTGGCAAATTGTTGTTGGTCGTAAGAATCGCGCTGGGCGCAAAGCTATGATTTGCGATAATCGGAAAGGTAAGCCAGCGTGTAAGAATTCTCTTTCACGCGGGGCTATTATTCCAGAAGCTATACTTCTGAAGCCACGCCAAGCCAGCGAGAAACGCGAGGCTAGTGTGGCAAAACGTGGAGCTATTTTTCAGCCCCGCGAGACAAAACGTGAAGCTATTTCTAAGCTCCGCGTAGGTCAATCCGACTACAGAATCAGGGCTGATCGTCGCATCAGTAGATCAGATTTGAACTTCAATGATCCGAAGAAGTTTCAGTGGATCCCTAGACCCTCTCAAAAGATGAATGGGTCCCACGACTCCATTGCTAAAGACACGGATCTCCGGGAGTATCTATCCAAAAAGAGAGGCATAGAACAAGTTCAAGTTGAACCCATCTGTCACTGCCAGCAACTTATGACAGCGGTATTCACTGTAATGGACAACTGTGACTGCAGCATGAGCAGGGTATCGGTGTTCGACCGATTAACTGAATCAGGCAAGAACCCTATTAAGAAGCCAAAGACCGCTTCCCTGAAAGAATGGAGAGCTGTAACCTCCAATACAGTGGGAAAAGGGAAGAAGGTTATAAAGACGGATGATGATTCAGCATCGAGTGATGAAGAACCTCATCATATCACTCGACTCAAATCAGGAGCCGTCCCGCCTCAAAATTACAAGAGGCTTGCAAGAGGTTCTTATGACGACGACAGTGAAAACTCAGCTATAGTTTCACCTCGTTCCTTTGCATCATCTCGGCTACAAAAGTCGGCATCACATATGGCCGATAAGTCCGACGACATCAATCAGAGGTTTGAAGCTCGGGAAAGAATGATTTGAGAGCAACAAAAGACGATTGATAAGATGATGCTCTCAAAATTTGTTGAAGATAACACCAAGAAGGGCGAAGAAACTCTGAACGAAGAAGAAAGAGAAGAAAAAGCCCACTCGACGCACGAGGACGAGGATAGATTTTCTTTTCATGATCCACATGGAGAGAAAATAGAAAAATTACAAAGTCAACTCGAAGCACTGATGCATAAAAAGGAGTTGAAAGAGTCAGGGGTCCCAAGGCCATATCCACCTGAATGGGATATAGTACCATACCCTCAGAAGTATAAACCGCTCATGTTAGAGTCATATGATGGGAAGGGATCTCCCAGTCAGCACATTTATTACTTCTTGCCTCAAGCTGGACATTTGATCGGTAATGACCCGATTATGACCAAAGTATTCGCAAGTACTTTGCGAGGGCCTGCTTTTACTTGGTTCATGCAGCTGCCCCAAGGTACCATTAATACCTGGTTAGATAATGAGAAATTATTTCTCGCACGTTTCTTTGAGAATGATACCGAGATTACGGTTCATTCCCTCCTTGCGACTAAACAAGGGGAACAAGAAACAGTGAAGGACTTCATAGAGAGGTTTCGGGAGAAGTCCAAACATTGTAAACACGGAATGGTCCAGGAAACTCTGCTGGAGACATGCCGCCATAATTTTAAGATGAACGTACTCCTAAAAATGGGGGCCGTAGAGTCTAAGACGTGGAGAGACTTGCTCAAGCAGGGAGAACAAGCCGAGGACTTGATCCGTCGAGTTGAAGAGGCTCGCGGATTGAGAAACAATGGGAACAATAGGCCATACTCCCAAAATAATAATAATAAGAACAAAGGGAAAGCGGTGATGGCATCAGAAGCCACTCCGTAGAAGACAAATCCTCCAACGAACCCGAAGCCCCAGAATCAGAAGGGCACAAGACAAGATAGGCCCCAGCAAGCGAGGACCTATACGTTAAAGGCGGAGCAAATGCCTACACTTTTCCACTTACTCCTGAGAAAGGGAATGTTGAAACTCCAGGAGAATAGGAAGCCGGAGGACGCTAGCAAAACCAACGACCCCAATTATTGCCTCTATCACCGGAATGTTGGACACCCTACTAAGGATTGTTATCCTCTAAAGAACAGAATCCAAGCACTAATAGAAGTTGGAGTTCTGACACTTAAAGAGGAGCAAAAGAAGGTCACCGTCAACATGGCAACCATAGTGGTTGGAATTCATGAGTTCCCCGCAGGGGTGACCCCAATTCCGAAGGGTAAGCTGGTTACGAAGAACCATGACCCTCACAGGAAGGCTCAAGAAGGACTTGACCCCATAACGACTCAAAAAGGCGAAGTCATGTGGGTCCACACTGATTTGCTACAGGATGAGCAGTGGACAAACACAGGGGGTTAGAAGAAGAAGCGGACTAGCAATGCTATCTCCGCTGAAATAAAAGATGAATATATTGCAGGGGAACCTACGGACTCTGAAGAAGAGCCTGAAGCCATAGCCATCCATCAAGATGGGGCGGGCCCTTCTGGTACTCGGTCTGGAAAGACATATCTTAGGGACTATACCAGAGTAGATCCAAAAGACATATATGCAGAACTTGCCAAACCTGCAAAACAGAAAGGTCTTCGCTTCCAGAAAAACCCTGGAAAAGATGAAAGAGTCAAGGTTACTTCCTTCAAATTCGATATTATAGCTCAGCTGGCAAATATTCCAGCTAGAGTCACGCTATACGAGTTGTTATGGTTATCAAAATCAACTCGTGAGGCGTTAAGAGAGGCCTTGGCAGACTTTGAGTCATTTCTAGCTCAGATTGTCGAGCCGGCCGATGAAGAATAGGATTCTTGCCCCTGCTGTCATCAAGTGAGGAGGCAGGTCCCACAAATAGTCTTCTCTCCAGAAGACATGCAGGTGAGGAATATAAAGCATAATAGGCCTTTATATTTCACCGGATATGTCGGATCCACAAAAGTGGACCGAATTCAAATTGATCCGGGTTCTGCACTAAGTGTCGTGCCCAGAAGGTTGATGCAGCTGTTAGGGATTTCCCTCCATCGTCTGACACCAACCAATACAACGATATATGGGTTTAATGCCAATAATAGCAGTCCCCTTAGAAAGATCTGACTCCGATGTCAAATCGGGATTTGAGGACGGAGGTTACATGCTACGTAATTGATGCAGATACCTCCTACAATATTTTACTGGGGCGGCCTTGGATCCACGCTCACATGAGAGTCCCGTCGACTCTTCACCAATGCATGAAATATTGCGATGAGGAAGGAGAAGTCCGGACACTGGTTGCGGATAAGCAACCGGTCAAAGGGCTGGAGAATTACTTCATAGATGCTGCACTCTATAAGCCAGCCCATGAAGTCTCCAATGACGATCCTAGCAAGCCTCAAAAGCCTGACGAAAGCAGTAATGAGGCAGATACGTAATACGAGCTTCCTGAAGAAGACGATGTGGGTGATTATGAAATCAATCCTCACCTAGATTTTAATTTTAATTTTGATAATAGTGTAGCTGATGTAGTAGAGGATGAATGGATTATCAATGAAAGCGTAAAGTTAGTCTACGAGCCTGCTATAGCTACTGAATCTGAACCTTCCTGTACTTCCACTGAAGTGGACGGCCTATCCGAACTTGAAATTCTAGCGGCATACCATCTGCCCCTCAGGTCCTCCCTCCTCTCTCAGATAAAAATAACTAAGGGACAAGGCCACTTCTTTGAAGTGCCTCCCCAACAGAAATCCCAAAAGCCAATCATGTTCGGCAAAGTGGTCACGTCGCCTCGACGGAAACAAAGCAGTGAAAGTGATGAACAGACATCACCTCAATTCCATTTATACGAGCAGAAATCCCAATAGATGATGGAAAAGATGGGTTATAATTTTACCCAAAAGCCAGGATTAAACTTTGGGAAAGGGCGACGAAATCTTATACCTTCCTTTAGACCAAGAGGAAAGAGCCCAGACTATTATCAGAAGACTCGCAGGGGGTTGGGCTATGTATCTACTCCACCCTCATCACCGCTCAAAGATGAAGAGAGTTCTTCGACCAAGGAAGACTCATCTCCACCCGACCAAGATTCGGATATAAGTACTGGCGCCTGGTTTCAATCCTTAACAGCCAATATGGTTTCAGCCGCCCTTGAAAGAGATGAGGAACCAATTGACGTTCAGGATGATTCCTGGGCTAAGCATATGGACACTCTCTGGGATGTTCGGTTTGAACAGCGTGACCTGCCCACTGAAGATAAATTGATACAAGTCAACATGGGAATGGATGAAAATCCGAAGCCCATCTTCATAAGCGACACGCTGACTCCCTTGGAAAAGGAGGAACTTACATCTCTCATCAAAGAATATATAGACGTGTTTGCATGGAGCTATGAAGACATGCCCGGTCTTGATCCTCAGATTGCCACACACCGGTTAAATATCAAAGAGGACGCCAAGCCAGTTAAACAACAGCAAAGGCATTTTCGGCCGGAATTGATGGAGGCAATAGTTGCTGAGGTCAATAAACTTATAAAATCCGAATTTATCCGTGAAGAACAAAATCCTGATTGGGTGGCTAACATAGTGCCAGTTCGTAAGAAGAACGGCAAAATCCGGATATGCATCGATTTTCGAGATTTGAATGTCGCATGTCCTAAAGATGAATTTCCGCTTCCCATCACCGATGTGATGATTGACAATACTTGTGGTTATGAGAGGATGTCCTTTATGGATGGCTTCTCAGGCTATAACCAGATTAAGATGCACCCAGATGATGAAAAGTATACAGCTTTCAGAACGCCACTGGGGGTATACTGTTACACGGTGATACCGTTTGGGCTGAAGAATGCCGGTGCCACCTACCAACGTGCGATGAGCATCATATTCAAGGAACATCTACGCAAAATAGTAGAGTGCTATGTAGATGACTTGGCAGTTAAAAGCAAGAATAAAGGAGACCACCTTCAGGACTTGAGAACGGTCTTCGATCTCATGAGGAAACATCATTGGAAAATGAATCCCACTAAATCTTTCATGGGGGTGTCCAGTGGGAAATTCCTTGGGTTCATAATAACTTCAAAAGGAATCTTTCTCGACCCTGAAAAGGTGAAAGCGAGTAGTGAGATGCCGCCTCCTCATAATCTTAAAGAATTAAGGGGGTTACAAGGAAAGCTCGCATATATTCGATGCTTCATTTCTAACCTATCAGGACGATGTCAGTCATTCTCCAGACTAATGAAAAAGGGGGTTTCTTTCGTGTGGGATGAGGCATGTCAACAAGCGTTTGACGATCTCAAAGAATACCTCACCAAACCTCCTGTCCTCATGGCACCCATCCCTGGGCAGCCGTTCCTTATATATGTAAGGGCCATGGATAATGCTCTAGGAGCATTACTTGCTCAATATAATGAGTGTAGCCATGAACATGCCCTCTATTATTTAAGCAGGACAATGATCGGGACCGAACAGCGGTATACCCCGATTGAAAAAGAATGTTTAGTCCTAGTGTTCGCTGTTCAGAAAATGCGACACTATCTTTCGGAGCAAACGATTCATGTCATATCACGGGTTAATCCCTTGAAAATCCTGATGACGAAGCCAGGATCTTTAAATGGCCGACTGGCGAAATGGGCATTATTGCTATCGCCATATGATATACATTTTGTCCCTTAGAAGGCAATAAAGGGACAGGCAATTGCCGATTTCTTAGCCGACCATCCAATCTGGTCTAAACAGACGTCAGAGGTCAACACTGTTAGCAAAGAACAACTATGATAGATGTTCTTTGATGGTGCTACCAGGCGGTCTGCTGCTGGAGTGGGGGTTGTACTGATCTCCCCATATAAACATATACTTCCTAACGGTTACTCATTAACTGAGCCGTGCACAAATAATGTAGCAGAATATAATGCGCTCATTATTGGCCTAAAAATGGTCTTGCAACTGGGGGTGAACTATCTAGAGGCATATGGAGACTCTAAACTCAGTCAATCAAATAACAGGAGATTATGAAGTCAGACATGAAGCCCTCATCCCATATCATCAGCTAGCCATCGAACTAGCAGGATATTTCGTACAGTTATATATCTCTCATATACCACGGAATGAGAATGTCTATGCCGATGCTCTTGCTTCATTAGCCGCAACGTTGGCAATTCCCCCAGGTGAAGCTAAAAGCGTCACCATCGGTAGCAGGGAACTCCTTCATCCAGATGCGGTAGTCCAAACCCAAGAGGTGTGCCAGACGAGCTTAACTCTGGAACCCCACGATTGGCGATACCCCACGATAAGGAGGAAGGCCTCGAGATTCTACTACGATCAGACACTCCAGACTTTATATAAAAAGTCGAGTGATGGTCTTCTACTACGCTGTTTGTCAAGAGCAGAAGCAGATGAAGTGCTGAGAGAAACACACGATAGAGTATGTGGAGCTCATCAGCCCGGTCCAAAACTTGGAGACCGCATAAGAAGGCTAGGAAACTACTGGCCAAAGATGATTACCGAGGCAATGGCATACGCTAAACGATGCCATGCATGCCAGGTACATGCTAACTTTATCCATCAACCTCCAGAATACTTGCACAATACGTTGCTAGTTGGCCATTTGAGGCATGGGGAATGGATATTGTGGGACCAATAACTCCCCCGTCGTCCAGAGGATATCGGTTTATTCTTGCAATGACCGATTATTTTTCAAGATGGGCCGAAGTCGTGCCCATGAGTGAGGTAAAGACGACAGATGTGATTAAGTTCATTAAGCATCATGTCATCTACAGTTTTGGTATCCCTCGAAGGATCATCCATGATAATGGACCTCAGTTCATCAGCCAAGGGTTCGCAAGATTCTGTGATAAATTCAGAATCAAAGATATTGCTTCAACGCCATATAATCCCGCAGCAAATGGGTTGGCTGAAGCCTTCAACAAGACAATTATTAAACTCCTTCGGAAGTTCGTCTCTTCCAACAAACGAGATTGGGATGAAAAGCTAGGAGAGTGCTTGTGGGCTTATCGCACCACTGTTCGCATCCCAACAAAAGCTTCCCCTTTCTCCTTGGTCTATGGAAGCGAGGTCGTTTTTCCTCTCGAAATTCAGATTCCATCATTAAGAGTGACCTTAGCCACAAAGATGACGACAGAAGAACGCCATCAACAAAGATTGCAAGAACTAGAGGCGTTAAATGAAAAGCGTCTCAATGCTCAACAACAAATTGAGTTGTATCAAGCCCGAATCTCTCGAACGTTCAATAAAAACGTTAAACCAAGGACCTTTAAATAAGGAGACTTGGTTCTGGCTATTAAAAGGTCGATGGTGCTAACTCACAAGACTAAGTGTAAATTACTTGAACCCAAGTGGGAAGGACCATTTATTGTGGAGACAGTTTACTCTAGTGGAGCATATCGCCTAATAAACCAAGATGGTGATAGAATGATGATGCCGATTAACGACAAATTTCTGAAGAAATACTATGCTTAATCACCCTGGATGTGCCCAGTTCAAGTTACGCAGATGAGCCTTGAACCGCCTCCATTTCATCCATGTTATGCAGATGAGCACTTGGACTTCTTCAATTCTTGGCATGTGCAATTGAGCACCTCTGACCAAAATCTGGTGGTTTTAACCCAATCACCCTGGATGTGCCCAGTTCAAGTTACGCAGATGAGCCTTTAATCGCCTCCATTACATCCAAGTTACGCAAATGAGCACTTGGACTTCTTCAATTCTTGGCATGTGCAATTGAGCACCTCTGACCAAAATCTGGTGATTTTAACCCAATCGCCCTGGATGTGCCCAGTTCAAGTTACACAGATGAGCCTTGAACTGCCTCCATTTCATCCAAGTTACGCAGATGAGCACTTGGACTTCTTCAATTCTTGGCATGTGCAATTGAGCACCTCTGACCAAAATCTGGTGATTTTAACCCAATCACCCTAGATGTGCCCAGTTCAGGTTACGCAGATGAGCCTTGAACCGCCTCCATTTCATCCAAGTTACGCAGATGAGCACTTGGACTTCTTCAATTCTTAGCATGTGCAATTGAGCACCTCTGACCAAAATCTAGTGGTTTTAACCCAATCACCCTGGATGTGCGCAGTACAAGTTATGCAGATGAGCCTTGAACCGCCTCCATTTCATCCAAGCTACGCAGATGAGCACTTGGACTTCTTCATAAAATCCTTTGGCATGTGCAATTGACCACCTCTGACCAAAATTTGATGATCCTGATCCGATCATCTTGGTGTGTGCAGTTCAAGTTACACATTTGAGCCTTTAGCCGCCCCCAATTTGACTAAGGTTATTTGTCGTGCAAGCAAATCTGTTTTGAAGCCAACAAATAAAAGAATCAAAAAGAATCATCTTTATTTAAAGAATGAAGATACAGAAAGAATCTCAAGGAACCATTAAGGGTTCTCTCTTCTATTACAAAGTTCTTATTACAAAAAGAATAAAAAAATAGAAAGAAAGAAAACTATGGATCTCCCAGGAGCTTCAACTTATTTATCGTCTCGTCAATCACTCGACGATGAGTTGCCTCCACAGTGTGCTGAGCCTGCCTGCATAAGTCATCGTCAATTATTGCAAGTTGCTGCTGACGAGACTCTTCAATGGCACGACTTCTTATTGTCTTCTCCTGCTTGACCTGACCCCGTTGGAGGAGCAACACTTCCCGTTTCTTAACGGATTCCCCTAATTGAAGTTCGTTGGCTACTAAGACGGCCCGAGCTCTAGTAATGGTCTCCTGGGCCCTAAGGATGGCAGCCTGACTCTCTCCAATCTCAGAGTCCACTGCCTCAAAACCCCTAAGAATGGACTCCCGACTAGCCTGGAGTTCTGCCAACTCTTGAGACCATCTTTCCTCCTGACGTCTCAATTTCTCTCGACGTGGGATTGACTCTGCCCGAAGCCGCGCCAGCTCTATCTCAGTGATCGCTTCCACATCCGCTTGATAAATCGTGTTCAGCATGCTCACTTGCTCTTCTAAGGCTGTAAGGCAGGCCCGGTAAGGAGCTGCTCGGTCTCGTCCCCCGATTCTTTCAATGTTATCCAAATAATTGGATAACATTGGACGTACGAGACTAAAGAAATCTCTCCCGTCAAGGATCATCTCGATGCATCTTCTTAGCAGTCGCATAAAATCATTAACACTGTAGTTGAAGTGTTCTTCAAGAGGGTTTGCAGTGTCAGCATTTAAAGCAGGCAATGCCAAGGAAGATGTCGCCGACGGAGGGGTGGTGTCCACTGGAGTCAAAGAGTAGGAAGCCCGTCCCTGTACCAGGTCCATGATATGAGGAGCTAGTAAAGCCAATGCAGATCTGGCAGTACTGGGGACCCTAGGAGAGGCATCGTTAGTACAGGTCGCTCGGGTGGCACCACCAACAGGAGTAGAGGACGGAGTGTCTTCACCCAAAGCTCCTCCGGTGGCAGAAGTAGCTTCGAATGAGAACTTCAAATTTCCCTCATCCTCGGCTAAAAGACTTGGAGCTGGAGGAGTTGCAGGTGTCTCAACAGCCATTATGGTAGAAGGCGTTTGTACTGCTGGCTAAGGAGCAGAAGGCACACCGACAACTATTGGAAAAGTCTCCTTGGAGCAGACCGGTGGCGTTGGAGACGGAATACTTGGAGACGGCGTAACTTCTCTCGCTGCGGCTGCGACAATCACCTCCGTTCTCTCATCACTCCCAAGTTCGTCAATTGGAGGAACTGAAGAAGGAGCGGAGGGAGGAGTTGTCGTAAAATAGTTTGCATCAAATTCATTTGCAAAACTGCCCAAACCACTTACCGAGCCAGTCATGCCCGAGTAGTCCACTCTCTCCTCAGATTCCCCCTTGGTAGTCGAATGCATCGGC
Organism: Dracaena cambodiana; assembly: GCA_036321105.1. Taxonomy (NCBI): domain Eukaryota; kingdom Viridiplantae; phylum Streptophyta; class Magnoliopsida; order Asparagales; family Asparagaceae; genus Dracaena; species Dracaena cambodiana. Next base: position 21,077,720 of record JAYEPQ010000020.1, on the reverse strand, counting down.
GAGAGGGGCTGACCACCTGCATTTCAAGGAGCAAATAAATGGCGTTACGTATAATGATAAAGTAAGATAATGGACAAAATATAGAATACGAAAAGCCATACCAGGAGATACAAGTCCAGTCATCGGACTTGAAGGGGGAGCCGCTGTTGTTTCCAAGAGCGTACCCGTCTCACTACCCAGTGATTGAGCCGCAGAGTGTTCGACAGGTTCTATGGCCGGGGGAGTCAGGACCTCAAGAGCACTTGGAGCTCCAGCTGGTCCACTCGCCTCTGCCGGCGCTGGAGGCAGAGTTGAAGCTAGCAAATCTGAAGCGAACTTGATAACCGCTTCCTGGGGGGCTACTAAAGTTCCCGGAGCCAACTTTTTCTTCTTTTTGGTAGGCCCTTTCATTGGGGTATCGCGGCGTTTGATAGTTGGACTCCGGGGACGAGTGGCAATAGGTGGGGGAGCTCCTCCGACATCAGTGTTGTCATCGTCATAATTATTATCATAATCATCGTCAGACTCGCTGACGTCTGATGGTTCGGCCACTGCGCCAAGGAATTCATCCATTCCTTTTATTCTCACTCTTGTAGCACCTTGGCGGCTAGTATAGAAAGCCTCAATCTCCTTACAACAGCTTCGGTTGATGGAGCTGTAACGCCCCACTTCCAGTAGTGTGGAAAGCTGGAACGTTCGGCGTCGAATGATAACTCGACGAGTCTCAAACAAAATATTACGGTCACCAATTGCAATTTAATATGAATAACATGCAGAAACTAAATGAAATTTTTCTTTATCAAAACAAAGCAATAATAAATTCCCTCAAAATAAAATTAACAAATGTCACCACAGATAAATTCTTTCTGAAAAGAAAAGGACTGTCTCATATGAAACTAATTATAGCGCCATGTGCACTTATTACATTTCTCTAAAAAGAAAGCGGCTAACAAAATGAAGTAATCACTCCTGCAGATCTGCTTGTTCCTGGAAGTACAACATATGCTGTTCTGCCACTGGTGGATCTACCTCTTGATAGAGGTCTGCATCTGGTCATGCATAACCAGGATCGTCAGCAAAGCGATCCAATATTAAATAATAAAGAACAACAAAAAAATAATGAATAATAATATCTCAATGTCAGAAACAATCATGCAAATGAAGGACAGAAGGTTTTACGTATTTATGCTTATCATTACTATTATTTTAATCGATATCTTTTAAATTTTTACAGTTAATGTCTTTTAGTTATGGTATTTGAAAATTCAGGAAATATGAATATAGCTGGTCTGAACGCATCCCCGTCTACCCCCGGGAAAACGGAACAGTAAGTTGATCGGAGCCTATCCCGATCCTCCCAAAAATGGGAAACAGTGGCGCAGTAAGTTGATCGGAGCCTATCCCGATCCTCCCAACAATGGGAAACAGTGGCACAGTACAATTACGTTCAGCCATCTAATTTATACAAACCTAAATTTTCCCCCAAGTCCCCAGTGTATATCAAGTTCGGTGTTAATTATCAATTTCAATATAATTTATGATTTCAGTAAATTTCAGTTCAGTATGTAGATCGGTGATAATAATTAGAGTTCAGTGAATAGTAACAATATCAGTAACAATATAACTTTGCGGTAATTTAATTATCTATCACCAATCTTATACAATAACAATTTGCATTTATACGGTGTCTTTTCGGGCTTTATTTCCAATATGATGTATAACAAAGTGATTTACAATATAGGAAAAATGGGGCTCACTACTAAATATGTGTACATTTAGAATTTCCTAAAGTTGACTTATCATTGCAAGGAGAAAGAGAAGCAGCAGTAGCCGAAACAGGCAAAAAAAAAAGAAGAAAAAGTAGAATTACTAAATGCGCACCCCATTCTATATAGTAGAGTAAATTACAGTATAGAGAAAGTAGTGTTCACTAGTAAAATATGTGTGCATTTAGAATTCCCTAAAGTTTTTCTGCAATATTGAGGTAGTTCTAGATGCGCACCCAATACTATATAATTAAGGGGAATTACAACATAGGGAAATGATGCTCACTAGCAGAGATGTGCGCGTTTAGAACTCCCAAGAGTTTCCTGCACTACAACCAGGTAGTTCTACCTGCACACCACAACCCATTTAGTAAAGTAATTTACTACATAGGGGAAATGGTGCTCACTAGTGAAATGGGTGCTCACTTAGAATTTCCTAAAAGTTGTTGCAGGTAGTCTAAATGCGCACCACATACTAAATAATAAAGTGGTTTACAACATAGGGGAAATAGTGCTCACTAGTGAAATAGGTGCTCACTTAGAATTTCCTAAAAGTTTCATTGAAATTGCAACCAAACAGGGAAGGAAGGAGAGATGCAGCAGCAGACGCAGAAGCAGAAGCAAAAAGGAGAAGGAAAAGAAGTAAGGAAAAGAAGAAAAATTCAATAAAAAAAGAAAAAGAGAAGTCTTCAATCCAACAAGGCGGTGGCAGAGATTGATAAAGCCGAGATCGTCGACGGTCACCTGCGCTCGTCTCGGCCGAATCGCCTCGTCGACTCTAACCCAAAGCTTCAACCGACGAGGGCAGCAGCAGAGATCGATGGAGTCGAGATCGTCAGCGGCCACTGGCGTTGGGTTCGACCGGATCATCTCGCCGACCCTACCCCGAGACTTTCCCAAGTTAGGGTTGCGGGTGATTCGGGTTAGGTACCATACCTGGTCCCTTTTGCTGGCATATTTTGGCTGCATAGTTCATGTTTGTTTAACAAGAAATTTTGAGATTTTATTCTTTTGGAAATTTTGAGGTTCTATTTGCTGGCATAGTTGGGTTGCTTACAATTCTATTATCTTCAATTGCATGGGTTGTACAATTACATGAATTTTCGATTGCGCATTTAAAATTTCTCCGAAGTCGAAATATCAGTGCAACTAATTAAAGAAGAAGGGCAGCAGCAGCCGACGCAAAAGCAGAAAAAAATAATAAATAAAGGAGAAGAAGGAGAAGAAGAAGCAGTAGCAGAGGCAGGAAAGGAAGAAGAGGAAGAAACTCAAGCAGGTGTGGAAATGGAAGCAGAAGAAGCACAGGAAAATGTGAAAGTGGAGCCGAAGAAGGAGCACAAGGTGATGCAGGGGTGGAAAAGAAAAAGGTGAAGAAGAAGCCAATAAATTGATCATGATTTATGAATTATTAATCAAATTATAATTTGATTAAACAGCTAACTAAGTAATTAAGTCAACATAGCAGCATAGTAAATATTAGAGGACTAGTAAACATTAGTTTACAGCATAGTAAACATAGCAGCATAGTAAATAGTAAACATAGCAGCAAGGTAATTATAACTTCTTCCTTATTTTTTTTTTCACAAAATTCATAAACAATTTTTTAACAAATATTAGAGGACTATTTTCGATTTAATATTTATGCATCTAAATAAAAAATAGGAAGCATAGCATGTTAAGTGAGTTTAAAAACTCACTTTTAATTGAGTCGCCTCCCCCTTTCCTTTTCTTTTCTGACCTGCGTTCCTTTTCTTCTTCCCGTACGTCCTGAGATTTCCAGCATTCCAGAAGAGAAGAGAGGTGAGAATAGATTTTTAGATCCTTATTTATCTTTAGGTTAGGATATAACCTATTTGGTTGAGATCCAACAAACGAATCTTTTTCGGATGAGATTGATATCCCTCCGACTGTTTAGATTTCCCTCCAACAACCCCATTATTTATATTTTATATTTAAATTATTATTTATTTATTTATTTATTTATTTTCCAGATTTTTAAATTTTTAATTTAGTTTATTTATTTTTTATTTTTTTTTTTTGAAGTGAAATGAACACAATGAAAAGTGGCCGTTACATTCTACCCCCCTTAAGAAAAATTTCGTCCTCGAAATTTCTTTAAATTTAAATGATGTAGAGAGGTTATACCTTTATTCAAATAGGTGTGAAAAACGCTTCCGAATGTCTTCCTCTCGCTCCCATGTCGCCTCCCGATTAGAATGTCGATTCCAAGAAATCAATACCAGTGGAATTACTTTATTCTTCAAAGTCTTCTCCATTCGATCAAGTATGGAGACTGGTTTCTCTGGATAGGAGAGGTCTGGTCCAATCTCCAATTCTGAATAGTCCACGATATGCTTTTCATCATGAACATATCGTTTTAATTGCGAGACGTGGAAAACGTTATGTACATTCTCCAGTGTAGATGGTAGTGCCAGACGATAGGAGACTTTGCCTATCCGTTCCAAGATTTGGAAGGATCCGATAAACCTTGGGCTTAACTTTCCACGATTGCCAAAGCGAATGACTCCACGCGTGGGCGACACCTTCAAGAAGACTGAGTCCCCAACTTGAAATTCCAGAAACCGCCGTCGTTGGTCTGCCCAGTTCTTTTGTCGATCTTGGGCTGCTCTCAGGTGTTGCCGTATTAAGTTAATTTTATCTACTGCCTGGGTAATTATCTCTGGTCCAAGCAATTTTCTTTCTCCAATATCATCCCAATATAACGGAGATCTGCATTTCCTTCCATACAGAGCCTCGAAAGGTGCCATCTTGATACTTGCTTGGTAGCTATTATTGTAGGCGAATTCCACTAGATGCAGGTAATCCTCCCATGAGCCCCCGAAGTCAAGCATACAGGCTCTCAACATATCCTCCAATGTCTGGATAGTCCTTTCTGATTGGCCATCTGTTTCTGGATGATATGCTGTGCTGAACTCTAATTTTGACCCCAGACTATCTTGCAATTTCTTCCAAAACTGAGAAGTGAACCGAGCATCTCGATCCGATACAATACTGACTGGCACACCATGTAATTTTACCACTTCACGCATATATTTCTCTGCCAATATTTCGGTAGACTGTCCTACACGAAATGGTATGAAATGCGCTACTTTGGTAAGGTGGTCCACAATCACCCAGATTGCATTATTACCCTTGGGACTACGTGGCAATGCGGTAACAAAATCCATAGTAACTCTTTCCCATTTCCATTCAGGTATGGGTAGAGGTTGAAGGAGTCCCGGCATTCTTTGATGCTCTGCTTTAACTTGTTGACAAGTCAAGCATTTGGATACAAACTTGGCGATTTCACGCTTCATTCCATGCCACCAAAAATATTGCTTCATATCTTGATACATCTTTGTTCCTCCGGGATGGATTGAATAGACTGAACTATGAGCCTCTGATAATACTTCCTGCCGAATTTCTCCTTTGGGCACACACAACCTGTTGCCAAATCGAAGAGACCCATCTGCGTGAATACATAAATCTGTTCTCCGTCCTTCTTCTACTTGTCTTCGAAATCTTTGCAACTTAGAATCATCTTTCTGAGCTTCTTTAATTTTCTCTACCAATGAAGGTTGAAGTTGCAAAGCCAGCATTTGAGCCTTAGCACCGGGTAAGAAAATTTCTAATTCTAACTTTATAATCTCTTCAAATAGCTCTTTTTGCTGAGTTAGAACCATTGCCATTGGCTTTCTGCTTAAAGCATCTGGTACCACATTGATCTTACCCGGATGGTACTGCAAGTTGATGTCATAATCTGCCATCAATTCAAGCCACCTTCTCTGTCTCATATTAAGTTCTTTCTGTGTGAAGATATACTTAAGGCTCTTATGGTCTGTATAAATCTCTACTCTACTACCCAACAAGTAGTGTCTCCAAATCTTCAATGCAAAAATCACAGCTGCAAGCTCTAAATCATGTGTGGGATAGTTTTTTTCATGTGGCCTCAATTGTCTAGAAGCATAAGCTATGACCCGGCCCCGTTGCATCAACACACAACCTAGCCCTTTGCCGGACGCATCACTGTACACAACCATTCCTTCGGTCCCTTCCGGAACGGCTAATACTGGTGTTGTTGTGAGCCTCCTTTTCAACTCATTGAAAGCTGCATCACATTCAACTGTCCAATCGTACTTCTCTCCTTTCCTCAGGAGTTTGGTCAGAGGCCCTGCAATCTTAGAAAAGTCCTGAACGAACTTTCGATAATAACCTGCCAATCCCAGAAAGCTCCTCACTTCTGAAATATTTTTCGGAATCAGCCAATCCTTCACTGCTGAAACCTTGCCAGGATCAACAGAGATTCCTTCTTGAGAAATAATGTGTCCCAAAAATGAAACACTCTTCAGCCAAAATTCACATTTGCTGAGCTTCCCATACAATTTCTCTTTCCTTAGCGTCTCCAAGACTATCCTTAAATGCTTAGTGTGATCATCTTGGGTCTTAGAATACACCAATATGTCATCTATGAACACCACAACGAATTTATCCAAATATGGGAGAAAAATTCGATTCATTAAGTTCATAAAAATTGCAGGTGCATTTGTTACTCCGAATGGCATCACTAAGAATTCAAAATGCCCATATCGAGTTCGGAATGCTGTTTTTGGAATGTCTGACTCCTTCACTTTTACTTGGTGATATCCAGACTTAAGGTCCAACTTGGAAAATACCTTAGCACCGCCGAGTTGATCAAACAAATCATCAATTCTCGGTAGTGGATACCGATTCTTGATAGTGACCCTATTCAATCCTCTATAATCAATGCATAATCTTTTGCCTCCATCTTTCTTCCCAGTCAAAAGTACTGGTGCACCCCAAGGGGAAGTACTTGGTCTGATAAAACCTTTAGCTTCCAACTCGTCTAATTGTACCTTAACTTCCTTTAGCTCTGCTGGACCCATTCGATATGGTGCTTGAGAGATTGGTGTGGTGCCAGGAAGAAGCTCGATGGCGAACTCCACTGTCCTGTCTGGTGGTAGTCCTGAGAAATCCTCGAAGATATCTAAGAACTCCGACACCACTGGGATGTCCGCCGGTATGGCATCCATTTGGATTATTACTCCCTCCCTAGGTTGAGCTCTGAATTCTGCTGACTCCTTGGTACTGCTGCCCCCTATGAATTCGAACTCCAGGTGATTCGGTATCTTGAAGACCACGCTCCTCCTCCGACAATCAATAATTGCATGGAAGGTACTTAACCAATCCATTCCCAGTATCACATCAAATCCGTGAGTATCAATAACCAGGAAATTAGCATAAAATTCCCTTTTACAAATCACTACATGACACATTCTACACATTTGGGTAGAATCAATACTCCCATTACCCGTACTTATTCTCCATCTAATGTTCAGGTTTTCACAAGGTATGGCATGTCGTGTCACAAATGTAGAAGAAATAAAGCAATGTGATGCTCCTGAGTCAAATAAAACGGATGCAGGTACATGATATACTAGAATCATACCTGTCACCACATCATATGACCTCTCCACTTGCTCTGCAATTAGATTATATGCTTGCCCACGTCCTTTATCCACTGTCATATTCTTCTTGGCCTGCTCGTAAACTTTATTTTGAGGTGGAAGTGGTCGTGTATTCTGACTGCTGATTTGATCCTTGGGTGGTCGTTGTTGTTGGGATGCTGGAAGACGAGGCATTGGCCCCCTGTTGCTCCTTCGTGGGCAATCTCCGATCCTGTGTTCACTTGATCCACATGCTAGACATAAGTTGTTGGCATACCGACACTCCTTGATAGTGTGTCCTGGCTTCTGGCAATGTGTGCAAGTGACCTTCTGTTGCGAAGACGTAACCAGCCGTTTCTCCGCATTCCTAGCTGAAGTTCCACCCAACATTTGACTGGCCGACCTCTTGGGCGCAGAAGATTGAATCCTCCTCTCCTTATTTATTACTTGCTCTACATCCTGAGCTGCATCAATAACCTCCGCATAGGTCTCTATTCTGGAGGTTACTAAATATTTCTGGATATCTATCCTCAATCCCTGTTGGAAGCGATGAGCACGATCTGCCTCATTTGATACCATGTACGGCGCAAATCGACTCAGACGGACAAACTCTGATGCATATTCCTCTACCGTCATCCCGGCCTGCCTCAAGTTGATGAATTGGTGCTCCATTTCCCTCCTGGCTGTTCTCGGAAAGAACCTCGCAAGGAAGCTTGTTGTGAAAGTTTCCCACGAGATCGGTTGGGATAGCCTGCTCTCCTCTGTTTGCCACCAAGCCCTTGCAATATTCGTTAATTGGATTTTGACGACATTCACTTTGTCGGCTTCAGGAATCCGAGCGGCCCTTAATAAGTCTTCCATCTGCATGAGCCACTGTTCAGCCTCCAAGGCTCCTACTGTTCCTGAGAAAGTAGCTGGATGAAGACGTCTGAAATCCGATATCCCTCCTGGACGCTGGTCCCTCGGTTCCGCCACACGATCTAGGGTTGCCATCACTCCCGCTCGAAAGGCTTCGGCCTGCTGTTGTTGCGCGTCGACCATCTTGCTAAGCAGTCCCAACATTTCATTAGCATCAACGGAGTTTGAGGTCGAATCGGAATTTCCCCCATTCCTATTAGTCTGACGGGCCATCCCTCTGAGGAACAATATAACGTAAGTATCACTTAAATAAACATAATAAAAGTAAATAGATATACGTAGAAAATCATATTTATGCATATATGTGTATAGTCGTATCAAACCTTAAATAGTTTAGTAAATTTAAACTATTATACTTATTTATTTATTTGCCGACTGTAATGATATTCAAGTTTGTTCAAATCACTTGAACAGACTTAAAGAAGCCTGGGCTCTGATACCACCGGTAACGCCCCACTTCCAGTAGTGTGGAAAGCTGGAACGTTCGGCGTCGAATGATAACTCGACGAGCCTCAAACAAAATATTACGGTCACCAATTGCAATTTAATATGAATAACATGCAGAAACTAAATGAAATTTTTCTTTATCAAAACAAATCAATAATAAATTCCCTCAAAATAAAATTAACAAATGTCACCACAGATAAATTCTTTCTGAAAAGAAAAGGACTGTCTCATATAAAACTAATTATAGCGCCATGTGCACTTATTACATTTCTCTAAAAAGAAAGCGGCTAACAAAAGGAAGTAATCACTCCTGCAGATCTGCTTGTTCCTGGAAGTACAACATATGCTGTTCTGCCACTGGTGGATCTACCTCTTGATAGAGGTCTGCATCTGGTCATGCATAACCAGGATCGTCAGCAAAGCGATCCAATATTAAATAATAAAGAACAACAAAAAAATAATGAATAATAATATCTCAATGTCAGGAACAATCATGCAAACGAAGGACAGAAGGTTTTACGTATTTATGCTTATCATTACTATTATTTTAATCGATATCTTTTAAATTTTTACAGTTAATGTCTTTTAGTTATGGTATTTGAAAATTCAGGAAATATGAATATAGCTGGTCTGAACGCATCCCCGTCTACCCCCGGGAAAACGGAACAGTAAGTTGATCGGAGCCTATCTCGATCCTCCCAAAAATGGGAAACAGTGGCGCAGTAAGTTGATCGGAGCCTATCCCGATCCTCCCAACAATGGGAAACAGTGGCACAGTACAATTACGTTCAGCCATCTAATTCATACAAACCTAAATTTTCCCCCAAGTCCCCAGTGTATATCAAGTTCGGTGTTAATTATCAATTTCAATATAATTTATGATTTTAGTAAATTTCAGTTCAGTATGTAGATCGGTGATAATAATTAGAGTTCAGTGAACAGTAACAATATCAGTGACAATATAACGTTGCGGTAATTTAATTATCTATCACCAATCTTATACAATAACAATTTGCATTTATACGGTGTCTTTTCGGGCTTTATTTCCAATATGATGTATAACAAAGTGATTTACAATATAGGAAAAATGGGGCTCACTACTAAATATGTGTGCATTTAGAATTTCCTAAAGTTGACTTATCATTGCAAGGAGAAAGAGAAGCAGCAGTAGCCGAAACAGGCAAAAAAAAAGAAGAAAAAGTAGAATTACTAAATGCGCACCCCATTCTATATAGTAGAGTAAATTACAGTATAGAGAAAGTAGTGTTCACTTGTAAAATATGTGTGCATTTAGAATTCCCTAAAGTTTTCCTACAATATTGAGGTAGTTCTAGATGCGCACCCAATACTATATAATTAAGGGGAATTACAACATAGGGAAATGATGCTCACTAGCAGAGATGTGTGCATTTAGAACTCCCAAGAGTTTCCTGCACTACAACCAGGTAGTTCTACCTGCACACCACAACCCATTTAGTAAAGTAATATACAACATAGGGGAAATGGTGCTCACTAGTGAAATGGGTGCTCACTTAGAATTTCCTAAAAGTTGTTGCAGGTAGTCTAAATGCGCACCACATACTAAATAATAAAGTGGTTTACAACATAGGGGAAATAGTGCTCACTAGTGAAATAGGTGCTCACTTAGAATTTCCTAAAAGTTTCATTGAAATTGCAACCAAACAGGGAAGGAAGGAGAGATGCAGCAGCAGACGCAGAAGCAGAAGCAAAAAGGAGAAGGAAAAGAAGTAAGGAAAAGAAGAAAAATTCAATAAAAAAAGAAAAAGAGAAGTCATCAATCCAACAAGGCGGTGGCAGAGATTGATAAAGCCGAGATCGTCGACGGTCACCTGCGCTCGTCTCGGCCGAATCGCCTCGTCGACTCTAACCCAAAGCTTCAACCGACGAGGGCAGCAGCAGAGATCGATGGAGTCGAGATCGTCAGCGGCCACCGGCGTTGGGTTCGACCGGATCATCTCGCCGACCCTACCCCGAGACTTTCCCAAGTTAGGGTTGCGGGTGATTCGGGTTAGGTACCATACCTGGTCCCTTTTGCTGGCATATTTTGGCTGCATAGTTCATGTTCGTTTAACAAGAAATTTTGAGATTTTATTCTTTTGGAAATTTTGAGGTTCTATTTGCTGGCATAGTTGGGTTGCTTACAATTCTATTATCTTCAATTGCATGGGTTGTACAATCACATGAATTTTCGATTGCGCATTTAAAATTTCTCCGAAGTCGAAATATCAGTGCAACTAATTAAAGAAGAAGGGCAGCAGCAGCCGACGCAAAAGCAGAAAAAAATAATAAATAAAGGAGAAGAAGGAGAAGAAGAAGCAGTAGCAGAGGCAGGAAAGGAAGAAGAGGAAGAAACTCAAGCAGGTGTGGAAATGGAAGCAGAAGAAGCACAGGAAAATGTGAAAGTGGAGCCGAAGAAGGAGCACAAGGAGATGCGGGGGTGGAAAAGAAAAAGGTGAAGAAGAAGCCAATAAATTGATCATGATTTATGAATTATTAATCAAATTATAATTTGATTAAACAGCTAACTAAGTAATTAAGTCAACATAGCAGCATAGTAAATATTAGAGGACTAGTAAACATTAGTTTACAGCATAGTAAACATAGCAGCATAGTAAATAGTAAACATAGCAACAAGGTAATTATAACTTCTTCCTTCTTCTTTTTTTCACAAAATTCATAAACAATTTTTTAACAAATATTAGAGGACTATTTTCGATTTAATATTTATGCATCTAAATAAAAATAGGAAGCATAGCATGTTAAGTGAGTTTAAAAACTCACTTTTAATTGAGTCGCCTCCCCCTTTCCTTTTCTTTTCTGACCTGCGTTCCTCTTCTTCTTCCCGTACGTCCTGAGATTTCCAGCATTCCAGAAGAGAAGAGAGGTGAGAACAGATTTTTAGATCCTTATTTATCTTTAGGTTAGGATATAACCTATTTGGTTGAGATCCAACAAACGAATCTTTTTCGGATGAGATTGATATCCCTCCGACTGTTTAGATTTCCCTCCAACAACCCCATTATTTATATTTTATATTTAAATTATTATTTATTTATTTATTTATTTATTTATTTATTTTCCAGATTTTAAAATTTTTAATTTAGTTTATTTTTTTTTTATTTTTTTTTTTTGAAGTGAAATGAACACAATGAAAAGTGGCCGTTACAGAATGCAGGCACATCAGCATTTGCAACGTTGTACCAGGTGCAAAAGCTAAGAGTCATGGCCAGTTCTGGAGACTTCTGCGGCAGAATGAACTCAGCTCCGGTTCCACCAGCTGCAAAATGGAACCAGCCACGAGCACCCTCGTATAGATTCCCCTCGTAGGCAAAATTCTTATTCGGATTACCCACATAAAGTTGAGAATATCCGAACTGGCGGGCGCAGCGGCTCGGAATGTACGGTTCAATAAGACACTTGCCATCTTGGCGATACACCAAGTGTCCAGGTCGGATGTTAAGGAGCCACGAGAACGCTCCCGAGGATAAAGCGGTGAAATTATCTGCTCCCGCAATATCCTTCAATTTCAAACCATATCCGCCGCCAGGAAAGTCGGGGAAGCACCTGAAGATTTCATAATTCTGGTGATTCCGGAGGGTCTTCCGGATTTGGGACATGTAGTGGTGCTTCCGTGAAGAGTGCTCGTACAACTCCACGAAGTAGCACTTGTCACCAGAACGGTGTTCAACTGCACTCATCAGAGAGGGGCAGTGTATAATAAGCCACGCCATCAGATAAGTGTAGGGCATCTCCACCCTAGGGTTCGGAGTCTTCACCTGGGCAGTCTCTTTTGACTTGCTTTTTCCTTTCCCCTTGCCCTTGTCAGCAGGGATGAAGTCATTACAAAGTGTTCGCAATCCATGCTGTAGATTGCACGCCATGGCGGGAAGGAGTCCAAGGGGTCGGCCGTATGCAAAAAGAACTGCTGGATATACCACAGTCATTGCAATTGCCTCTTTTGGCAAAGACGGCACGACACACCTCTTTAATCACAGCATTAAAAACCCAGCAATGAGACCTCTATTGGATACTGGGGACTGGGCTTGATAGTGGTAGCTCTTGAACGAAGTGCCAGGACTGTATCCATTTTCGTTGGATTCGGTGGTGTAATACATTAGCCGGCCCTTGGCGATACGGCGATCGATCTCCGTGACGTAGACAGGAGCATGGCCATGGATAGTTGTTGAACTATCCTTAGAGTTCAAATTAGCAAAAAGGTAATCGGCCCATTTCTTGTGGCCGATACCCTGATTACGCACACCTGCCAGATCGGCACAAATGCGGTAATGGCACATCATCTCCCAGTAGGTAGCATAGATGCGCTCGTCCTTTGCCATCAGCATGTTCAACTCTTCGATAGTGGGGACATACTCTTCATACGGGACTTCGCCCATTGAAAGCCCAGATACCTCGAACATCTCGTGGAGAGCGAACCCTAGCTCACCCACTGGTGTAAAAAGAGTGCAGGTCTCAGGATTGTACATCTCCAAGAAGTAGAAGAAATGATAAGCACTATGAGGGAACCCGAATTGAACATTCCTGATGGCCTTGTATAAGTCAATCTCCTTCAGGATAGGTTCATGGGAATCCAACATGTATTGAACAAGGCGGGCCCACCACATGTTGCCAGATGAGTAAACCCAGCCAGGCATCCTGAAGTCGCTAGCTGGGTATTGGCCTTCTTTTGCCATGAAATCACTGAGGAAAGTTCACGCGCGAATCGGGACTTCCCCTACTGGATGCTTCTTACTAAATCTATCTGGAAGCAAACCAGTAATACATCTGGGGGGGCCATCTTGATGAGCCCCTTGTGCGTCCAATTTGTCCATTGGGATGCCATCCTTTTCTTGAGTCAAGCCCCACTTTAATTCACGGGGCATTGCCAACCTCTGAAGATAAAACAAGGGATAGCCATGCTCCATTCTGGGCAGAAACATTAAGCCTTCGCCAGAATTATAGAGCCAAACGCACTCCTCTTCCAAAAGGATCTGATCTGATTACTCCATCTGGTCCCCAAAGAGGGATGCGGGCTTCTCCATCACTTCTCTTTTCACGGTTTCAAAGGCCGCATCAGTTATAATCTCCCGTGCAGTAGTGGGATGATATTTGATCAACTTCTCCCTGCGCCCACTTGAATCTGGTTTGTATGCGGCTAGAATGGTGATGAAGCGAAATTGACCTGATGGATCAGAACCCCCAGCAATACCAAAGTAGTTCTTATGAGGAAGAGCTTCCACCGAATACCCTACTACAAAAATAGGAATCAGAGTTAGAAAAGTTTCTGTAAAACAGAAATTTTTTCTAAGTATGGAAGCGCGAAGCTAAAAATTAGACCGCGGGAAGCTAAAAACAACTCTGCGCGAAGCTAAAAATTAGAACGCGCGAAGCTAAAAGCAACTCTTTGCGAAGCTAAAAGTTAGAACGCGCGAAGTTAAAAGTAACTCCGCGCGAAGCTAAAAATTAGACCGCGCAGAAGTCAAAAAGATAGCCTCGCATATCAACGTGACTGCTAGACAAAAATAGCCTCGCGTTTCAGGGCGAATGCTACTCAACATAGCCTCGCGTTTCAGCGCGATTGCTACTCAAAATAGCCTCGCGTTTCAGCGCGACTGCTACTCAAAATAGCCTCGCGTTTCAGCGCGACTGCTGCTCAAAATAGCCTCGCGTTTCAGCACAACTGCTACTCAAAATAGCCTCGCGTTTCAGCACAACTGCTGCTCAAAATAGCCTCGCGTTTCAGCGCGACTGCTACTCAAAATAGCCCGCGCTTCAAAGCGTGAGGATGACGCGATAGCTTCGCGTAAGAAGAAAACCAGAGGTTTTTCTTCTTCTCCAAGCCATACGGCCGGAGTACGGCGATCTCGCCGATGAAAGAGGTGATTGACCGGTTAGAATTGAACCAAATCACTCTAAAAATCTTCTAAAAAGTCTCGATAGAGAGATCCTTACCCCCAATAGGCGAAACGTGGGCTGGCCCGCCGCTTCCACGGCCATTGCCGCCACTGCTTGCGCCAGTCGCCGACGATGGAGCTGCACGAGAAGTAGCACGAGTCTTGGGCACCATTGCTTACTAAAACTTGAGAAAAATTGACGGGAAATCGAGGGGAACTCGGTCGGAAAACACTCGGGTCACCTAAACTCTGATCGCCTGAATCTCTAAAGTCTCTAGAAAATTCTCAAATGAAGTGAGAAAGAGGAAGAATAGAGACTCTATTTGAATCAGAGAAACCGCCCCTTGGAATTTGGCACGAGAATCGGGGCAACTCCTGATCAGTTACTCTCCAAAATGCGAAGCTATTAGCTTTGCGTAATAATGAAAAACGCGAAGTTATTGACTCCGCGCAGTTATGAGAAATGCGAGGCTAACTTGGTATTTTAGCTACGCGTTTTCTATGAAAATTTGGATTTGGGCAAGTGCAATTAGACACTTCCATCTAAATGATCCTTACCCGATCATCCTGGTATCAATAATCTAAGTTACGCAAATGAGCCTTAGATTATTTTACCAAAATTATAAGCCATCTATTTGTTGTGCAAGCAAAATTCTTGAAGCCAAAAGATAGAGAGGAAAATATTTGCTTTTATTCATGAAATAAAATGATTACAAAAGAAGAGGGAGTTATAGCTCTCTCAAAAGCTTCTACATGATCGACTCATCAATAACCTAACGGCGAGACTCCTCCACAGGGTGTTAAAGCTCGATTCCATGGTTCACATACAAAAGATTTCCTCTGCAAATGTCAACTATGATCTGTTTAAAGTTCTTAGTGGATTATCTGAAGATACTGCTACAAGAATCCTAATAAAGATGCGCAGGTTGAATTCAAAGTGCTGTAAGCGCTTACATGACCAACTCTGTCGCTTGGAAAAGTAACAGAGATTGTCATCTAACAAAAACGGTCCTCAGGAAAACTTAATAGGTTGACGCAGAGTTCTTGTAACTCTTTCAAAATTTTACCTTTCGGAGCCAGAGCTTGAAACCTGCAACTATATTGTAAAGCATATGCTTCTGCCTTCCTTAGAGTTACTTTTGCTGATGAAGATCGATAAACCCACATGCACTCCTCTTCAAAAAGGATCTGGCTTACTGCAAAAGGAGAATCAAGAGTTAGACAAAACTCGAAAAATCTTCTAAGTATAAAAACGCAGAGCTAAGCTAGCTCCGCGTGTAGCTGAAGAAGTAGCCTCGCGTTTCAAAATGCAGAGGATGACGCGATAACTTCGCGTAAAGGAAGAACAGAGTTTTCCTCTGTCTTTTCCTTCTTTTTTATAGCCTCGCATTTCAAGCGCAGATGATGACGCGATAACTTTGCGTAAAGAAAGACCAGAGTTCCTCTCTGTCTTCTTCTTCTCCTTTAGAGCCTTATGGCCGGAGAATGGCGATCTCGCCGGTGAAGTAAGTAATTGGCCGATTAAAGCCAAGCCACGAAATGGTTCTAAAGAGACCAAAAGTTAAGGTTTTTACCTTCAATAATCGCTGCATAGACTGGTTCGTCGCTGCATCTATTCCCACGGCCGCTGCCGACGCCGCTAACGCCGGCCACCGTGCACGAAGCCGTACTCTTCTGGAGCAACATCCTAAGTGGAGAATTGAGGGAAGATCAGTCGAAGATTGTTCGTCGACATGAGTCACTCGATCG
Organism: Dracaena cambodiana; assembly: GCA_036321105.1. Classification (NCBI taxonomy): domain Eukaryota; kingdom Viridiplantae; phylum Streptophyta; class Magnoliopsida; order Asparagales; family Asparagaceae; genus Dracaena; species Dracaena cambodiana. The sequence goes on along the minus strand of JAYEPQ010000020.1, from coordinate 21,061,484 downwards.
CCAGAGCTCTAGATTCTTCAAACTCTTCAGATGAAGAAGGAGACGAGTCAAAGCCTCTATTTAAATAGGATGATCCGCCTCTTGGTATTCGACGCGGAAATTCAGAGTAGTTAATTAAGCAATTACTCATTTCACTGAAAAAGAAGCTATTAGCACCGCGTAAGTGAGCAAAACGGGAGATAAACTTAGTATTTTAACTCCGCGTTTGAAGATCCAAAGTATTTCAAAATTTGCTAAATACTAAGCCATTTTGAAAACTTTAGAGGGGGTTCTGTTGGCAGTGAAAATTTCTAAGTAAAAAGGACTTTCCACAACAGAACGCGGAGCAAACTCAGTAGCTCCGCGTCTTGCTAATTTTAGCCCCACGTTGGAATGAAATGCGAAGCTATCGATAGCTCCGCATTAACTCCGCATTCCGGTTATTTAGCGCCGCGTTTTGATGCGATTAAAGCTCCGCGTGAGCAGATAACAGAATCTCAAATTGATTGAGATTATGATTTGGGTTTATCCAAATACCCAAATCAAGTCCGATCAGAACTCTAAATCAAGAGATTTAAATCAAAACTAAGATATTTGATTAGAATCCTTGATGAGTAAGAGTTCTATTTAGATAGAAACTCTTGCATTAACCTGGGGCTATAAATACCTTCTTGGTGAAACCCTAGAGGTCTTCTTTTCGGCAATTGAAGTCTGTTTCTGAAATCTTGGAGAATTTGAGTTACGCACAGAGCCTTGAATTCGTGAAGATCAGAAGAGATCATCTATAGTCGGCCGCCATCTTCGAAGGAGAAGAGTTCGATGTCTGATCGTCCAAAGGAACTACTATAGATCCCATCGCCACACAAATCCCACATACATTGTAAAAGAGAGCGATTGAGATATAAAATCCTCTCGTTTGTTCTTTTCTTATTCTCTTTCATTGTAATTCAAGTTTATTCAATGGAAAGAAAGGCGAATAATCCAAATTCAGCCGCAAACAGGGCAGTCCCTGCCATGCCTTCCGCTCCGAACGGGACCGTCTGTCTGCTTGAACCCACATGGTACGATGCATGGGCACTCCCGTCCATGCCATCCACCCCGAACCGGACCCTCCGTCTGCCCGAACTCGCACGGCCTGGTGCATGAGGAGTCCTGTTCGTGCCATCCAACCCGAACCAGACCTTCCATTCGCCCAAACCCTGCACGGCCCGATGCACGGGGAGTCCTGGCCATGCCATCTACCCTTAAACCGGACCGTTCATCGGTTCGAACCCGCACAGTAGGGTGCACGTGCAGCCCCAGCCATACCCTTTACCTCGAATGGGGTCGTCCGTCTGCCAGAACCCCCATGCACGGAGCGCGGGCAGTTCCAGTCGTGCCAGCCACCTCAAACTTGCTAGTCGGTCCCCCCGAACCCACATGGCATGGTGCGTGGGCAATTCTGACCGTGCCAGCCACCCTGAACCGGCCACTCGATCGGCCTGAACCAGCACGACACGGTATGCGGGAAATTCCTGCCATGCCAATCGCCCCTAACTGGCCCGTCCGTCCGCTCGATCCCGGCAGTCCTGGTCGTGCTCGACCCCTCGAACCGGCCCGTCTGTCAGCCCAAACCCACACGGCATGGTGCGTGGGCTATTCAGTATGCCACGAACAGAACTGTCTGTTCGCTCAAACCCACATGGCATAGTGCGTGAGCCGTTCTGGAAATGCCATTCACCACGAATCGGACCATTCGTCTGCCCGAACCCGCTCGCCACTATGTGCAGGCAGTCTCGTCTGTGCCATCCACCGCGAACCAGACCGTCCATCCACCCGAACCAACACGGCACTATGCGCGACAAATCCGCATGAACCAGGACTGTCTATCCCGCCATGCCATCCACCCTGAACCAGACTGTCCGTCCACACGAACCCGCATGGCATGGTGTGTGAGCTGTCCCCGCCGCTGCGAACCAGACGTTCGTTCGTCGAAACCCGAATGGCACGGTGCACGGGCAGCCCTGGCTGTGCCCGCTGCCACGAATGGGGCCTTCTATTTGGCCGAACATGCACGGCATGGAGCATGGGCAGTTTCGGCTATGCCAGCCACCCTGAACCGGCAAGTCGGTCCCCTCAAACCTGCACGACACGGTGCACGGGCAATTACGGCTGTGCTAGTTGCCCCCAACCGGCCACTTGGTCATCCCAAACCGGATTGTCACGGTGCGCGAGCAGTTCCCACCGTGCTCGCCACCCCTAACTGGCCCGTCTGTTTGCTCGAACCCGGTGACATTGTGCGCCAGCAGTCTCGGCCATGGCCTCCCCCCGAACTGGTCGGATAGTCTCCTCGAACCTGCATGGTACGGTGTGCATGCCGTCCTGTCTGCCACGAACCAGACTGTCCAACCACCCGAACCCGCACGGCAAGTTGGGCAGGCCGTCCCAGTAATGCCATCCATCCAGAATTGGACCGTCCATATGCCCGGACCCGCACAACACTATGCGCGAGGAGTCCCGTCCATGCCATTCGCCCTGAACTGGACCGTTCGTCCCCCCGAAACCACATGGAACTCTGCGCGGGCAGTCCCGTCCACGCCATCCACCCTGAACTGGATCGTCGGTCAACCTGAACCCGCACGACACTATGCACGGGCAGTTCCGTCCATCCCAAACCGGACTATCCGTCTGCCGGAACCCATAAGGCACAGTGCGCGGGCAGTACCGGCCATGCCATATGCCCCGAACCGGACTGTCCGTCTGCCCGAACCCGCACAGCATGTTGCGTGGGCAGTCCCTGCTATGACATTTGCCCGAAATTGAAATATCTGTCAACCCGAACCCGCATGGCACGGTATGCAGGCAATCCTCGCCGTGCCATCCGCACTAAAATGGACCGTCCACCAGCTCGAACCCGCACGGCATGGTGCGCGGGCAGTCCTCACCGCTCCAAACCAGGCCGTCCGTCCGCTGGAACCCACACGATATGGTGTGCGGGCAGTACCCATAGTGCCATCTGCCCCGAACCAGACCGTCCATTCGTACTAACCCGTGCGGCATGGTGTGCAGGCTGTCCCTGCTGTCCATAATCAGACCGTTCATCCTTTGGAGCCTTCATGGCACAGTGCACGGATAGTCTGCCCGAACCTGCACAGCACGATACACAGGCAGTCCCGGTAGTTCCATCCGCCCCGAACTGGACTTTCGATCGGCCTGAACCCACATGACATGGTGCACGGGCAATCCCATCTGCGCTATCCGCCAGAACCCGACCGGCGGTCATCCAGAATCGGCACGGCACGGTGCATGGGCAGCCCTAGCCATGCTATCCACCCTGAATTGGCCATGCCATCCAACCAAACTGGACTATCGGTAAGATTGAACCTGCATGGCATGGTGCGCGGGCAGTCCTGGCCAAGCCATCCGTCTGAATAGGACTGTCCGCCCACCCGAACCAGCAAGGCAGGTGCGCAGCCAGTCCTGGTCGTGCCATCTGCCCTGATCTGGACCGTCCACCCTTCTGAACCTGGACAACACAGTGCGCGGGAGTCCCAACCGTGCCATCTGCCTTGAACCGGACCATCTATCCTCCTGAACAATTGTGCACGAGCAGTCTCGGCTTTGCAAACAACCCCAAACCGGACCGTCCATTCGCCCAAACATGCATGGCATGGTGCGCGAGAGTCCAAGCCATGCCATCCACCCTGAATCAGACCGACCGTCCTCCTGAGCGCGGGCAGTCCCGACCATGCCAACTGCCCTGAACTGGATGGTCTACCCGCCCGAACCCGTACGACATAGTGCGCGGGCAGTTAGGGATAGGGATGGTAATGGATGCGCTCATGAGCCAAATTTTAACCCGTTCTATATAAAATTTTGGATTATAAATGGAAATTTTCTTTTCCTAATTAAAAATTTTGTATACGAAGAGTCAAAATTTGGCCCATTGACGTATCCATTACAATCCCTAGTACCGACCGAGCCATCCACCCAGAACTAGACTGTTGATCGGCTCGAACCCGCACGACATGATGCGCGGGCAGTTCCGTTCGTGCCATCCGCCCGAACCCTGCCATTGGTTGGTTAGAATCCGCACGGCATGTTGCGCAGGCAGCCCTTGCCATGCCAACAGCCCCGAATCGGCCATGTCATTCGCCCAAACCGGATTGTATGTCTGCTGGAACCTGCACGACACGGTGCGCGGGCAGTCCCGGGCATGCCATCTGCCTGAACCAGACTGTCCTCCTACCCGAACATGAATGGCATGGTGTGCAGCCAGTCCCAGCCATGCCATCTGCCCCTATCCGGACCGTCCATTTCGTCCGAACCTGCACGTCATGGCGCACGGGAGTCCCGACCGTGCCATACGCCCCGAACTGGACCATCCGTCCTCCAAACCATGGTGCGGGGGCAGCCCCGGCCGTACCAACCACACTGAACCAGACCGTCCATCGGCCCGGACCTACACTGCACGGCGCGGTGCATGGCAGTCCCGGTCGAACCCGCAAGGCATGGTGCACAGACTTTCCTGTCCGTGCCATCTGCCTCGAATCAGACCATCCGTCCACCCAAACCTGCATGGCACGGTTTGCGGGGTCCTAGTCAAGCCATCCACCAGGAACTGGACCGTCCGTTTTCCCAAACCACGTTGCGCGGGCAGTCCTGTCCGTGCCAACCACCCTGAACCAGATGGTCCGCCTGCCCGAACTTGCACGGCATGGTTCGCATGCAGTCTGAGCGGTGCATGTGCTGCCCAAACCATGATGCATGCACTGACTAACCCCGGAGCCAAGCCAAGTTGGGTGTGGCTGCAGTTTCGTCCATGCCATGAGCCCCGAACAGGACCGATGGCTAGGTCGAAGCCGCATGGCATGGTGCAGTCCCCGTGTTGCCTTCCGCACCCAGCTGGACCGTCCATCTGCCCGAGCCCGCATGGCACGGTGCACGGGCAGTCCTCGCTGCCCAGAATCGGAACGTCTGTCCACCCGAACCCGCACGACATTGAGCACGAGCAGTCCCCTTCGTGCAATCTGCCCCGAGCCGGTCCGTCCGTCTGTACGAACCCACACGGCATGGTGTGCGGTCAGTCCTAGCCATGCTATTTGCTCCGAACTGGACCGTCCATCTGCCCGAACTCACAAAAAACTTTGCGTGGGCAGTACTGTCCGTGCCATCCGCCTCGATTCGGACAGTTTGTTAGCCCCAACTCTCACAGTACTATGCACGAGCAGTCTTGTCTGCCTTGAACTAAACTGTTCGTCTACCAGAACCCGCAAAGCACAGTGCACGAGCTGTCCTGGCTATGCCATTTGCCCCGAATCGGAACACTAGTCTGCCCGAACACTGTGCGATGGCCATCCCATCCACCCTGACTGGACTGTCCGTCAGCCAAAACCCGCACAGAATAGTGTGTGGGCAGTCTTGGCTGTGCCATTCACCTCGAACTGGACCGTCCATCCACCCGTACCCGCACGGCATTGTGTGTTGGCAGTCCCGTCCATGCCATCTACCTCGAACCGGACGTCCGTCCGCCAGAACCCTCATGGCACGGAGCATGGGCAGCCCCGTCCATATCGAACCGAACTGTCCGTTTTCCCAAACCAGCATGGCATGGTGCACGGGCAATGACGGTCAGACTACCCGAATCCACATAGCACGGCATGCGAGCAGTCCCGGTCATGCCATCTACCCCGAACCGGACCCGTCTGCCTAAACCCACACGGCAGTTCCGACTGAGCCATCCACTCCGAATGGGACCTTCTGTCCAGTAGAACCTGCACGACACAATGAGTGGGTGATGAGTGCCATAGATTGCATATTTATAGTCTTCATATTACCTATTTTTGTATATAAATAATGCTACTCGGGTATTTTTAGTGTATTTTTCAGATAATCCGATTCATATAAGGAGATGGCATGAAATCAGAGTTTTGGAGTAGGAAATCAAAGTCCGAAAAATTTCTAAAGTGGGCAAGACTACGAGACTACGATGTTGCAGAGAGTAAACGTGCAATACAGTCATATAAATAAACTCAAAAGGAGAAAATAATCAAGGGTAAAAAATATCAAAAATTAAATCATTACTTTTAGCACTAATTACCGCTAATTAGCGGCCCAAAGTGGGCTCCACAACCTGAAGTTTCTCCCATGGCTTCGTTTTAGTCTTGTAGTTTCACTATTGTATTATAATTGGGGTTGGTTTTCCGAAACCTATATATTGACCGTATCCTTGTATTCTAGAAAAAAATCCTGGAAGTTTTGTACTCATTTTTAATTTAATAAAATTAGGGTTTTACTGAAGAGCTGACAGCCACAATACCGTTCTCCATAGGTAAGCCATTGCTTTTAATTCTTTATTTATTTTTTTTAATTGCTTTCTAGTATAGATTTATTTGCTTTCTAGATTAGATTTAAGTGCTTTCTAGAATCATAAGTAGCTAATTAGTTTAGCTCTAAGATGTAGATGAAATTAGAATCCACCATGTAATTACTCTCTAGTATTTTCTTCTTAAATAAAATAATAAAGACATGATTTTTCTATAACAAGATTAAAAATACAAGAACTCGAAGATTAAGACTTTGATATGTTGTACTTGAATTAGGTTTCTTGATAGCTTATGCTTAGTTAGGTTTTGGAGTTGTTGATTTTATCTTTTTCATTGAATTATCTAAATATTTAGTTTGTCTTTATGAAAAGTAGTATCTTGGATGAGTTATACTTGCACACCACTTGATAGCTCATAATTAGGCACTTTAAATAAAGATTAAACTAAAAGATCACCTTTTTATGAAAGAAGAAAATAATAGAAGTAAATACATAGTTGAAAACTAGTGGATTCTAGATCCTAGGCTAATTAGAACAACTAAATTTCAATCTAGAATACTTTGTTAATCCGCTAGACTATAGAAATAGTAAGAATCACAAAAAAGCTTGAGATCCCTGTGGGACGACCTGTACAGCGCTACAACCGACACTGTGCGCTTGCAGTTAATTTATAACATCAAATTTTTGGCACTATTGCCGGGATCGACGGTGTTTTTCTTACTTTTTCTAAAGTTTTATGGGTTAACAGTGTGTGTTGAGTGTACAGAAAATAGAAATTACAGATATAGGAAGACAAAAAGGATCAGAAGAGTCTCTGGACTAAACAGCAGAAACTAGAGAGTCAAACTCTCTGGTTTAGCCACTATTTAGCTGCCAAAATCGCCAATTAGCAGCAAGTAAAGGTAATTCTAAATCCAAATTTCCTCCTGTTCTATGATTTAGTTCCCTGGTTCTGTAAAAAAAAATTCAGAAAAAAACAATCTTTTTTTTTCCTTTTCCATCTCTCTCCCTCTCCACCATTTTTTCAAAAAAAGTAAAAAAATATTTCAAAATCAAACTGGTTGCTATCATTGTCATATCCATACCATAGTTATTATCAGTGTCCATGGATAGGAAGTTCGCTAGGACTAGGTCATAATCAAATTCACAACACATATAATGAACCTATGAGCGCTTCTTATACACAAAATTACAGTTATGAATGGATGAATAATTCTAATTTTGTATATAATCAGGAGCCATACCAAGAGAGTTCTCCATCCGATCATTTTTTTATAGGCTATTCATCTTCATGTTCCACATTTAATCATGAACAAGATATTCAATTGAACATGTTAGATGAAAGATTAAAAAGATTAGAAGCAAACTATGCATGTCATGAGAATCTACCTTCAACCATTTAATATCTATCATCAAATATGTACACAAATCTATCATATCCACTATCAAATTTCATTCATGATCTCGAGATGCAATCATTTGAACAAAATAAGAAAAATTACAATAATGAGTTTGAGGAACGAAGACGTAGAATACAGGAAGGTATACAAGCTTTCCCACAATTATCCTCTCAAACTGCAGCTTGTATAGAAGATCTTCTCAAAGCGATTTCTCAAACTAAACTTTTTGGAGATCAACCATCTAATAGTTTGAACATATCTGACTCCAACGAGCAACCACTCCAATCATTATTTGAAGTAGATATGATTCAAAATGAATTAAATAATTTTGTGCATGATGAGTCTATAATTCAACATTGTGATCAATATATTTTAGACCATTGTGAAAATAATTATGAAGAAATTGATGATAAAGAAAAAAATTTCCATGGTGATTTGTCTCATGATGAGCTTGCTAGTGACATATTATCATTTGATTCTTTTGATGAAAATTGTGAAGAAATTTGTGAAGAAAAATTTTTATCCCTTCATAATAACTTGACTAATGATAAGTCTACTAGTATAACATTTTCTTTTGAGAATTTGATGGCAGGATTGAACAAAATTTGCATGACAAGCCTATAATAATTGAAGAATGGAAGGAATATCAAAGAGAAGTGGTCATGGTACCTAATGTTTTGGAAGGACGATCCAAAATCGAGCTCATGATTCCGCTACATCAAAGTGAGTATGTTACTTTACATGTTGATAAAACCAAAATACTTACTGCCATGAAAGATGCTCGTAGGTCGAATATGGACGGTAAAGGTATGCTTTCTAACCTCAAAACTTTACTATTGAAAAAAAGAAAGAAGGGTAGAAATAAATTAAGAAAAATAAAAAATAAGATGGAGAGATTAAATGCAAAATTAACAAAAAGGCTAAGTTCATCCATATCAAAACATAAAAAGACACACTATGAGAGTGGAAAGCGATCAAGAAGTCGTAACCGGTTTGAATTTTCTAGTAAATGTATAATATGTATATCATAGTTTTCTTATTTATTTTACCACACTTGGTTTGTGTATGAGAGCATATACGAGTTTAGGTGTGGGGGGGTGGGTTGTGATATATTTTTTTTTGTGATTTTAGTTTTTTAGAGTTTTTATTTTATTTTTAGATGATTTTTGGGTTTCTTTATTTTACACTTAGGGTAGTTTTTAGGGTAACTAACTAAAAAAAATAAAAAAATAGAAAAAAATGAAAAAAATAAATAAAACAATTTAACAATAAATTTATGTATTTTTATCAATAGATCAACCTAATTACAAATAAATGAACAAATTTAGATTTAAAATTGGATAAGAAAGTAGATTGGACGGTACACTTTGAATTTTATGAAAAAGATTAAAATCCAAAAATTAAATATCGCTAACAGTAGTTTTGAGGCAAGTATACATCTATTTTTCACTTCACAATAATTTATTAGGTTAAAGACAAAGATGATAACGATTGAGTAAGTCTTCTCTCTAAAAATAAAAAAAATGAAAAAAATGAAAAAAAAAGTGAGAATAAAATAATGGGGTGAGCTTGGTATTAAGGCAATAGCCTTGAGAGTGATAAAATAATGGGGTGCACCTGGTATTAAGGCAATAGTCTCAAGAGTGAAAAAAAAAGAGTATGATCTGAACAATCGGGTATTTTGCGCCTAAGTAAGCGTAAATATTCGCATGAAAGGTGAAATATTCTAAAAAAAAGAAAAAGAAAAGAGTATGAACCGAGTAATCGGCTATGTTGCGCCTAAGCAAGCATGAATATTCGCATGAAAGGTGAAATATTCTTAAAAAAAAGAAAAGAATAAAAAAGAAAAAAATTGTTATGAGAGAGGAGATGAATCATGAGTTAGATTTGGAGTCCAAGGCCGAAGTAGACTATCATACGTGCACGTAGATGTAAAGGAGCCAATGGATTATCTGTTGTGGGTATTGAAAGATAGGATTTAAATTCTTTATTAAAATGATAAGTGTATCTGATAGGAAGCTCGATTTGAAAATTGATAATCTAAATGCGTTCTTGAGTTTGTATATTAGTGAGGTTAATTGATGAAAATATTATAAAAAATGAGAATTTTTCTTTCTTTTGTACAAACTTTTTATTTTTCTTGATCGCTTATTCTTATTTTTCTTTTCTTTATTTCTTAATCTATTTTCTTCATGAATTTTGTGGGTATATTTACTGTAAACCCTCACGAGACACAACTCGTACACTAGGGTAACCTAGGGGTTTAAAAGCTTGTTGCACATGCTAAGTGCAATCGCGATTCCTACGAAAGTGAGTTAGGATTTTTATTTTTCTTTTTAGGTTTAGCTTTTGCTCGAGGACTAGCAAAAGATAGGTGTTGGGGTGTGATGGGTGCCATATATTGCATATTTATAGCCTTCATATTACCTATTTTTGTATATAAATAATGCTACTCGGGTATTTTTAGTGTGTTTTTCAGATAATCCGATTCATATAAGGAGATGGTATGAAATCAGAGTTGGAGTAGAAAATCAAAGTACGAAAAGTTTCTAAAGTGGACAAGACTACGAGACTACGATGCTGCAGAGAGTAAAAGTGCAATACAGTCATCGAAATAAACTCAAAAGGAGAAAATAATCGAAAGAAAAATATCAAAAATTAAGTAATTACTTTTACCACTAATTAGCGGTAATTACCGCTAATTAGCTGCCCAAAGTGGGCCCCACAACCCGTGTTTTCTCCCATGGCTTCGTTTTAGTCTTGTAGTTTCACAATTTTATTATAATTGGGTTTGGTTTTCCGAAGCCTATATATTGGCCGCATCCTTGTATTCTAGAAAACAAATCCTAGAAGTTTTGTACTCGTTTTTAATTTAATAGAATTAGAGTTTTTCTGAAGGGGTGACGGCCACAATACCGCGCTCCTGAGGTAAGCCATTGCTTTTAATTCTTTATTTGCTTTTTTTTTAATTGCTTTCTAGTAAAGATTTATTTGCTTTCTAGATTAGATTTAATTACTTTTTAGAATCATGACTAGCTAATTAGTTTAACTCTAAGATGTAGATGAAATTAGAATCCACTATGTAATTGCTCTCTAGTATTTTCTTTTTAAATAAAATAATAAAGACATGATCTTTCTATAAAAAGATTAAAATGCAAGAACTCGAAGATTAAGACTTTGATAGGTTATACTTGAATTAAGTTTCATGATAGCCTATGCTTAGTTAGGGTTTGGAGTTGTTGATTTTATCTTTTTCATTGAATTATCTAAATATTTAGTTTGTTTTTATGAAAAGTAGTATTTTTGATGAGTTATACTTACACACCACTTGATAGCTCATGCTTAGGGTACTTTAAATAAAGATTAAACTAACAGATCACCTTTTTATGAAAAAAGAAAATAATAGAAGTAAATACATGGTTGAAAACTAGTGGATTCTAGATTCTAGGCTAATTAGAATAACCAAACATCAACCTGGAATCATTTGTTAATCCGCTAGACTATAGAAATAGTAAGAATCGTAAAAACACCTGAGATCCCTGTGGGACGACCTGTACAGCACTACAACCGATACTGTGCACTTGTAGTTAATTTATCACATCAGTGGGCAACCTCCACTCCCCCAAAACCAGACCGTCTGTCTGCTCGAACCCTCATGGCATGGTGCGCGTGCCGTTTCGTCCATGCCATCTGCTCCAAACCAGACTGTCTATTTGCCTGAACCCGTGCGGCACGAAGCGCGAGAAGTCCCGTCCATGCCATCCACACCGAACTAGACTGCCTGTTTGATTGAACACGAGCAGCATGGCGTGCGTCCATTTCCAGCCGTGCCATCTGCCCTGAACCGAACCGTCCGTCTGCCCGCATGTGCACGGCATGGTGCACGGGCAGTCCCATCCATGCTATTCACCCTGAATCAAACGGTCCATCTGCCCGAACTAGCACGGCACGGCATGCAGGCAGCCTTGTACATGCCATTCGCCCTGAACTGGACCGTTAGTTAGCTCGAATCTGCACGGCACGGTGCATGGGCAGTCCCATCCATACTATTCGCCTCAAATACGATGGTTCGTCCGCCCGAACCTGCACGGCATGGCGCGCGGGCAGTCCCGTACGTGCCATCCGCTCTGAACCATACCGTCGGTCAACTCGAACATGCATGGCACGCGGGCGGCCAGTCCCGACCGTGCCATCCACCCCTAACCAAACCCGTTTGCCTGAACCAGCAGGGCACGGTGGGCGGCCTGCCCTAGCCGTGCCACCCTCCCCGAACTAGACCATTGGTCGGCCCGAACCTACATGGTATAGCAGTTGGCCAGTCTCGACCGAACCATCCACCCCTAACTGGACCTATCTGTCAGAACCAACATAGTATGGTGATGTGATAAATTACTGCAAGCGCACAGTGTCGGTGTAGTGCTGTACATGTCGTCCCACAGGGATCTAGGGTGTTTTTGCGATTCTTACTCTTTCCTTAGTCTAGCGGATTAACAAAGGATTCTAGGTTGAAGTTGGATTAATCTAAATAGCCTAGGATCTAGAATCCACTAGCTTCCAACCATGTATTTACTTCTATTATCTACTTCTTTTATAAAAATTTGATCTTTTTAGTTTAATCTTTATTTGAAGTGCCCTAAGCATGAGCTATCAAGTGGTGTGCAAGCATAACTCATCAAAGATACTACTTTTCATAAAAACAAACTAAATCTTTAGATAATTCAATGAAAAAGATAAAATCAACAACCCCAAAGCCTAACTAAGCATAGGCTATCAAGAAACCTAATTCAAGTATAACTTATCAAAGTCTTAATCTTCGAGTTCTCGTATTTTAATCTTTTTAGAGAAAAATCATGTCTTTATTTATTTTTATTCAAGAAAAAAAATATTAGAAAGCTATTACATGGTGAATCCTACCTTCATCTACATCCTAGAGCTAAACTAATTAGCTACTCATGATTCTAGAAAGCAATTAAATCTAAGCTAGAAAGCAAATAAATCTATACAAGAAAGCAATTAAATCTATCTAAGAAGCAAATAAAAATTAGAAAACAATGGCTTACCTCTGGAGCACGGTATTGTGGCCGCCACCCATTCAGCAAAACCCTAATTGTATTAATAAAAAATAATTTACAATTACACCTAAAAAGCTCTCTCCTAATTTACAAGGATTCATAGGGTATTTATAACCCAAATACAATCCTACTCATATTCAAACTCAATACAAAAGATATGATCCTAATCCAACACAAACTAATCTCAAAATATATAATCTTAATCCAATCCATAGGTATTAGAAACCAATGGTTGAGATTAGATGGCATAAAATAATAATTTTCGGGTCCAAAATCTGAAATTAAGTTCAGTGCACCCGTAACTCGCTGGATAGGATTTTCCACTCTGCAGTGCTTCAGTAAAATGGCCATAACGTTTGCATCCAAGCTCGGATTGATCTGTTCTTTGACTTGTTTCGAAGATAATTCCGAGATCTACAAATGTTCCCTATATGAAATTTTCCAGTTTAAACTTTATCTTGGCCGAATATGCTCTTGAATCTGCAGCTGCTGCTCTTAAGTTTCTGTCTTCACCATGATTGACTCTTTTTGCTCATATTCTTAACAAATTTGCTTTATCTTCTTCTCTTCCATACAAATCCTTTGTTACCTATAAAAATACACTAAATATACCCGAGTAGCAATTATTTATATACAAAAATAGATAAAATATGGGAGGAAAAATATAATATATGATACTTATTACACCCCCACACCTATCTTTTGCTAGTCCTCGAGCAAAACCTAAATCTAAAAAGAAAAATAAAAATCCTAACTCACTTTCGCAGGAATCACGATTGCACTTAGCACGTGCAACAAGCCTTTAAACCCCTAGGTCACCCTAGTGGACGAGTGTTGTCTCGTGAGGGTTTGCAGTGAATATACCCACAAAATTCATGAATAAAGTAGATTAAGGAATAAAGAAAAGAAAAATAAGGATAATCGAAAATCAAGAAAGATAAAAATTTTGTACAAAAGAAAGAAGAATCTTTTTTTTATGTTTTCATCAATTAATCTCACTAATATACAAACTCAAGAACGCATCTAAATTATCAATTTTCAAATTGAGCGTCATATCAGATACACTTATCATTTTAATTAAAAATTTAAATCCTATCTTTCAATACCCACTAACAGATAATCTATTGGCTCCTATACATCTACGTGCACGTGTGATAGTTTATTTCGGTCTTGAACTCAAACTCTAACTCATGATTCATCTCCTCTCTTATAACAATTTTTTTTTTAATTATTTTTTTAAAAATATTTCACCTTTCATGCAAATATTCACGCTTGCTTAGGCGCAACATACCCGATTACTTGGTTCATACTCTTTTCTTTTTCTTTTTTTAGAATATTTCACCTTTCATGCGAATATTTACGCTTACTTAGGCGCAAAGTACCCGATTACTCATATCATACTTTTTTTTCACTCTTGAGGCAATTGCCTTAATACCAGGCGCACCCCATTATTTTATCACTCTCGAGACTATTGCCTTAATACCAGGCTCACCCCATTATTTTATTCTCACCCTTTTTTTCTATTTTTTTTCTTTTTTTGGTTTAGAGAGAGAAAACTTACTCAATCGTTATCATCTGTGTCCTTAACCTAATAAACTATTGTGAAGTGAAAAGTAGATGTATACTTGTCTCAAAGCTATTGTTAGCGGTATTTATTTTTCGGATTTTTATCTTTTTCATAAAATTCAAAACGTATCATCTAATCTATTATACAAATATTATACACTTATTAAAAAATTCAAACGGTTACGACCTCTTGATCGCTTTCCACTCTCATAATGTGTCCTTTTATGTTTTGATATGGATGAACTTAGCCTTATTGTCAGTTTGCATTTAATCTCTCCATCTTGTTTTTGATTTTTCTCAATTTATTTCTACTTTCTTTTCTTTATTCAATAATAAAATTTTGAAGTTGGAAATCGTACCTTTATCGTCGATATTTGACCCACGAGCATCTTTCATAGCCGTAAGTATTTTGGTTTTATCAACTTGTAAAATAACATACTCACTTTGATATTGCGAAATCATGAGCTCGATTTTGGATCGTCCATCTAAATCATTAGGTATCATAATCTCTTCTTTTTGTAGTTCCTTCCAATCTTCAAGTATTATAGGCTTGTCATGCAAATTTTCTTCAAACCTGTCATCAAAATTCTCAAAAGAAAATGTCATACTAGTGGACTTATCATTAGTCAAGTTATTATGAAGGGATAAAATTTCTTCTTCCCAAATTTCTTCATAATTTCCATTAAAAGAATCAAATGATAATGTGTCACTAGGAAGCTCACCATGAGATGAATCATCAAGCAAAATATTTTCTTTATCATCAAATTCATCATAATTATTTTCACAATGGTCTAAAATAGGTTGCTCACAATGTTGAATTATAGACTCATCATGTACAAAACTATTTAATTCATTTTGAATCATATCTACTTCAGAAGATGACTGGAGTGATTGCTCGTTGGAGTCAGATATGTTCAAACTATTAGATGGTTGATCTATAAAAAGTTTAGCTTGAGAGATCGCTTTGAGAAGATCTTCCATACAAGATTCAATTTTAGAGGATGATTTTTGAGATGATGATTTTAGCAAAACTTCCATATCTTCCTCTATTCTACGTCTTCGTTCCTCAGACTCATGATCGTAATTTTCCTTATTTTTCTCAAATGATTGCATCTCGAGATCATGAGTGAAATTTGAAGAATGATATGATGGATCCATGTACATATTTGATGACAGATATGAAGTGGTTGGAGGTAGATTCTCATGACATGCATATCTCGCTTTTAATCTTTTTAATCTTTCATCTAACATGTTTAATTGAATATCTTGTTCATGATTGAATGTAGAACATGAAGATGAATAGCCCATAAAGAAAGGATCAGATGGAGGATTCTCTTGATATGACTCTTATTATATGCAAAATTAGAATTATTCATCCATTCATAATTGTAATTTTGTGTATAAGAAGCACTAGTAGGTTCATTATATTTATTGTGAATTTGATTATAACCTAGTCCTAGAGAACTTCCTATCCATGGACACTGATAATAATTATGATATGGATAATGACAATGATAACAACCAGTTTGATTTTGAAACATTTTTCTTTTTTGAAAGAGGTGGAGAGGGAGAGAGATGGAAAAGAAATTAAAAAAATGTTTGTTTTTTTTTTAATTTTTTTACATAATAAGAGACACGAAATACAGAACTGAAGAAAAACTGGGACTCGAATTTGCCTGGATGGCCGCTAAATAGCGGTTCTAGCCGCTACATAGCGGCCAAACCAGAGAGCTTTGCTCTCTAGTTTCTGCTATGCAGATAGCAAGATCCTTTGATCCTTTTTGTCTTCCTGTATCTGCACTTTATAATCTCTGCGCACTCAACACACACTGTTAACCCGTAAAACGTCAGAAAAAAGCAAGAAAAACACCGTCGATCCCCGGCAACGGCGCCAAAAACTTGATGTGATAAATTACTGCAAGCGCACAGTGTCGGTGTAGTGCTGTACATGTCGTCCCACAGGGATCAAGGGTGTTTTTGCGATTCTTACTCTTTCCTTAGTCTAGCGGATTAACAAAGGATTCTAGGTTGAAGTTGGATTAATCTAAATAGCCTAGGATCTAGAATCCACTAGCTTCCAACCATGTATTTACTTCTATTATCTACTTCTTTTATAAAAATTTGATCTTTTTAGTTTAATCTTTATTTGAAGTGCCCTAAGCATGAGCTATCAAGTGGTGTTCAAGCATAACTCATCAAAGATACTACTTTTCATAAAAACAAACTAAATATTTAGATAATTCAATGAAAAAGATAAAATCAACAACCCCAAAGCCTAACTAAGCATAGGCTATCAAGAAACCTAATTCAAGTATAACTTATCAAAGTCTTAATCTTCGAGTTCTCGTATTTTAATCTTTTTAGAGAAAAATCATGTCTTTATTTATTTTTATTCAAGAAAAAAAATATTAGAAAGCTATTACATGGTGAATCCTACCTTCATCTACATCCTAGAGCTAAACTAATTAGCTACTCATGATTCTAGAAAGCAATTAAATCTAAGCTAGAAAGCAAATAAATCTATACAAGAAAGCAATTAAATCTATCTAAGAAGCAAATAAAAATTAGAAAACAATGGCTTACCTCTGGAGCACGGTATTGTGGCCGCCACCCATTCAGCAAAACCCTAATTTAATTAATAAAAATTAATCTACTATTACACCTAAAAAGCTCTCTCCTAATTTACAAGGATTCATGGGGTATTTATAACCCAAATACAATCCTACTCATACTCAAACTCAATACAAAAGATATGATCCTAATCCAACAAAAACTAATCTCAAAATATATAATCTTAATCCAATCAATAGGTATTAGAAGCCAATGGTTGAGATTAGATGGCATAAAATACTAATTTTCGGGTCCAAAATCCGAAATTAAGTTCAGTGCACCCGTAACTCGCTGGATTGGATTTTCCACTCTGCAGTGCTTCAGTAAAATGGCCATAACTTTTGCATCCAAACTCGGATTGATCTGTTCTTTGACTTGTTTCGAAGATAATTCTGAGATCTACAAATGTTCTCAATATGAAATTTTCCAGTTTAAACTTTATCTTGGCCGAATATGCTCTTGAGTTTCTGTCTTCACCATGATTGACTCTTTTTGCTCGTATTCTTAACAAATTTGCTTTATCTTCTTCTCTTCCATACAAATCCTTTGTTACCTATAAAAATACACTAAATATACCAGAGTAGAAATTATTTATATACAAAAATAGATAAAATATGGGAGGAAAAATATAATATATGATCTTATCACACCCCAACACCTATCTTTTGCTAGTCCTCGAGCAAAACCTAAATCTAAAAAGAAAAATAAATATCCTAACTCACTTTAGCAGGAATCACGATTGTACTTAGCACGTGCAACAAGCCTTTAAACCCCTAGATCACCCTAGTGGACGAGTGTTGTCTCGTGAGGGTTTGCAGTGAATATACCCACAAAATTCATGAAGAAAGTAGATTAAGGAATAAAGAAAAGAAAATTAAGGATAATCGAAAATCAAGAAAGATAAAAATTTTGTACAAAAGAAAGAAGAATCTTTTTTTTATGTTTTCATCAATTAATCTCACTAATATACAAACTCAAGAACGCATCTAGATTATCAATTTTCAAATTGAGCGTCATATCAGATACACTTATCATTTTAATTAAAAATTTAAATCCTATCTTTTAATACCCACTAACAGATAATCTATTGGCAACTATACATCTACGTGCACGTGTGATAGTTTATTTCGGTCTTGAACTCAAACTCTAACTCATGATTCATCTCCTCTCTCATAAAAATTTTTTTTTTAATTATTTTTTTAAGAATATTTCACCTTTCATACGAATATTCACGCTTGATTAGGCGCAACATACCTGATTACTTGGTTCTACTCTTTTCTTTTTCTTTTTTTAGAATATTTCACCTTTCATGCGAATATTTATGCTTACTTAGGTGCAAAGTACCCGATTACTCAGATCATACTTTTTTTTCACTCTTGAGGCTATTGCCTTAATACCAGGCGCACCCCATTATTTTATCACTCTCGAGACTATTGCCTTAATACCAGGCTCACCCCATTATTTTATTCTCACCCTTATTTCTATTTTTTTTCTTTTTTTTATTTAGAGAGAGAAAACTTACTCAATCGTTATCATCTTTGTCCCTAACCTAATAAACTATTGTGAAGTGAAAAGTAGATGTATACTTGTCTCAAAGCTACTGTTAGCAGTATTTATTTTTCGGATTTTTATCTTTTTCATAAAATTCAAAATGTATCATCTAATCTACTCTCATATCCAATTTCAAATCTAAATTTGTTCTTTTATCTGTAATTAGGTTGATCTATTAATAAAAACACATAAATTGTTTTTTCAATTTTTTTCAATTTTTTTAATTTTTTTCAGTTTTTTTATTTTTTTTATTTCAGTTAGTTACCCTAAAAACTACCCAAAGTGTAAAATAAAGAAACCCAAAAATCTAAAAAAAAATAAAGAATCTAAAAAAAATTAAAAATCCTAGAAAAATATGAAGAAAATATCCTAACCCATTCCCCCACACCTAGACTCATATATGCCCTCATACACAAACCAAGGGTGGTAAAAAAAAGAAAACTATTATACAAATATTATACACTTATTAAAAAATTCAAACGGTTACGACCTCTTGATCGCTTTCTACTCTCATAATGTGTCCTTTTATGTTTTGATATGGATGAACTTAGCCTTTTTGTCAGTTTTACATTTAATCTCTCCATCTTGTTTTTGATTTTTCTCAATTTATTTCTACTTTCTTTTCTTTATTCAATAATAAAATTTTGAAGTTGGAAATCGTACCTTTATCGTCGATATTTGACCCACGAGCATCTTTCATAGCAGTAAGTATTTTGGTTTTATCAACTTGTGAAATAACATACTCACTTTGATATTGCGAAATCATGAGCTCGATTTTGGATCGTCCATCTAAATCATTGGTACCATAATCTCTTCTTTTTGTAGTTCCGTCCAATTTTCAAGTATTATAGGCTTGTCATGTAAATTTTCTTCAAACCTGTCATCAAAATTCTCAAAAGAAAATGCCATACTAGTGGACTTATCATTAGTCAAGTTATTATGAAGGGATAAAATTTCTTCTTCACAAATTTCTTCATAATTTCCATTAAAAGAATCAAATGATAATGTATCACTAGCAAGCTCACCATGAGATGAATCATCAAGCAAAATATTTTCTTTATCATCAAATTCATTATAATTATTTTCACAATGGTCTAAAATAGGTTGCTCACAATGTTGAATTATAGACTTATCATGTACAAAACTATTTAATTCATTTTGAATCATATCTACTTCAGAAGATGACTGGAGTGATTGCTCATTGGAGTCAGATATGTTCAAACTATTAGATGGTTGATCTATAAAAAGTTTAGCTTGAGAGATCGCTTTGAGAAGATCTTCCATACAAGATTCAATTTTAGAGGATGATTTTTGAGATGATGATTTTAGCAAAACTTCCATATCTTCCTCTATTCTACGTCTTCGTTCCTCAGACTCATGATCGTAATTTTCCTTATTTTTCTCAAATGATTGCATCTCGAGATCATGAGTGAAATTTGAAGAATGATATGATGGATCCATGTACATATTTGATGACAGATATGAAGTGGTTGGAGGTAGATTCTCATAACATGCGTATCTCGCTTCTAATCTTTTTAATCTTTCATCTAACATGTTCAATTGAATATCTTGTTCATGATTGAATGTAAAACATGAAGATGAATAGCCCATAAAGAAAGAATCAGATGGAGGATTCTCTTGATATGACTCTTATTATATGCAAAATTAGAATTATTCATCCATTCATAATTGTAATTTTGTATATAAGAAGCACTCGTAGGTTCATTATATTTATTGTGAATTTGATTATGACCTAGTCCTAGCGAACTTCCTATCCATGGACACTGATAATAATTATGATATGGATAATGACAATGATAACAACCAGTTTGATTTTGAAACATTTTTTTTTTTGAAAGAGGTGGAGAGGGAGAGAGATGGAAAAGAAATAAAAAAAATGTTTGTTTTTTTTTGAATTTTTTTACAGAATAAGAGACACGAAATACAGAACTGAAGAAAAACTGGGACTCGAATTTGCCTGGATGGCCGCTAAATAGCGGTTCTAGCTGCTACATAGCGGCCAAACCAGAGAGCTTTGCTCTCTAGTTTCTGCTACGCAGATATCAGGATCCTTTGATCCTTTTTGTCTTCCTGTATTTGCACTTTATAATCTCTGCGCACTCAACACACACTGTTAACCCGTAAAACGTCAGAAAAAAGCAAGAAAAACACTGTCGATCCCCGGCAACGGCGCCAAAAACTTGATGTGATAAATTACTACAAGCGCACAGTGTCGGTGTAGCGCTGTACATGTCGTCCCACAGGGATCTAGGGTGTTTTTGCGATTCTTACTCTTTCCTTACTCTAGCGGATTAACAAAGGATTCTAGGTTGAAGTTGGATTAATCTAAATAGCCTAGGATCTAGAATCCACTAGTTTCCAACCATGTATTTACTTCTATTATCTACTTCTTTTATAAAAATTTGATCTTTTTAGTTTAATCTTTATTTGAAGTGCCCTAAGCATGAGCTATCAAGTGGTGTGCAAGTATAACTCATCAAAGATACTACTTTTCATAAAAATAAACTAAATCTTTAGATAATTCAATGAAAAAGATAAAATTAACAACCCCAAAGCCTAACTAAGCATAGGCTATCAAGAAACCTAATTCAAGTATAACCTATCAAAGTCTTAATCTTCGAGTTCTTGTATTTTAATCTTTTTAGAGAAAAATCATGTCTTTATTTATTTTTATTCAAGAAGAAAAATATTAGAAAGCAATTACATGGTGAATCCTACCTTCTTCTACATCCTAGAGCTAAACTAATTAGCTACTCATGATTCTAGAAAGCAATTAAATCTAAGCTAGAAAGCAAATAAATCTATACTAGAAAGCAATTAAATCTATCTAAGAAGCAAATAAAAATTAGAAAGCAATGGCTTACCTCTGGAGCACGGTATTGTGGCCGCCACCCCTTCAGCAAAACCCTAATTTTATTAATAAAAATTAATCTACTATTACACCTAAAAAGCTCTCTCCTAATTTACAAGGATTCATGGGGTATTTATAACCCAAATACAATCCTACTCATACTCAAACTCAATACAAAAGATATGATCCTAATCCAACAAAAACTAATCTCAAAATATATAATCTTAATCCAATCCATAGGTATTAGAAGCCAATGGTTGAGATTAGATGGCATAAAATACTAATTTTCGGGTCCAAAATCCGAAATTAAGTTCAGTGCACCCGTAACTCGCTGGATTGGATTTTCCACTCTGTAGTGCTTCAGTAAAATGGCTATAACTTTTTCATCCAAACTCGGATTGATCTGTTCTTTGACTTGTTTCGAAGATAATTCCGAGATCTACAAATGTTCTCAATATGAAATTTTCCAGTTTAAACTTTGTCTTGGCCGAATATGCTCTTGAATCTACTGCTGCTGCTCTTGAGTTTCTGTCTTCACCATGATTGACTCTTTTTGCTCGTATTCTTAACAAATTTGCTTTATATTCTTCTCTTCCATACAAATCCTTTGTTACCTATAAAAATACACTAAATATACCCGAGTAGCAATTATTTATATACAAAAATAGATAAAATATGGGATTAAAAATACAATATATGATACTTAACATATGGCGGGCGGGCAAAGCACCATTTTCCCTCAGAATTGTCGTTTTGGCCTTGCCACTCAGCCCGAGCAGCCATGGTACTCGGCCAAAACCGTGTCGCTTGCACCAACAAGCCAAGAGCTTGGCCAGGGGGTGTGGTAGCCATTTTTGCCGTGCCCGGAGCCCTAAACTGGCCAGTCGCTCTACCAGAACGTGCCAGCTATCCCGAATAGCTCAGGGGCCTGAACAAGCGGAGCGTGGCATTCACTCTGGCCCTGCCGAGTGTCACAATCTGGCCTATCACATGCTCCGAGCGGTGGAGAGCCACCCCAACCCAGCGGTACACACCGACCAGCCCTGGAGCCTAGCCAAGTGGGGAATGGCAGAGTTATGTCTGTGCCAAGGGCCGCGAGCAGGATCGACAGCCCGCCCGAACCCGCACGGCATGATGCGCAGGCTTTGCCGGTCGTGCCATCCACCCATAATCGGACCGTCGGTCTACTCGAAGTAGCACGACATGGTGTGCGAGCAGTTCCGGCTATGCCATTTGCCGCAAACCCACATGGCATCGTGCGAGGGCAGCCCCGGTCTTGCCAGCCACCCTAAACAGGCCCATCGGTCCTATGTCATCTACCTCGAACCGCACCGTCGGTCTTGCTGAATCCGCACGTCAAAGTGTACGGGTAGTCCCTATCGTGGCATCTGCCCAGAACTGGACCGTCCACCTGTCCGAACCTGCACAGAACAGTGAATCAGCCATCCCATCCGTGCTCGCACCCTGAACCGGACCGTCCATACGCCTGAACTCACACAGAATGTAGCGCTTGCAGTTCTAGCCGTGCCAGCTACCCAGAATAGAATTGTTCATCTGGCAGAACCTGCACGACATGGTGCATAGGCAGTCCGCGCCGTGCCCTCCGTGGGAGTCCTGGTCGTGACATCCGCCCCCAACCAGACCATCCGTCTGCACGAACTCGCACAACATGGTGCCTGGCCAGTCCCGGCCGTGCCATCCGCCCTGAACTGGACTGTCGAGCCGTCCAAACCCGTACACTGCCCACCCCAAGCCATCCACCCCGAACGGGATCATCTATCCGCCCGAACCCGCACGGCATGCTGTGTGGACAGTCCCGTCTGTGCCATCCACCCCGAAGCGGACCATCTGTCCATCCAAACCCGCATGGTCCCTTGCTCAAGGAGTCTTGTTGTTGCCCAAACCCCCACGGCACGGACCATCCGTCGATCTGTTCGCCCGAACCCCGAATTGGACCACCCGTCCGCTATGAACGGGGCCGTCCGCCTGCCCAAACCCCACAACACGGAGCGTGGGTTTTGGGATGCCAGCCACACCAAACTGGCCAGTCAGTCCCCCCGAACCCACGCGGCACGGTGCATGGTCAATTCCGGTCGTGCCAGCTACACCGAACTAGCTGTCGTATCTGCCACAAACCGAATTGTCTGTTTGCTCGAACCTGCACGGCATGGTGCGTGGGCTGTTCTGGCCAAGCTATCAGCCCCGAATAGGACCGTCTGTCTACCTGAACCCGCACGACACCATGCACAGGCAGTCCCGTCCGTGCCATCCGCCGCGAACTAAACTGTCCGTCCACTTGAACCCACACGGCACTATACGAAGCAGTCCAATCCAAATTCAAATAGTGTATATGAGGAAATCAAAATTGTTTTGTACTAGATTCAAATAACCGGAACTAACAAGTATAATAATTATTATTATATCTGATCGGTAAAATCCATGGGAAAAAATAGAAAAATTGGTTTCTTATGATAAAAAATTCATTCATCTTAGCTATTCGATAAGAAAAAGAAAAAAACTGCGGATCTGTTGAATTTCAAGTATTCAGTTTTACAGATAAGATACAGAGACTCACTTCACATTTGGAATTACATAAAAGAGATTTTTTATCATAAAGGGCCTACGGAAAATTCTGGGAAAACGTCAACGGCTACTGGATTATTTGTCAAATAAAAATAGAGTACGTTATAAGAAATTAATTGGTCAATTAGGTATTCGGGAGTCAAAAACTCGTTAATTTTAAGGTTGGTTTGAATTTTTTTCTTTAGTTATTAGTAGTTGTTAAATTTTTCATTTTGATTCTCCGTTGACCATCCGACTGGGAGAAGATGGCTCTGCTCTTTTCTTTGATCTCACGAGCTCGCCCGTAATCGTCCCAAAGTCTTCCAATCCAAAAGTCCCTTCTCCAGTTAAATTCCTGTGTTTTATAAACCGAAGAAGCTCCAAATCAGGCTCAATTCTCTCCTGAAAAATCGGATCACGGATTATCAGTCCAAAAATAGGAAATAAATAATCGGAAAATAACGGAAAACAACCCGCGGGTTGGCACCTGTGGGATCGCTCCAGCGGGTGGCAACCCGCGGGATCGTTCCCGCGGGTGGCAACCCGCGGGATCGCCCCCGCGGGAATCTTCCCGCGGGTTGCAACCCCCCCGCGGGATGCAACCCGCGGGTTGCAACCAGCGGGTGCAACCCGCGGGTGTGCCCACTTAGCAAATATATATATATATATATATTTATATCTACATAACCCCCTCCAAAGTTTTCGAAGTTTTGTATTGAACCGTACTGAATTTCGAAATACTTTGGATTCTTTAATTTTGGTTATAAACCTTTTAAAAGATTTGGTCGATAGAGATAACTGTTAACATATTTATTTATTCAATGACAAGCAGAGATATGATTTTAACGTACTCATTAGAGGACAAGCAGAGATATGATGTTAACATGCTTATTTTAGGTCAAACAGAGGTATAATATTAACGTGCTTATTTTAATCCTAACCGTTCAGTGACATCTAGTGTGACGAATCAGGAAAAGATAGAGGTGACATTAAACGTGTCTTGGAGCTTAACCTATTTAGAGGATCTGGTCGTGATAGGGACAAGCTGACTAAATAGAGGTGACGGTTAACGTATTTAGTTTTGGAATCGGACTATCAAAGGTAACTGTTAACTTGATAGGGAGATGATTTTCGTCAGAAGTGATTTTCAACTTAACGATATCAAAAGCACGTTCATCAGAGGTTGTAATGTTGGACTTGATGAAGTATGAATTTTCTTTTCTGTCAGAGGTGAAATCTTAACGTGACAGGGGATCGATTTAATTAGGATTTTATCTCTTTTGATTTTGAATTATGATGTCAGAGGTATGATTCTAACTTGACAAATATTTTGGAGTGTCGCTTGCTCTGTTAGAGCAAAATGACAAGAAAAGTTTTGCTGTCAGAGGTGAAATCTTAACGTGACAGGAGATTTATCTGATTAGGATTTTTAGCAAACCCCCAGCTATCAACGGATTTGATTAGTCTTTACCAACTACCGTTTGAGTTGGGCTAGTCATGCTATTCCCCTCAGCATGGTGAGTTGCTGAGAATTTCATTTGGGCTTAAATGCCAAATTTTTCCTCTTCCCTTTGCCTTAGCAGCTTAGGGCAATGATGTATCCTTATATTTGGATAAGAATACTGTTGTGACAGATTTGTCGTGGGATTTTTAGCAAACCCCCAGCTATCAACGGGTTTGATTTTGTCTTTACCAACTACCGTTTGAGTTGGGCTAGCCATGCTATTATCCTCAGCATAGTGAGTTGTCGAGGATTTCATTTGGGTTTAAATGCCAAACTTTTCCTCTTCCCTTTGCCTTAGCAGCTTAGGGCAGTGATGTATTCTTATATTCGGATAAGAATACTGTTGTGACAGATTTGTCGTGGGATTTTTAGCAAACCCCCAGCTATCAACGGGTTTGATTTTGCCTTTACCAACTACCGTTTGAGTTGGACTAGCCATGCTATTATCCTCAGCATAATGAGTTGTCGAGGATTTCATTTAGGCTTGAATGCCAAACTTTTCCTCTTCCCTTTGCCTTAGCGGCGTTGGGTGATTCATGCTTTTTACCCCAGCATGGTGGGGTTGGCGAGAATTTTATTCTCTTCCCGTAACTTTGTCGGCGTTGGGTAATTCATACTTATTACCCCCAGTATGGTGGGGTTGGCGAGAAATTTATTCTCTTTCCGTAGCGTTAGCGGCGTTGGGTAATTTATACTTTTTACCCCCAGTATGGTGGGGTTGGCGAGAAATTTATTGTCTTCCCGTAGCCTTAGCGGCGTTGGGCAATTCATACTTTTTACCCCCAGTATGGTGGGGTTGACGAGAAATTTATTCTCTTCCCGTAGCCTTGTCGGTATTTGGTAATTCATACTTCTTTTTTTTTATATACTATTTTTTTATTATGGGGGTTTAAATTAACCGCCCTGAGCTCATTTTTTGGGAATTGTTGTGAGCCCAAGTGGTACCTTTAGACCTCACACATTAAATGTGTGGGAGTTAGCTCTAACTCCTTTTTTGTTCAGCTTTGAGCTGAACTGCTTCAGCGTCAATCAACGCTTGAATTTTATCTTTTAAGATAAAATAATTTTTTGTGGGGTGACCTACAATCCGATGGTACAGGCAGTAATTAGTCTTCCCTACTTCTTCAGGCCTCTTGCTCTCCGGCAACTTGAGCATTTTGCGCTTGCTGAGCAGATTGAACATAGTAGCAGTATGTTCATCCTTGAACGAATACTGCTTTTGAAGCCTGGGTGACTTTGCTGTGTTGCTTGTAGTTGGCCATGGTTTCTGCTTCGGCGTACTTTCTACCGCCATTGCCATTATGTCTTTCTCTTTTGAACGGGAAAAATGGAATGGAGATTCGTTTGTACCGTCTCCGGTTGCAGACTGTTGCATTTCGAGACGTCGAAGTATTTCTTCGGCCTGTTCACCCTACTTAAGCAGATCCTTCCATGACTTGGATTCGACCGAACCCATCTTGTCTAGGAAATCGGTTAACAAGTTATGTCTGTAGGTTTCCACAAGCGTATCCTGCGTCATGCCATGTGGGCATCGAACAGAAAGCTCTCGGAATCGCTCGACATAAGTTTTGACCGTTTCGCCTTCTTCTTGCTTCGCCGCTAGCAAGGATAATATGGAGACTTCTGTATCATCTTCAAAGAATCGGGCTAGGAACTCACGTTCTACATCAGCCCAAGATTTAATTGTTCCCTGGGGTAGCTGCATGAACCAAGTAAATGCGGCCCCCGTAAAGTGCTCGCAAATATCTTAGTCATAGTTGGATCATTCCCAATGAGATGTCCTGTCTGTGAGAGGAAGTAGAAGATGTGCTGTTGTGGCGAACCTTTACCGTCGAATGACTGAAGGTTCAACGGTTTGTATTTTGTAGGGTAAGGCACGGTCTCCCATTCTATGGGATAAGGACGGACTACCCCCACCTCTTGCAGTTTCTTTCGATGAAGAAGAGCTTGTAGTTGATTCTCCATCTTCTCTATTTTTTCCACGTGAGGGTTAATGATAACCTTCACTTCCTCTTCTTCTCTTGAATGAGGAGGCACTTCTTCATCGTCGTCCTTACTGTCTTCATTTATTTGGAAGGGTTGTTTTCCTTTCTGCCGACCAGAAATGGACGACGAGGATTGGTTCCTCCTAGTTTGAGCCAGCAACTCAATTAAAAGTTGTTTCATTTCTTCTATGGTCTCCTCTTGCTGTTCGAGACGTTTTTCTTGTCTCTCAAGCCTTTCAGAGACTTCTTCTAGAAGCGCGCCCTCTGGTTCGATAGAAACTCATTTTGATCCTGGAGTGATTTCCTTATCCGAAGGGTTATTTTCGACCACCTTTTTGCCTTTATTAACCATATGTGATGAGGCGGCAGGTAGATCGGTTTCAGAGCACACCCTCTTTACTGTCCGTATTCTTTTGGATTCGGTGATCCGCTCAAAAACGGACCGTCTCGGATGGCACTCGCAGTTTGATAGAACAGTTGAGATTGACTGTTCGCATTTGCATTGAGGAGTATTCTGTGCAGAGTTCTTCTTCCAATTGAGGTATTCTCTCAAGTCTTGAGATACTTCTTTATCTCTATTTGCAACCTGACGCCGCTTGCGTCGCAAACTTGGTTCATAATACTGGAGAGTTTGCAATATTTCAGGGCTGGGCTCTTTTCCCGTATCAGATTGTTCTCCAACCCTTCTGCGGATTCTTCTGGAGTGTGTGCTGGCCTGCGCAGTTGTACGGGCCTCGCACGCATCTGACTTGTTCTTCGGGATTTGGAGGATTCTATCATGAATATGTTCATCCGAAGAGAAATTTGAAGACCTATCCTCAGGTGAGTTCATGAGCACATCCTTATATTTGTTTGTAGAGGAACGGGATGGTACACCTGAGAGAGTAACAAAAAAGTTAGATGTGCGCTGTGTGCTCACTGCGCGTGTGCCCGAATAGACACCAGAACCAACCCTTGATTTTTCCTGTGGAGTGCAACCCACAGGTTGCAACCTGCGGTGTGTAACCCGCGGTTGGAACCGCAGGTTTGCACCCGCGGTTGCAACCGCGGGGTGCAACCCGCGATTGGAACCGCGGGTTTGCACCCGCGATTGCAACCGCGGGGTTGCAAACTCGCGGTTCCAACCGCGGGTTGCACCCTGCAGGTGCAACCCCACGGTTGCAACCGCGGGTTTAAACCCCCATAATAAAAAAAAGTATATAAAAAAAAAGAAGTATGAATTACCCAACGCCGACAAGGCTACGGGAATAGAATAAATTTCTCGTCAACCCCACCATACTGGGGGTAAAAAGTATGAATTAACCAACGCCGCTAAGGCTACGGGAAGAGAATAAATTTCTCGCCAACCCCACCATACTGGGGGTAAAAAGTATAAATTACCCAACGCCGCTAAGGCTACGGGAAGAGAATAAATTTCTCGCCAACCCCACCATACTAGGGGTAATAAGTATGAATTATTTAACGCCGACAAGGCTACGGGAAGAGAATAAAATTCTCGCCAACCCCACCATATTGGGGGTAAAAAGCATGAATCACCCAACGCCGCTAAGGCAAAGGGAAGAGGAAAACTTTGGCATTTAAGTCCAAATGAAATCCTCGACAACTCACTATGCTGAGGAAAATAGCATGGCTAGCCCAACTCAAACAGTAGTTGGTAAATGCAAAATCAAACCCGTTGATAGCTGGGAGTTTGCTAAAAATCCCACGACAAATATGTCACAACAGTATTCTTATCCGAATATAAGAATACATCACTGCCCTAAGCTGCTAAGGCAAAGGGAAGAGGAAAAGTTTGGCATTTAAGCCCAAATGAAATTCTCGACAACTCACTATGCTGAGGATAATAGCATGGCTAGCCCAACTCAAACGGTAGTTGGTAAAGGCAAAATCAAACCCGTTGATAGCTGGGGGTTTGCTAAAAATCCCACGACAAATCTGTCACAACAGTATTCTTATCCAAATATAAGGATACATCACTGCCCTAAGCTGCTAAGGCAAAGGAAAGAGGAAACATTTGGCATTTAAGCCCAAACGAAATCCTCGGCAACTCACCATGCTGAGGGGAATAGCATGGCTAGTCCAACTCAAACGGTAGTTGGTAAAGGCTAATCAAAGCCGTTGATAACTGGGGGTTTGCTAAAATTCCTAATCAGATAAATCTCCTGTCACCTTAAGATTTCACCTCGACAACAAAACTTTTCTTGTCATTTTGCTCTAACAGAGCAAGCGACACTCCAAAATATTTGTCAAGTTAAAATCATACATCTGACATCATAATTCAAAATCAAAAGAGATAAAATCCTAATTAAATCGATCCCCTGTCACGTTAAGATTTCACCTCTGACAGAAAAGAAAATTCACACTTCATCAAGTCCAACATTACAACCTCTGATGAACGTGCTTTTGATATCGTTAAGTTGAAAATCACCTCTGACGAAAATCATCTCCCTATCAAGTTAACAGTTACCTCTGATAGTCCGATTCCAAAACTAAATACGTTAACCGTCACCTCTGTTTAGTCAGCTTGTCCCTATCATGACCAGATTCTCTGAGTAGGTTAAGCTCCAAGACACGTTTAATGTCACCTAGTTCTTGTACGCCCGAAAATTGCATCTTTGATTCCATTGCAAAATTGATGAGTTACAATGAAAATTCAGATTACAAAAAGAAAATAGGATCGTTACAAGAACGGGAATATTAATGGATTCCCTTTTTAAGTGGGTTCGGGTGGCGGTGGAGTCTTGCTGCTGCCTCCGTTGACCGTCCGACTGGGAGAAGATGGCTCTGCTCTTTTCTTTGATCTCACGAGCTCGCCCGTAATCGTCCCAAAGTCTTCCAATCCAAAAGTCCTCTCTCCGGTTAAATTCATGTGTTTTATAAACCGAAGAAACTCCAAATCCGGCTCAATTCTCTCCTGAAAAATTGGATCACGGATTATCAGTCCAAAAATAGGAAACAAATCAACGGGAAACAACGGAAAACAACCCGCGGGTTGGTACCTGCGGGATCGCTCCCCCGGGTGGCAACCCGCGGGCCCCCGCGGGTCGCATCCCGCGGGGGTTCCCGTGGGTCGCATCCCGCGGGGGTTCCCGCGGGTGCTCCCGCGGGTTGCATCCCGCGCTCCGCGGGATGCAACCCGCGGGTGCAACCCGCCGGTGTGCCCACTTAGCAAAAATATATATATATATTTTTTTTTTTTGTATCTACATTACCCTCTCCAAAGTTTTCGAAGTTCTGTATTGAACCGTACTGAATTTCGAAATACTTTGGATTCTTTAATTTTGGTTATAGACCTTTTAAAAGATTTGGTCGATAGAGATAACTGTTAACATATTCATTTATTCAATGACAAGCAGAGGTATGATTTTAACGTACTCATTAGAGGACAAGCAGAGGTATGATGTTAACATGTTTATTTTAGGTCAAGCAGAGGTATAATATTAACGTGCTTATTTTAATCCTAACCGTTCAGTGACATCTAGTATGACGAATCAGAAAAAAAACAGAGGTGACATTAAATGTGTCTTGGAGCTTAACCTATTCAGAGGATCTGGTCGTGATAGGGACAAGCTGACTAAACAGAGGTGACGGTTAACGTATTTAGTTTTGGAATCGGACTATCAGAGGTAACT
Organism: Dracaena cambodiana; assembly: GCA_036321105.1. Taxonomy (NCBI): domain Eukaryota; kingdom Viridiplantae; phylum Streptophyta; class Magnoliopsida; order Asparagales; family Asparagaceae; genus Dracaena; species Dracaena cambodiana. The sequence continues at coordinate 21,030,447 of JAYEPQ010000020.1, read as the reverse complement.
GTTAACTTGATAGGGAGATGATTTTCGTCAGAGGTGATTTTCAACTTAACGATATCAAAAGCACGTTCATCAGAGGCTGTAATGTTGGACTTGATGAAGTGTGAATTTTCTTTTCTGTCAGAGGTGAAATCTTAACGTGACAGGGGATCGATTTAATTAGGATTTTATCTCTTTTGATTTTGAATTATGATGTCAGAGGTATGATTTTAACTTGACAAATATTTTGGAGTGTCGCTTGCTCTGTTAGAGCAAAATGACAAGAAAAGTTTTGCTGTCAGAGGTGAAATCTTAACGTGACAGGAGATTTATCTGATTAGGATTTTTAGTAAACCCCCAGCTATCAACGGATTTGATTAGCCTTTACCAATTACCATTTGAGTTGGGCTAGCCATGCTATTCCCCTCAGCATGGTGAGTTGCCGAGGATTTCGTTTGGGCTTAAATGCCAAATTTTTCATCTTCCCTTTGCCTTAGCAGCTTAGGGCAGTGATATATCCTTATATTTGGATAAGAATACTGTTGTGACAGATTTGTCGTGGGATTTTTAGTAAACCCCCAGCTATCAACGGGTTTGATTTTGCCTTTACCAACTACCGTTTGAGTTGGGCTAGCCATGCTATTATCCTCAGCATTGTGAGTTGTCGAGGATTTCATTTGGGCTTAAATGCCAAACTTTTCCTCTTCCCTTTGTCTTAGCGGCGTTGGGTGATTCATGCTTTATACCCCCAGCATGGTGGGGTTAGCGAGAATTTTATTCTCTTCCCGTAGCCTTGTCGGCGTTGGGTAATTCATACTTATTACCCCCAGTATGGTGGGGTTGGCGAGAAATTTATTCTCTTCCCGTAGCCTTAGCGGCGTTTGGTAATTTATACTTTTTACCCCCAGTATGGTGGGGTTGGCGAGAAATTTATTCTCTTCCCGTAGCCTTAGCGGCGTTGGGAAATTCATACTTTTTACCCCCAGTATGGTGGGGTTGACGAGAAATTTATTCTCTTCCCGTAGCCTTGTCGGTGTTGGGTAATTCATACTTCTTTTTTTTTATATACTTTTTTTTTAATTATGGGGGTTTAAATTAACCGCCCTGAGCTCATTTTTTAGGAATTGTTGTGAGCCCAAGTGGTACCTTTAGACCTCACACATTAAATGTGTCGGAGTTAGCTCTAACTCCTTTTTTGTTCAGCTTTGAGCTGAACTGCTCCAGCGTCAATCAATACTTGAATTTTATCTTTTAAGATAAAACAATTTTTTGTGGGGTGACCTATAATCCGATGGTACAGGCAGTAATTCAGATCGTTAGTCTTCCCTACTTCTTCAGGCCTCTTGCTCTCCGGCAACTTGAGCATTTTTGCGCTTACTGAGCAGATTGAACATAGTAGCAGTATGTTCATCCTTGAACGAATACTGCTTTTGAAGCCTGGGTGACTTTGCTGTGTTGCTTGTAGTTGGCCATGGTTTCTGCTTCGGTGTACTTTCTACCACCATTGCCATTATGTCTTTCCCTTTTGAACGGGAAAAATGGAATGGAGATTCGTTTGTACCGTCTCCGGTTGCAGACTGTTGCATTTCAAGACGTCGAAGTATTTCTTCGGCCTGTTCACCCTACTTAAGCAGATCCTTCCATGACTTGGATTCGACCGAACCCATCTTGTCTAGGATATCGGTCAACAAGTTATGTCTGCAGGTTTCCACAAGCGTATGCTGCGTCATGCCATGTGGGCATCGAACAGAAAGCTCTCTGAATCGCTCGACATAAGTTTTGACCGTTTCGCCTTCTTCTTGCTTCGCCGCTAGCAAGGATAATATGGAGACTTCTGTATCATCTTCAAAGAATCGGGCTAGGAACTCACGTTCTACATCAGCCCAAGATTTAATTGTTCCCTGGGATAGCTGCATGAACCAAGTAAATGCGGGCCCCCGTAAAGTGCTCGCAAATATCTTAGTCATAATTGGATCATTCCCCATGAGATGTCCTGTCTGTGAGAGGAAGTAGAAGATGTGCTATTGTGGCGAACCTTTACCGTCGAATGACTGAAGGTTCAACGGTTTGTATTTTGTAGGGTAAGGCACGGTCTCCCATTCTATGGGATAAGGACGGACTACCCCCACCTCTTGCAGTTTCTTTCGATGAAGAAGAGCTTGTAGTTGATTCTCCATCTTCTCTATTTTTTCCACGTGAGGGTTAATGATAACCTTCACTTCCTCTTCTTCTCTTGAATGAGGAGGCACTTCTTCATCCTCGTCCTTACTGTCTTCATTTATTTGGAAGGGTCATTTTCCTTTTTGGCCACCAGAAATGGACGACGAGGATTGGTTCCTCCGAGTTTGAGCCAGCAACTCAATTAAAAGTTGTTTCATTTCTTCTATGGCCTCCTCTTGCTGTTCGAGATGTTTTTCTTGTCTCTCAAGCCTTTCAGAGACTTCTTCTAGAAGCGCGCCCTCTGGTTCGATAGAAACTCCTTTTGATCCTGGAGTGATTTCCTTATCCGAAGAGTTGTTTCCGACCACCTTTTTGCCTTTATTAACCATATATGATGAGGCGGCAGGTAGATCGGTTTCAGAGCACACCCTCTTTACTGTCCGTATTCTTTTGGATTCGGTGATCCGCTCAAAAACGGACCGTCTCGGATGGCACTCGCAGTTTGATAGAACAGTTGAGATTGACTGTTCGCATTGGCATTGAGGAGTATTCTATGCAGAGTTCTTCTTCCAATTGAGGAATTCTCTCAAGTCTTGAGATACTTCTTTATCTCTATTTGCAACCTGACGCCGCTTGCGTCGCAAACTTGGTTCATAATACTGGAGAGTTTGCAATATTTCAGGGCTGGGCTCTTTTCCCGAATCAGATTGTTCTCCAACCCTTCTGTGGATTCTTCTGGAGTGTGTGCTGGCCTGCGTAGTTGTACGGGCCTCGCACGCATCTGACTTGTTCTTCGGGATTTGGAGGATTCTATCATGAATATGTTCATCCGAAGAGAAATTTGAAGACCTATCCTCAGGTGAGTTCATAAGCACATCCTTATATTTGTTTGTAGAGGAACGGGATGGTACACCTGAGAGAGTAACCAAAAAGTTAGAAGTGCGCTGTGTGCTCACTGCGCGTGTGCCCGAATATACACCAGAACCAACCCTTGATTTTTCCTGTGGAGTGCAACCCACGGGTTGCAACCTGCGGTGTGCAACCCGCGGTTGGAACCGCGGGTTTGCACCCACGGTTGCACCCATGGGGTTGCACCCGCGGGGTGCAACCCGCGGTTGGAACCGCGGGTTTGCACCCGCGATTGCAACTGCGGGGTGTACGCCCGAAAATTGCATCTTTGATTCCATTGCAAAATTGATGAGTTACAATGAAAATTCAGATTACAAAAAGAAAATAGGATCGTTACAAGAACGAAAATATTAATGGATTCCCTTTTTAAGTGGGTTCGGGTGGCGGTGGAGTCTTGCTGCTGCCTCCGTTGACCGTCCGACTGGGAGAAGATGGCTCTGCTCTTTTCTTTGATCTCACGAGCTCGCCCGTAATCGTCCGAAAGTCTTCCAATCCAAAAGTCCCTTCTCCAGTTAAATTCCTGTATTTTATAAACCGAAGAAGCTCCAAATCTGGCTCAATTCTCTCCTGAAAAATCGGATCAAGGATTATCAGTCCAAAAATAGAAAATAAATAATCGGAAAAGAACGGAAAACAACCCGCGGGTTGGCACCTGCGGCCACCCGCGGGATCGTTTGCGGGAATCTTCCCGCGGGTGTGCCCACTTAGCAAAAAAATATATTTTTTTGTATCTACAGTACAAAAGTACAATCATCGGCTGACTTGAAAACATTGCTTGCTTAATCTCACTCACTTTTGCATAAAAATTCTTTTGTTTTCTCTCTGATTTTCTCTCAATAGCTGAATTTTGATTTTCTTTCTCTCTAATTTTGCTCGGCCACTCTTTGATTTTCACTCTTTTTCTTTTGCTCACTCTCTTTCGTTTGATCACTCTCTTTTTGCAACCTCACTTGATCTTCATAAACCTGTTTCGGTGTCATTGGCACAAGAGTGATGGGTTTTTGGTTGAGCACGAACGAGTATTTGTTGGTGAAGCGCTTAACTCTCCGATCGAATTACCACGGTCAGCCTAATAGCAAATGTCCAGCTCGCATCGAAATTACATCACACAAAAGTTCATCTTCATATTTTTCGATGCAGAATGAAACCAAAATCTACTTATTCACCTTTATCTCGCCACTATCATTCAGCCATTGTAACTTGTATAGCCTGCGATGTTTCAGTGTGGACAGTCGTAATTTCTCAACCAAGGTTATGCTTGCAACATTAGTACAACTCTCTCTATCAACAATCATACTGCATATCTTGTTTTTGACGTAGCACCTAATATGAAAGATATTCTCCCGCTGCACTTCTTCAACTTCTTTTGCTTGCAAGCTTAGGAGTCTTCTTGACACCAACAATTCACCTTGAACCGCATATTCTTCATCATTCACGTCCTCCAATGGTGGCATAGAGTCGTTATCAGACTCGTCGTCGGTTTCGATATCTCCATTATCCCTTATCACCCTGACTCTTTTGTTCGGGCATTGACTTTCTATGTGACCCCTGCCTTGACATTTAAAACACTTAATGTCACGATTTCGAGAAGTGGAAGAGTCAGATTTACCTTGAGTGCCATGGTTGGTTGTCTCTTGTTTTGGCTCGAATTTAGGTTTTGCAGCTGGTTTCTCCTCTTTCTTCACATGACTCAGTTTCCATGGGGAAATACCCGAATTAAGGGATGCACGTGTACCACCCCTTCTCTTGAGGTGTTGCTCCACCTTGATGACCATGTGCACCATATCCTCTAATTCCACATAATGCTGCATCTCCACCCTGTCATGAATTTCTTAATTCAAGCCATTCAAGAACCTAGCCATAGTAGCCTGTCGGTCTTCTTCGATATTTGCCCAGATCATAACAATCTCCATCTCTTGATGATAATCCTCCACATGCATCCCACAAACTGCTTCCAAGAGGGGATGGTCCTTTCCAAGTTCTAGAGCGCATCAATGACAATACTTATAAGCTAGATTTGCCCGGTGAGTACAATGTTAGTGCTACTTTCAATATTACTGATTTAAGTCTTTTTGATGTTTCTGATGGGCTTGATCTGCTTTAGTATCAAGGTGATTCTTTTTCCGTTTCTTTATATATATGGGTCCGTGCAGCATTTTCATGATATTGTTATGATCAATTAATGGGACTCGGCCGGAAAGTGTTCTTGACTCTATCATTAGCTTGGGTAGTCCCCGTTTCTGGTGTTTCAGTCACCTTTCGATGGCTCCCTTAATGCATGTGCCAGGAAGTTTCTGAAGAAGTAAGCTACTCCCCAAAAATGCCTCGCTCCGCTGTTCGTTTGTCGTTGGGGATTCATTACTCATTCTGCAGTTATCGGTAATATGGCTAGCCGGAGTTATAGAATAAGGCTGTAGGCAGGAGGGCTTTGTTTTGTTTGTGCAATGTTACTCGCAACACCTCTCCTCTTGCGAACCTGCGATTGCCGTCTCGGAATGAATGCTCAACTAAGGTCGTGTACAACAACCGTCAACCTCACAAGCCTGGGCTGGGCCTACCCCCATCCCTAGAGGAGCCATATGAGGCTGAAGCTCCATGTACGGTTTTGAAGCCGAGTCTTTCCAGCATTGGGGCCTAGGGACCAATATGATGATTGGTTTAGGTAGGGTGGCTGGCCTACTATGTGCTCCTGTAGTGCTATGTGTGTAAGACCGCGATCCACAAAAGCATGGGACTCACTCATCGATATTGGGAATGGAGAAGGGAAACATAGCATGTCACAAGAGTGAGGCGAGGGGGAGAACTCCCTACGGTTTTACGAGAGGGATGCCTAAACCACCACAGGCTCACGACGCGATGATCCCCAAGACCAAGCGCCTGAGATAACGTTCCTTTTGTCACAATATCGGAGACCGGTGAAGCGCGTCTACTAGGTCACATCTTCATATTCTGACTCACTAGGATGACGAGGTACGTATGGATCCGGTAAACGACATAGAGGGATTCTGAGCCCTAGGAGACGATGGGGCAGGGCGAGATGATGGTCGTAGCCGTCGAGGCTGGGATCAACGTAGTCACGTCCGTCAAAGTCCCATCGATAATGCCTGCGCGTGGAGCTCCTGGAATGTCGATAGACCAAAAAAAGGGATTTTCTCTCTCTCTCTCTCCCCCGAATATTGTAGTTTGGTTGGCTCCTATCGACGGAAAGGGCAAAAGAAAAGAACATCCAGCCGAGCTGGTAGTATAAAATCGAAATAGAAAGCGTCACGGCTCCCTGTGGGGACCTCTCTTCCTGCACTACTCGATGTTCCAACGCACTTTTTACGAGATGATGGGGGATAGACAGAAAGAAATGAAAGGATCTCATATGAGGACACGATTCAACATCTCACAGGATGATGTGGGACATGATTCGACATCTCACAAGATGATGCGGGATGTTAACTCTTGCTCTTTCTCATACATACGAAGATAGCGCCGCAGACATTATGTTCAATCTATCACACATGGAATGAGAGCTAAAAGAGAGTGAAGAACTAAATGACGAAGAGGATAACACAATGGATCACTGACAATCATATGCAGAATAGACGTTGGATGTTCGTAGCAATTTGGTATATCAATTAGGATGAAGAAATATGGTGTCACAGACTCATCGGAAGCAAGACCTAGGGGCTTCAACAAGCGGACGCTAGTGGATAGAGAATAGATTCGGCTCGTGAAGCAGCACCTGACGATAGGGACAGGACGAGCAGCAGACATTCGACTTGCATTTGTAAAATAAAAACATCTGACTTTTCACCCATGATGTCATTCGGACAAACAAGAGGAATTGAGACTTCATACTTCAACAACTTCCCCATCTCCTATGGGGTTTGCTTCATCAACAAATCGTCGAGTTCTTACCAACCCTACCCGTCGACGGCATCTCTCGCGTGGCAAGCCCTACTTTCGAAATAGAAATTCTTCTTTTCCACAAGAGAATGAAATTCATAACCAGAATCCTACTTCTGTCGAAATAAAAGGCGTAACGGGCATTTTAGGAATCAAAGAACAAAGGCACTGAGTGGGTAAATTGCCTTCGTCTATGCTAATGATTCTTTAATTTTCAGCAAATCCTGTCGTCGAAGACACTGAGGAATTGGGCAGCATCATTCAGAATTATTGCAACCTGACACGGGCAAAAGGTGAACTATGAAAAGTCATCCATCGGTAGCGACGGTTCATAGAAGGCATGACGAGGTGTCTAGAGGATTGGGTATTGGCGAAGGGAAATTACCCATGAAAGATCTGGCTATCTTCGTTGGTAGTAAGCTCATTCTTATGACGATGCTACAATAGACGTCTTCTCCGAGAAGGTTAGGAAGCCTGGGATGGTTGGAAAGCAAAAACCCTCTCCGTCTTCGGGTCCTCCCCGACGTCTCTTCTTCAATCCCTCCACATGAATACATTTTCGAAGAGATTGGTGCCCGACGTCTGTAATGGACAAGTTTTAAAGAATCTTCTTTCTTCTTATGGACAAAGGAGATGACGATAGGGATTCCTCTAGTGGCGTCGAGATAACATTTGTCAAAACAAAACTTTATGGCGGTCGTCGGTGTGAGAAAAGTCGATGCCTGTGCATGAGGTGTCATATGGGAAAACATCCCATCAAATGCTACACAAAGCTAGAACAGAATACGGTGACGGAACCTGCAACACTAAAGAGGAGAAGAAGGGTTGCCCACTTTTGATAGAATGGAAAAAATGGATTTCCAATACATACGACTGCACTGGCTAATTCCCTCATTGCTGCACCCACACCCCAGTGGTCTTCCGGACAATGGATAAAAGAGAATGGTTCGACGTCGAATAGGTTCGGAAAAGCAATCGATGATGAGAGGGCCCGGCCGAAGGAAAGGTGTACCTTGCAGTCGTCTATATACCAATGACTACAGGAGCGTAGACATTTTCTCCATCCCTCTCTGCTTTTGTCATATACGTCTCCCCATGCTGCTTTGGGTAAATAACCTCCTCCTTCCGCTCTCGCCTCGGAACGTCTTTCTCATATGTCGATATAGACGACTAGTTGCTAACTCGCTCTCCTCAGAAATTGAGGAAGAAGAAAAATAGCGAAAGTCATTGCAGTTGCATCCCCCCGTAAAAAAAAAGATGAGAAAAACCATCGCAGGTCCAAAGAAGAAAAGTTCGTATTTCACATCAGAGATTCGTCATTCCACAACCTCGTCTTGTATTTTCATCCATGAAGATAAAACCAGCGTCCGAAAACATTCCCAATCGGAGTGAATGCAGCATGAGGGGATATTATGTCAACGCCCTAAATTGCACATTGACTTACTTTAGTGACAATTCGAAGATGCTATATCCCCTCGAAGGGCGTAGCACGATCACAAAAACCGCTTTGACTGAGCATAGGCAGGGATATTTCACCAGGTCTTGCCTTCCTACCGTGCTTTCCTATGATTGTAAGTATAATGATGGAAGAATCTTTTTTTGGTAAACACCTTTCGGTTTTGCTTAAGCGAAAATAGAGTTTCGACAAGCCATTGAGTGAGACTCTGGTGGTCCGCTGGGATCATTAGCTTTGATAGCTTCGCAATCTCCTTTCTTTCGCCTTTTTGATTTCCGCACAGAGTCTGAAAATTTTCTTTCGTTATGTCATTTCTACGATCGATGAGAATAGGACAATGAAGCGACACACCTTCCCCGATTCGGTTTTATAAGAAAGAGAGGACTATTTGTTTGCACAATCTCAATGGAAAAGAAAGGTGATCCACAGTACCAACATGACAGGTGGGATTTGACCCATCCAGCTTCCTCTCTATGGCTGTCTTTACCAAAGAGTGGGAATAGCTCGGCCATAACAAAAGAATCTCGTCCTAGATATCATCTGAAATAACTGGAGCGGCAAAGTCTCATATCGACGAAGATCTAGAGTCGACTTCAATCTTTGTTCTTTCACCGTCGGAAGAAGATCACGCTTTAGTTTCATAATCCGAGCTTGCCTCAGAGCTTGCTTTTCTTGTTCCTGTCGTTTTTCCTTCTTGAGTATTGCAAAGTAAAGTTAGCTGAGAGACCTTCTTCCTGAGACAGAGGAAGAAACCCAAGGAAGAATAAGAAGAATCTCTTGCATTGGATGAAGTGGATACAGATGGGTGCACTGACATGGGAAAAGGTCTGTCAGCCATTTGGACGTTGACGAAGGCTTTGTTCCTCCCCTTTACTTCCTTCCCTTTAAAAGAAAGACGAGTAGGGGAATTTCAATGATTTCGAGTGTCAGTCATGTTCGATAGTTTAGAGAAGAGGGTCTCTGCCACCTTTGAAAGATTGAAAAGCTGAACCAATCTCGTGAACTACAGAACAAGAAAAGAGGATTGCTTTGGCATAGTGAGGAAAGCTACGGAAAGTCAGTCCCGATTGACTCGATCAACAAGCAATTGTCGAATTTCAGATTGGTAGAAGAAATAAAAAAAGATAGAGTTGATGAACCAGGAAGGGGATTCACTTCAAAATGTGAGGATTTTATGTATTTTGCTTACGCTACCAGTCATCGATAAAACCTAAACGTTTTTTCTCGCACTAAAGGAAGGCAGAATTCCGCCGACTGGCTTTCACCAGTTTGTCATTAATTGACTCGACCACAGAAGCAAGAACAGTTTCAAATCATCGGGAAATAATCGAAATATTTGAACCAAAACCTTTTGAGAAGGAAATCAAACCTCAACTAATGAATATAAAGGATCTCACGGTACCTAGACAATGGTTCCTTGAAGACTTAATTCAAACCGAAGAACCAAAACACTTTGGATGGGTAGAAATACAAAGTTCTGGGAACAGTCTATATATTAAAAACAATTCAAAACAACCGTTATTAACAATAAGTAATAGTGAAAGAAAGACTAGAGAAGTGGCTAGGAGATCTATTACTAGGGAAGAAATAAGAGAGTCAGTACTGACACGATTATTAGGAGAAGATCAAAAACTAAGCCCAAATATTAAAGAAATAAGCCAAAATCTCAGTATACCACTCATGCCAGGGTCAACGTCTCGGCAAGAGGCCGTCGAGGGAGTTGTTGAGTTCAGTTATTAGTTTTTATATAATAAAATAATCATGTACTAACCATCTTACAAGAAAAATCAAAGAAAGGAAAAGAAGTGATCGTGTCAGAAAAGACAAAAAAGAATACAAATTCTGAGATGAGAAAAACCATCACAGGTCCAAAGAAGAAAAGTTCGTATTTCACATCAGAGATTCGTCATTCCACAACCTCGTCTTGTATTTTCATCCATGAAGATAAAACCGGCGTCCGAAAACATTCCCAATCGGAGTGAATGCAGCATGAGGGGATATTATGTCAACGCCCTAAATTGCACATTGACTTACGTTAGTGACAATTCAAAGATGCTATATCCCCTCGAAGGGCGTAGCACGATCACAAAAACCGCTTTGACTGAGCATAGGCAGGGATATTTCACCAGGTCTTGCCTTCCTACCGTACTTTCCTTTGATTGTAAGTATAATGATGGAAGAATCTTTTTTTGGTAAACACCTTTCGGTTTTGCTTAAGCGAAAATAGAGTTTCAACAAGCCATTGAGTGAGACTCTGGTGGTCCGCTGGGATCATTAGCTTCGATAGCTTCGCAATCTCCTTTCTTTCGCCTTTTTGATTTCCGCACAGAGTCTGAAAATTTTTTTTCGTTATGTCATTTCTACGATCGATGAGAATAGGACAATGAAGCGACACACCTTCCCCGATTCGGTTTTATAAAAAGAGAGGACTATTTGTTTGCACAATCTCAATGGAAAAGAAAGGTGATCCACAGTACCAACATGACAGGTGGGATTTGACCCATCCAGCTTCCTCTCTATGGCTGTCTTTACCAAAGAGTGGGAATAGCTCGGCCACAACAAAAGAATCTCATCCTAGATATCATCTGAAATAACTGGAGTGGCAAAGTCTCATATCGACGAAGATCTAGAGTCGACTTCAATCTTTGTTCTTTCACCGTCGGAAGAAGATCACGCTTTAGTTTCATAATCCGAGCTTGCCTCAGAGCTTGCTTTTCTTGTTCCTGTCGTTTTTCCTTCTTGAGTATTGCAAAGTAAAGAACCACTTGCTGACGAAGCGACGTCTGACTAGGGCAAGATATCCCCTCCCCACTCGTCGAAGGACTGTCCAAAGACGCAGCTTTCGTTGGTTCAGGTCACACCCCCTTCTTTGGCTAAAGCACCATCCCCTTTCCGAGCTGCAGATGATGATGTAGCCGAACCCTAACCTAGACTGCGGAAGGCTTCTTCTCTTTCTTTTCTGAGAAATCCCTTCAGTATGCTCTTGTCAGTCTGCTCGTATGTATCATTTCTGTTTTGGGACGCTTTTTGCTCCGAATTCTAGGTTCCTCTTCCTCCAACAAGTGTTCAGTCTACCCATTTACTGCGTTGCATCGAGAGGTTTCATTTCTCTTTGGTTTCCAATGTCGACGAGGGTGAAGGTCGATGATTACTACAAAGAATCGGAGGAACTATTTCTTTCCTTTTTTCCAGTATGCCGCTTCGTGAGCGACGGAGCGAATTAAACATAAATGCAAAGAAATGAATATTCTTCACAAAATCCAAACACTTCATCCATTCCATTCATATTTTCTGTCACTCGTCGTTTTTGGGGTTTTTTGTCATTTGTCCGAAGATAGGTTTTCTTTCTTTTTTTCAGACCATACTTTCGACAGGTTGGGGTCTCTCTCGGGGGTCGAGCCCAGTACTTTTGCTCTATAGTGATGGTGTTGGGCTTCTCTGGAGGTCTGACCATCAGCAATTGTTTCTTCTTTCCGGGCTCTCCGGAGGGGGAATATTGTATTACCTGCTGAGGAGGATTCAGGCGCATCGATGCTCCGAAGCCAACATAAATCAACAGCCTCTTATTTCGGAACTTCACCCTCCTTTACTCGATGACAACCCCCGGCGACAAGAACTCAACGATCACTTTGGTATTCCTATCGGTGGGTATGTCGTACAACCCAGGCTTTTTTATAGTTCTTTCGCAGTCTGGGAGTCCATCTCCATTCATAACCCACTCACTTCTGGGAGAGAAAGGGAAGTAGTACGGTAAATCAATCTTTTCTTTTCTGGCAAATAATCCACTGTCGATGGATGGACTAGAAGGAGAAATGAATCAAAAGGTTGCTTCTCCATCCTGTAGATCGAGAAGTTGTAAACACATAGACGAGTGGTGATTGAAATTTTTCCCCTCTCCTAACTGTCAAGTGGGAATGAGAATTTCATCGGTAGTGACAGAACAAGATAGAAGATCGTCAATGCATCTCTCCGTCAGGAGACGAGCCGACGAAAGCAGCGTCGTTCCATTTTATACGTAAATCTACCGGCGGCAAGGGAGATGGAGGACACGAGGATAGGGGAACCAACCCAAGAGAAATGAGGTTCAGAACGAGCGTAGAATTTTGAAATTCCAGGGTTCATCGGAATTAGTTTAAAAGGGCCAGGCGGACGGCCCTCGTCATTCCCACCCAGAGAAGTTGACGTTATTTGCTCCTCCATCCAGAGAAATTGTTTGATCAATCGAGGGAGTTAACGTACCCACTGCTTATCGCACTTCGTCATTCCCGCCCACCCTCTCTTTTCCTTCTGGAAGTACTGCCAAACCGACACCCGCGATTTATTGAAAAAAAAAGAGGCTGTCTCTCTCAAAGTTGTTTGTTTCCCTATTAAAGAACTGCATCCACTGCCCGAAAAGAGGAGATTTTAAAGAGGAGATCGTTGGGAGAATCTCCATCGACAGTTGTTCGTCACCTCGAGAAGATGGGAGAATTTCATCGGTAGTGACCGAACAAGATAGAAGATCGTCAATGCATCTCTCCGTCAGGAGACGAGCCGACGAAAGCAGCATCGTTCCATTTTATACGTAAATCTACCGGCGGCAAGGGAGATGGAGGACACGAGGATAGGGGAACCAACCCAAGAGAAATGAGGTTCAGAATGAGCATAGAATTTTGAAATTCCAGGGTTCATCGGAATTAGTTTAAAAGGGCCAAGCGGACGGCCCTCGTCATTCCCACCCAGAGAAGTTGACGTTATTTGCTCCTCCATCCAGAGAAATTGTTTGATCAATCGAGGGAGTTAACGTACCCACTGCTTATCGCACTTCGTCATTCCCACCCACCCTCTCTTTTCCTTCTGGAAGTACTCCCAAACCGACACCCGCGACTTATTGAAAAAAAAGAGGCTGTCTCTCTCAAAATTGTTTGTTTCCCTATTGAAGGAATGCATCCACCGCCCGAAAAGAGGAGATTTTAAAGAGGAGATCGTTGGGAGAATCTCCATCCACAGTTGTTCGTCACCTCGAGAAGAAGCTTTCTTTCCTTTCCGTCAGCCGGAAAAGAGGTCGGGCCCGGAGAAGACCTTCTCCAAAAAAGATGGGAGGTGTAGGCTATTCTACGCGACGGTAGGCCCCTCAATTTACCGAGAGTTGATGCAGGGTGTAAAAAGACGTTCGGAACTGTCGTTTGCTGTCTCTCCATATTTCCGTCTCAGAGGTAGAAGAGATGGGAATTGGATATTCACTCCTTTCTTTCCTTCACGGTTCGGTAAACCATCCGAAATGTGTCCTTCTCTTTTCTCGAATCCAACTAGAGCAGGGGATCCGGTGACGAAGAACAACTAGGTAAACGGAGGTTTTGGATAGAGGAATGGGATGGAGGTTTAGGGTTTTGCTGCTTTGATGGATGGAGGGTTTCTGAATAATTGAATTTCCGGGCTGGATCCATCTTTAATCAGAACATTCCTTCTCTATCGGTAAATCCGTCGGAGCAAAAGGGGATTCTTCCTTTCTTTCTCCTCCATCCAGATTCGGTAATCTCCTCCCCGTGGGATTCGATAACGAATCCTTTGGTTGCTTATCCTCTCACCCGACCGGCAAGGAGAAGAAGATCAACTACCGGAAAGAGAACCCTTCGTCTAAAGAGAATCCAATTGATTGACCAGAGATAAAAAAAAAGTTTATTGAATTGTTTTATTCCTTCTGCGTTGGACTAATGTTTGATCCCGAAAAGGAGAGAAGTCAAAAAGGGTGAAGATCATCTCTTTTCAAAGGCTCGTCGATGCTACTCTAAATTCCTGGTTAAACAAATGAAGGGCATTTTGGGTTTGAATGGTCGGTAGTCCGGTGCTGCGGCCAACAATGATGATGTAGCAGTCGAAGAGGTCACGCTTCTCTTTTGCTTTGATGGTTTATTTCCTTATCTTCTCTTCCGGTGTCATATTCTCTGAAACAACATATCGAAGGGGTGGGTGGGGGGAGCCTCTCTTTTTTACTTCAATCTCCTTCCTTTGGTCAATCGTCAAGGTAGAGGATATCTACTGAAGATACTCTCCTGTTGATGGGCTAATGACAAATCATCATTTTCGGGATCCTCCCATCAGAGATCAATAGCTTCCTTCTCCTTAATACTTTCATCTTCTACCCTTCCCCAGTGGGAGAATCTCCATCATTGTTTCCCCGCAATCTACTAGAAGAAATGGCCTGAAAGTCGAATCTTCTATCCCAATCAGAGTATCCATCCCTAAAACCTCGGATTCGATAATCTCCTTGAGCCTTTTGAGATGAGCAGAGTCAGTTGATTAGGACAAAATTGTATCCCCTCCCCACTCGTCGAAGGGTTGTCCAAAGACGCAGCTTTCGTCGGTTCAGGTCACACCCCCTTCTTTGGCTAAAGCACCATCCCCTTTCCTAGCTGACGGCACGGAACCCCTACTCATCTTCCTTATCTACAGGTTCTAGGGCCGCAACTCTGACACACCTATCGATTTAGTACATTCCGCGATCGGGTTTTGTTCATCGGTAACTTTTCGTCGAAAGCGAATCTTTTCTATACTGGAGGTTTGTCAGCCCACTCTTCCTATGTTGATGAATCAAGCATCGAAAAGAAAGTCTGAATTTTCCACAGAAGTCGGCTCGAAATATTTGAACTTAGGTGCATTTTCCTCTGGAATATTATTGTTAGGGTGCGACTGGACTACTACCGATCAATTTTGTCGGAACTTCTTTATAAATTTGTTTGGAGAGATCCTCTATGTAGTTGTCTATCTAGGGTAATCGATCAACTTCCACATAGCCCTGAGGCTATGTCTCGATCTCCTACATGCGAAAGATGTGGGAGACAGAGTCCCATGGGGATTCCCCGTCGGTCTAATTCCACGACAGAAGTCGGCGTGGCATAAAGTGGATTGGGGGGAGTAGAGTGAAATCCCCGTCTGGGGTATTCTGAAGGTGTAACCTAGGCAACGAAAATGGGGCCCGATACTTCAACTAGAGGAGCAACATGTTGGTTCACCAAACCCCGACCCAGCATCACACGTTCTCCAGGTCCGAAGGGATCCAGTGCCCAACTACCAACTCCTCCTGGAATTGCATTATCGGAGCCTCCAGGAATAGCCTTCCGTGGACACCTACCACTTTTCATCGTTTAGAGAGGCCCTCTTTAATACATAAAAAAAAAGATGTTCACAGGGGTTAGAAAGACTCGGTCATAGAAATTTAGACCGCCTACGCGCTGCCTAAAGTGTCAGGCCTGACGTCATTAAGTGTTAGGCACAATCATGGGGACGATTGGGCCAATGTTAGGCTTTCCTGTGACTTACCTTTAGACTTCCGTACCCACTACGCACTGTCATTCATGAACCGTTTCTGCTTTCCTTTTCATCTTTCTTTTGAGCTAGTTTTGACGAAAGTCAATTTATGACTGGTGCTCCAAAGGAGCTTTCCTACGTACCCGTTTATACAAGATCGACGTCCGATGTAGTTTGAATAGTACCGAATTCGAGACAGTCAAAGGGCAAAAAGGCTCCCTTTTTTCCCAAAAAAGAAAAAAAAGAAAAGGCTGGCTCTCTGAACACGGCATACCCTAAGAGAATGGGAGAATCAGTTCCCCTCCCGTTGAAGTCAAAGTCAGTCCCAGATTGACTGCATGTGTGGTTGATCCTTTTATGCCTAGTTCTCCCTTGCGTAAGAAAAGGGTGCTTCCGTTCGGTATGGGCAATTTTCATCGAAGCAGATCGCCCCACCTTCCTTCATCATTTAGCTTGGCCCGTCATCATGACCAACTCTAAATAGTCAAAGGTTCACTTTATGGATGTGTGTCTCTTTCTCAGACGAGTGTCGAGGATGAGTCTTCGGCAAAGGAGGAATATGATATGTCAAGAAAAAAAATGCAATTCGACAAAACAAAAGTAGGGTGCTTCGAGATATACTCGATGTGAGTAATGACGTTACAGTAAAGTTGCATCATAATATGACGTTATCGCTTCGGAATATGTTTATACATATAAAGACGATGAGATGTTGAAGGCCCCAATCATTTTATCAGGGAAAAGCCATCTCTTTCTCAACAATGTCTTTGTCATTTGATCCAATAAAGTACTGTTAGATAGGAAGAAATTTGATAAATACTAATAACTCTCGGATGGAGTATTAGAACGGAAATATCCATTAGATAATGAACTATTGGTTCTAAGCCATCTCTGGCCATGAATCAACAATTCAAAGTGCTTTTCTTGCGTATTCTTGATGAACCAGCATTTATATATAGATGTACGAGGATTTGTTTGGAAAGTAATAAGCTCCTTTGACATCTCTTGATCTGCAAAGAATTCTCGATGTGAAAACACAAAGATAAAGGGCTGATATTTGAATAGGAAAAAAATGGATCCGTAAGGTCCCAAATGAATTGGCTTATTTGAAAAAAGCCTTGTTCTTTGGAAGATCTATCTCGTGTCTGGTACTGCATGGTTCCACTCTACAAGAATTCCGAATCATTCTCTTGAAGCTCATCCTCTTTATGATAAATGATCCGCTTGCCCCGAAATGACCCGGCCAAATAGGAAAATCCCAATTCAGTGGGCCTTTCGATACAATCAAATAGATTGCCACAAGGGCACCATATTCTAGGAGCCCAAACTATGTGATTGAATAAATCCTCCTCTATCGGGCCCCTTCCCCTTCTTCAAACTTCGATTTGTATTTTTCATAGAAAATTCTCTGATCAACGATAGAAAAAGATCCATTTTGCATCATATCTAACGGTTTCCTTGGTTCGGACTAAAGAAGTAATGTCACTCGATTATTATCAAACTGACTGCAATCTTTTTTTGTCCGTGAAGATCCCGCCAGAGCGCCTTCTATTCTAATAGGCCATGAATTAGATCAGAATCATTCTCAATGAATCCATAAGAAGTGATCTCATTTTTTTCACCGGATCCGGGTGAAAACCAAAGATCTTGAGCGACCAATCCGGCAGAACAACTCAAAAGATAAAGAAGTATCGTTAATTTCTTCATGGTCGTTCCAAGTTTGAAGTACCATTTGTACAATAAAGAATCTCCTTCCTTACATGATTTCTTGAAAAAATAAGTTAGATGAGGCATAGAGCATAGCTACGATTCATTTATGTGATTATTGAATCCCAACTGGAAGAACTAAGGGATGAAGTCGATCGTCGTTGGTACGGTACCATTGACTAAACTAAACACCGAAAGAATATCGATTTCAAACAGCAAATCAATGCAATAGATGTGAGTTTATGATTGTGGAGAGAGTGAATAGAAAGAGAAAAATGCATGGTTACGCTTTCGAAGCCATCCCACTCTGAGTCTAGCCGTTGCGAGCGACGGGCTCTGACGAGCATCACTACATTCTTACAGATAGATTGAAAGTATGTAGTTGACAAACTCATCCCATCAGATGATCCTAAATTTGAGAATTTCTACACCAAAAATATTCTCTTAAACAAAGGTATTCGTGCTTGGATGGCGGCTAAGGATCAGCCTCATGAAAACCTTATTTTCCCTGAGGAAGTTCTACCCTGTGGAAACGCTCTTTAATGGAATTGGGTTATATCCACAGGAATTTCAATTACGTCGAATAGTCGAATAGGCGTCCACCGGCAAAGCGTAGGTCTTCGACTCTCGTCTAAGAAAGAGAGGTCCTCTGATGTCTGAATGATATAGGAATAAGAGAGCCACCGAGTCCTCGTCCTACAGAAAGTTCGTTCTCTCGCCGAAGAAAGAGTCAGATGATTGTCCCATCAAAGGCTAAAAAAAACCTACGTTCCATCATTACGAAGCAGACAGCTTCGACATACGGAACGTGTTAGGTCCAGGTAGGTTCAATCAAAAGAAGCAAGAGTGAAAGACGAAGCATGCTCGCTTATTCATCCTTTTTTTTTGTCGATTCCATCGCCTCACCGAAAAATGATTGCTTGACAAATCGGAGGGATGGGCATACTCTTTTTGAGAATAAGCATGATTGACGTGATGGCATTTGACAGAGCAGCAAGAGCTAGATCGCAGAAGCCCTTGTCAGGTGTATCACTGTACATCCAGAGAGGAAGCGTCACTTTTACGCGAGGCCATGGTTGCTCTCTTGCAGTCACTGCTCAAACTATCCCCCATTCAATGGCAGAGAGTTTTAGAAGACTCTCGGGTCATGAGAGGTTACCTGGAGAAGGTTATTCTCTTGGCCACTAATGGTTGGAATGACAGAGATGTATATAGCAGCCTACCTGTTTGCTAGGCAGGTGGTCAGGTTGGTTCGAAAATGACAGACTCCGTCTACACTGCTCTTTATTTGAAGCAGTATGCATCATCCGTCACAGATGGTGTATGGAGTTGATAAATATGTTCCTTCCGTCACTGCCTGTACCAGTCTTCCTCACCCGATCATGGTATCCACGTCTCATCCCTTCTTTTCATCGCAATATGATTGAGAAGCATGATGAGAAGGCTGATTTACATGTTCAATGTTATCTTTCGTTCTTCTCTTTGAGTAAAGTGGTAGCACTTGCTCCGGAATTCCATCGGACGACGATGCAGATGTATAGTACCATCTTTCCCTATCAAATTGTACTGGTCAAATGCCACGACGTAGGGTATGTGTTGGTGTTGAAACAAGAGGAGAGAGCCTATCCACGAGGAGGGGTCTCATCGACGCACTAGAAAAGACGTATTGGATTCGACAGTCAAAACCTGTTCGATAGGTTTCGAAACTCGAATGTCTCGAGAACCGTCGATCGAGTAGGTCATGATTCATGACATGGAGGCATTGGAAAATAGTTCACTATGATGGCAAGCACTACCATCCCACGCTAAAGCCATAACATCACTCTGATGTTTGACAATTTGTGACTTAGAAGAATCCAGAAAGCAAGGGGAAGTAAAAGGAGTGAGATCCTCAAATGGAATTTGTCATCCTGATGATTGGTGAAAGACTTTGAGTATAGGAATATGGTGAATGACATAATGACCGTCATAGTTGTGAAAAGCTCGCTGACAGGCTGCATTCTTAGACTATTTATTTGCTTTGACTCCATACCCCCAAAAGACGCCCCTCGAATACAAAAAAGTGGGGCATTTTGTTTTTTTTGGTCCGAGTCCAGCTCACTATGTCCGATGCTGTGCCAAATTGCGCATGTTGAAAGTCGACGTCTTCCATTTTCCTTCATCGTTCTTCAATCGGAAATCAAGACAAACTGGGCACAACAATGAGATGAGAAAACACCCGATCCCATTCTGACCTCGATATGTAGAATCGTCTCATGCCATATGTACTGGAATTGTTCGGGAGACATGGTCAAATCTTGGTTGTCAAATTTGTTCTGTCGGAATATGTCGGTTTTCGATCAACAGTGTTAGAATATTGTCTTATTTCAGCCTGTCTATTATCATTGTTAACTTGAATATCTAGTTCACTAGGTAAATACAGATCGTCAATTTGAAGTCATCATTCTGTGTGCTTGATGAGGCACTACAGAGGTTGTTTTGATAAGCCCCTCGCCATTCTATTTTCGGTGTTCCGTCACTCATAGTAGTATCCCCCGATGCATCCCGGTGTTTCGCTGGAAGGATGATAAAACATCGTGATGCCAAGACAGATCACTCTGTGAGGGATCCATCACCTCTCACTATTTTGACTTTCAAAATGCAGATGGTGTGTGGAGGTGATAAATATGTTCCTTCCGTCACTGCCTGTACCAGTCTTCCTCACCCGATCAGGGTATCCACGTCTCATCCCTTCTTTTCATCGCAATATGATTGAGAAGCATGATGAGAAGGCTGATTCACTTGTTCAATGTTATCTTTCGTTCTTCTCTTTGAGTAAAGTGGTAGCACTTGCTCCGGAATTCCGTCGGACGACGATGCAGATGTATAGTACCATCTTTCCCTATCAAATTGTACTGGTCAAATGCCACGACGTAGGGTATGTGTTGGTGTTGAAACAAGAGGAGAGAGCCTATCCACGAGGAGGGGTCTCATCGACGCACTAGAAAAGATGTATTGGATTCGACAGTCAAAACCTGTTCGATAGGTTTCGAAACTCGAATGTCTCAAGAACCGTCGATCGAGTAGGTCATGATTCATGACATGGAGGCATTGGAAAACAGTTCACTATGATGGCAAGCACTACCATCCCACGCTAAAGCCATAACATCACTCTGATGTTTGACAATTTGTGACTTAGAAGAATCCAGAAAGCAAGGGGAAGTAAAAGGAGTGAGATCCTCAAATGGAATTTGTCATCCTGATGATTGGTGAAAGACTTTGAGTATAGGAATATGGTGAATGACATAATGACCGTCATAGTTGTGAAAAGCTCGCTGACAGGCTGCATTCTTAGACTATTTATTTGCTTTGACTCCATACCCCCAAAAGACGCCCCTCGAATACAAAAAAGTGGGGCATTTTGTTTTTTTTGGTCCGAGTCCAGCTCACTATGTCCGATGCTGCGCCAAATTGCGCATGTTGAAAGTCGACGTCTTCCATTTTCCTTCATCGTTCTTCAATCGGAAATCAAGACAAACCGGGCACAACAATGAGATGAGAAAACACCCGATCCCATTCTGACCTCGATATGTAGAATCGTCTCATGCCATATGTACTGGAATTGTTAGGGAGACATGGTCAAATCTTGGTTGTCAAATTTGTTCTGTCGGAATATGTCGGTTTTCGATCAACAGTGTTAGAATATTGTCTTATTTCAGCCTGTCTATTATCATTGTTAACTTGAATATCTAGTTCACTAGGTAAATACAGATCGTCAATTTGAAGTCATCATTCTGTGTGCTTGATGAGGCACTACGGAGGTTGTTTTGATAAGCCCCTCGCCATTCTATTTTCGGTGTTCCGTCACTCATAGTGGTATCCCTCGATGCATCCCGGTGTTTCGCTGGAAGGATGATAAAACATCGTGATGCCAAGACAGATCACTCTGTGAGGGATCCATCACCTCTCACTATTTTGACTTTCAAAATGCAGATGGTGTGTGGAGGTGATAAATATGGTCCTTCCGTCACTGCCTGTACCAGTCTTCCTCACCCGATCAGGGTATCCACGTCTCATCCCTTCTTTTCATCGCAATATGATTGAGAAGCATGATGAGAAGGCTGATTCACTTGTTCAATATTATCTTTCGTTCTTCTCTTTGAGTAAAGTGGTAGCACTTGCTCCGGAATTCCGTCGGACGACGATGCAGATGTATAGTACCATCTTTCCCTATCAAATTGTACTGGTCAAATGCCACGACGTAGGGTATGTGTTGGTGTTGAAACAAGAGGAGAGAGCCTATCCACGAGGAGGGGTCTCATCGACGCACTAGAAAAGACGTATTGGATTCGACAGTCAAAACCAGTTCGATAGGTTTCGAAACTCGAATGTCTCGAATACCGTCGATCGAGTAGGTCATGATTCATGACATGGAGGCATTGGAAAACAGTTCACTATGATGGCCTATACACAAGCACTACTATCCCGCGCTAAAACTATAACATCACTCTGATGTCTGACAATTCGTGACTCAGAAGAATCCAGAAAAGCAAGGGGAAGTAAAAGGAGTGAAAAGGCATGTACTTTATCTATAAGGTATAGAAATGTTACCTGGATCAAAATTATTAGGAATACAATGGGAACATTGTCTAGCTTTAAACGAAACATCTACTTTTAGATCAATAACACCTACACAATTTATTAAATTATATGAAGTAGGAAATAGCAAAATAATACAGCCAAAATTAGTAGACATTAAACATCTCAAGTATGATAATGAAATGCAATTTTTCTTAAAAACCCTAAAACCAAAAATGCAATTACCTGTAGAAACATTTATAGCATCCGGAAATACAATTTCTACAACAATAATAAATCCGACTATCCCAAGAAGTTTAAGTACTACAGACTATAGAAATCCACAATTACATTTAGAGCCTAGCAGAGCTAGTACCTCTACGATTGAAACCAATATACCAATGGAAGGTAGAACACAACGAATTTTAGAATAACATATAATAAGACTTCCATCTAATACTACGGGACTAAACCATGTTGGATCTTAAAATCAAATTCCAGTTACATATTTATATTCCTCTAACTCTACAATTTCCACATGACAAATTAGAACTTACTATCCATGCCTTAGTGGATTCGGGTGCTGAGACAAGTCTCATACAAAACAATTTTATTCCACAACAACATTGGATTCCTTTAGATAAACAAGCAAAATTACAAGACTTCATGGGTCGCCCTGTTCATATTACACATAAAGCCCGACTTTCTATTATTATACCTGATATACATAATAAGGAACACCATTATACATTTGAATTTGCTTTGCTTCCTAAAGAATTTGACATTGATTGCCTTCTTGGCATGAACAACTTACGTCATTATGTCCCTTTTAATACTCATTATTTCACCTTTGATAATCATTCTATCCCTCGGGTCCCTTTTCCTATGGCCCTTGCTCCCCATTATACGCCAGCCCAGCATGGTGAATCGTTATTTCCAGTTCCAGCCACCACCGCAACTCAGACATTTTATACATATCCCATAGCTCTTGCATCCGACACTGAACGGATTATTCATAGTATGCTAAAGCTCTTATACTCCAATAATCCTTTATTACATTTTGAAAAATCTCCTAGATATTGTTCTATAGAACTACTTGATCAATACAAAGAGACTAAAGTTCGTGTGAACAGTATAATGGTATCACCTATAGATAAAAAAGAATTTGCAGAACAAATAAAAGAATTACTAGAGTTAAAACTAATACAACCTAGTGTCAGTCCACATTCTTCACCTGCTTTCATGGTAAGAAACCATGCAGAACAAAAACGAGGAAAAGCACGAATGGTAATAAACTACAGAAAATTAAATAGCTATACCAAATTTGATGGTTATTTCATACCCTCTGCAGAACAATTAGTTAAACAAGTTCAAGGAGCAAAATACTATAGTACATTTGATGCCAAATCAGGATTCTGGCAAATTAGATTAGCCAACAAAGAATCTATAGAGTTAACAACATTTAGTTGTCCACAAGGCCATTACGAGTGGAAAGTAATGCCTTTTGGTTTAAAAAATGCACCACAAATATTTCAAAAATGGATGAATTCTATATTTAGACATTTACCATATGATGTGTTATATTTACTGCAAGCGCACAGTATCATTGTAGCGCTGTACAGGTCGTCTCACAGGGATCTAAGGTGTTTCTGCGTTCTTACTTTCTCTATAGTTCAACGGACTAACCAAAGGTTCTAAATTGAAGTCGGATTAATCTAAGTAGCCTAGGATATAGAATCCACTAATTTCCAACCATGTTCTTACTTCTACTATTTTCTTCTATCATAAAAACTCTATCTTTTTAGTTTAATTTTTACTTAAAGTGCCCTAAGTATGAGCTATCAAGTGTTGTGCAAGTATAGCTCATCAAAAGATGCTACTTCATATAAAAATAAACTAAGTCTTTTAGATAATTCAAATAAAAAGATAAAACCAGCAACCCCAATCCCTAACTAAGCATAGATTATCAAGAATCCTAATTCAAGTATAACCTATCAAAGTTCTAAACTTCGGGTCCTTGTATTTTAATCTTTCATTTGAGAAATCATGGCTTTATTAATTTTATTTAAGAAGAAAAATATTAGAAAATAATTACATGGTGGATCTTAGCTTCATCTACATCCTAGAGCTGATCTAATTAGCTACTCATGATTTTTACTAAGGAAGATCAACTTTTTATTCATAGAATGATAAACCCTAATCTAGAAAGCGGTAAACCCTAATCTAGAAAGCAGTAAACCCTAATTTAAAAGGCAATCAAATCTATGCAGAAAGAAAATAAGAATCTCAAGAACAATGGGTTACCTCTGGACACAGTGTTGTGGCCGTCGACCTTCAGCAAAAACCCCAATTTTATTGAAGAGAAAAATCGAATACAAAAATTTCAGATTCCAGAATGTCGTCAAAATACAAGGGTTGGCCAATAAAATAGGCATCGGAAATCAAACCCTATTTCTAGCCGAACCTAAAAGTGAAAAAAATTACAATGAAGCCATAGGAAAAATCTCGGCGCATGGGGCCCAAAGTGGACCGCCAACTCGCGGTAAAAACCGCTAAATAGCGGAGAAAATTTGAGATAAATTCATGAAATTTGTACACATATAAATCTTGTCATCTAACTTTAATATTCCTGACTTTATTCGACTTTTAGTCTCTACAGAATCATATTCTCGTAGTCTTGCCACTTTAGTAACTTTTCGGACTCTGATTTCCGACTCCGACTCT
Source organism: Dracaena cambodiana (assembly GCA_036321105.1). Classification (NCBI taxonomy): domain Eukaryota; kingdom Viridiplantae; phylum Streptophyta; class Magnoliopsida; order Asparagales; family Asparagaceae; genus Dracaena; species Dracaena cambodiana. The sequence continues at coordinate 21,005,777 of JAYEPQ010000020.1, read as the reverse complement.
GATTTCATGCCTTCTCCTTGTATAATTCGGATTACCTGCAAAAGACACTAAAAATACCCGAGTAGCATTTATTTATATTCAAAAATAGATAAAGTATGAGAGGAAAAATATAATATATGTTATTCATCACACTCCCACACCTATCTTTTGCTAGTCCTCGAGCAAAACCTAAATCTAAAAAGAAAAAAAGAAAACAAAAACAAAAGTCCTAACTCACTTTCGCAGGAATCGCGATTACACTTAGCACGTGCAACAAGCCTTCAAACCCCTAAGTTACCCTAGTGGACGAGTGTTGTCTCGTGAGGGTTTGCAGTGAATATACCCACAAAATTCATGAAGCAGATAGATTAAGGAATAAAGAAATGAAAAATAAGGATAACCAAAAATCAAGAAAAATAAAAATTTTATACAAAAGAAAGAAGAATCTTTTTTTTTAATCATGTTTTCATCAATTAATCTCACTAATATACAAACTCAAGAACGCATCTAGATTATTAATTTTCAAATTGAGCGTCATATCAGATACACTTATCATTTTAATCAAAAATTTAAATCCTATCTTTCAATACTCACTAACATATAATCCATTGGCTCCTATACATCTACGTACTCGTGTGATAGTCTACTTTGGTTTTGGATTCGAACTCTAACTCATGATTCATCTCCTCTCTCATAACATTTTTTTTTCTTTTTTTTTTCCTTTTTTTTTTTTTTAAGAATATTTCACCTTTCATGCGAATATTCACGCTTACTTAGGCGCAAAGTACCCGATTACTTGGATCATACTCTTTTTTCATTCTTGAGGCTATTGCCTTAATACCAGGCGCACCCCATTTTTTTATCACTCTCGAGGCTATTGCCTTAATACCAGGCTCACCCCATTATTTTATTCTCACCTTTTTTTTTTCATTTTTTTTTCTATTTTTTTTCTATTTTTTTTAGAGAGAGAAAATTTACTCAATCGTTATCATCTTTGTCCTTAACCTAATAAACTATTGTGAAGTGAAAAATAGATTTATACTTGCCTCAAAACTACTGTTAGCAATATTTATCTTTCAGATTTTGATCTTTTTCATAAATTTCAAAGTGTATCATCCAATCTACTCTCCTATCCAATTTCAAATCTAAATTTATCCATTTATCTGTAATTAGTTTGGTCTATTGATGAAAAATATAATTTTTCTTTTTAAAAAATTTTTTCATTTTTTTTAAAATTTTTTAAATTAGTTACCCTAAAAACTACCCAAAGTGTAAAATAAAGAAACCCAAAATACTAAAAATAAAAAAAAATAAAAAATAAAATAAAGTCCTAAAAATAAAAATCTCCTAAAAACTACTCCCCCACACCTAAACTTGTGTATACCCTCATACACAAACCAAGTGTGGTAAAACAAAATGTGAAAACTATTATACAAATACTATACAAATAATGAGAGTCGTAAAATTTACGATCTCAATATCATCACCCTATTAACGCATGAAAAGCGGTTACGACCTCTCGATCGCTTCCCACTTTCATAGTGTGTACGTTAAACGTGAAGTGGGTGCATTATTATATTTCATCAACCTCTTACAAGTCACGAGATTACCTGTCTGCTTCTTATGTCGTCCTCGCTTTTTCTTTGTCCACATGTAAGCATTAACAATTGGGTTAAAGAATTCTTTATTATAAACCTGCCAATCATCGTTAGCAACAAGCATACATGTAGAAATATCATGAGGTGAGAAGAGTCTAATATGATTAAATGAATGTGGTGGTGGCTCTTCTAACTCATGAAGTAATGCGAGCTCCTCTGCAAACAAATCCTCAAAAGTTTGCTCATAATTCAATGGCACACTTGCACAAGTATCATCATATATAAAATCAGTATGTGCCAATTCTTCTAATAGTATGAGCTCATCTTTGAACATTTGCTCAAATGAAGGTTCATCATCAGTGGAAGAGGTCGAATGAGAGTGCAAAGTATGAATCATATTGACCTCAATGTGAGAGCTCGTTGCGTGCTCATCCATATTAAATATGTTCAATGCCACAGTCATATTTCCAAACGATAACTTCATGAGACCACTCCTACAATCAATCAATGCATTTGATGTTGCAAGGAATGGTCTACCCAAGATAATGGGAATTTGATTCCGTGGATTGGAGATTGGCTCAGTTTCTAAAACAATAAAGTCTACAGGAAAAATAAACTCGCCAATCTTAATGAGCACATCTTCAACCATACCAAGTGGTCTCTTAATTGAACGATCAGCTAGCTGTAATGTGACCTTGGTAGGTTGAAGTTTTCCTAACCCCAGTTGCTGATAAACAGTGTAAGGAAGCAAATTGACACTTGCCCCTAAATCAAGCAACGCCCTATCAAATGTAGTGTTCCCAATGGTGCATGAGATTGTAGGGGAACCTGGATCTTTGTACTTGATAGGCAAGGAGTTAGAGAGGATATGTGATATATTTGCAGCAAGAAAAACTTTCTCAGGAACGTTTCTTGCTCGTTTCTTACTGCACAAATCCTTGAGGAACTTAGCATAAGTAGGAACCTGTTGTATCATATCAAGGAGTGGAATATTAACCTTCACTTGCTGAAATGTTTCAAGAATCTTTTCTACTTGCGGTGAAGGCTTCCTAAGCCGATTTGGATATGGTGCTTTCGGCTCAGGAACAGGTTCTTCCAAATGAGTACGTGACGGTGATGGAGGTGATGAAGATGATTGTGGAGAAACGGGTGGAAGAGATGATGTAGCCTGCGAGATAGTAGGAGTGGGATCAGGGGGCACGGCTACACTATTATCCACTTGCTTGCCAGATCTAAGCGTGTGAATGGCATTGCATTGGTGGACATGCGACTGATTGGAGTTTGAGGAACTGGCGTTAGGATTTGTTATGGGTTGACTTGGAAAAGTGCCCTTGCCACGTTCACTCATTTGATTAGCTAGTTGTCCAACCTGCTGCTCTACATTCTTAATAGATTGAGAGTTCACGAGCAGGTGCTGATCTGTTCTTTGAATAAAATCAGTTGACACTTTCATAAGATTCTGCATGTATGTGTCAAGATTGGACTGAGACTTGAAAAGATTTTCAACGTGCTTCTCAAGTGACTGAAGTCGCTTTTCTTGTTCATTATTAGACCCCTGTTGTGGATATGAGTGGTTTGGTACAGGTGGTCTATTCTGGTTGTTCCCATGGTTTGAAATATTTGGGTGTTGATAAGTACCCATATTTGGTCTTGGAAACTGACCAGTGGCTGGAGGTTGCATGTTAGGGTTAGGGCCCCCCTGATATTGCCCTTGACCCCATGATAGATTTGGATGATTTCTCCAGCCAGGATTGTATGTAGGAGCGTAAGGATTGTTCATGGGTTGTTGTTGATATAAGGCGTTAGCCTGCTCAAGTGTGCGACCCATGGAATTCATTAACAATAGACACTCCTCCATAACGTGATTGGGAGTTCCGCAATTAAAGCATGTGGGACTTTGGAGTTGATTCACTTGACCCACTGGTGGAGACTGAGCACTAGGAGTCTCCAGTGCCTCAATTCTTCTCATAAGGGCTGCGATCTTTGCTTCAGCAGCTATAGAGCTGTCGACGCTATGGATCCCACTCTTATGAGCAGAAGTTGATATACTGGGCTTCTCAGTGGAACTCTCCCATTGCATAGTCTTCCATGATAAGTCCTCAAGAAAGTCCCATGCTTCATCCTCGTTTTTCTTCATAAACTCCCTTTGACACATGGATTCCAGAAGAGTTTTGGATGTGTAATCAAGTCCTTCGTATATAATTTGACACAACCGCCACTTTTCTATCGCATGGTGGGGGCACTGAGCTAATAAATTCTTGAACCGTTCTAAGTATTTCCAGAAAGGTTCTCCCGACACTTGACGGAATTGATTAATTTGATTTCTGATTCTTGCCGTCTTGTGCGTGGGATAATATTTCTTGAGAAACACTGTAACGAATTCATCCCAAGTAGTGATTGAATCAGAAGGCATACTGTACAACCACTTCTTGGCATTATCCTTAAGTGCAAAAGGGATGAAGCGGAGCTTAACTGCGTCCTCCGATAAGTTTTGCAGTTTTATCATTACGCATACTTCTTGAAATTCACTGATAAAGAGATATGCATCTTCTGAATCAGAACCAGTGAATTTGGGAAGCATACTAATGTACTGCGGTTTTAATTCATAGTGATTACCCGCTACGTGTGGAAGTTTGATGCATGATGGTAATGATGTACGCAACGGGTAACATCGATCCTGAAGGATCGGAATCGGCTGGTCCATCTTGTCTCCCATGAACAAATATGATCTTACAAGTCGACCAAATTGATCACGAGTCCAATGTGGCATGAACCAGCGACCGTGAGTGTATGCGTGAACTTCCTAAACTAATGCAAGAAGCGGGGTATGGTGGAGAGATAAAACGGGTGAATAGATATGATCAAATAAAAATGTTAATTATACTGTTCCTAATTTTTGTATTTTTTTTTTAAACTTTTTCTACAGAATCAGGAAGAAAAACTACAGAAACAGAGAAAATTCAGGTTCATAACGTACCTGTTTCACCGCTAAATAGTGGTTCTAGCCGCTGAATAGCGGCTAGACTGATGAATTTGACTTCGAGCTTTTTTCTGCTTGGTTAAGAGGCTCTTCCAATCCTTTAAATTTTCCTGTCTCTGCAATTTCTATTTCCTGCACACTCACACACACTGTTAACCCGTAAAATGCTAGAAAAAGCAAGAAAAACACCGTCGATCCCCGGCAACGGCGCCAAAAACTTGATGTGTTATATTTACTGCAAGCGTACAGTATCATTGTAGCGCTGTACAGGTCGTCTCACAGGGATCTAAAGTGTTTCTGCGTTCTTACTTTCTCTATAGTTCAACGGACTAACCAAAGGTTCTAAATTGAAGTCGGATTAATCTAAGTAGCTTAGGATATAGAATCCACTAATTTCCAACCATGTTCTTACTTCTACTATTTTCTTCTATCATAAAAACTCTATCTTTTTAGTTTAATTTTTACTTAAAGTGCCCTAAGTATGAGCTATCAAGTGTTGTGCAAGTATAGCTCATCAAAAGATGCTACTTCATATAAAAATAAACTAAGTCTTTTAGATAATTCAAATAAAAAGATAAAACCAGCAACCCCAATCCCTAACTAAGCATAGATTATCAAGAATCCTAATTCAAGTATAACCTATCAAAGTTCTAAACTTCGGGTCCTTGTATTTTAATCTTTCATTTGAGAAATCATGGCTTTATTAATTTTATTTAAGAAGAAAAATATTAGAAAATAATTACATGGTGGATCTTAGCTTCATCTACATCCTAGAGCTGATCTAATTAGCTACTCATGATTTTTACTAAGGAAGATCAACTTTTTATTCATAGAATGATAAACCCTAATCTAGAAAGCGGTAAACCCTAATCTAGAAAGCAGTAAACCCTAATTTAAAAGGCAATCAAATCTATGCAGAAAGAAAATAAGAATCTCAAGAACAATGGGTTACCTCTGGACACAGTGTTGTGGCCGTCGACCTTCAGCAAAAACCCCAATTTTATTGAAGAGAAAAATCGAATACAAAAATTCCAGATTCCAGAATGTCGTCAAAATACAAGGGTTGGCCAATAAAATAGGCATCGGAAATCAAACCCTATTTCTAGCCGAACCTAAAAGTGAAAAAAATTACAATGAAGCCATAGGAAAAATCTCGGCGCATGGGGCCCAAAGTGGGCCGCCAACTCGCGGTAAAAACCGCTAAATAGCGGAGAAAATTTGAGATAAATTCATGAAATTTGTACACATATAAATCTTGTCATCTAACTTTAATATTCCTGACTTTATTCGACTTTTAGTCTCTACAGAATCATATTCTCGTAGTCTTGCCACTTTAGTAACTTTTCGGACTCTGATTTCCGACTCCGACTCTGATTTCATGCCTTCTCCTTGTATAATTCGGATTACCTGCAAAAGACACTAAAAATAACCGAGTAGCATTTATTTGTATACAAAAATAGATAAAGTATGAGAGAAAAAATACAATATATGTTATTCATCACCATACGTGGTTGTTTATATTGATGATATACTAGTCTTTTCAAAATCATTAGAAGAACACAAACAACACTTATTACAAGTTGCTAAGATACTATTAGAAAAAGGAATTATACTTAGTCCTAAAAAGATCAGTCTATTTAAAACAGAAGTAGAGTTCTTAGGAAAATATATAAAGGAAGGACAGATAGAATTACAACAATATATATATACAAAATTAAAAGATTTTCCTAAAACTTTTAAAACCTTAAAACAGTTACAAAGTTTTCTTGGCCTTCTTAACTATGGTAGAAAGTTTATACCTCATTTATCAGAGTTAGTACAAAACTTACAAGAAAAATTAAAACAAACACAAGCTAAATATAAACTTGAAATGGGTGAACAACCAAGGCGATGGAATACTGAAAAGATATCAATTCAGTTATCTCCCAAAGAAGAAAAGGAAATAGAAAATATAAAAAACTTAATAACTAAACAAACTATTCTTTATTTTCCTCAAGAATCTGAGTCATTAACACTCCAAACTGATGCCTTAGATTTTTTCTGGGCAGGAGTATTAATAGCAAAACATAAAGAAATTGTAGCCTATACTTCTGGAAAATTTTCCAAACCACAACAAAATTACTCTACTTATGATAAAGAATTATTAGCAATAAAACTTGCTATTAAAAGCTTAAAAATATATTTGTTATATCGCAATTTTACTATAGAAACTGATAATAAAGCGGTAGCACAATTTCTTAAAAAAAGAACTATAAATAATCCTGAAGAAAATATTAGAAGAATAAGAATTGATTTATATTTAGAAATTTTTCAATATGATGTTACATATATTCCTGATTATACTAACTATCTTGCAGATCTTTTAACCCGTCCAGAATATGGACGAAGAACGGCTGAATAAGCTTAAGTCTTTGGCCGATCAGGCCAAATGGACGACCATCTCCAACACAAAGAAGACCCCGCAGGCGGGAGGTAACATCCAGGACAACAAAAGGAAGACCCCTGAAAAGGGAGGAAGCAGCTCAACTACTCCTGAAAAAGGAGGAAGCAGTTCTAAAATTACCCAGGAAGCTGGAGGCAACAACTCAGCTACTACACCATCAACTTCTACAGAGACAAAGCAATTCCCACCTCCTGGTATGACAGTTCTACCAGTCTAGAATCAATCAACATACAACAACATCATGGCAGCTCAAAGGAGACTACAGAATACCAGACCGACAACAGCAGCGGTAGTAAGAGACTGGTATAATACCGATCTCAAAACTACCAACCCCCACATCTATGAGAGACTTAATGGCTGCTATCGCGCCATACAGTCTAATGACTTCCACTCCTCAAAATACCGGTTATCACAGATAGAACAGATGGTTCTATCTATGTATTCCCACTACACTCAGGAAAAGATTGAGAAAGAAGCAATCATCAAGGCAACCACAGAGCTGTGCAGCTACACACTAACAGCTCAAAGTGCAGACTTGCATCAAAGGGTAGGCACTTGGTTCCAGGGAAGCTCTCAAGATCAACAATATTTGAGAGAGCTTGTACAAGATTTAGAGATTGCTGATCAGGTATACCTTCCATTACCTGAATTTCATAAACTAATAAGTTTGTGCAAAGTCAACAGTGAGAAGGTCAGGCAAATTGAAGCTGAACTCACTGTCCATAAGATGATCGGATTGAATCAACAGAATATGATCAGCGACACTCAGCTGAGAGATTTTTTCAAAAAGCTAGAGGCCACCGACATTATTTCAATCCTTCAACAACATGACCTAATATTGAACAAGAATGATTCTCCCCGAATCATCACTTGTTTCCAGGACATTGCAAACTGCAGCAAAGCTATAAAATTAGGTCTTGTTCATGAAATATATGTTAATTCCTCTCATCCGGAGGAATATCAAGATCATCTTCCATCCATATGCCTCAAGAGTATTAAAGCATATGCCTCTAGATACCAGACAAACTTTTTCTTCCGAGTTTGGAGTACATGGGAGGAGAGGAAATATCTAAAGGTATATGAATCAGTACAGCTATGGGAGATGCACAATCACAACTATGCCCCTTCTTCTTCTTGTGATCAGTTTCCATTACTGAATCTGGAAGAAGAAACTAAGAAGGCGGCCAGAGAATTCTTCTACGAGGCCTACAACAAAGCTATTACAGGTGCTCATAATATTAAGATTGAAAATAATATTCTCTTTTTTGACTATATAGGAGCCTTTGAAAACTCTGAGACCAGAATCCCCAAGGTCCTAGAGTTTTTATACTCCCTTCAGTTAGGGAAGCTTGGTTCTAAAGTCAAAGATGAATTTTATGAGGACCTCGAACGAATAGCAGATGAAGATCTAGGAGGAGATGATAGGCAGGACAATGATATTCATGAAACCATGGACGAAGAGGCAATACAAAACATTATGCAGGATTAAGCGTGGTGGGGCCATGCTTACGCATCAAGATTCGGCCTCATCCTTTGCCTACTCAGACTCCATCCAAAAGATTCCCCCGACAATCACTTTTAATTATTGTACTAAAAGTTTTGCATTATTGTACGAAAAAGTCAGCACTGTAGCAATAATGTAAACTTTTCCTGTAGCACTTTTACTATTAAACGATTCCTTCTTATCCTAAGGAATCTTTTGTAAACTCTATATAAAGAAATGAAATGAAAGGGGAAGGGGCATCGAGCTTTCCTGATCCTTCTTTGTTTTCATTCCTTGGCTTTCTTAAGTTTTTAAGTTTAGATTTTGAGTACTCTGTGAATATTTTGTGAATACTTAGCTGCGACGAACTGGTATCAGAGCCGAGTTACTGGTGCACATACTCGTTCTTCTTCTTCTTTTTGTAAGTAGTTTTTATTTATGAGTAGCTAAATCAGTTAGACGTGTTATTTTCTTAATTTCTTTAGTTGTTTAAGTAATAATATCCTACGCCATGGTGTAGGAAACGATCCATGGCTATGCTCTGTCTCTCTGAAGCTAGTAATAAGCTTGTGGTAGACCAGAGAGAGTCTTGGCTGCCTAACTCTAGAATGGATGTTATTCATGCTAAGTTTTGCTCATTCCCAGGGCTGGCGTATACTTAGTCCTAAACAGTAAAGAAGAATGTTTTTCTTTACTGTTTCCATACAGGCTTTTTTTATCATTCATGTATTGTCTAGATTTCCTTCTTTTAAACTATTATATTTCTTTTCTATCATTGTATTCCATGGTATAGGTAGTTTAGCAAAAAATGCTTTTACCCAGAATACTTTCTTTTCTATAGAATTTAATTTAAATATATGACTTATATATTCATTAGCAAATTCTTCTATATAGCAAATGTTAAAAAGTCTCATTTTTAATAAAATATTTTCAGTTATATCTTCTCGAGATAAATCTTCTCCAGTTAAGTCTCCATATAGTAACTTACAAATACTATGTAATGCATCTTTTCTATTAGTATGGGCATTTAAAGCAGCTATATTATCTGGATAGAATTTTTCATACTGTGATAACCATCTCAGGGCTATTCCCTGCCAATACCCGCATGCTATTATAACAAAATCTTTATTTGTTACTTCTGTTGGAAGTAATAAAGATGTTCCAACCATTAATTGTTCCCAATTTTCTATATAATCTCTAAGTTTTCTAGCAGGTACATGATCTATATTAAAAATTAGGTTTGCAGAGGGAGTAGTATATTTTTTTCCATGTCTTAGTATATAAGAATCCATATAAGATTCTGCTGTATCTCTAGGATACATATTTTCCTCTGTTGTTTCGTGAGTTGGAGGAGGCGGATTTGGATGTCTAGGATGTTGTATAATAGAACCAGAAGATTCTCCTTGTTCCATGCGTATATATAAATTTTCCTCGTTAGAGGACTCCTCGTTAGAGGGTATATGTAGTGTATCTTGTTCCTCGTTAGAGGATATGTATATGTCAGTATCAGATGGTATAGACAAATTATCAAAAGACTGTTGAGAAAAACTCTTTTCAGAAGAAACTTCTTCAATAAAATATTTAATAGAAGAATAATGTTTTTCATAAAACTCATAAAGTTCTTTTGAATCAATTGTACCATCTAATTCTTGTTTTTGCAAAAGTTTGTATTGCAAATAATTTTGATAATCAATATCTTTCGGCTCAACATGCTCTAAATCTTTTGAAATTTTTTTTAACATTCTAACAGAACCAAGTCTTTCATTTAAAGGGGTATAAATAGGAACGTTTGAAATCATTTGTAAATTTCTTAGTTTTTGAGAGACTAAATGAAGTTGATCACACAAATAATTTAACATGCTATTTTGCTGTTCTACAGAACCGTTTGATGGAAGATGAATAGTATGCTCATGAGAATTTAAATTATAAGGACAGTTATAATTTTTAGGAATTACTAAAGCTTTAGACATGTTAAGAAATTTTTATAAATTAGAAATGTTATTTTCTTTCTTTCGTTAGCTGGTTAGATAATAATATCGTTTTGACCCTAATTTCTCCGGCATCATAACCTCTAGAAGTGGCTTTCATTCTAGAGTTAGGCAGCCAAGACTCTCTCTGGTCTACCACAAGCTTATTACTAGCTTCAGAGAGACAGAGCACAGCCATGGATCGTTTCCTACCCCATGGCGTAGGATATTATTACCTAAACAACTAAAGAAATTAAGAAAATAACACGTCTAACTGATTTAGCTACTCATAAATAAAAACTACTTACAAAAGAAGAACGAGTATGTGCACCAGTAACTCGGCTCTGATACCAGTTCGTCGCTAACTGAAAATATTTTATTAAAAATGAGACTTTATAACATATGCTGTATAGAAGAATTCGCTAATGAATATATAAGTCATATATTTAAATTAAATTCTATAGAAAAGAAAGTATTCTGGGTAAAAACATTTTTTGCTAAACTACCTATACCATGGGATACAATGATAGAAAAGAAATATAATAGTTTAAAAGAAGGAAATCTAGACAATACAGGAATGATAAAAAAAGCCTGTATGGAAACAGTAAAGAAAGTTTGTCAAGCACATAAGGCAAGCAAACACCTTAATAAACATATTCATAGATCAGATATAAAAGTATCATGTTGCCCAAAATATGATGATGAAATTAATTATCAATTTGGTTGCCCCCCGATTTATGGATATAATAAATCTTATAAACCATACAAAAAGAAAATTCAAAATATTCTAAATATAACTATAGACCAAGATATATAAAAAAAAGATACAAAATATCTAAAAGGAAATGGAAACCTGAGTATAAAGAAAAATATAGAAAATCAAAGAAATATAAAAGACGAAAGTTTATCAAAAACAATAAAGTGGATAAAACAACTTATAAAAAAGGTTGTAATGTTTTAAATGCGATAAAGAAGGGCATTATGCTTATGAATGTCCTACAAACATAAAAACAGTATGGATTGATGATCTAGAGATATATGATATTCATGTTCTTCTCCAGTTAAGTCTCCATATAGTAACTTACAAATACTATGTAATGCATCTTTTCTATTAGTATGAGCATTTAAAGCAGCTATATTATCTGGATAGAATTTTTCATACTGTGATAACCATCTCAGGGCTATTCCCTGCCAATACCCGCATGCTATTATAACAAATCTTTATTTGTTACTTCTGTTGGAAGTAATAAAGATGTTCCAACCATTAATTGTTCCCAAATTTCTATATAATCTCTAAGTTTTCTAGCAGGTACATGATCTATATTAAAAATTAGGTTTGCAGAGGGAGTAGTATATTTTTTTCCATGTCTTAGTATATAAGAATCCATATAAGATTCTGCTGTATCTCTAGAATACATATTTTCCTCTGTTGTTTCGTGAGTTGGAGGAGGCGGATTTGGATGTCTAGGATGTTGTATAATAGAACCAGAAGATTCTCCTTGTTCCATGCGTATATATAAATTTTCCTCGTTAGAGGACTCCTCGTTAGAGGGTATATGTAGTGTATCTTGTTCCTCGTTAGAGGATATGTATATGTCAGTATCAGATGGTATAGACAAATTATCAAAAGACTGTTGAGAAAAACTCTTTTCAGAAGAAACTTCTTCAATAAAATATTTAATAGAAGAATAATGTTTTTCATAAAACTCATAAAGTTCTTTTGAATCAATTGTACCATCTAATTCTTGTTTTTGCAAAAGTTTGTATTGCAAATAATTTTGATAATCAATATCTTTCGGCTCAACATGCTCTAAATCTTTTGAAAATTTTTTTAACATTCTAACAGAACCAAATCTTTCATTTAAAGGGGTATATATAGGAACGTTTGAAATCATTTGTAAATTTCTTAGTTTTTGAGAGACTAAATAAAGTTGATCACACAAATAATTTAACATGCTATTTTGCTGTTCTACAGAACCGTTTGATGGAAGATGAATAGTATGCTCATGAGAATTTAAATTATAAGGACAGTTATAATTTTCAGGAATTACTAAAGCTCTAGACATGTTAAGAAATTTTTATAAATTAGACATGTTATTTTCTTTCTTTCGTTAGCTGGTTAGATAATAATATCGTTTTGACCCTAATCTCTCCGGCATCATAACCTCTAGAAGTGGCTTCCATTCCAGAGTTAGGCAGCCAAGACTCTCTCTGGTCTACCACAAGCTTATTACTAGCTTCAGAGAGACAGAGCACAACCATGGATCGTTTCCTACCCCATGGCGTAGGATATTATTACCTAAACAACTAAAGAAATTAAGAAAATAACACGTCTAACTGATTTAGCTACTCATAAATAAAAACTACTTACAAAAAAAAGAAGAAGAACGAGTATGTGCACCAGTAACTCAGCTCTGATACCAGTTCGTCGCAGCTAAGTATTCACAGAGTACTCAAAATCTAAACTTAAAAACTTAAGAAAGCCAAGGAATGAAAACAAAGAAGGATCAGGAAAGCTCGATGCCCCTTCCCCTTTCATTTCATTTCTTTATATAGAGTTTACAAAAGATTCCTTAGGATAAGAAGGAATCGTTTAATAGTAAAAGTGCTACAGGAAAAGTTTACATTATTGCTACAGTGCTGACTTTTTCGTACAATAATGCAAAACTTTTAGTACAATAATTAAAAGTGATTGTCGGGGGAATCTTTTGGATGGAGTCTGAGTAGGCAAAGGATGAGGCCGAATCTTGATGAGTAAGCATGGTCCCACCACGCTTAATCCTGCATAATGTTTTGTATTGCCTCTTCGTCCATGGCTTCATGAATATCATTGTCCTGCCTATCATCTCCTCCTAGATCTTCATCTTCTATTCTTTCGAGGTCCTCATAAAATTCATCTTTGACTTTAGAACCAAGCTTCCCTAACTGAAGGGAGGATAAAAACTCTAGGACCTTGGGGATTCTGGTCTCAAAGTTTTCAAAGGCTCCTATATAGTCAAAAAAGAGAATATTAATTTCAATCTTAATATTATGAGCACCTGTAATAGCTTTGTTGTAGGCCTCGTCGAAGAATTCTCTGGCCGCCTTCTTAGTTTCTTCTTCCAGATCAGTACTGGAAACTGATCACAAGAATAAGAAGGGGCATAGTTGTGATTGTGCATCTCCCATAGCTGTACTGATTCATATACCTTTAGATATTTCCTCTCCTCCCATGTACTCCAAACTCGGAAGAAAAAGTTTGTTTGGTATCTAGAGGCATATGCTTTAATACTCTTGAGGCATATAGATGGAAGATGATCTTGATATTCCTCCGGATGAGACGAATTAACATATATTTCATGAACAAGACCTAATTTTATAGCTTTGCTGCAGTTTGCAATGTCCTGAAAACAAGTGATGATTCGGGGAGAATCATTCTTGTTCAATATTAGGTCATGTTGTTGAAGGATTGAAATAATGTCGGTGGCCTCGAGCTTCTTGAAAAAATCTCTCAGCTGAGTGTCGCTGATCATATTCTGTTGATTCAATCCGATCATCTTATGGACAGTGAGTTCAGCTTCAATTTGCCTGACCTTCTCACTGTTGACTTTGCACAAACTTATTAGTTTATGAAATTCAAGTAATGGAAGGTATACCTGATCAGTAATATCTAAATCTTGTACAAGCTCTCTCAAATATTGTTGATCTTGAGAGCTTCCCTGGAACCAAGTGCCTACCCTTTGATGCAAGTCTGCACTTTGAGCTGTTAGTGTGTAGCTGCACAGCTCTGTGGTTGCCTTGATGATTGCTTCTTTCTCAATCTTTTCCTGAGTGCAGTGGAAATACATAGATAGAACCATCTGTTCTATCGGTGATAACCAGTATTTTGAGGAGTGGAAGTCATTAGACTGTATGGCGCGATCGCAGCCATTAAGTCTCTCATAGATGTGGGGGTTGGTAGTTTTGAGATCCGTATTATACTAGTCTCTTACTACCGCTGCTGATGTTGGTCTGGTATTTTGTAGTCTGCTTTGAGCTGCCATGATGTTGCTGTATGTTGGTTGATTCTGGACTGGTAGAACTATCATACCAGGAGGTGGGAATTGCTTTGTCTCTTTAGAAGTTGATGGTGTAGTAGCTGAGCTGTTGCCTCTAGTTTCCTGGGTAATCTTAGAACTGCTTCCTCCTTTTTCAGGAGTAGTTGAGCTGCTTCCTCCCTTTTCAGGGGCGGGTTCCTTTTGTTGTCCTGGATGTTACCTCCTGCCTGTGGGGTCTTCTTAGTGTTGGAGATGGTCGTCCATTTGGCCTGATCGGCCAAAGACTTAAGCTTATTCAGCCGTTCTTCGTCCATATTCTGGACGGGTTAAAAGATCTGCAAGATAGTTAGTATAACCAGGAATATATGTAACAAGATCACTCTGTGAGGGATCCATGACCTCTCACTATTTTGACTTTCAAAATGCAGATGGTATATGGAGGTGATAAATATGTTCCTTCCGTCACTGCCTGTACCAGTCTTCCTCACCCGATCAGGGTATCCACGTCTCATCCCTTGTTTTCACCGCAATATGATTGAGAAGTATGATGAGAAGGCTGATTCACTTGTTCAATGTTATCTTTCGTTCTTCTCTTTGAGTAAAGTGGTAGCACTTGCTCCGGAATTCCGTCGGACGACGATGCAGATGTATAGTACCATCTTTCCCTGTCAAATTGTACTGGTCAAATGCCACGACGTAGGGTATGTGTTGGTGTTGAAACAAGAGGAGAGAACCTATCCACGAGGAGGGGTCTCATCGACGCACTAGAAAAGACGTATTCAATTCGACAGTCAAAACCAGTTCGATAGGTTTCGAAACTCGAATGTCTCGAATACCGTCGATCGAGTAGGTCATGATTCATGACATGGAGGCATTGGAAAACAGTTCACTATGATGGCCTATACACAAGCACTACCATCCCACTCTAAAGCTATAACATCACTCTGATGTCTGACAATTCGTGACTCAAAAGAATCTAGAAAAGCAAGGGGAAGTAAAAGGAGTGAGATCCTCAAATGGAATTTGTCATCCTGATGATTGGTGAAAGACTTTGGGTATAGGAATATGGTGAATGACATAATGACCGTCATAGTTGTGAAAAGCTCGCTGACAGGCTGCATTATCAGACTATTTGTTTGCTTTGACTCCATACCCCCAAAAGACGCCCCTCGAATACAAGAAAAGTGGGGGATTTTGTTTTTTTTGGTCCGAGTCCAGCTCACTATGTCCGGTGCTGCGCCAAATTGCTCATGTTGAAAGTCGACGTCTTCCATTTTCCTTCGTTGTTCATCAATCGGAAATCAAGACAAACCGGGCACAACAATGAGATGAGAAAACACCCGATCCCATTCTGACCTCAATATGTAGAATCGTCTCATGCCATATGTACTGGAATTGTTCGGGAGACATGGTCAAATCTTGGTTGTCAAATTTGTTCTGTCAGAATATGTCGGTTTTCGATCAACAGTGTTAGAATATTGTCTTATTTCAGCCTGTCTATTATCATTGTTAACTTGAATATCTAGTTCACTAGGTAAATACAGATCGTCAATTTGAAGTCATCATTCTGTGTGCTTGATGAGGCACTACGGAGGTTGTTTTGATAAGCCCCTCGCCATTCTATTTTCGGTGTTCCGTCACTCGTAGTGGTATCCCTCGATGCATCCCGGTGTTTCGCTGGAAGGATGATAAAACATCGTGATGCCAAGACATATCACTCTGTGAGGGATCCATCACCTCTCACTATTTTGACTTTCAAAATGCAGATGGTGTATGGAGGTGATAAATATGTTCCTTCTGTCACTGCCTGTACCAGTCTTCCTCACCCGATCAGGGTATCCACGTCTCATCCCTTCTTTTCATCGCAATATGATTGAGAAGCATGATGAGAAGGCTGATTCACTTGTTCAATGTTATCTTTCGTTCTTCTCTTTGAGTAAAGTGGTAGCACTTGCTCCGGAATTCCGTCGGACGACGATGCAGATGTATAGTACCATCTTTCCCTATCAAATTGTACTGGTCAAATGCCACGACGTAGGGTATGTGTTGGTGTTGAAACAAGAGGAGAGAGCCTATCCACGAGGAGGGGTCTCATCGACGCACTAGAAAAGACGTATTGGATTCGACAGTCAAAACCAGTTCGATAGGTTTCGAAACTCGAATGTCTCGAATACCATCGATCGAGTAGGTCATGATTCATGACATGGAGGCATTGGAAAACAGTTCACTATGATGGCCTATACACAAGCACTACCATCCCACGCTAAAGCTATAACATCACTCTGATATCTGACAATTCGTGACTCAGAAGAATCCAGAAAAGCAAGGGGAAGTAAAAGGAGTGAGATCCTCAAATGGAATTTGTCATCCTGATGATTGGTGAAAGACTTTGGGTATAGGAATATGGTGAATGACATAATGACCGTCATAGTTGTGAAATGCTCGCTGACAGGCTGCATTATCAGACTATTTATTTGCTTTGACTCCATACCCCCAAAATACGCCCCTCGAATACAAGAAAGTGGGGCATTTTGTTTTTTTTGGTCCGAGTCCAGCTCACTATGTCCGGTGCTGCGCCAAATAGCGCATGTTGAAAGTCGACGTCTTCCATTTTCCTTCGTCGTTCATCAATCGGAAATCAAGACAAACCGGGCACAACAATGAGATGAGAAAACACCCGATCCCATTCTGACCTCGATATGTAGAATCGTCTCATGTCATATGTACTGGAATTGTTCGGGAGACATGGCCAAATCTTGGTTGTCAAATTTTTTCTGTCGGAATATGTCGGTTTTCGATCAACAGTGTTAGAATATTGTCTTATTTTAGCCTGTCTATTATCATTGTTAACTTGAATATCTAGTTCACTAGGTAAATACAGATCGTCAATTTGAAGTCATCATTCTGTGTGCTTGATGAGGCACTACGGAGGTTGTTTTGATAAGCCCCTCGCCATTCTATTTTCGGTGTTCCGTCACTCGTAGTGGTATCCCTCGATGCATCCCGGTGTTTCGCTGGAAGGATGATAAAACATCATGATGCCAAGACAGATCACTCTGTGAGGGATCCATCAACTCTCACTATTTTGACTATCAAAATGCAGATGGTGTATGGAGGTGATAAATATGTTCCTTCCGTCACTGCCTGTACCAGTCTTCCTCACCCGATCAGGGTATCCACGTCTCATCCCTTCTTTTCATCGCAATATGATTGAGAAGCATGATGAGAAGGCTGATTCACTTGTTCAATGTTATCTTTCATTCTTCTCTTACGAGTGGAAAGTAATGCCTTTTGGTTTAAAAAATGCACCACAAATATTTCCAAAATGGATGAATTCTGTATTTGGACATTTACCATACGTTGTTGTTTATATTGATGATATATTAGTCTTTTCAAAATCATTAGAAGAACACAAACAACACTTATTACATGTTGCTAAGATACTATTAGAAAAAAGAATTATACTTAGTCCTAAAAAGATCAGTCTGTTTAAAACAGAAGTAGAGTTCTTAGGAAAATATGTAAAAGAAGGACAAATAGAATTGCAACAACATATATATACAAAATTAAAGGATTTTCCTAAAACTTTTAAAACCTTAAAATAGCTACAAAGTTTTCTTGGCCTACTTAATTATGGTAGAAAGTTTATATCTCATCTATCAGAGTTAGTACAAAACTTACAGGAAAAATTAAAACAAACACAAGCTAAATATAAACTGGAAATGGGTGAACAACTAAGACGATGGAATACTGTAAAAATATCAATTCAGTTATCTCCCAAAGAAGAAAAAGAAATAGAAAATATAAAAAATTTAATAACCAAACAAACTATTCTTTATTTCTCTCAAGAATCTGAGTCACTAAAACTCCAAACTGATGCCTCAGATTTTTTCTGGGCAGGAGTATTAATTGCAAAACATAAAGAAATTGTAGCCTATACTTCTGGAAAATTTTCCAAACCACAACAAAATTATTCTACTTATGATAAAGAATTATTAGCAATAAAACTTGCTATTAAAAGCTTAAAAATATATTTGTTATATCGCAATTTTATTATAGAAACTGATAATAAAGCGGTAGCACGATTTCTTAAAAAAAGAACTATAAATAATCCTAAAGAAAATATTAGAAGAATAAGAATTGATTTATATTTAGAAATTTTTCAATATGATGTTACATATATTCCTAGTTATACTAACTATATTGCAGATCTTTTAACCCGTCCAGAATATGGACGAAGAACGGCTGAATAAGCTTAAGTCTTTGGCCGATCAGGACAAATGGACGACCATCTCCAACACTAAGAAGACCCCGCAGGCGGGAGGTAACATCCAGGATAACAAAAGGAAGACCCCTGAAAAGGGAGGAAGCAGCTCAACTATTCCTGAAAAAGGAGGAAGCAGTTCTAAGATTACCCAGGAAACTGGAGGCAACAGCCCAGCTACTATACCATCAACTTCTACAGAGACAAAGCAATTCCCACCTCCTGGTATGACAGTTCTACCAGTCCAGAATAAACCAACATACAGCAACATCATGGCAGCTCAAAGGAGACTACAGAATACCAGACCGACAGCAGCAGCGGTAGTAAGAGACTGGTATAATACTGATCTCAAAACTACCAACCCCCACATCTATGAGAGACTTAATGGCTGCTATCGCGTCATACAGTCTTATGACTTCCACTCCTCAAAATACTGGTTATCTCAGATAGAACAGATGGTTCTATCTATGTATTCCCACTACACTCAGGAAAAGACTGAGAAAGAAGCAATTATCAAGGCAACCACAGAGCTGTGCAGCTACACACTAACAGCTCAAAGTGCAGACTTGCATCAAAGGGTAGGCACTTGGTTCCAGGGAAGCTCTCAAGATCAACAATATTTGAGAGAGCTTGTACAAGATTTAGAGATTGCAGATCAGGTATTCCTTCCATTACCTGAATTTCATAAACTAATAAGTTTGTGCAAAGTCAACAGTGAGAAGGTCAGGCAAATTGAAGCTGAACTCACTGTTCATAAGATGATCGGATTGAATCAACAGAATATGATTGGCGACACTCAGCTGAGAGATTTTTTCAAGAAACTCGAGGCCACCGGCTTTATTTCAATCCTTCAACAACATGACCTAATATTGAATAAGAATGATTCTCCCCGAATCATCACTTGTTTCCAGGATATTGCAAACTGCAGCAAAGCTATAAAATTAGGTCTTGTTCATGAAATATATGTTAATTCCTCTCATCCAGAGGAATATCAAGATCATCTTCCATCCCTATGCCTCAAGAGTATTAAAGCATATGCCTCTAAATACCAGACAAACTTTTTCTTCCGAGTTTGTAGTACATGGGAGGAAAGGAAATATCTAAAGGTATATGAATCAGTACAGCTATGGGAGATGCACAATCACAACTATGCCCCTTCTTCTTGTGATCAGTTTCCAGTGCTGAATCTGGAAGAAGAAACTAAGAAGGCGACCAAAGAATTCTTCGACGAGGCCTATAACAAAGCTATTACAGGTGCTCATAATATTAAGATTGAGAATAATATTCTCTTTTTTGACTATATAGGAGCCTTTGAAAACTCTGAGACCAGAATCCCCAAGGTCCTAGAGTTTTTATCCTCCCTTCAGTTAGGGAAGCTTGGTTCTAAAGTCAAAGATGAATTTTATGAGGACCTCGAAAGAATAGAAGATGAAGATCTAGGAGGAAATGATAGGCACGACAATGATATTCATGAAGCCATGGACGAAGAGGCAATACAAAACATTATGTAGGATTAAGCGTGGTGGGACCATGCTTACTCATCAAGATTCGGCCTCATCCTTTGCCTACTCAGACTCCATCTAGACGGTTCCCCCGACAATCACTTTTAATTATTGTACTAAAAGTTTTGCATTATTGTACGGGAAAGTCAGCACTGTAGCAATAATGTAAACTTTTCCTGTAGCACTTTTACTATTAAACGATTCCTTCTTATCCTAAGGAATCTTTTGTAAACTCTATATAAATGAATGAAATGAGAGGGGAGGGGGCATCGAGCTTTCCTGATCCTTCTTTGTTTTCATTCCTTGGCTTTCTTAAGTTTTCAAGTTTAGCTTTTGAGTGTGAATATTTTGTGAATAATTAGCTGCGACGAAACAAGCCATCATCAAAGCTGCCACAGATCTCTGTACTTATACACTCACAGCACAGAGCTTTGATCTAACTCAGAGGATGAGTGCCTGGTTTCAAGGCACCTCTCAGGACCAGCAATACCTGAGAGAAACTGTTCAAGACCTGGAAATAGCAGCCAGGTATACCATCCTTTATCTGAATTTTATAAACTGCTTAATTTGTGCAACATTGAAAATGAGAAAGCAAGGCAGTTAGAGGCTGAACTCACGGTCCACAAGATGATCGGCCTCAACCAGCAAAATATGATTGAAGACTCTCAGTTGAGAAGTTTTTTCCAACAGCTGGAATCTACTGACATAATAGCTATACTACAACAGCATGAGCTGATCTGGAACAAGAATAATTCTCCCCGAATTATCACGGGTTCCCAGGAAATTACAAAATGCAGAAAGGCCTTACAGTTGGGCCTTGTTCATGAATTTTTTGTAAATACTTCTCATCCTTAAGAATACCAGGATCTTCTTCCATCTATATGCATCAAGAGTCTCAAAGCCTATACTTCAAGGTACCAGACTACTTTCTTCTTCCGCATCTGGAGTACTTGGGAAGAAAGGAAGTATTTGAAGATATATGGCTCTGTACAACTATGGGAGCTTCACAATCAGAACTATGCTCCTTCTCAAGCCTGTGATAATATTCCCGTTCTTGACCTAGAGTCTGAAACTGAAAAAGCTGCCAGGGAATTTTATGATGAGGCTTATAACAAAGCACTATCAGGTGCCCATTCCATCAAGATAGAGAACAATATTTTGCTTTATGATTATATCGGGGCCTTTGAAAATTCAGAAGTTCGAATTCCAAAGGTCTTAGAATTCCTATCTGCACTCCAGCTTGGAAAACTTGGTTCCAAGGCCAAGGAGGAATTCTATACTAACTTGGAAGGAATGGATGATGAAAATCTCGAAGGAGAAGATAATCATGATCCTGATGCTGTCGGAGAAGAAGTCTTTGATGAGGATGCCCTACAGAACATCATGCAAGATTAAGCGTGGTGGTTTATCAGAGTTAGTACAAAACTTACAAGAAAAATTAAAACAAACACAAGCTAAATATAAACTTGAAATGGGTGAACAACCAAGGCGATGGAATACTGAAAAGCTATCAATTCAGTTATCTCCCAAAGAAGAAAAGGAAATAGAAAATATAAAAAACTTAATAACTAAACAAACTATTCTTTATTTTCCTCAAGAATCTGAGTCATTAACACTCCAAACTGATGCCTTAGATTTTTTTCTGGGCAGGAGTATTAATAGCAAAACATAAAGAAATTGTAGCCTATACTTCTGGAAAATTTTCCAAACCACAACAAAATTACTCTACTTATGATAAAGAATTATTAGCAATAAAACTTGCTATTAAAAGCTTAAAAATATATTTGTTATATCGCAATTTTACTATAGAAACTGATAATAAAGCGGTAGCACAATTTCTTAAAAAAAGAACTATAAATAATCCTGAAGAAAATATTAGAAGAATAAGAATTGCTTTATATTTAGAAATTTTTCAATATGATGTTACATATATTCCTGATTATACTAACTATCTTGCAGATCTTTTAACCCGTCCAGAATATGGATGAAGAACGGCTGAATAAGCTTAAGTCTTTGGCCGATCAGGCCAAATGGACGACCATCTCCAACACTAAGAAGACCCCGCAGGCGGGAGGTAACATCCAGGACAACAAAAGGAAGACCGCTGAAAAGGGAGGAAGCAGCTCAACTACTCCTGGAAAAGGAGGAAGCAGTTCTAAAATTACCCAGGAAGCTGGAGGCAACAGCTCAGCTACTACACCATCAACTTCTACAGAGACAAAGCAATTCCCACCTCCTGGTATGACAGTTCTACCAGTCCAGAATCAACCAACATACAGCAACATCATGGCAGCTCAAAGGAGACTACAGAATACCAGACCGACAGCAGCAGCGGTAGTAAGAGACTGGTATAATACCGATCTCAAAGCTACCAACCCCCACATCTATGAGAGACTTAATGGCTGCTATCGCGCCATACAGTCTAATGACTTCCACTCCTCAAAATACCGGTTATCACAGATAGAACAGATGGTTCTATGTATTCCCACTACACTCAGGAAAAGATTGAGAAAGAAGCAATCATCAAGGCAACCACAGAGCTGTGTAGCTACACACTAACAGCTCAAAGTGCAGACTTGCATCAAAGGGTAGGCACTTGGTTCCAGGGAAGCTCTCAAGATCAACAATATTTGAGAGAGCTTGTACAAGATTTAGAGATTGCTGATCAGGTATACCTTCCATTACCTGAATTTCATAAACTAATAAGTTTGTGCAAAGTCAACAGTGAGAAGGTCAGGCAAATTGAAGCTGAACTCACTGTCCATAAGATGATCGGATTGAATCAACAGAATATGATCAACGACACTCAGCTGAGAGATTTTTTCAAGAAGCTCAAGGCCACCGACATTATTTCAATCCTTCAACAACATGACCTAATATTGAACAAGAATGATTCTCCCCGAATCATCACTTGTTTCCAGGACATTGCAAACTGCAGCAAAGCTATAAAATTAGGTCTTGTTCATGAAATATATGTTAATTCCTCTCATCCGGAGAAATATCAAGATCATCTTCCATCCATATGCCTCAAGAGTATTAAAGCATATGCCTCTAGATACCAGACAAACTTTTTCTTCCGAGTTTGGAGTACATGGGAGGAGAGGAAATATCTAAAGGTATATGAATCAGTACAGCTATGGGAGATGCACAATCACAACTATGCCCCTTCTTCTTGTGATCAGTTTCCAGTACTGAATCTGGAAGAAGAAACTAAGAAGGCGGCCAGAGAATTCTTCTACGAGGCCTACAACAAAGCTATTACAGGTGCTCATAATATTAAGATTGAAAATAATATTCTCTTTTTTGACTATATAGGAGCCTTTGAAAACTCTGAGACCAGAATCCCCAAGGTCCTAGAGTTTTTATCCTCCCTTCAGTTAGAGAAGCTTGGTTCTAAAGTCAAAGATGAATTTTATGAGGACATCGAAAGAATAGAAGATGAAGATCTAGGAGGAGATGATAGACAGGACAATGATATTCATGAAACCATGGACGAAGAGGCAATACAAAACATTATGCAGGATTAAGCGTGGTGGGACCATGCTTACGCATCAAGATTCGGCCTCATCCTTTGCCTACTCAGACTCCATCCAAAAGATTCCCCCGACAATCACTTTTAATTATTGTACTAAAAGTTTTGCATTATTGTACGAAAAAGTCAGCACTGTAGCAATAATGTAAACTTTTCCTGTAGCACTTTTACTATTAAACGATTCCTTCTTATCCTAAGGAATCTTTTGTAAACTCTATATAAAGAAATGAAATGAAAGGGGAAGGGGCATCGAGCTTTCCTGATCCTTCTTTGTTTTCATTCCTTGGCTTTCTTAAGTTTTTAAGTTTAGATTTTGAGTACTCTTTGAATATTTTGTGAATACTTAGCTGCGACGAACTGGTATCAGAGCCGAGTTACTGGTGCACATACTCGTTCTTCTTCTTTTTTTTGTAAGTAGTTTTTATTTATGAGTAGCTAAATCAGTTAGACGTGTTATTTTCTTAATTTCTTTAGTTGTTTAAGTAATAATATCCTACGCCATGGGGTAGGAAACGATCCATGGCTGTGCTCTGTCTCTCTGAAGCTAGTAATAAGCTTGTGGTAGACCAGAGAGAGTCGTTGCTGCCTAACTCTAGAATGGATGTTATTCATACTAAGTTTTGCTCATTCCCAGGGCTGGCGTATACTTAGTCCTAAACAGTAAAGAAGAATATTTTTCTTTACTGTTTCCATACAGGCTTTTTTTATCATTCATGTATTGTCTAGATTTCCTTCTTTTAAACTATTATATTTCTTTTCTATCATTGTATTCCATGGTATAGGTAGTTTAGCAAAAAATGCTTTTACCCAGAATACTTTCTTTTCTATAGAATTTAATTTAAATATATGACTTATATATTCATTAGCGAATTCTTCTATATAGCATATGTTAAAAAGTCTCATTTTTAATAAAATATTTTCAGTTATATCTTCTCGAGATAAATCTTCTCCAGTTAAGTCTCCATATAGTAACTTACAAATACTATGTAATGCATCTTTTCTATTAGTATGAGCATTTAAAGCAGCTATATTATCTGGATAGAATTTTTCATACTGTGATAACCATCTCAGGGCTATTCCCTGCCAATACCCGCATGCTATTATAACAAAATCTTTATTTGTTACTTCTGTTGGAAGTAATAAAGATGTTCCAACCATTAATTGTTCCCAATTTTCTATATAATCTCTAAGTTTTCTAGCAGGTACATGATCTATATTAAAAATTAGGTTTGCAGAGGGAGTAGTATATTTTTTTCCATGTCTTAGTATATAAGAATCCATATAAGATTCTGCTGTATCTCTAGGATACATATTTTCCTCTGTTGTTTCGTGAGTTGGAGGAGGCGGATTTGGATGTCTAGGATGTTGTATAATAGAACCAGAAGATTCTCGTTGTTCCATGCGTATATATAAATTTTCCTCGTTAGAGGGTATATGTAGTGTATCTTGTTCCTCGTTAGAGGATATGTATATGTCAGTATCAGATGGTATAGACAAATTATCAAAAGACTGTTGAGAAAAACTCTTTTCAGAAGAAACTTCTTCAATAAAATATTTAATAGAAGAATAATGTTTTTCATAAAACTCATAAAGTTCTTTTGAATCAATTGTACCATCTAATTCTTGTTTTTGCAAAAGTTTGTATTGCAAATAATTTTGATAATCAATATCTTTCGGCTCAACATGCTCTAAATCTTTTGAAATTTTTTTTAACATTCTAACAGAACCAAGTCTTTCATTTAAAAGGGTATAAATAGGAACGTTTGAAATCATTTGCAAATTTCTTAGTTTTTGAGAGACTAAATGAAGTTGATCACACAAATAATTTAACATGCTATTTTGTTGTTCTACAGAATCGTTTGATGGAAGATGAATAGTATGCTCATGAGAATTTAAATTATAAGGACAGTTATAATTTTCAGAAATTACTAAAGCTCTAGACATGTTAAGAAATTTTTATAAATTAGACATGTTATTTTCTTTCTTTCGTTAGCTGGTTAGATAATAATATCGTTTTGACCCTAATCTCTCCGGCATCATAACCTCTAGAAGTGGCTTCCATTCCAGAGTTAGGCAGCCAAGACTCTCTCTGGTCTACCACAAACTTATTACTAGCTTCAGAGAGACAGAGCACAACCATGGATCGTTTCCTACCCCATGGCGTAGGATATTATTACCTAAACAACTAAAGAAATTAAGAAAATAACACGTCTAACTGATTTAGCTACTCATAAATAAAAACTACTTACAAAAAAAAGAAGAAGAACGAGTATGTGCACCAGTAACTCGGCTCTGATACCAGTTCGTCGCATCTAAGTATTCACAGAGTACTCAAAATCTAAACTTAAAAACTTAAGAAAGCCAAGGAATGAAAACAAAGAAGGATCAGGAAAGCACGATGCCCCTTCCCCTTTCATTTCATTTCTTTATATAGAGTTTACAAAAGATTCCTTAGGATAAGAAGGAATCGTTTAATAGTAAAAGTGCTACAGGAAAAGTTTACATTATTGCTACAGTGCTGACTTTTTCGTACAATAATGCAAAACTTTTAGTACAAAAATTAAAAGTGATTGTCGGGGGAATCTTTTGGATGGAGTCTGAGTAGGCAAAGGATGAGGCCGAATCTTGATGAGTAAGCATGGTCCACCACGCTTAATCCTGCATAATGTTTTGTATTGCCTCTTCGTCCATGGCTTCATGAATATCATTGTCCTGCCTATCATCTCCTCCTAGATCTTCATCTTCTATTCTTTCGAGGTCCTCATAAAATTCATCTTTGACTTTAGAACCAAGTTTCCCTAACTGAAGGGAGGATAAAAACTCTAGGACCTTGGGGATTCTGGTCTCAGAGTTTTCAAAGGCTCCTATATAGTCAAAAAAGAGAATATTAATTTCAATCTTAATATTATGAGCAACTGTAATAGCTTTGTTGTAGGCCTCGTCGAAGAATTCTCTGGCCGCCTTCTTAGTTTCTTCTTCCAGATCAGTACTGGAAACTGATCACAAGAAGAAGAAGGGGCATAGTTGTGATTGTGCATCTCCCATAGCTGTACTGATTCATATACCTTTAGATATTTCCTCTCCTCCCATGTACTCCAAACTCGGAAGAAAAAGTTTGTTTGGTATCTAGAGGCATATGCTTTAATACTCTTGAGGCATATAGATGGAAGATGATCTTGATATTCCTCCGGATGAGAGGAATTAACATATATTTCATGAACAAGACCTAATTTTATAGCTTTGCTGCAGTTTGCAATGTCCTGAAAACAAGTGATGATTCGGGGAGAATCATTCTTGTTCAATATTAGGTCATGTTGTTGAAGGATTGAAATAATGTCGGTGGCCTCGAGCTTCTTGAAAAAATCTCTCAGCTGAGTGTCGCTGATCATATTCTGTTGATTCAATCCGATCATCTTATGGACAGTGAGTTCAGCTTCAATTTGCCTGACCTTCTCACTGTTGACTTTGCACAAACTTATTAGTTTATGAAATTCAAGTAATGGAAGGTATACCTGATCAGCAATATCTAAATCTTGTACAAGCTCTCTCAAATATTGTTGATCTTGAGAGCTTCCCTGGAACCAAGTGCCTACCCTTTGATGCAAGTCTGCACTTTGAGCTGTTAGTGTGTAGCTGCACAGCTCTGTGGTTGCCTTGATGATTGCTTCTTTCTCAATCTTTTCTTGAGTGTAGTGGAAATACATAGATAGAACCATCTGTTCTATCGGTGATAACCAGTATTTTGAGGAGTGGAAGTCATTAGACTGTATGGCGCGATAGCAGCCATTAAGTCTCTCATAGATGTGGGGGTTGGTAGTTTTGAGATCCGTATTATA
The DNA here is from genome assembly GCA_036321105.1 of Dracaena cambodiana. NCBI lineage: Eukaryota > Viridiplantae > Streptophyta > Magnoliopsida > Asparagales > Asparagaceae > Dracaena > Dracaena cambodiana. Next base: position 20,978,177 of record JAYEPQ010000020.1, on the reverse strand, counting down.
CTAGTCTCTTACTACCGCTGCTGCTGTCGGTCTGGTATTTTGTAGTCTGCTTTGAGCTGCCATGATGTTGCTGTATGTTGGTTGATTCTGGACTGGTAGACTATCATACCAGGAGGTGGGAATTGCTTTGTCTCTGTAGAAGTTGATGGTGTAGTAGCTGAGTTGTTGCCTCCAGTTTCCTGGATAATCTTAGAACTGCTTCCTCCTTTTTCAGGAGTAGTTGAGCTGCTTCCTCCCTTTTCAGGGTGGGTTCCTTTTGTTGTCCTGGATGTTACCTCTTGCCTGCGGGGTCTTCTTAGTGTTGGAGATGGTCGTCCATTTGGCCTGATCGGCCAAAGACTTAAGCTTATTCAGCCGTTCTTCGTCCATATTCTGGACGGGTTAAAAGATCTGCAAGATAGTTAGTATAACCAGGAATATATGTAACAAGATCACTCTGTGAGGGATCCGTGACCTCTCACTATTTTGACTTTCAAAATGCAGATGGTATATGGAGGTGATAAATATGTTCCTTCCGTCACTGCCTGTACCAGTCTTCCTCACCCGATCAGGGTATCCACGTCTCATCCCTTCTTTTCATCGCAATATGATTGAGAAGCATGATGAGAAGGCTGATTCACTTGTTCAATGTTATCTTTCGTTCTTCTCTTTGAGTAAAGTGGTGGCACTTGCTCCGGAATTCTGTCGGACGACGATGCAGATGTATAGTACCATCTTTCCCTGTCAAATTGTACTGGTCAAATGCCACGACGTAGGGTATGTGTTGGTGTTGAAACAAGAGGAGAGAGCCTATCCACGAGGAGGGGTCTCATCGACGCACTAGAAAAGACGTATTGGATTCGACAGTCAAAACCAGTTCGATAGGTTTCGAAACTCGAATGTCTCAAATACCGTCGATCGAGTAGGTCATGATTCATGACATGGAGGCATTGGAAAACAGTTCACTATGATGGCCTATACACAAGCACTACCATCCCACTCTAAAGCTATAACATCACTCTGATGTCTGACAATTCGTGACTCAGAAGAATCCAGAAAAGTAAGGGGAAGTAAAAGGAGTGAGATCCTCAAATGGAATTTGTCATCCTGATGATTGGTGAAAGACTTTGGGTATAGGAATATGGTGAATGACATAATGACCGTCATAGTTGTGAAAAGCTCGCTGACAGGCTGCATTATCAGACTATTTGTTTGCTTTGACTCCATACCCCCAAAAGATGCCCCTCGAATACAAGAAAAGTGGGGCATTTTGTTTTTTTTGGTCCGAGTCCAGCTCACTATGTCCGGTGCTACGCCAAATTGCGCATGTTGAAAGTCGACGTCTTCCATTTTCCTTCGTTGTTCATCAATCGGAAATCAAGACAAACCGGGCACAACAATGAGATGAGAAAACACCCGATCCCATTCTGACCTCGATATGTAGAATCGTCTCATGCCATATGTACTGGAATTGTTCGGGAGACATGGTCAAATCTTGGTTGTCAAATTTGTTCTGTCGGAATATGTCGGTTTTCGATCAACAGTGTTAGAATATTGTCTTATTTTAGCCTGTCTATTATCATTGTTAACTTGAATATCTAGTTCACTAGGTAAATACAGATCGTCAATTTGAAGTCATCATTCTGTGTGCTTGATGAGGCACTACGGAGGTTGTTTTGATAAGCCCCTCACCATTCTATTTTCGGTGTTCCGTCACTCGTAGTGGTATCCCTCGATGCATCCCGGTGTTTCGCTGGAAGGATGATAAAACATCGTGATGCCAAGACAGATCACTCTGTGAGGGATCCATCACCTCTCACTATTTTGACTTTCAAAATACAGATGGTGTATGGAGGTGATAAATATGTTCCTTCCGTCACTGCCTGTACCAGTCTTCCTCACCCGATCAGGGTATCCACGTCTCATCCCTTCTTTTCATCGCAATATGATTGAGAAGCATGATGAGAAGGCTGATTCACTTGTTCAATGTTATCTTTCGTTCTTCTCTTTGAGTAAAGTGGTAGCACTTGCTCCGGAATTCCGTCGGACGACGATGCAGATGTATAGTACCATCTTTCCCTATCAAATTGTACTGGTCAAATGCCACGACGTAGAGTATGTGTTGGTGTTGAAACAAGAGGAGAGAGCCTATCCACGAGGAGGGGTCTCATCGATGCACTAGAAAAGACGTATTGGATTCGACAGTCAAAACCAGTTCGATAGGTTTCGAAACTCGAATGTCTCAAATACCGTCGATCGAGTAGGTCATGATTCATGACATGGAGGCATTGGAAAACAGTTCACTATGATGGCTATACACAAGCACTACCATCCCACGCTAAAGCTATAACATCACTCTGATATCTGACAATTCGTGACTCAGAAGAATCCAGAAAAGCAAGGGGAAGTAAAAGGAGTGAGATCCTCAAATGGAATTTGTCATCCTGATGATTGGTGAAAGACTTTGGGTATAGGAATATGGTGAATGACATAATGACCGTCATAGTTGTGAAAAGCTCGCTGACAGGCTGCATTATCAGACTATTTATTTGCTTTGACTCCATACTCCCAAAAGACGCCCCTCGAATACAAGAAAGTGGGGCATTTTGTTTTTTTTGGTCCGAGTCCAGCTCACTATGTCCGGTGCTACGCCAAATTGCGCATGTTGAAAGTCGACGTCTTCCATTTTCCTTCGTCATTCATCAATCGAAAATCAAGACAAACCGGGCACAACAATGAGATGAGAAAACACCCGATCCCATTCTGACCTCGATATGTAGAATCGTCTCATGCCATATGTACTGGAATTGTTCGGGAGACATGGTCAAATCTTGGTTGTCAAATTTGTTCTGTCGGAATATGTCGGTTTTCGATCAACAGTGTTATAATATTGTCTTATTTCAGCCTGTCTATTATCATTGTTAACTTGAATATCTAGTTCACTAGGTAAATACAGATCGTCAATTTGAAGTCATCATTCTGTGTGCTTGATGAGGCACTACGGAGGTTGTTTTGATAAGCCCCTCGCCATTCTATTTTCGGTGTTCCGTCACTCGTAGTGGTATCCCTCGATGCATCCCGGTGTTTCACTGGAAGGATGATAAAACATCGTGATGCCAAGACAGATCACTCTGTGAGGGATCCATCAACTCTCACTATTTTGACTTTCAAAATGCAGATGGTGTATGGAGGTGATAAATATGTTCCTTCCGTCACTGCCTGTACCAGTCTTCTTCACCCGATCAGGGTATCCACGTCTCATCCCTTCTTTTCATCGCAATATGATTGAGAAGCATGATGAGAAGGCTGATTCACTTGTTCAATGTTATCTTTCGTTCTTCTCTTACGAGTGGAAAGTAATGCCTTTTGGTTTAAAAAATGCACCACAAATATTTTCAAAATGGATGAATTCTATATTTGGACATTTACCATACGTTGTTGTTTATATTGATGATATATTAGTCTTTTCAAAATCATTAGAAGAACACAAACAACACTTATTACAAGTTGCTAAGATACTATTAGAAAAAGGAATTATACTTAGTCCTAAAAAGATCAGTATGTTTAAAACAGAAGTAGAGTTCTTAGGAAAATATATAAAAGAAGGACAAATAGAATTACAACAACATTATATATACAAAATTAAAGGATTTTCCTAAAACTTTTAAAACCTTAAAATAGCTACAAAGTTTTCTTGGCCTACTTAACTATGGTAGAAAGTTTATACCTCATCTATCAGAGTTAGTACAAAACTTACAGGAAAAATTAAAACTAACACAAGCTAAATATAAACTGGAAATGGGTGAACAACTAAGACGATGGAATACTGAAAAATATCAATTCAGTTATCTCCCGAAGAAGAAAAAGAAATAGAAAATATAAAAAATTTAATAACCAAACAAACTATTCTTTATTTCCCTCAAGAATCTGAGTCACTAACACTCCAAACTGATGCCTCAGATTTTTTCTGGGCAAGAGTATTAATTGCAAAACATAAAGAAATTGTAGCCTATACTTCTGGAAAATTTTCCAAACCACAACAAAATTATTCTACTTATGATAAAGAATTATTAGCAATAAAACTTGCTATTAAAAGCTTAAAAATATATTTGTTATATCGCAATTTTATTATAGAAACTGATAATAAAGCGGTAGCACAATTTCTTAAAAAAAGAACTATAAATAATCATGAAGAAAATATTAGAAGAATAAGAATTGATTTATATTTAGAAATTTTTCAATATGATGTTACATATATTCCTAGTTATACTAACTATACTGCAGATCTTTTAACCCGTCCAGAATATGGACGAAGAACGGCTGAATAAGCTTAAGTCTTTGGCCGATCAGGCCAAATGGACGACCATCTCCAACACTAAGAAGACCCCGCAGGCGGGAGGTAACATCCAGGACAACAAAAGGAAGACCCCTGAAAAGGGAGGAAGCAACTCAACTATTCCTGAAAAAGGAGGAAGCAGTTCTAAGATTACCCAAGAAACTGGAGGCAACAGCCCAGCTACTATACCATCAACTTCTACAGAGACAAAGCAATTCCCACCTCCTGGTATGACAGTTCTACCAGTCCAGAATCAACCAACATGCAGCAACATCATGGTAGCTCAAAGGAGACTACAGAATACCAGACCGACAGCAGCAACGATAGTAAGAGACTGGTATAATACAGATCTCAAAACTACCAACCCCCACATCTATGAGAGACTTAATGGCTGCTATCGCGCCATACAGTCTAATGACTTCCACTCCTCAAAATACTGGTTATCTCAGATAGAACAGATGGTTCTATCTATGTATTCCCACTACACTCAGGAAAAGACTGAGAAAGAAGCAATTATCAAGGCAACCATAGAGCTGTGCAGTTACACACTAACAGCTCAAAGTGCAGACTTGCATCAAAGGGTAGGCACTTGGTTCCAGGGAAGCTCTCAAGATCAACAATATTTGAGAGAGCTTGTACAAGATTTAGAGATTGCAGATCAGGTATTCCTTCCATTACCTGAATTTCATAAACTAATAAGTTTGTGCAAAGTCAACAGTGAGAAGGTCAGGCAAATTGAAGCTGAACTCACTGTTCATAAGATGATCGGATTGAATCAACAGAATATGATTGGCGACACTCAACTGAGAGATTTTTTCAAGAAACTCGAGGCCACCGACATTATTTCAATCCTTCAACAACATGACCTAATATTGAATAAGAATGATTCTCCCCGAATCACTTGTTTCCAGGATATTGCAAACTGCAGCAAAGCTATAAAATTAGGTTTTGTTCATGAAATATATGTTAATTCCTCTCATCCGGAGGAATATCAAGATCATCTTCCATCCCTATGCCTCAAGAGTATTAAAGCATATGCCTCTAAATACCAGACAAACTTTTTCTTCCGAGTTTGGAGTACATGGGAGGAAAGAAAATATCTAAAGATATATGAATCAGTACAGCTATGGGAGATGCACAATCACAACTATGCCCCTTCTTCTTCTTGTGATCAGTTTCCAGTGCTGAATCTGGAAGAAGAAACTAAGAAGGCGGCCAGAGAATTCTTCGACGAGGCCTATAACAAAGCTATTACAGGTGCTCATAATATTAAGATTGAGAATAATATTCTCTTTTTTGACTATATAGGAGCCTTTGAAAACTCTGAGACCAGAATCCCTAAGGTCCTAGAGTTTTTATCTTCCCTTCAGTTAGGGAAGCTTGGTTCTAAAGTCAAAGATGAATTTTATGAGGACCTCGAAAGAATAGAAGATGAAGATCTTGGAGGAAATGATAGGCAGGACAATGATATTCATGAAGCCATGGACGAAGAGGCAATACAAAACATTATGTAGGATTAAGCGTGGTGGGACCATGCTTACTCATCAAGATTCGGCCTCATCCTTTGCCTACTTAGACTCCATCCAGACGGTTCCCCCGACAATCACTTTTAATAATTGTACTAAAAGTTTTGCATTATTGTACGAAAAAGTCATCACTGTAGCAATAATGTAAACTTTTCCTGTAGCACTTTTACTATTAAACGATTCCTTCTTATCCTAAGGAATCTTTTGTAAACTCTATATAAATGAATGAAATGAGAGGGGAGGGGGCATCGAGCTTTCCTGATCCTTCTTTGTTTTCATTCCTTGGCTTTCTTAAGTTTTCCAGTTTAGCTTTTGAGTGTGAATATTTTGTGAATAATTAGCTGCGACGAAACAAGCCATCATCAAAGCTGCCACAGATCTCTGTACTTATACACTCACAGCACAGAGCTCTGATCTAACTCAGACGATGAGTGCCTGGTTTCAAGGCACCTCTCAGGACCAGCAATACCTGAGAGAAACTGTTCAAGACCTGGAAATAGCAGACCAGGTATACCATCCTTTATCTGAATTTTATAAACTGCTTAATTTGTGCAACATTGAAAATGAGAAAGCAAGGCAGTTAGAGGCTGAACTCACGGTCCACAAGATGATCGGCCTCAACCAGCAAAATATGATTGAAGACTCTCAGCTGAGAAGTTTTTTCCAACAGCTGGAATCTACTGACATAATAGCTATACTACAACAGCATGAGCTGATCTGGAACAAGAATAATTCTCCCCGAATTATCACGGGTTTCCAGGAAATTACAAAATGCAGAAAGGCCTTACAGTTGGGCCTTGTTCATGAATTTTTTGTAAATACTTCTCATCCTTAAGAATACCAGGATCTTCTTCCATCTATATGCATCAAGAGTCTCAAAGCCTATACTTCAAGGTACCAGACTACTTTCTTCTTCCGCATCCGGAGTACTTGGGAAGAAAGGAAGTATTTGAAGATATATAGCTCTGTACAACTATGGGAGCTTCACAATCAGAACTATGCTCCTTCTCAAGCCTGTGATAATATTCCCGTTCTTGACCTAGAGTCTGAAACTAAAAAAGCTGCCAGGGAATTTTATGATGAGGCTTATAACAAAGCACTATCAGGTGCCCATTCCATCAAGATAGAGAACAATATTTTGCTTTATGATTATATCGGGGCCTTTGAAAATTCAGAAGTTCGAATTCCAAAGGTCTTAGAATTCCTATCTGCACTCCAGCTTTGAAAACTTGGTTCCAAGGCCAAGGAGGAATTCTATACTAACTTGGAAGGAATGGATGATGAAAATCTCGAAGGAGAAGATAATCATGATCCTGATGCTGTCGGAGAAGAAGTCTTTGATGAGGATGCCCTACAGAACATCATGCAAGATTAAGCGTGGTGGGACCATGCTTACCTGTCAAGATTCGGCCTCATCCAAAAAGCAAGCTCCACCAACTGACAATAGCTCGTGATCCAGCTCACCGACACCACTTTAATAATTGTACTCTTCTTTTTATCTTTTTATGAAACAATAATGTAACTTTTTTCTGTAGAAGGATTCCATCTTATCAACATGGAATCTTACTGTAACTGAAAAACAGCTATAAATAAAGCTTTGTGAAAGGAGAAGGATTTAATTATCAATTTGGTTGCCCCCCGATTTATGGATATAATAAACCTTATAAACCATACAAAAAGAAACATTCAAAATATTCTAAATATAAATTTAGACCAAGATATAAAAAGAAAAGATACAAAATATCTAAAAAGAAATGGAAACCTGAGTATAAAGAAAAATATAGAAAATCAAAGAAATATAGAAGGCGAAAGTTTATTAAAAACAATAAAGTGGATAAAACAACTTATAAAAAAGGTTGTAAATGTTTTAAATGCGATAACCATTTCCTACTTCATATAATTTAATGAATTGTGTAGGTGTTATTGATCTAAAAGTAGATGTTTCGTTTAAAACTAGACAATGTTCCCATTGTATTCCTAATAATTTTGATCCAGGTAACATTTCTATACCTTTTAGATTTATAGATAAAGTACATGCCTTTTCTATATTTTTATCGTATAGGCTAATACAGAAATCTGGATGTATATTTACTCCAAATATTCTATTTGCGAGATTAGATTTAGCTCCGCCTAATATACTGTTTAAAGGATTATTTATTATTCTTTCATCACAGCATATTATCATAATAGGAGTATCTATTCCAGATCTAAATAGACCTGTTATTTCTATCTGTATTAATCCAATATGTAGGTATTTTTTCTTAGGATATTTTTGCTTAAATTTTACTATTTGAGCAAAGTTTAATAGTTTTATAGAAGTAAAATCCTCATCTCCTTTTAGTTCTATATTACCTTGCATTTTTTCAAATATATAAGTATTTTTATTTGGCCATAAAGATTTAAATCTAGGTTGGGCATTATATACCTCATTTTGTTTAGCGTGTGGTATTGAAAGTTTTAATTTTTCAATATCCTCATCAGTTATTTCAAAATGTTCTCCTTGACTATTATCTAGCCTTTCATTATGTATTTCTTGGGGTTCTATTTCTGTTAAGCTATTCATATAGATTCTATATTCGAATGTATTTTCTCTAAAAGTTTGTCCTGGATTTACTTCAGGACTTAGCGGTGGAGATGTTGACAATAAAGAGTCTGATTCTACCTTTAAAAATGGCAAATCTTCATATTTATGTATTATTAATATTCCAATAGGCATCCCAGTAGGTATTTGATACGGTTGATTATCTAGACTAGTACTTTTCATCGTAATACATATATTTTGATCTGTCATAGATTCTATTAATCCATAGGTTATAAAGATATTCCTTATCATATGATATTTTAGATTTTGGACTTCTCCATAATATCCATAGGGAATTTTTATTATTAAATCTAGAAATATTTCGGTCGTTTGATATCTTTGTAGGTGATAAGTTTTACTAGCATATAGTATATGTCCGGGGTATTTTAAGGATTCTCTTTTGGGAAGTAATACTGTTTTTGTCAAAGGTATTATTGTACAAAATGATAGGTTTTATTAAGTGTTATCATATTAATTCCTATATTTTCTTCTGTCGAAGAACTAGATAAGCTTTCTTCAGATTCAGATTCTATTTCATATATAGTAGAAATGTCACTAGGAATTTCTTCTATGGTTCCTACATGAATATCATATATCTCTAGATCATCAATCCATACTGTTTTTATGTTTGTAGGACATTCATAAGCATAATGCCCTTCTTTATCGCATTTAAAACATTTACAACCTTTTTTATAAGTTGTTTTATCCACTTTATTGTTTTTAATAAACTTTCGTCTTTTATATTTCTTTGATTTTCTATATTTTTCTTTATACTCAGGTTTCCATTTCTTTTTAGATATTTTGTATCTTTTTTTTTTATATCTTGGTCTAAATTTATATTTAGAATATTTTGAATGTTTCTTTTTGTATGGTTTATAAGGTTTATTATATCCATAAATCGGGGGGCAACCAAATTGATAATTAATTTCATCATCATATTTTTGGCAACATGATACTTTTATATCTGATCTATGAATATGTTTATTAAGGTGTTTGTTTGCCTTATGTGTTTGACAAACTTTCTTTACTGTTTCCGTACAAGCTTTTTTTATCATTCCAGTATTGTCTAGATTTCCTTCTTTTAAACTATTGTATTTCTATTCTATCATGGTATCCCATGGTATAGGTAGTTTAGCAAAAAATGCTTTTACCCAGAATACTTTCTTTTCTATAGAATTTAATTTAAATATATGACATATATATTCATTAGCAAATTCTTCTATATAGCATATGTTACAAAGTCTCATTTTTAATAAAATATTTTCAGTTATATCTTCTCGAGATAAATCTTTTCCAGTTAAGTCTCCATATAGTAACTTACAAATACTATGTAATGCATCCTTTCTATTAGTATGAGCATTTAAAGCAGCTATATTATCTGGATAGAATTTTTCATACTGTGATAACCATCTCAGGGCTATTCCCTGCCAATACCCGCATGCTATTATAACAAAATATTTATTTGTTACTTCTGTTGGAAGTAATAAAGATGTTCCAACTATTAATTGTTCCCAATTTTTTATATAATCTCTAAGTTTTCTAGCAGGTACATGATCTATATTAAAATTAGGTTTGCAGAGGGAGTAGTATATTTTTTTCCATGTCTTAGTATATAAGAATCCATATAAGATTCTGCTGTATCTCTAGGATACATATTTTCCTCTAAATGTAACTCTTCTTTTTATCTTTTTATGAAACAATAATGTAACCTTTTTCTGTAGAAGGATTCCATCTTATCAACATGGAATCTTACCAGTTCGTCGCAGCTAATTATTCACAAAATATTCACACTCAAAAGCTAAACTTGAAAACTTAAGAAAGCCAAGGAATGAAAACAAAGAAGGATCAGGAAAGCTCGATGCCCCTTCTCCTTTCACGAAGCTTTATTTATAGTTGTTTTTCAGTTGCAGTAAGATTCCATGTTGATAGGATGGAATCCTTCTACAGAAAAAGGTTACATTATTGTTTCATAAAAAGATAAAAAGAAGAGTACAATTATTAAAGTGGTGTCGGTGAGCTGGATCATGAGCTGTTGTCGGTTGGTGGAGCTTGCTTTTTGGATGAGGCCGAATCTTGACAGGTAAGCATGGTCCCACCACGCTTAATCTTGCATGATATTCTGTAGGGCATCCTCATCAAAGACTTCTTCTCCGACAGCATTAGGATCATGATTATCTTCTCCTTCGAGATTTTCATCATCCATTCCTTCCAAGTTAGTATAGAATTCCTCCTTGGCCTTGGAACCAAGTTTTCTAAGCTAGAGTGCAGATAGGAATTCTAAGACCTTTGGAATTCGAACTCCAACCGACAACAGCTCGTGATCCAGCACACCGACACCACTTTAATAATTGTACTCTTCTTTTTATCTTTTTATGAAACAATAATGTAACCTTTTTCTGTAGAAGGATTCCATCTTATCAACATGGAATCTTACTGTAACTGAAAAACAGCTCCGACCTCGATATGTGGAATCGTCTTACGCCATATGTACTAAAATTGTTCGGGAGACATGGTCAAAGCTCGATTGTCGAATTTGTTCTTTTCTCTTCTTCGTATACTGGAACGGCTTTCTTCTGCGGCAGAGAAGGGAGATCATGATGAGAAGCAAAGGAGTGAAATCGTTTTGTGAGTTAGTCGAAATTTCCTGGAGGGGCGTAGCGAGCGCCTTTCCTTGTGGCATAGCTTTTATTCGATGATTTTTTCTTTTCTCACTGTCGAATTCTGAGACTTTCCCATTTCTTTCATTTCGGAGGTCAAACTTCTTTCATTTTGCTATCCACAAGCTCTACCAATAGACGGGCAATCATCGTCAAAAAGAAAATTTCCTAGCATATAAGAGGAGAGATTTACGAAAATCTCTCTTCTTCCATTACCTTTCTTCCGATTATCCCAGGAATAGGAGTCGAAAATCAAAGCATCATAATGAGAATCTATTGGAGTCGATCATTTCCAAGATCTAATTCTTCTTTCTTTTTATGTCGTTGAACTGCCTCATAATCTTTCGTTTTACGCTTAGGCTTAAGTGAAGAAATATTCTTGTTGGATGCAGGACCTGGTACCCCCAAAATTTGTATGAAAGATGAGCTTACAAGAGTGCCAATCAACCGAGCCATCAGGTTTGAGAATAAGGTGGGATCCCTAAATGTAGTGGCTAGTGAATCACTGATCAAAAAGCATATTTTGGAGAGATTCTTCATCGATCTAGTGGCCGGTGAATCACTGATCAAAGAGCGAGCAGCCGCTAGGTTTCATGATTTTGTAGGATCCCTGGATGGGGGGATGGTGAACCGCTTTTTCTTCCCCGAAGATTCAGACAAAAGAAAGCTTGGATGGATCTGAAAAAGATTTGGCAAATGAATAAAAAGGTCAAAGGGTTTATTCTCCATAGAGTAAAAGGTGGTTATTCAATAGCCATCGCAGGTTTTATCACTTTTCGTCCATTCTATCCTTGCATAACTAAAAGTTCCGCGAATGATCGATTCGCCCTCCAGAGCCTCCACCCCAAAAGGACGAATATTGTGGTGTTATAACAGCGACAGATCAAAGAAGAACTTTCTAAGAAAAAAAAGAAAGAGAAAATGTTTCCGACATCCAAAGCCCACCGTCAATCCATTCTTTTGTTGAGAGTCTGGCACGTCGTTCTGTCCCGAGATTTACCGGGAGAAGAAAGGCTCATGCTCGAATGTGTGACTGCAAAGTGCCTATCGCCTTTTCCGGCATAGCACTTGAAAATGTTGGGTTGGGACAGTAATAACGACTGGCCCTCGAGAGACGAAGAATCGAATTGAAGAAGGCATAGTCTAACGATAATAGAATAGAAGACCAACCAATGAGTGAGTGGCAAATTATGTTGAATGGTGACAAAGCCTGACTTCGTGAAATGCGGCTCGAGCTGCGAGGTCCCACTGTCTTTTTTTTGACATATGGTAGGCGAAGCCTGGCTTTCCTCCCTCTTTTCATTTCCACACAGAAAGAGAAAGACGAATTGCATATATGATATTATGGTTTGCTATCTTCCCAAAGATACCAAACAATTGGGCGGTGTGTCACCCTCCTGAGCGGTATGAAGTCCGCTTTCCAATGGTGTCGGGAGAGATGCTTTGATTTGACAACAATCTTGTAAATGAATGCAGCAAAAGAATGAAGGTGCATTCATTTCTTCAACGTCGATGCGCATGAATGGAAGGAAGGGTTGACTCCCTAGCATCTCATTCAGAATCTTTCCTCTTTTGGGCAGTGAACGTGTGAATTTCTTTCGACGTTTTTCGGGAGGAGGGAAGGACTGACGACAATGGACTCCACAACAGAAAATCACCCGGCAGAACGAAAATCATTTTTCTTTTCTTCTTCGACGAATATATAGGCTCTCAAAAGCCATGAAATCTCCCTACCTGCGGCCTTTCTGTGAAGCGGAATTTACTGGTTGCATTTTTTTTGAAGAGTGGTTTCGAGATCCAGTGGCGAAGGTAAGTGCTGTCCTGGACATTATGGAGAAAACCCTTTCTGAAGGAGATACATTAGTTACATTTATATAGAAAAAAATCTTGATCTGGTGACATAATGCAAGGTCTTCCAAAAGTGGAACAAATCTTAGAAGTGTGTTCATTATCATTGAACTGTGAAAGGAGAGTTGAAGGTTGGAACGAGCGTATACGAAGAGTTCTTGGAATTCCTTGGGGATTCCTAATTGGAGCTGAGCTAACCATATCCCAAACTCGTATCTCTTTAGTTAATAAGATCCAAAATGTTTATCGATCCCAGGAGGTACAGATCCATGATAGACATATAGAGATTATTGTATGGCAAGTAACATTAAAAGTGTTGGTTTCAGAAGATTGAATGTCTAATATATTTTTACCTGGAGATCTAATCGGATTGTTGTGAGCAGAACGGGCTGGACGTGCTTTAGATGAAGCAATCTGTTATCGAAAAATTTTATTGGGAATAACGAGGGCATCTCTGAATACTCAAAGTTTCATATCTGAAGCAAGTTTTTCAAGAAACTGCTAGAGTTTTGGCAAAATCTGCTCTACGGGGTCGTATAGATTGGTTGGTGGGTATGAAAGAAAATGTTGTTTGGGGGGGGGGATTATCCCTGTCGGTACTGGATTCAAAAAATTAGTGCACCCTCAAGGCAAGACAAAAACCACTAATCGTTGTTTCCAGATACGGTTGCCAGTTGACATCTCTTCTAATTCGTCGATACGAGAAGCAAATTGTTGTGTGGAGGAATCAATCCCTTGTTGTTCGTCAGTGTGGGAAGAATTTCGTCTATTGCCTATTCCTTTTCTCCACTTCGCTCATGTCATGAAGTAGCCCTATAGAGAGAGGGGATGGATGGATCTGAAAGACTATTTATTGGCCGACAGTCTATCCCTCTTTCCAGGGGGTTGGGGTTTTTAGACCATAAGCTCGAAAAGGTGATGGACAGAGAGGGGCGAAAGCGAGTTGTGTCGAAAAGATTACGCATAGGATTTTGAGTGATGGGATATTCTAAACCGAATGACAGCCTGTTCGTTTATGATCAAATGAAAACGGGGAATTTACATCTCTATGTTTCGAACAAATAGAGTTTAGATGAATCCAACGCCCCGATGCCTATTGAATAGCCATCCAACAAATGAAACGAATCCCTGTGATGGTTCGAGCTACATCAAACTACATGGGGTAGGTCATACTATGACGTAGGCGTCGGCCAGCAGGAAACCGACTTTCCTTATTGGAAGTCGCGATGGTTCGAAGACCTCCTGCCCTGACATCTTCTCTTTTGCCTTGACGAAAGGTCCATTGCCTTTGGAAGACTAAGTCAGCTCGGCTCAATCACTTTCTCAGTCGGTGGCTGAGATAATCTCCCCAAACCGTTCAATAGTAAGCGCCACTGGGAAAGCACATCGAACTATAATGGCGTAGGGCCTGCAGAAGGAAAGCAATCCATTCACATAGTAGGGAAGCATTGCTATCAATCTTCAGGGGACCAGGCCAGTCAGCTTATCAATCGCAAGCCATCTGTTTGTCTTTTATTTTACCCATTCTCCTTGCTACACAAGTCACATCACCGCATTCTTTCAGTCGGGTCGCCAAAGCAGCGGTGATAAAGGCTGACAAGCACGATTTATCAGAACTGGAGTTTCACGAGAGATTTAGTAGTTCCGTAGCTGCATATTGACGTCGAGCACATGTAACTGAATCGCCCGTTCTGGAGCTCGAGAAACAAACCAACTACTGACCGAGTCTCCTCCATTTCGTGAGCAGTAGAGAAAACGTTTCCAAAATTGCCTTCACGAAATGAGCTGACAAGTGTATGAATGAAGTCGAAGCGGCGAAGTGTACTTTGGAACTGTTCTCCATCGTTTCATAGCTGGAGTAGACACGTGGAGTTTACTAGAAAGGAGAGTGGCGGGAATGATTTCGTCGCAATGCAACGGAACTCAAAGCCTGTTTCATAGGCCGTACTCGTACTCACCGGCTACACGGAACTCATCAAACGATGTTCTCGTGAAGTCTGTGGACTTCCTCGTAAAGTCTGAGCTGTCGAGTGAATTTATGAATGAGCAACTCTCCTAAAAAATACGAAGGTTTTTTTATTCTTCCTCCACTCACCCCCACGGGCGAATGGAGTCTACTACACTCTTTCGTCGGCTAGTGTAGTAGACTATAGGTCATTCGGAAGGCCTCCGTATAGTTCTATTTTAGGGCGGGAAGTTGTGGTTGTTCCCTCGACTAACAGAGAAAAATGACGTTCCAGAGGCATTTTCCATTCATTTGGATTTTGGTTTTTCTGCACCATATTTAGATCTACCTCTTCTTCGATCCGGAATTCCCAGCAAATCCTTGACTCCTCGAATACAATGGGATTTCACACCTGGTGAATCTTTCACTCTACCTCCTCTGACTAAGACTATAGGATGTTCCTGCGAATTATGACCTTCGCCCGAAATGTGAGCAAATATATCATGTCGATTGCTTAACCGTACTTAAGCTATCTTACGTAGAGCTGAATTTGCTCAACCGTACTCAACCGTACTTAAGCTATCTTATGACCTTCGTCAGAACACGTGGGCATACTCCTTGCTTCTAGGGACATTGATCTGAAGCTCGAATACAGTCCGTGCACCGTTTTTCTTCTCTACCATGATGAATCAATTGATTGAATGTAGGCATCCATCTCTTTCTTATGTCCTTCCCCCCGTCTGCCCTATCATAGCACCCCTTTTTCATTCATAGAGAGATCCAATCGTCAAAATCAATAAAAAGGCCATCATGGACAAAGATCCAAATGGATCAATCTTGTTGAGAGGAACTGCCCAAGGAGAAGAAAAGGTGACTTCCGGATCAGGGATAACAAATAAAACTGAAATCGGATAAAATCATATATCGAAACAACTTCTAGGATCACCGGAGGGATCGGAACCACATTCGTAGGCCGATAATTTTTCTAGATAGGTCAAACTATTGGAAGCAAATGGAAAAGGAACACCAAGTGGGATCAAAGAAACTAGCAGACACATCACTAAATAGATACAAATAGGTGCAAATTCCGACATTACCAAAGCCCACTTCGTTCTCTCACTCTACTCGCGGCGCTCTGTCGCTCACGGAGCAGCATACCAAAAAAATGAACTTTCCTCTCCTACCTCCACTACTGCATGATGACGGAAACTCGATAATTGATGCTGGTAATGAGAAATTGAACCTTTGAAGCTGCCTCCCAATACCAACTCTACGATCCATGCTGGAGCAGATCGACCGACGATCTCGTCGAGATAAGAGGGGTCTAGCATCACCTCTTTCCCGATCACCTCCCAATCCCATTCTGGGAGAGACCATTGTGATGGGTAAGGCCATTCTGGTTGCTTTCAGCAACTCAGAAAATTGGTCACAAATTTGTCAAAAAATACTATTCGGATCATCCATAGCGACGAATTTTCGTCTCAGAATCATCCCCTATGGAAAATTCCAACGGAAGCATCAGAAGCCTCACTATGTGAACCTTCGTCAGGTCTCCGTCTCAGGGACGATCTCTGGAGAAAATGAAGATGCTCTTTCATTTGTTTGCCTATTTCGTTCTGAAATTGAAATGCAGAAAGACTCAGAGTTCAGAAAGAAGGAAGGAGTGAGGAGAGCGAAGTGAGGAAGACATCCATAAACTCGAAAACTAAACGAGAGTCTCATGCCCACAACCACTGTTGATACTTTGCTTCGTCATAGTGACAACGTGGGGAACGTTGTGCTTGAATTGAAGTGGCACCTTTTGAATATGAGGGGGCTCCTAGGTGGCGCATTCGTGGAGCCAAACTGAAGGAAGAGCAAAAGGAAGGTTGGGTGCGTCGTGGGGCGAGGCCATTCGGCCTTGAATGGGAAGGGGCGTTAGCTCTGGATCTTGCCTGCTTGCAGAAATGAATGGATCAAGAGGGGGGGCTGGGTTCGATTTCCGGGCCAGGCGCTGGAGGTAAAGGCTAGAAGAAGAAGAGAAGTGCACCTTCCCAATGACGAAAGAGGAGAAAAAGGTGCTGTCATCAAGCGAGACCAGTTTCCCTAGGAGCTGGAAATGGAAATAGACGACCGACTCAGAGAATCACTGGCGTGGTTTCCCCCTTCCCATCGTTTCACCAACAAAGAAGTCATCTATCAATGTCGACGATTGACCATTCCTTCCCTACCGAGCCGCCTCTCTTTGCCATTCGATTACCGTCACCTCTGTCTTCCCTTTTTTAGGAAATACCAATTGCGCCCTCCTTTTCGAGATTTTCATTGACGAAAAAAGAAAGACCGTGAAATGAAAAAAAAAATAAGACTTCATCTTGATTTTCTTGGCCTCGACGGGAGTTTACTCGACCCATTCTATGGGATCCCGTATTGTTCGACGTGTGCGACTCCGTATGAAGACCACCTTCCCTTTTGCTCGCCCACTCTCCGTTCACACGGTTATCAAACCGGAGGAAGGGTGGGCAGCAGGTACCACGAGCCCTCTATCCCACACATCTATCGACGATGCAAGTGTAGTTCACTGATTCCATCAAATGCTCCGAGCGATCGGCAAAGATCATGTAAGTGTGCAGTTATTCTTCGGATACTTCGCCATGTTTCTGATCGACCCAGTTCCTGTTCTTTTCCGGGCACTCACTTTGCATCACCAACACATGACGGAAGGACACAGTGGGCAGCCCTAGCCTCTGTCCGGTTGATCATTCCGCTGGCATCTCGCATTCACACCCCTGTTTGACTACCGCTCAGGGATGTAGTTGTAGATACGTGAGTTGTCAGTGGGTCGGTGGCTCCACCTGTTATCTCCTTATACGACATGCTGTTGTCGTTGCCATATTCTAAACGTCACTTAGTCATATCTGCCTAACTGCGGGTCAGCACCTTCAAAAGTGAAGGAGGACTTCATTAAGTGACTCCGCGATTGCCCTCTGAACCGTCAGAATTAGGTAAAGCTTTAAGATAAGTTTTGTACTCTATGAATTTCTCAGTCCCTCTAGTCGTGTGGGCGCCGGTCGGTCTTTCGGCCGGATCACCCTAAAAACCGTACGTGCGGGTCACCCCGCATGCGGCTCACGCCATTTGAGGTGGCCTAACCTAGCATTCACTAGCAAATCCTTAGTCAAAATTGAGACTGCTCGACCTCGGAAGCGGAGTCACGTGTAGGCAGTGCTATCAGTCTACCGTTGACTCGGTATAATCCTGCGATCCATTGGCTCGTTCCTCTTTTTTCGACGAATAAATGAGCCGCTCGGACCTTCCATTTCTGTCAAATGACCTGGCCTCCCCTAGCTCTTTCACCGTCCAGGCTCCCTTTCCTCCCTATGCTCCCTCGGTGCAAGTGTTTCACGCGTGCGGCGTTTTTGCCAAACGGTCTTTTCCAGTAGTGTCGTCCTCGTCGGTTCAGGTCACACCCCCTTCTTTGGCTAAAGCACCATCCCCTTTCCGAGCTGACAGCACAGGACCCATACTCATCTTCCTTATCTGCAGGTTCTAGGCCTGCAACTCCAATGCACCTGTGATTTAGTACATTCCACGATTAGGTTTTGTTCATCGGTAACTTTTCGTCGAAAGTGAATCTTTCCTATACTGGAGGTTCGTCAGCCCACTCTTCCTATGTTGATGAATCAGGCCCAGAACTCCAACAATAGCTTTTCTTTCATCACCTACATGTCCCAGCCCGTCCTTCCAAAGCAATTGATGATGGGCATCCCTTCTTCAATCTTCAACGTATGCCCAAACAACGGAGGAATGTTCTATTTAACCCTACTCCGATGGCTGACGGAAGTGGGATCGGGATTTGGGAGAAAGACATACCTGAACTTGTGTCTTTGACATATTCAGTTGTTACAATATCGAGTTACTTTGGACTCGCATAGGTAGGGGTGACGGGGGATGAAAATCCCCAATGGGAGTAGTGACGTACTACCATCAGATAGGCAAAACATAGGTTGGACTGGCATGAGACAGCCTTTCATCTCACCACATGCGGAATGAAGCAATTCCTTTTTTTATGTACGTCATTCCTATAGTTTAGTTGCGTGTTCGCTCTGATACAAGACTTTCTAATCGAATGAAACAATCAACAAATCTACATTTTCAAATCGACGATATTCATGAGGAATTGTTATGTGCATGCCCTCGTCGGTTGAGCGCTTTGCTTCGGCCCTTCCCCTCTTCGAATCTGAGAGGATAGTTACCCTCGTCAACTGCGCATTCTTCCTTCAAACCTTCCACGAGCAGGGGATTCTGTAGCACTGACGACAAAAAGGTTTGATTATCCTGATGAATGGTTATCCCTCCCGACGAGCCTTCGTCAAGCAAACTCCTATATGCTGGTTTTGTATCAAAGTTGGCTGCATCAGTTGAGGAGGAATTGGTCAACACATGCAACGACGAGGAAAGGAGCCGAGGCTGAACCACACAGCCTAGACAAGAGGAAAGGAGCCGAAGCTGAAGGGGTTGCGCAATCTAGTCAGCACATCCGTTTTGAAGCGTCGCTGGGGTGACGTGACGACCTTTCCGGTGATGACAAAAGAGGTAGGGCAAATTCTGGCATCTCCCATGTTTGAATGAGGGGGAAGAGCATGAGACTCATATCGTAGACCAGACTACCTGACTACTAGCCTCCATGAGCATACACGGGAGTAGATATTAAAAAAGGCAGAAAGAAAAAACAATTCAAGAGCAAAATTTTTCTTTTGTTTTATTTTCGTAGATCTGATACAAAATCTCCTTGACCTTGTGTTTTTTTTTGTTGGAATTTTCTAATTCAAGATATTCTTTTTGATTTGCTAATATAGAAATATTTTTTTTATCAAAGGAGAAGATTATTTTTTTTAACAAACATATGCGGATCAAATCACGATCTTCTAATCAAGAGATCTTTCTCGATCATTCCCTTTGCCCCTCATTCTTTGAGAATCAGAAAGATCCTTTTCGGGTTTGAATTTGTTCATTTGGAATCTTGGCTCTTCTATTTTCTACTTATTTTTTTGTTTTATTCTTTATTTCATTTCGATTTTCCTTCCCTCTCTTTTCTTTTTATTCCCTTCCATCATTTCCATCATTTCTCAAGTCCCATAGGTTTGTTGATCCTATAGAATCTGACCCATTTTCTCATCGAGCGAGGGATACGAAATAAATCTGATTGATTTTTTGATAAAAGTACTATGTGAAATCTTTGATTTTTTCCTCTTCCTCTATGCCTATCCCATAGGTACAATGTTTGAATCAATAGAGAACCTTTTCTTCTGTATGAATCGATATTATGACATTCCAATTCTTTCCCGATCCCTTCCAAGGAAAAAACCGAATTGGATCCAAAATTGACAGGTTAGTGCGAGCTTATACATGCGGTTATGCACTCTTCAAATAGGAATCCATTTTCTGAAAGATCCTGGCTTCCGTGCTTCGGTGAGTCATCCGAGATCCTTCCAATGACCTATGTTGTGTTGAAGGGATATCTATATAATCCGATCCATTGTGTAAGGCCCACGGTAGCAACGGAATCGGGAAAAGTATATAGAAAAGGCAAATCTTTTCTATTATATTAGTATTAGTTAGTGATCCCGGCTCGGTGAGTCCCTTCTTACGTGATGAACTGTTGGCAGTGGTCCTACATTTTGTCTTTGTGGACCGAGGAGAAAGGTGGCTCAGCTCGGTGAGTCCCTTCTTACGTGTGAGCTTATTCATGCGGTTATGCACTCTTCAACTGCTTTAAATATACAACATGGATTTTGGCAATGCAATGGAGTTGGACCCTCATGTTGATCCGAATGAATCAATCTTTCCACAGAGCTAAATCTTTGCCTGTTAGGCAATAGGATAGCAAGTTACAAATTCTGTCTCGATATGACATGTATTTCTATTATTGTGAAATTAATAAATGAAAATGAAGTAGTTAATGGTGAGGTTACCATTATCCTTTTTTTTGTATGTGTTCCCAAGAAAAAGAATTTGTCCATTTCTTTTTTTTGAGACCATGAAAAATGTAATGGCGTGGAAACACATAGAAACTCTAGAATGGAAATTGAAAAGAAATGTAGCTTTAGTTCCTTCGGAAATGGTAAGATTTTTGGCGCAAGAAGAAGGGGTGATCCATATCATCTTGACTTGTTCTGCTTCCCTCTTGTTTTAACAATACCGAGTTGGGTTCTTCTCCTACCAGTATCGAATAGAACATGTTGAAAAAAATCTTCTTCATGGAAAACCTACTCGATTTAGATTGGGAAAATCGTATGTATTTTATGAAACATGTGCTATGGCTCGAATCCGTAGTCAATCCAATTTCCGATAGGAGCAGTTGACAATTGAATTCAATTTTTCCCATTATTTTACTATCCATAATAGTGCGAAAAGAAGGCATGGCTCCAAGTTGTTCAATAATAGTAGCATTGAGTTTCTCGACCCTTTGCCTTTCTCGATGGGGCCGGGAAGGGATATAACTCAGCGGTAGAGTATCACCTTGACGTGGTGGAAGTCATCAGTTCGAGCCTAATTATCCCTAAATCCAATGTAAGTTTTTCTATTTTGACTTGCTGCACCGCAGCGATCGAACGAGAATGGATAAGAGGCTTGTGGGATTAACGTGATAGGATAGGGATGGTTATATTGCTGGGAGCGAACTCCAGGCTAATATGAAGTGCATGGGTCCAAGTTATGCTTGGAATGAAAGAAATTCCGAATCCGCTTTGTCTACAAACAAGGAAGCTATAAGTAATGCAACTATGAATCTCATGGAGAGTTCGATCCTGGCTCAGGATGAACGCTAGTGGCATGCTTAACACATGCAAGTCGGATGGGAAGTGGTGTTTCTAGTGGCGGGCGGGTGAGTAACGCATAAGAACCTGCCCTTGGGAGGGGAACAACAACTGGAAACGGTTGCTAATACCCCTTAGGCCAAGGAGCAAAAGGAGGTCTGATTAGATAGTAGGTGAGGCAATAGCTTACCAAGGCAATGATCAATAGCTGGTCTGAGAGGATGATCAGCCACACTGGGACTGAGACACGGCCCAGACTCCTACAGGAGACAGCAATGGGAAATTTTTCGCAATGGGGAATTTTTAGCAATCCTTATGGAGCAATGCCGCATGGAGGTAGAAGGCCCATGGGTCATGAACTTCTTTTCTCGAAGAAGAAGCAATGACGGTATCTGAGGAATAAGTATTGGCAAACTCTGTGCTAGAAGCCGCGGTAAGACAGAGGATGCAAGCGTTATCTGGAATGATTGGGCACAAAGGATCTGTAGGTGGCTTTTCATGTCCGCTGTCAAATCCCAGGCTCAACCCTGAACAGGCGGTGGAAACTACCAAGCTAGAGTACAGTAGGGACAGAGGGAATTTTCGGTGGAGCGGTGAAATGCTTAGAGATAGGGAAGAACACCAATGGCTAAAGCACTCTATTAGGCTGACACTGACATTGAGAGATGAAGGCTAGGGGAGCAAATGAGATTAGATACCCCAGTAGTCCTAGCCGTAAACGATGGATACTAGGCGCTATGCATATCGACCCGTGCAGTGCTGTAGCTAACGCGTTAAGTATCTTGCCTAGGGAGTACGTTTGCAAGAATGAAACTCAAAGGAATTGACAGGGGCCCGCACAAGTGGTGGAGCATGTGCTTTAATTCGATGCGAAGCAAAGAACCTTACAAGGGCTTGACATGCTGCGAATCCTCTTGAAATATAGGGGTGCCCTCGGGAACGCAAACATATGTGGTGCATGAATGTCATCAGCTCATGTTGTAAGGTGTTGGTTAAGTCTCGCAATGATCATAACCCTCGTGTTTAGTTGCCACCATTGAGTGTGGAAACTGAACAAACTACCGGTGATAAGCCGGAGAAAGGTGAGGATGACGTCAAGTCATCATGCCCCTTATGCCCTAGGCGACACACGTGCTATAATGGACGGGATGAAGGGTCGCGATCCCGCGAGGGTGAGCTAACTGCAAAAACCCGTCCTTAGTTTGGATTGCAGGCTGCAACTCGCCTGCATGAAGTCGGAATCACTAGTAATCGGAGGTCAGCCATACGGTTGTGAATTGTTCCCAGGCCTTGTACACATCACCCGTCACACTATGGGAGCTCGTCATGCCCGAAGTCGTTACCTTAACCACAAGGAGGGGGATGCCAAAGGCGGGGCTAGTGACTGGAGTGAAGTCGTAATAAGTTAGCCATACTGGAAGGTGCGGCTGGATCACCTCCTTTTTAGGGAAAGTTAATACTTATGCTTGTTGAGTATTTAGGTTTGACACTTCTTCACACCCAAAAAGAAGTGAGCTACGTCTAAGCTAAGCTTGGATATTGAAGTCTTCTTTCGTTTCTCGACGGTGAAGTAAGACTAAGCTGATGAGTTTATTACCCTAAGTCGGAACAAGTTGATTGGATCCCACTTTTTACGTCCCCATGTCACCACACGGGAGGGACATTGGGTGCAAAAATGAAATTGAGGGATGGAGTTTATCTCGCTTTTGGCATAGTAGGCCTCCCAGTGGGAGGCCCGCACGAGGGGCAATTAGCTCAGTGGTAGAGCAAGCCCCTAATAATCGCGTCGTTGTGCCTGGGCTGTCAGGGCTCTCAACCACATAGATAGTTCAATGTGCTCATCAGCTCCTGACCCAGAGATGTGGATCATCCAAAGCACATTAGCATGGCATACTTCTCCTGTTTGAATCAGAGTTTGAAACCAAACTTCTCCTCAGGAGGATAGATGGGGCGATTCAGGTGAGATCCAATGTAAATCTAACTTTCTATTCACTCGTGGGATCCGGACAGTCCAAGGGGACCACTGCGACTCCTCTCTTCTTTAAAATCCATACATCCCTTATCAGTGTATGGACAACTATCTCTCGAGCAAAGGTTTAGGTTCAGCCTCAATGGGAAAATGGAGCACCTAACAACGCATCTTCACAAACCAAGAACTACGTGATCACCCCTTTCATTCTGGGGTGACGGAGGGATTGTACCATTCGAGCATTTTTTTCTTGCTTTTCTTGGAGGTCTAGAGAAAGCAGCAATCAATAGGATTTCCCTAACCCCCCTTACCGAAGGGAAGAACGTAAAATTCTTTTTCTTTTTTGTAGGGACCAGGAGATTGGATCTAGCCATAAGAAAAATGCTTGGTATAAATAACTCACTTATTGGTCTTCAACCCCCTCAGTTACTATGAGCGCCCCCCGATCAGTGCAATAGGATGTGTCAATTTATCTATCTCTTGACTTGAAATGGGAGTAGGCTTGAAAAAGGATCTTAGAGTGTCTAGGGCTGGGCCAGGAGGTCTTTTAACGCCTTCTTTGTTCTTCTCATCAGAATTATTTCACAAAGACTTGCCACGGTAAGGGAGAAAGGGGAACGAGTACACTTGAAGAGTGCAGTACAACGGAGAGTTGTATGCTGCGTTCGGGAAGGATGAATTGCTCCCGAAAAAAATCTATTGAATCTCTCCCAATTGGTTGGATCGTAGATGCAATGATTTACTTCACGGGCGAGGTCTCTAGTTCAAGTTCAGGATGGCCCAACTGCGCCAGGGAAAAGAATAGAAGAAGCATCTGACTCTTTCATGCATACTCCACTTGGCTCGTGGGATATAGCTCAGATCTGGTTAAACATGACTACTATAGAGTAGAGTTACCAAATACAAAGTCTTGTTCTCTTTTTGTTCTCTTCTTTCTTTTTTTGACGTGGCAGGGCCTTTCTCGTTGGGCAAGCGCATCCGATTCTGTATTCCGTCCTATCCTAAACAACTCCTGTTCAGTTGCTGAAATCTTGATGCTGATACAATTCGAAAATACATGGAACACCACACATCACGGAATATGACAATACTATATGACAATACTTCTATAATGGCCCTCATTGGATTTACTCTTTTATGTTTAGCAGTATCCTCTATTTGTCGGAGCTCCTCACTCAGGAAATGGAATGTACTGCAAGATTGCCCGTAATCAATGTGGGGTTCTTCAATTAGATACTGCTAAGGGCATTGATCACTCTCCTATCAATATCCAAATGATAAGAGCTGCTACCCACGTTGTTGGGGCAGTAAGTTTTGTTATCGAAGCCACAATGCCACTATTGTGTATGATGGAACCCCAAAAACAGGGGGGCTGGTTCGGAGCCATCGGGATCTGGAGTCATTGCCCGAAATTTTCCATCTGATGGGAGATTCCCGTGGGAACCATCATCCCGATATGCTCATACGGGACCTCTGACCGTCACCAGATTAAAATCAGCCGATTCTAGAGGACGACCCCTACCACGAGGCTCTCATTGATCAGACACTTGATTTTAGTAATGAAAAAGATCCCCATGTTATTCGACGGGCTCAAAACGGAGCAAGCGACAAGGGGCTATAAAATATATCTCTTCTCACCATCCCCATAGTATGTAAGACAAATGTATGCTTTTCGATTAGAGTCGTATTCTATGGTTATGATTCTACCAGATAAGTCTTTTTCATTGCGTCGAAAATCGATTTTACAGTGTAGACGCTTATAACCTCCCCCTCTATGCCTTGCGGTAATGATTCCTTTGGCATTACGACCTTTACCACAATGATGCTATCCATAGATCAAATTATTTCATAATTGGATTTCACTTGATTGTCTACGGGTACATTTCGTGTGCTGAGATTAGAAGTTTTGTATAAATGTATCGCCGTGTTATTAAGTATTTTGCTTTCAAATCTTTTCTCTTCAAGAGGTAGAATAGAATAACCCGGTTGAAGCGTAATGATCATACGTCTATAATGCATTGTATGTCCCATAATAGGTCCCATTCTTCTTCCCTTTCCTGGGAGTCGATGACTATTCATAGCTATTACCTTGATACTAAAGAAGAGTTCAACCCAATGCTTTATTCCTGCTGGATGCACGCCAATGGGAACGTTCAATAAGTCTTTTAGAATTGGCTCTGTATCAATGGAATCTCATCATCAATACATAACGAATTGGTATGGTATATTCATACGATAACATATGAACAGTAAGAACTAGAATTCTTATCGATACTAGAACTCATAAGGAAGAAAATGGATTTATATGCAGTATTTACAGAAAAAAGTATTTGGTCATTGGGGAACAATCAATATACTTCTAATGTCGAATCAGGATCCTACCCACACTGTTTTGGCTACAAACCCATCTCCTTACTAGTCCTCATTATTACCTACTCCAATCAAGCGTAGCGATCACTAAACGATTGATTCCTATTCATCATTAAACAATATTCGTCAGATGATATAGATGGTGGGAACAATGAAGTTGATTCTTCATCTATAGGTTGCAATTCGTATGATTTCTTTTCTCGATTTACTACTTGCTTTCGCTTATCTGACACACTCACATCCCCCCCCCCCCCAGGCGACAAACTGGGATGGGACCAATCATGTTAATTGTTTTTTATTTACTTGTTACTACTAAAGTCTAGCCACTCTTCTTTCTTAGATCCCTTATTTCACTCCAATAGTATCATATATCGGGATTGATGCAGAGGAAATGAATGCATTTCCATACTATAAATAAGTAAGTGGAATGATAGAAGATTGAGTTATGCTACTCACTTATTCTATTCTACGGGATCTTACGGAGCCTGTTCATGCATGGCATAATTCTGGTATGATCATAGGAAAGATTCTCCTCAAGCAAACCAACCTATCCTATGCTACATAGGGGGATTTACGTGGTTGTTGGATGCGAAGACACATTTGGTTGTGAATTCCAACGTGGCTGATAAAATCATATATCAGCACGGCCCAATCAATAGTTCAACTCACACACTCCCAAATCCATCCTTTCCTAGAGAATCCACTTCAACTATTCGTATCAAATAAAAAGTACAATACTTCAGAGTTGAAGAGAAGTATCTGTATAGCCAAAATCATCATATTGGAAATTTTTTGTTTGAATAATTTTTCTTTTATAACTAAGTTCCATTCTACATTGAAGTTAATTGAATAACAGAAAAAGTTCCGTTTGTTCGATGAATTACCCCCCCCCCCCCGCCAACTCTTTTTATTAAGAAGCGGATTTGATTTAATTTTTACGCATACTCCAATCCTTTTTATTTCATCACCTTTCTTATTTTATCTTTTTTTTATAGATTAAGGTTCTATTAGTTTAGTATGGGAATGATTTGCAGGATGTCTCATCCATTTAAATCCATATAATTATCCAGAAAATCGATTGATTCCTTCTTGTTGCTTCTCGTAAGAGTTAATATTCTATTATCGAGGAATGACATAGCCTATAAATGAATCAATAGAAATAGATTCCATTCCGCTGTTCAAAAACATTATAAGAAACAAAGGAATAAAGTGATTTGAAAGATCAGAGCAAAGGATCCGTTTTGTCATTTCTACGAAAACGGATGGCACCCGGAGTGAAAGCTTAACCCCTAACGGATCCTGCCCTAAAATAGAACTATACAGAGCCCTTCCGATTGACCTATAGTCTACTACACTAGTCAATGAAAGAGTGTAGTAGACTCCATTCGCCCATGGGGGTGAGTGGAGGAAGAATAAAAAAGCTTCGTATTTTTTAGGAGAATTGCTCGTTCATAAATTCACTCGACCGCTCAGATTTTATAAGGAAGTCCATGTAGACTTGATGAGAACGTCGTTTGACGAGTTCCGTGTAGTCGGCGAGTACGAGTACAGCCTATGAAACAAACTTTGAGTTCCATTGCATTGCGACGAAATCATTCCCTCCATTCTCCCTTCCAGTGAACTCCACGTGTCTGCTCCAGCTACGAAACGATGGAGAACAGTTCCGAAGGTACACTTCGTCGATTCAACTTCATTCATACACTTGTCAGCTCATCTGTGAAGGCAATGTTGGAAACGTTTTCTCTACTGCTCGCGAAATGGAGGAGACTCGGTTAGTAGTTGGTTTGTTTCTCGAGCTCTGGTATGGACTACTCAGTTACATGTGATCGACGTCAATATGTAGCCACGGAACTGCTAAATCCCTCGTGAAACTCCAGTTTCAGTAAATCGTGCTTGTCAGCCTTCATCAACGCTGCTTTGCTACCCGACTGAATGAATGCGGTGACGTGACTTGTGTAGCGAGGAGAATGGGTAAAGTAAAAGACAGACAGATGGCTCGCGATAGATAGTTGACTGGCCTGGTCCCCTGAAGTTTGATAGCAGCGCTTCCCTACTTTGTGAATGGATTGCTCTCCTTCTGCAGGCCCTACGTCATTATAGTCCGATGTGCTTTCCTAGTGGCACTTACTGTTGCATGGTTTGGGGAGATTATCTCATTCAATGGCTGAGAAAGGCACCGTTCGATTATCCATTCAGCCCGCTTGTCCAGGCGCAACGCCCTTTCTCTTCTATTGCTGATTTTGCTACTTCCATTGCCATATGTTGGCTTTTCCAAGTGTTTTGATGCTAAGTATAGCTATGGCATTTTCGGTCAATCTATCTATTCAGCAAATAAATGGAAATTTTATCTATCGGGGGGTTGGGAAATTCTGAATTTTGTTCATGCCACGACGATCTATATGGAAGGGGACTTTTTTTGATGCTTTCCTGTTGAGAATGAAGAAGAGCAGAGATGGGATTTTGGAAAGGAAAATTTTGTCATGTAGATCTTCTATTTTGCCAGAATTCGTTGATTGCTCCGTACTTATTTATAATGGAAAAACTCATGTTCGTTGTAAGATCACTGAAGGAAAGGTTGGTCATAAATTTGGAGAGTGACCCTCGAGAACAAATAAAGGAAAAAGAGGAAAGGGGAAAAGTCAAGTATGACGCGCCCTACATATGCCATGAAAAAGCAATACAATTTCGGTAAGACTTGATCTGAATTGTAGTTCAGATCTAAGTCGATTTAGTGAGGGCGACCGCGAAAGTTACTGAATGGGTCCGGTCCATCTTTTCTTGATCTTTGTTCCATATTCGACAAAGAAAGGCGTGGGAGGACGATGCAGATGTCCGGGACGGACACGACTTCTTCTAACTCCAAAAGACCACAGGAAATGGGAGCCGTAGACAGTCAAGTGAAATCCAATCCACGAAATAATTTGATCTATGGATAGCATTGTTGTGGTAAAGGTTGTAATGCCAGAGGAATCATTAAAGCAAGGCATAGAGAGAGAGGTCATAAGTGTCTATATCGTAAAATCAATTTTCGACGGAATAAAAAAGACATATCTGGTAGAATTGTAACCATAGAATATGACCCTAATCGAAATGCATACATTTGTCTCATACACTATGAATATGGTGAGAAGAGATATATTTTACATCCCAGAGGGCCTATAATTGGCGATACCATTGTTTTAGGTATAGAAGTTCCTATAGCAATGGGAAATGCCCTACCTTTGAGTGCAGTTTGAACTTTTGATTTACGTAATTAAAAGTAACAAATTAGGTTTACAACGAAACCTAGAAATCAATCACTGATCCAATTTGAGTACCACAAAATACTATTTCCAGAGTGATAGGGGTAGGCAATCGAGGTTGTCCATCTATTTTGCTTTGCTATCGACTCTGAAGGCACCAGGCTAACGAAAGGAAGCTTTTCAAACCGTCATTCCGACCCCCGACTCCCGTCAAATAATGATAGAGTACCAAAGCAAAAGGCGGCTATGCCAATCTGAGTGCTCGCTTAGGGATCGTGAGTTCTTCTTTAATTCTGACTTTCTGGATTTCAAACGAAACTGACGGATGGTCTCCCTCTTTCCTTTCTGTCGAAAGGAATCTATCGAAAAGTTAGAGTCCTCAATCCCGGAGAAAAATATCTTCAGGTAGTGAAGGGCGTCGATTCGCTACTGCCCCGGGAGTCCAATACCTTCGCTACTGGTTTCACTCTAGTCCGTTTCACCGGTAAATCATGATAACAAAAAAAAGGAAGAAAATAAGTAAGACCTACATATTATACTCTATGGATAAAGGTTCGAATTGATAAACAAAGCACCGTAAAGATCAATTAGCGGATACAGTTAAGAACTACTTACTTATGATACAATATGGGATATCAAGTAAGGAATCAACTTATGTAATAAAGTCGATCTAATAAAGTATTGAGCAGCGGTGTAGCATCAGATCCCAAAGATAGTAAGCTTTTTTTTCTTATGGAAGAAAGTCTTTTTCAAAGATTCTATTTAAATTTCATATATGAAACCGAGAAGTTACCTTTCAGAAAATTATAATGATATAGGGGATATCTATGCTTCATTTTTCTGAAGATGGGAGAAAAACTAAAACTAATTAATTATTGATCAAAATTAGAATTTGAAACTTATGTAATTAACTTCTTCTAGTTAACCCAAGAAAAATGGGATAGATTTATCATAAAAATCTAATTCAGTTAGCATAGGGTAAATTAAAATGAGAAAGCGAAAAGAATCGATTGTTGAGCCGTATGAGGTGGGAAACTCTCAAGTACGTCTAAGGGAAGGAATTGACCTACCTATCCCAACTGGGGAGAATACTCCATTCTGCAGGGTGATTATGAAATTGTGAAGGCTTGGTCCGATCAAGCTGTTGAGTATTGGAAATAAGCTATAGCACTTACTCCAGGTAATTATATTAACGCACATAATTGGAATCTACAACGCACTAGAACACCCTTGTTGACGATCCTTTACTCCGGCAGCATCTAGGGTTCCTTGAACAATGTGATATCTCACACCGGGTAAATCCTTAACCCTTCCTCCTCTTACTAATACTACAGAATGTTCTTGTGAATTGTGGCCAATACCAGGCATATAAGCAGTGATTTCAAATTCAGAGGTTAATCGTACTCTGGTAGCTTTACGTAAGGCAGAGTTTGGTTTTTTGGGGGTAATAGTGGAAAAGTTGACAAATAAGTCACCCTTACTGTCACTCTACAAAACCCCATACATGAGATTTTCACCTCATACGGCTCCTTGTTCAATTCTTTCGAAATAATTGGATCCTCTTCTTCGTTCGAGAAGGGGATCCAATTTATGCTTCATTTTTCTGAAGGTGGGAGAAAAGCTAAAACTAATTAATTATTGATCAAAATTAGAATTTGAACCTTATTTAATTAACTTCTTCTAGTTAACCCAAGAAAAATGGGATAGATTTATCATAAATCTAATTCAGTTAGCATAGGGTAAATTAAAATGAGAAAGCGAAAAGAATCGATTGTTGAGCCGTATGAGGTGGGAAACTCTCAAGTACGTCTAAGGGAAGGAATTGTCCTACCTATCGCAACTGGGGAGAACAGTCCATTCTGCAGGGTGATTATGAAATTGTGAAGGCTTGGTCCGATCGAGCTGTTGAGTATTGGAAATAAGCTATAGCGCTTACTCCAGGTAATTATATTAACACACATAATTGGAATCTACAACGCACTAGAACACCCTGGTTGACGATCCTTTACTCCGACAGCATCTAGGGCTCCTTGAACAATGTGATATCTCACACCGGGTAAATCCTTAACCCTTCCTCCTCTTACTAATACTACAGAATGTTCTTGTGAATTGTGGCCAATACCAGGCATATAAGCAGTGATTTCAAATTCAGAGGTTAATCGTACTGTGGTAACTTTACGTAAGGCAGAGTTTGGTTTTTTGGGTTAATAGTGGAAAAGTTGACAAATAAGTCACCCTTACTGTCACTCTACAGAACCCCATACATGAGATTTTCACCTCATACGGCTCCTTGTTCAATTCTTTCGAAGTAATTGGATCCTCTTCTTCGTTCGAGAAGAGGATCCAATTTATACTTCATTTTTCTGAAGGTGGGAGAAAAGCTAAAACTAATTAATTATTGATCAAAATTAGAATTTGAAATTTATGTAATTAACTTCTTCTAGTTAACCCAAGAAAAATGGGATAGATTTATCATAAGTCTAATTCAGTTAGCATAGTAAATTAAAATGAGAAAGCGAAAAGAATCGATTGTTGAGCCGTATGAGGTGGGAAACTCTCAAGTACGTCTAAGGGAAGGAATTGTCCTACCTATCGCAACTGGGGAGAACAGTCCATTCTGCAGGGTGATTATGAAATTGTGAAGGCTTGGTCCGATCAAGCTGTTGAGTATTGGAAATAAGCTATAGCGCTTACTCCAGGTAATTATATTAACACACATAATTGGAATCTACAACGCACTAGAACACCCTGGTTGACGATCCTTTACTCCGACAGCATCTAGGGTTCCTTGAACAATGTGATATCTCACACCGGGTAAATCCTTAACCCTTCCTCCTCTTACTAATACTACAGAATGTTCTTGTGAATTGTGGCCAATACCAGGCATATAAGCAGTGATTTCAAATTCAGAGGTTAATCGTACTGTGGTAACTTTACGTAAGGCAGAGTTTGGTTTTTTGGGGTAATAGTGGAAAAGTTGACAAATAAGTCACCCTTACTGTCACTCTACAGAACCCCATACATGAGATTTTCACCTCATACGGCTCCTTGTTCAATTCTTTCGAAGTAATTGGATCATCTTCTTCGTTCGAGAAGAGGATCCAATTTATACTTCATTTTTCTGAAGGTGGGAGAAAAGCTAAAACTAATTAATTATTGATCAAAATTAGAATTTGAAATTTATGTAATTAACTTCTTCTAGTTAACCCAAGAAAAATGGGATAGATTTATCATAAGTCTAATTCAGTTAGCATAGTAAATTAAAATGAGAAAAAGAAAAGAATCGATTGTTGAGCTGTATGAGGTAGGAAACTCTCAAGTACGTCTAAGGGAAGGAATTGACCTACCTATCCCAACTGGGGAGAACAGTCCATTCTATAGGGTGATTATGAAATTGTGAAGGCTTGGACCGATCAAGCTGTTGAGTATTGGAAATAAGCTATAGCACTTACTCTAGGTAATTATATTAACGCACATAATTGGAATCTACAACGCACTAGAACACCCTAGTTGACTATCCTTTACTCCGACAGCATCTAGGGTTCCTTGAACAATGTGATATCTCACACCGGGTAAATCCTTAACCCTTCCTCCTCTTACTAATACTACAGAATGTTCTTGTGAATTGTGGCTAATTCCAGGCATATAAGCAGTGATTTCAAATTCAGAGGTTAATCGTACTCTGGTAACTTTACGTAAGGCAGAGTTTGGTTTTTTGGGGGTAATAGTGGAAAAGTTGACAAAGAAGTCACCCTTTCTGTCACTCTACAGAACCCCATACATGAGATTTTCACCTCATACGGCTCCTTGTTCAATTCTTTCGAAGTAATTGGATCCTCTTCTTCGTTCGAGAATCTCTTCACTTCTTCCACCTTGCCTCGAAGAGTAACTAAGACCAATTCATTCACGTTTTCATATTCCAATTGAACACTTTCCATTTATTATCAAAGTAGAGGGTGGCCTGCTATGCCAAAAGCGAGAGAAACCCCATCTCTCTCTTTCCTTTTTGCGCCCAATGTCCCTCTTGTGTGGCAACATGGGGACGTAAAAAGTGGGATCCTATCAACTTATTCCGACCTAGGATAATAAGCTCATGAGCTTGGCCTTACTTCACTATCGAAAAACGAAAGAAGACTTCAATGTCCAAGCTTAGCTCAGACGTAGCTCGCTTCTTTTTGGGTGTGAAGCAGTGTCAAACCAAATACTCAACAAGTAAAAGCATTAGCTCTCCCTGAAAAGGAGGTGATCCGGCCGCACCTTCCAGTACGACTACCTTTTTACGGCTTCACTCTAGTCACTAGCCCCGCCTTCGGCATCCCCCTCCTTGTGGTTAAGGTAACGACTTCGGGCATGGCCAGCTCCCACAGTGTGACGGATGGTGTGTACAAGGCCCAGGAACAAGTTCACCGCCATATGGCTAACCGGCGATTACTAGCGATTCCAGCTTCACACAGGTGAGTTACAGCCTGCAATCTGAACTGAGGATGGATTTTTGGAGTTAGCTCACCCTCGCAGGATCGCGACCCTTTGTCTTGTTCATTGTAGCACGTGTCTCGCCCAGGACATAAGGGACATGATGACTTGACGTCATCCTCACTTTCCTCCGGCTTATCACCGGCAGTTTGTTCAGGGTTTCACACTCAATGGTGGCAACTAAACACGAGGGTTGTGGGATCACATTAGTGGGGATATAGGCCGATACGTCTCTAACTTGTGTTTCAATGATGGGTAACGCAGTCGAGCTACCTGCACCTATTTGGTCCGAGTTGCCCTAGTTTACTTTCCAAATGATAGCAAATGCAACATTAAAAAGTTGTTTTAGTGAGGCCGTCAGTATCGTCTATCTTTACGTTTGACTTCTGACATCAATCGAAAAACTGACGGAACGATGGACCTCGAAGGATTCCCGAACTAGAACCACCTTCTGAATGATGCTTCCGCAAATATGTCGGTTTGAATATGCCAAATTTCGGACGTCGGATGTACATCACATCTTTTGATTATCAAATGGGTCTTCCTCTTTCTTTTGATCTTCTAAATACCGTTGTGATCAACTGTCAATGTTAGGTAAGCAACCGATCGCGTCATAAGATGACAAGGAAGAAAGCCAACCGGATAGAGAATCGTCTCCACTTCTGAACGATGGGTTTTTCCAAAAAGCACCATCAGGAAGCATAGGAGAATACACCGTATTTGTCGAAGAGCAAGCCAGAGAAATAGACTCCGGTGTTGTTCTCCCGGGCTCTGAGCCTGTACCGTTGGAAGCCCTATGACAAAAGGAGCACCGCTTCACGATCGCTAGCTGGGCCCATACCCAGTCGGACAAATCCTGCCACCTCACGTCAATGTACCTTCCCATCCTCAGCCTTTTTTTCCTTCCCCCTCTTCATCTGATGGTAAGGCTCACTCACTCGGATGTAGTCGAATTCTCATTCTGACTGTCTCATCCTTCGACGCATTCGCGAGGCCACCGAAGACTCACAACTACATAGATCGATGGTCACGCTTGAAAACGACAGAACAATAGCCCGTATTCCCTTTCTATAGAACGAGTAAAAGAAAGTGAATCTCTGTCGAGCCTGCTGACATAACTCAATCGATGTTCATTTTTGTTGACGGACGTCTCCGCGTAGATATTCCTTTTTTTCAGTTGAAAGCAAGGGAATAGGGTGAGACCATTACCACTACACTGCCAATGGAGTCTTTCAGCTCCTGTTAGCTTCAAGCGGGAGTGCAGCCCACCAATGGGTGGTTGTCGAGGCTAAACGTCGAATAAACCGAAGGGACAATGCCAGCGTCAAACGTATCCATGACTCCTTGCTTACTGAATGTGACGTGACGAATCCACTGCACTTTTTTGTCCTTTTTTGTCGATTTTTGACTTTTTTTACCAAATTTCTTTCTCTCTCTCATCGACGTGTCGGAGGAGGAAGAAAGGGTGACTCCGGAGTGATTCAACTGACTCTTGTTCAACGAGTAAGTCTAACATCGAAAAGAATCTGTAAGTCTATATAAGGAGATCAGAAAGCGCCCTCAGGGAAGAAGGCGTCTCTCGTTGCGTGGTCAGCAGCAGTGTCATAGAGCGGGTCACTGGATGCGAAGGTGATGGCAGTCGATCCATCTCTTCGTCAATAAAATGCACATCGATTTTTTTCTCCAGCTTGATGAAGTGCTTTCTTCGATGCCTAGGCTGTCTGGAGTCGATGCAAGTCACCCTAGAAGTAGACTCAGGCAGAAGATATGCCGCTGACAGATTCTTCATTTGACGTACCAGAATATACATCAACGTCAAGGCCACAGCAAGCCTCTTTACCTATTGCATCACCCGAACCATATGTATGTCATGCGAAACTGTGTTGTTCACCGAATTGTCACTCAATGGACTAGGGTTCTATCTTCCTCCTCCCGAAATGATAATCTGAAAAAACTACTCGGACAACGAAAGTCTATCTCAAAAGTTGTTCTAACAGTCGCATCGTCAAAAATCTCTAATCGAGTCAATGGAGATGTCAAAGGGGCGCTCCTAGGTGTGTGTAGGGGGTGTGTTTGTTTGCGAGAATGGGTTCCTCGTCGACGTCAGGGGGTGTGGACACACTTGCGTGAATTCGGGGGAAGGCTACGACGAGCGCAACGACGAAAGGAAACTGTACCCGACCAGGGATGGACGTAAACTCGAGAGACCCCAAGGGTAGGGATAATTATCCAAGTCTTATTGTGAAACAAAAACACCGTCCTGCCACACTAGACAAGGATTCCTTTCCGACGCCTCTGTCATCTCCGGGGAGCTCGTCAGCGAGGAGACCATAGGATGATGTTGCTAAAACAAACGGATGCGCTGAGAAAGCCGTTCAGTAGAATTCTGAAAAAAGACTTTCAGCAACAGGTGGAGACATTTATGTGGCCCCTATAAAAAGAAATGCGGGCATGGTAGAGCTCGGCAGAGGGTTCAAGAATAGGGTAGGTCCTGTCCTAAAGATGAAGATCGACAAAAGAGGTGGTTCCCGTCTATGCATGCATCTCTGTAGGACGTTCCGACCGGAAAGATCAAAGCTCTCTGAACCGCTCACATCACAATAGTCATAGTTGCATAGACAGGCATCAGTCGGGGGGCGACCAGGAAATGACGACAATGACTTTCACAGATCTCTCTCTAGATATCTATAGATAGAGAGAGATAACTGCTACATGAGCAACCCGACTGTGCCGTCACATGTGCTCTACAGGCCGCACTCGAGATTTCTTCCCAACGAGCCTATTTTTCATCAAGATGGAAGACGGGTGGGTTCGAAGGCAGGGTTTTAGATGGTCGAGCCCCCTACCCCGCGTTGTTATGGACAGTTGAATCGCGAGCCTATATAACGTAACGTAATGAAGCAAAAAATGGCTGAAGATTATCAAGCCTTTGCCTTTCTCCTCCCCTTCGACTTTTGCAGGGCAGTTGGACTCACATTGAAAACTGCAGATCACTTAGCATTGGGTTGATTGACTTCACTGACAAAGACAGAAAGGGTAGTCGGCATCAAAAGTTCGAGTCCCCGGACAAAGGTGAGACCAACCTTTGTCCTGATTAAGGAAGTCCTTTCCAACTCCCAGCTTGGTAGTTTCCACCGCCTGTCCAGGTTTAAGCACTGGGATTTAACGACGGACTTGAAAAGCCACCTACAGACGCTTTACGCCCAATCATTCCGGACAACACTTACATCCTCTGTCTTACAGCAGTTGCTGGCTCAGAGTTAGCCGATACTTATTCCTCAGATACCGTCATTACTTCTTCTCCGAGAAAACAAGTTCATGACCCGTAAGCCTTCTACCTCCACGCGGCATTGCTCCGTCAGGCTTTTGCCCATTAAGAAAAATTCCCCACTACTGCTTCCCATAGGAGTCTGGGTCGTGTCTCAGTCCCAATGTGGTTGATCATCCTCTTGGACCAGCTACTGATCATCGCCTTGGTAAGTTATCACCTCACCAACTAGCTTATTAGACGCGAGCCCCTCCTCGGGCGGATTCCTCCTTTTGCTCCTCAGCCTATTGGGTATTAGCAACCCTTTCCAATTGTTGTTTCCCTCCCAAGGGCAGGTTCTTAAGCATTACTCACGCCGTCCGCCACTGGTAACACCACTTCCCATCTAACTTGCATGTGTTAAGCATGCCGCTAGTGTTCATCCTGAGCCAGGATTGAACTCTCCATGAGATTCATAGTTGCATTACTTATAGCTTCCTTATTCGTAGTCAAAGTGGATTCGGAATTTCTTTCATTCTAAGCATAATTTGAACCCATGCGCTTCATATTAGCCTAGAGTTCGCTCCCAACAATATAGCCATCCCTACCCTATCACGTCAATCCCACAAGCCTCTTATCCATTCTCGTTCGATCGTTGCAGGGGAGCAAGTCAAAATAGAAAAACTCACATTAGGTTTAGAGATAATCAGGCTCGAACTGATGACTTCCACCACGTCAAGGTGACACTCTATCGCTGAGTTATATCCCTTCCCGGCCCATCGAGGAATAGAACTAGCTAATCCTAAGGCAAAGGGTCAAGAAACTCAACACTACTATTCCTAAACAACTTGGAGCCAGGCCTTCTTTTCGCACTATTATGGATAGTAAAATAATGGGAAAAATTGAATTCAATTGTCAGTTGCTCCTATCGGGAATTGGATTGCGAGCCATAGCACATGGTTTCATAAAATCCGTACGATTTTTCCAATCTAAATTGAGTAAGTTTTCCATATAGAAGATTTTTTTTAGCATGTTCTATTCGATATTAGTAGGAGAAGAATCCGACTCAGTATTGTTAAAAAAGAGGTGAATCAGAACAAGTCAAGATGATATGGATCACGCCTTCTTCTTGCGCCAAAGATCTAACCATTTCCGAAGAAACTAGAGCTACATTTCTTTTTAATTTCCATTCCAGAGTTTCTATGTGTTTTCATGCCATTGCAGTTTTCGAGGTCTAAAAAAAAGAAATGGACAAATTCCTTTTCTTAGGAACACATACAAGAAAAAAGATAATGGTAAGCTCATCATTAACTACTTCATTTTCATTTATTAATTTCAAGTAATAGAAATGTATGTCCTATCGAGACAGAATTTGTAACTTGCTATCCTCTTGCCTAGCAGGCAAAGACTTACCTCTGCGGAAAGACTATAAAGTAGATGTGTACGGTACAGCACGGGAAGCTCAGGAGTGACCATCACACTCGCTTGTGTAGTAGGGAAACATACTACAACTACGATGAAAAAAGAGATAAGAACGAGAGCCTACCCAATATCAACTTCAGAATCGAGGGAAAAGGTGAACGTCGGAGGGAGCCCCAATTGGAAAATGTCCAAACAAGACGACCGAGACCGCTGGCCAATACCTAGGATAGCGGGCAAGTGAATACAGGAACAAACCCATAGCATAGAATGGAAGGAACCAAGAAGGTGGTATTAGCAACAACTGGTTTTATTACGGGGCAGCTCATGATATTCATATCGATCTATTATGCGCCTCTGCATCTAGCATTGGGTAGACCTCATACAATAAGTATCTTAGTTCTACCGTATCTTTTGTTTCATGTCTTCTGGAACAACCACAAATTTTTTTTTATTATTATGGATCTACTACCAGAAATTCAATGTATAATCTCAGCATTCAATATGTATTCCTGAATAATCTAATTTTTCAATTATTCAACAATTTCATTTTACCAAGTTCAACGTTAGCCAGATTAGTCAACATTTATATGTTTTGATGCAACAACAAGATGTTAATTGTAACAAGTAATTTTGTTGATTGGTTAATTTGTCACATTTTATTCATGAAATGGGTTGGCTTGGTATTATTCTGGATATGGTAAAATTATTCGATTCGATCTAATAATAAGTACCTTGTGTCAGAATTGAGAAATTCTATGGCTCAAATCTTTAGTATTCTCTTATTTATCACCTGTGTCTACTATTTAGGCAGAATGTCGTCGTCTATTGTCACTAAGAAACTGAAAGAAACCTCAGAAATGAAAGAAAGAAAAGAAGAAAATGATGTAGAAACAACTTACGAAGATGACAAAGATAGCCCAGACTACGAGTACTTTTATCTTGATACTCATCAAGATAATTGGGAATTAGTAAAACTTAACTTAAAAAAAGAAGAGAAAAATGAAGGCTTTCGCCCATTGCTGAAAATTCCCCATCGATGCCTCCCATAGAAGTCTGGGCCGTGTCTCAGTCCCATTGTGGCTGATCATCCTCTCGGACCAGCTACTGATCATCGCCTTGGTAAGCTATTGCCTCACCAACTAGCTAATCAGATGCGAGCCCCTCCTCGGGCGGATTCTTCCTTTTGCTCCTCAGCCTACGGGGTATTAGCAACCGTTTCCAGTTGTTGTTCCCTCGTTACTCACCCATCAACCACTGAAAACACCACTTTCCGTCCGACTTTCATGTGTTAAGCATACGCTAGCATTCATCCTGAGCCAGGATCAAACTCTCTATGAGATTCATAGTTGCATTACTTATAACCTCCTTATTCATAGACAAAGCGGACACAGAATTTCTTTCATTCCAAGCATAACTTGGACCCATGCGCTTCATATTAGCCTGGAGTTCGCTCCCAGCAATATAGCCATCCCTACCCTATCACGTCAATCCCACAAGTCTCTTATCCATTCTCGATCAATCGCTATGGGGGTGCAAGTCAAAATAAAAAAACTCACATTGGGTTTAGGGATAATCATGCTCAAACTGATGACTTCCACCACGTCCAGGTGACACTCTATCGCTGAGTTATATCCCTTTCCGGCCCCATTGAGAAAAAGAACTAACTAAAGGGTCGAGAAACTGAACGCTACTATTTCGGAAGAAGCCATGCATTCATTCGATGAATCTCCCTAGTATCAAATACTGGTAATAATATCAGCAAGAAATCGTTCTCCCATGCTTCCAAATATGCTGAGCTCTAAAAATTCTTGTACATTCAAAAAAGGGAATTGATTCCGTGAAAGATGAGATCAGTAAAGAGGAAAACCACTGATAGTTTATTTTGTAAGATTGTCAATTGTGTACCAAAGGCGTATTTATATTCTCTGTCTTGGCGATTCCTCCTTCCGGAAAAGGGTTTCTCCATAATGTCCATGAACAGTCGCTTCTGGAGTGGCCAAATAAGGCTTAGCTGATCTTATAATTAAAGAGTGAACATGAACAATTAAG
Organism: Dracaena cambodiana; assembly: GCA_036321105.1. Classification (NCBI taxonomy): domain Eukaryota; kingdom Viridiplantae; phylum Streptophyta; class Magnoliopsida; order Asparagales; family Asparagaceae; genus Dracaena; species Dracaena cambodiana. Next base: position 20,937,739 of record JAYEPQ010000020.1, on the reverse strand, counting down.
ATTTGACCAGATTTTTTTATGTGTGGTTCATATTTAAATAGACATATATTTTCACAAATAAATTGTCCAATGCTAATTATTGTGGATATCTGTTCACAATATAATGTAGAAAGCACCAATTCAAATGGGATGGATTCAAAATGATTTTATTGCATGGACTGGGATTATAAATCCTATTATTTTCATCTATTAAATAGTATTTAAGTACTTAAAGTATTTAGAAAGTCTGTTTAAAATTGTCAAATGGCCTATATCGGATGATGGAATTCATGATAACGGATGTCAACATCGGGAAGTGGAGTTTTTACCTGAAGCATCACATTCAATCTCAAACGTTTAAGAAAAGTTAGGTAAAGACAATAAGGGGGCGTTGGTTAGCGTCTCTTTGATTAGCTGAAATGCCTTCTTTTGTTCTTCTCCCCATCTAAATCCGACGTTCTTCTTGATCACTTCGGTAAGTGGTGCGGCTATGCTACTAAAGTCCTTCACAAACTGCCAGTAAAAACTAGCAAGTCCATGAAAACAATGAACATTGCTTACACTTGTGGGACTCGGCCACTCTCGGATTGCACGTACCTTCTCTTCATCAACCTGTATACCCTGTGCACTAACAACAAATCCCAGAAATACAAGCTTATCGGTGCAAAAGTACACTTTTTCAGGTTAGCAAATAACTTTTCTTCCTGAGAAAGAGGAAGGATCAGGTAGTCGCCTATCTATGTCTTTCAAGTGATTTAAAGCCTACAGTAGGAACTCCAATGTGAGTCGGAAACATGTTCAGCTCTGGCGGTTGAGAATCAAATCCTTCTCTCTCTGGTTACGACAGTAAATTCGGTATTTTCTTCTCTTGCAAGGCGCTACCGGTTGGTCGACGAATGAATTTGCCTAAACTAGGACCTTTGAATCTCCCCTCGGAACAGTTTCGGAAAGTCGCTTTCTGTTTTGAACTGCTTTCAACGTCACATAGTCTACTACACTCGCTTATAAAGGGAGCTTGCACTAGATCGTCGTTGTGACGGTTATTTGCTGCTCTTTCATTGTTCCTATTTAGCTTCTTCGGAACGGTAGACACATTGTTCAAGCTCAATTGGCTTTGAACTTTGTCCGGTTGTTTCGGGTAGGCCAGAGAGAAGCGCCGGTGGTTCATTGCAAAAGGAGAGGAAAATCAAAGCGAAAAGCACTTTTGACGCAAGCGAAGCCTCACTCAATTCCTTCTTTCGATGCTTGACAGTTTGACGTCATTCTGTGGTCGTACTAGAAGTTTGGGTAGGCATGCAGTTCTTCCTGAAGTTCGTTCCATTCAGCAAGTCTGTCTAGATCCACGGCAGGTGCTGCCCATCTAAAGTAGGTCCCATGTTATATCTCAGGTGCGCGATAGCGAACTCAGACGGAATTGCTTTCTGCTTCTTGTTGCAGTCCCTGAGCCCAGCTTGTAGCATGCCAAAAGTTTGACTTCAGCCTACTTTGCTAAGATAATAGAGAGAGGAAAGATAGACGGCAGAAAGTAATCCTTCCAATAGCGGAGTTGAACACAAACCTGACGGTTCTTTCGTCAATCTCCTGGCCTTTGCTTAATTTCTTGTTTCGTAAATTGGTCGCTGGTTGATCTGATCAGACCCCGGACATGAGAGAGCCTAGCCCGGGAGGAATGCGACGGTTCCCTGGAGCTTAATGGGATGGACGTTCACAGTCCCCCTCCCTCTAATCTAAGCCTACTCGCTCGCCCAGTCACTGTCGTCTCGTACTTTTAGGAGCATCAAGTAGATATGTGAGCTCTAAGTCAGTGGCAGTTGCATAAACCCATGACCCTTGTCTTTCGGCCGGGTTGATTTTCTAACCCAAATTCATTTTCTACCAACATCAATAGTGTTCAGTAATTATATACCAGGCCATTCCATTTCAGATTTGAACTTAACCAGTGGAATCAGAAAATATTATATTTTATATATTTGGTTAAGCAATAGGGAACTTGCCCGCAGGTGAGCGATTTGAGGTCGTGAGGCCGAACTAGACCACTCAAATTCAAATTTAAATCAACCCTCGGGGAATCCCCCAGGTTTCTGAATTTTGGTTAAGCGGGCAATTGTCGTAGCTACCTACTTCGGAAATTACTCTCATACCTACCGGCACTGGTTTTTGATCCCCAAGTGGTCGGCTATAAAAGGAAATGCATTGTTTTGTTCTTGTTCCCCAACGAGAGGCGGCTTAGCTAAACGAGGCAGGAATTTTGGAATGTGACGTCGAAAATAAAAGGAAGTGATTGGATGATTGCCCGGTTCGTTCACTTTGTTTACTGCTCCGCTCATGCGATATGCTTGAGAGCAGGTTGTTTACATACTTGCTCTTACAAGCAAGGTTGAGATAGTGGTGATCTCAGGTAAAGTAGTCAGAAGAGTTCACTAAGAAGACAAGTCCAACTTTTCATTGACCAACTAGCAAAAAGCGCTAGTCCGGTAAAAGCAATAAGAGCATTGAGGGTAATCTATGATCAGGAAGTGAAAAGGCTAAAACTAAAGCAGTAGGAGATGGATGGGGCAATCAACCCCACTAGAAGGTTATTCTCGGTTACGGGGAAAGGAAGAATAATCCAATCTATTTAGAAAGTTCGGATCGCTATGATGAAAATCCATTGATTGGTTCTCCATGAAAAATAGGCAGGAAAAACAAAAATCCTTCCCCATGGCAGGCCCTGAGTCGGATTCCACCAAATTCACAAAATAACAAGCTTCATTACCAGAATTTCATTACTTCAGTTTTACCTTTCCATTATTGACTGACTGATTCCAGGAGCTGCCCTTATATACTATACGACTATCTTCCTTTAGTTGCTACCCTATGGTTGAGTGCTTTGTTTTGCTAGTTACGTGCGAGTTCTTTCTTCGCTGCTTCTCCTGGTTGCCTTCTTTTCTTTTGTGCTTTCTTATGGCTGGCCCTTATGAGCTGAGGGGTGGTATCCGCACAAGAGGGCTTCTTCTTTCGTCGCTTTCGCTCCTTCTATATGGATATAAGGAAAGTCAGCTCTCCCCCTTCTCTCTTTATGCTAGAGAGCTTCCTCTATTTTCCTTACATCAAGCGCAAATCAGACATTGAAGGCTAGAGAGGAGGGTATGATTCTTGCTCAAGCCTAAAGTTCTCATTCCTACTTTCAGTCAAGTTTGAGTGAAGTTCCTACTGAGGAATTAATGTCATTCTTTTCAAAAAGAATATCAGATGTCCAAGTTGATAGATTCTTTCACAGCAAATTAAATACCTCTAGCAGTTCTTTATATGGCATCGATTTCAATTCCGTATGCATCCTATTCTAGCCATGTCTCTTATACGAGACTAGTGCTATAAGTTCCCTCCTTTCCTTCTCTAGCCTCTTCCCTAGTTGAAATTAAGCAAAGGCCAGGAGATTGACGAAAGAACCGTCAGGTTTGTGTTCAACTTCGCTATTGGCCAGGAGATTGAACTACATTTTTACTCTATACAACTCGCACCAATAGCGGCACTGAGCGGTCGAAGATTGATTGAAAAGGCAGCCCCCTAGCCGCCTACCTGCTCGTGTTCATAGCTCGATGGGAGGTCAAGACTTCGGTCCGGCAGAAAAACAGGAGTCGTCCGTATCAAGTGATACGTGAATTGCACAATAGTGCTTCGCCACTACCATAGCTGGCGAAAATAGCTTAATGGTAGAGCATAGCCTTGCCAAGGCTGAGGGTTCGACGTCCCTCCTTCCGCTCCTGGCTTTGTCGTTATTTAGTGGTAATGGTGCATAAGCCCCTTTAGAGAGAGGGATGAGCAACAAGCAGCCCTTTGTATAGGGTTCCAAACCTATCTTACTAATAACATAGAAAGGGGCAAGCAAAAACCTAATTTGAAAAAGTTGCTGGCTTTTCATCAGCTGTTGCGCGCTTCTGTTTTCCAACAAGCTTCTTCAAATATCCCATAAATGAAGTGGGGCTATAACTATAAGTATAAGTAGCTAGCTAGCGCACTAGCATTTTCCCTTACTAGTAAAGGGGCTGCTAGTTGTAGCGCACAGTGTACTAGTGAATAGGAAAGGTGAATTGAGATTACTAATGACAGATGGAGGTTGAGGATAGAACATGTTCGGTGCCTCACCCTTGTCTCCTTTGCTGGAGACTACAAATGATGAGAATCCTATCGATAAAGAAGAGGCTTAAGCATCGCCTCTCGATCCAGTCTGTCTTCCCTGGCCTCCCCAACACACTTTGGATATGAAAGAAACCTCCCGCTGTAGAGAAGACATCTAAAGTCTGGGTCCCCTCGATCACCCTCCCTTGAACCTGAACAGGTCGAGAGCGATAAACCCGCACCACCGAAACTCCCAACTAGAGATGGAATTCGACGAACCTAAACAACTCAGTTGAGAGCTCCGTGACTGGTTCAAGGGAAGGTGCACCAATGATTGATAGACCATTCCTCCCTATTTGTCTCTTGATTCCTCATTCTACTAATCTGTTGTTACTGATTCATTCAATGGCATAGACTTCCCATTTCTTTGTCTTCTCCGCGCAGGTGTTCGTCAACGATGAAAGCCGCTGAACTTAAGATTCGAGTTGAGAAAGAGGGCTAGGCCCCCGGGAGGGCTTTCAAGTACTGGAGAGGGTAGATTATAGAGCTAGGGAAAAATCAAAGGTTTTTTCCATTGGGATTGGACAAGCCTTGACTGGGTCAGCATTGATGAAAAAATGAAAAAAAGAAAAACTTCTCCCATCGCATCATTAACCGGTGTAGGATTAAAGATCAGGTCCAGGATTCAAGGCAAGGAATTCAATCAAATCTTTTATGCCAGCCCAAACAAAACGAATTACTATCTTTGAAAAGAAAGGAACGCAGGGAACAACTCTTTCTTTTTCGCTGGTTCGTCGAAATCTATCAATCCCCGCTTCTCCCCTCTCTCACATTGGTTCTGCATCAGATGATGAGCCCATGCGCAAACTTTTTCTTTTATTGGCCCCCGATAGGTAGGCTAGTAGATTGAGTAGAAAGCCTACCAATTCCGATTCGAGCGTGAGACCAAACGAAGGAGGCGAGAACATCTTGATCAAAAAACATTCTTTGCTAAAAAAAAGTTGAGCTATCGCGTGTGGACTAATGAGATGAAGTTCTTTAATCATTCAAGATAGGAATGTAGAGGAGATTCTTTAGACAAATGTTGTAGTAGTGTGTTTTCCAATAGGATAGGACTTTGCATCGACTTCTAGACCCATATGTGTTTTTGACTTACTCTCGTCATTGTAGGCATATGTTCGAACTCTCATGACAAACTGGTGAAAGCCAGTAGGCGGAATTCCGCCTTCCTTTAGTGCGAGAAAAAACGTTTAGGTTTTATCGATGACTGGTAGCGTAAGCAAAATACATAAAATTCTCACATTTTGAAGTGAATCCCCTTCCTGGTTCATCAACTCTCTCTTTTTCGATTTCTTCTACCAGTCCGAAATTCGACAATTGCTTGTTGATCGAGTCAATCGGGACTGACTTTCCGTAGCTTTCCTCACTATGCCAAAGCAATCCTCTTTTCTTGTTCTGTAGTTCACGAGATTGGTTCAGCTTTTCAATCTTTCAAAGGTGGCAGAGACCCTCTTCTCTAAACTATCGAACATGACTGACACTCGAAATCATTGAAATTCCCCTACTCGTCTTTCTTTTAAAGGGAAGGAAGTAAAGGGGAGGAACAAAGCCTTCGTCAACGTCCAAATGGCTGACAGACCTTTTCCCATGTCAGCGCACCCATCTGTATCCACTTCATCCAATGTAAGAGATTCTTCTTATTCTTCCTTGGGTTTCTTCCTCTGTCTCAGGAAGAAGGTCTGTCAGCTGTAACTTGGCTGAACTGTCACACATTAGCTTCCTCTGTCTCAGGAATACAACCTTTCCTTCTGACTTAACAGAACAGCCAAAACTGGTTGGTGAGAGATCCAGCTACTAAGGAACAAGTAATCAAATATGAATTTACATTGCTCCAATCTTTCACATTCTACTTCAGCTGAATATTCATTTTAATAAAGTTTCGGTTCATATTTTTTCTTCTATGTAATCCATGGAGCTATCTCCATAATTGGAAACTACGATTATATGAAAGCATTGGTTTCTAAATTCAAGGATTGGTATCGACCTTGAGGTTGGGGAGATTTCGCCAGCTCCGTGCGAAGTGCATTTGAAGTTCCGGAAAAAAGATCCTTTTGTTCATTGCCCAGGAAGCTTCTTATTCCGAATCGAGCTCACAACTGAACGAGATATTGAGATGGCAGGGGCAATTACCTGTTATTAACCAATTGAAACTTTAATACAACCTTTTTTGATCCTGTAGAGTATGTGCACCAGTAACTTGGCTCTGATACCAGTTCGTCGCAGCTAATTATTCACAAAATATTCACAGAGAATTCACACTCAAAAACTAAACTTAAAAACTTAAGAAAGCCAAGAAATGAAACCAAAGAAGGATTAGGAAAGCTCGATGCCCCTTCTCCTTTCACAAAGCTTTATTTATAGCCATCTATCAGTTACAGTAAGATTCCATGTTGATAAAATAGAATCCTTCTACAGGAAAAGGTTACATTATTGCTTCAGAAAAGATAAAAAGGAGAGTACAATTATTAAAGTGGTGTCGGTGAGCTGGGTCACGAGTTGTTGTCGGTTGGTGGAGCTTGCTTTTTGGATGAGGCCGAATCTTGACAGGTAAGCATTTGGATGAGGACGAATCTTGACAGGTAAGCATGGTCCCACCACGCTTAATCTTGCATGATGTTCTGTAGGGCATCCTCATCAAAGACTTCTTCTCCGGCAGCATCAGGATCATGATTATCTTCTCCTTCGAGATTTTCGTCATCCATTCCTTCCAAGTTAGTATAGAATTCCGTTTGATAAGTCGATGGTAAACCCCATGGAAGAATTCCGATAAGTTCGAATAGTCCTTCAAAGAACCAAAGAGAATAAACTCACCAATTATCTTTAAACTATCTCCCTTCTCTTCCATTAGACGCCTATTTATAAGCTAAAAAAATACAAGGAAAGTTCCTACAAGGAAAGTTTAAGAAATAGAAACAAAACAAAAGCAAACAATCAGCCCCTGAGTCCCGGGTGCAGTGGCGGGGATACTCATTCGAGATTTTTCTATATCGACATTTGTTTAGCTCTGAGGGAAGATATTCACTTTGAGAATATCATTTTTGACAAAAGTGCGTCACTACAGAATCCCACTCCTGGTTGACCAGAATGATAACAAAAGATGAGGTTGCAAACACTGTGAAGAAGGCAAATCCAGATAAAGCACCGGGACCTGATGGATTCTCAGTGGGCTTTTTTCAGAAATGCTTCGTCCATGAAGATGTTTGGTTGGCTCTACGTAACTTTTCCAGGTCAGGTAAGATGATGAAAGAACTGAATCAAACTTTGATTTCAATCATTCCTGATGACGGAGCACTACTGATAGAATGGAGCATTTGATGACCTGAATCACTATGCAACATTGTTTACAAAATCGAATTTTGACTGACGTTCTTGTACGAGGTTTTTGAACAGAAGTTCCTCTTGAAATACTCCAACCACCCCATGAATTGGTTCTTTAAATTCTGTAGGTGGCGTAGCTACCGAGATCAATGCAGTCAATTATGTCTCTCCTTGAAGTTGGTTAGCTCCTGCGTTCGTGTCAGTTATCAACATGTGCGTAGGCAAAGTGTTTCGGAAAGAGTGAAGCTTCAATTCCCGCCTCCGCAGAAGATCATCGATCATACTTTCATTACCGTCAGCCACCATTGAGGAAGAGGGATTTCGAATTGCCTTAGACCATGGTAGAGGAAGAGAGACTCATAGCACATACGATCCGTCAACTCATAGCACAGATGATTCGTCACCGATGAAGGCAGAAAGAGTCCCTGTTGTTAACAAAATAGAGTCTCAAACATTGGTAGCAAGGGTCTCTATAAAGTCAATTCATTTTCAGGTAGAGCACCATTCAAAGGCCTAGAGGCCTATGAAAGTCACATTTTCACTTGACGAAAGATGGCACCGTCAGCGAGGATGTCTTTAATCAGTCAATGCCAAGGCAACAGATCCCGCAGCAAATCTACCTGCCAGACCTCTTTTGAGAATCATACTCCAGTAGTTCTTTCTATTCGCTCTTCACTCTAACCAAACACTGATCTGTTCCGCCCATCTATTCTGACTCACTACTCTATAAGTGAAGTTCAAATTGTCATTCTTTTTTTTTCCTGTTTGTTGTCTTGCGTTGGCTATGCCTCCTTTCCTACTATGAGTCATCTTGGCTCGACTCGGTTGTCCTGAACTCTCGCTCAGTCATTATTGACAACCCTAGGGCAGAGTCTTTCTCAGCCATTTTCTGTCATTATGTATGCTTTGCTCTCCCGGTTCACCTAGATCCTACTGACCGGCTTGCTATTGACGGTCCTTCCCTTCAGTAAAGCACATCCACGTCCACATGACGTGAAAGACAAAAGACTCTGCTCTCCAGTATTCTGATAGAGTCTCGAATCTTCTGTCAATTCGTTACATAACAGTACGGAGCGAAAGATACAGATTCAGATATAGTGACGATGGAACGTCTACGATCCTATCCCGCAGGCCAGTAGCGGTTTTCAGAGGTAGGGGGAAGAGAAGCTGGAAGTATGTAGGCAGCGCGGGAGCACCTGCTGGAAGAATGAAAGAGGCAGGCCAACTCGACTACAGAGACTACAATACGACATCATGAGCGATAGCGAAGACTCTCCCATTCCCACCGAGAGTCCCTCCCCTGATCACAAACAAGGCCGACTGGGAGGCATGAGCGAGATGTTGATTTGTTCTGTCATTCTCCTCATTATAGTCCTCCTAGAATCGACGAGCATTTTATCGGAATACATCCTGTCTTTTCACCATCTGTAGTCCTATGTATAGTCAGTACTATAGCCACAATCATGGCTACTAATAAAGTCAGACTAGGAACTAAAAACCAGATAGAATAGTAGGTATAAAGTAAATTGCCTAATGTTTCCAACTTCGTACCTTTCTGGCATAAACCGTATAGATCCTATCGAATGGCTTGCTATTGACGGTCCTTCCCTTCAGTAAAGCACATCCACGTCCACATGACGTGAAAGACAAAAGACTCTGCTCTCCGGTATTCTGATAGAGTCTCGAATCTTCTGTCAATTCGTCACATAACAGTACGGAGCGAAAGATACAGATTCAGATATAGTGACGATGGAACGTCTACGATCCTATCTCGCAGGCCAGTAGCGATTTTCAAAGGTAGGGGGAAGAGAAGCTGGAAGTATGTAGGCAGCGCGGGAGCACCTGCTGGAAGAATGAAAGAGGCAGCCGACTCGACTACAGAGACTGCAATACGACATCATGAGCGATAGCGAAGACTCTCCCATTCCCACCGAGAGCCCCTCCCCTGATCACAAACAGGGCCGACTGGGAGGCGTGAGCGAGATGTTGATTTGTTCTGTCATTCTCCTCATTATAGTCCTCTTAGAATCGACGAGCATTTCATCGGAATACATCCTGTCTTTTCACCGTCTGTAGTCCTATGTATAGTCAGTACTATAGCCACAATCATGGCTACTAATAAAATCAGACTAGGAACCAAAAACCAGATAGAATAGTAGGTATAAAGTAAATTGCCTAATGTTTCCAACTTCGTACCTTTCCGGCATAAACCGTATATATTAGAGAGGTCGTATTTATGTGGGTTGGGGGGAAGGGAATGGTTTCATTATCTGAAATGAAGAACATTTCCCACCAAAGGATCAGTCCAATAATACCACTCACTGGTAAATAACGCAAGACTTCTTCATGAATCTCCACTATTTGAATATTGAACATCATAACCACGAATAGGAATGAAACGACAATAGCTCCTATATGAACTACTGAGGAGATCATAGCAGAGAAGTCGAGACCTAATAAAAGAAGTAAACCAGAAGTAAGTATCGCAAAAGACTGGGATGGGAAATGAAACGGAATGTACTGGATTTTTAGCATGTACAACCACCAAACCAGAGACCAAAGCAGGGCTCAACGAAACAGAAAGTATCATGGTATGTCGTCCTTCCCTAAAATGGAACGTCGAATGCATCTTCTTGCTCTAGTATTCGACGTTGATCTATTACAACTGTACCAAGTGGTTGTTCATATTTCATTTTCTTCTTCCGATACCTGAGATATATACTCGAAGAAAGAACTAGCTGAATTACTTACGGAATCTCGTCTTTCTCTCGACGCCAAGAATTGTCGGATATGTCCGGGTCGATTAAAGATTCGGCTTGCTTCTCCCCCACCCAGCAAACTCCAGAATCAAAGCTTACGTGCTCCTGCATGCTCGAGGATGAATGATGCTACGGATTAAGCTAACGTGTGATAGTTCTGAAAGAAAGAACGACGCAACGGCTTTCGCCGTTGCTCTCCGCACAGCAATTTTGAAGCATCAGCCCTGTAGTTTTTCACCTTCAAAAGAAGGTGCGGGAGCGTCGAGTACTGATCCCGAAGGGGGTCCTGGGTTGCTTTGCTTTGGCGCGCGCCACCCCAACGTGAGAGTATTGCCTTTTTAGCCTACACTTGCTGCATCGCTAATCGCTGTGTTAAAAAATGACACGAAGCTGGATATGAGTAGATGTTGTTGGTCAAAAACAAAACGTCTCTCATTCACAATGGAACGGAGTGGAATGGTCTCGCTCGATGCTTTTCTTTTGTGTATTTTCATATTTAGAGTTCAGGGTCACATCAAACAGGAATTTGTCCTGCTGTCGTGCCACGAGGCATGACCATGGAAGCAATAAAAAAGAAAAAGTTTTATAGTTGGACCATCTGCTCAGTACATTCGAGTTTAGCTTCTCCAGAGAAGATGAGATGCTCAAAATAAATGAAAGTGATCGCAACGCAAACCGAAAAAGGGTACCCATGTTCTCGAATCTGGAATGGAATGGCCTGGTATGTAACTACTGAACACTATTGATGTTGGGTGATCTCTTCATTTCGTGGCAGTCAAACTCAAGAGGCACTCATCAGTAGCCCCCTTTCCTATTCAGCTTTGCTTGCCGCCTCTCTAGAGAATAGGTCCCGGTTCGACACGGCCCACCTTTCATCATCTATACCAACTGCCACGCACGATCCCGTAGGAACGATTTTTGCACCCTGACGAAGCAGAATGCGCCATCACCTATAGCCTTTTCCTCTGCCGGAAACTTCCACAGAATGAAAACAGGCGGCATTGTCGTATGCTCGACTTTGGCCTAGTGTATATCCCGCAGTACTCCTATGGCCGATCTGTCACCCATACATTCTGGGCTTAGCCCCGTCCCGTGTGGAGAATGCCCCCTGGAGGCACGACGTCGAGCAGTTATTATCGCAGTTCAGAGTTTCAATATGTAAGCCGCCACTTCTCTGAAAGTATGGTTTGTCGCCTCCCTCCATCGAAGCTCGTGCATTCGTTGGGTGATCCCTTGCTCTCACGTTCGAGTGTTTGCTCGTCATTTAGGCCGGTGAGTGACATTTTTGCTCAATGCAGTCACATTCATGGTTCTTCACACCTGGGTAGTACTAGGACCCATCGTGCCCCGGACTGCACTGCCCGCCCTATGACCCAAAACGAAAAATGAGCCTTGCAACGAGACGCGGACATTCCTCATGCTGCGGTTCCCTCCGGTCCATTCCCGGTTTGGGTTAGGGCAACATCCGAGTGATTGCCTTCACGGAGCCAAACTTGCTTACAAGGCGCACAATAAGAATAAGACCAATAGAGACTTCATAAGGGACCATTTGAGCTGCAGATCGTAATGCTCCTAGAAAGGCATATTTTGAATATAGAGGACGTTCCCAACAATCCACGAGCATACCCAATGATGAACTGTATGAACTTTTCTAAGCCGACAATGGAAGATTTGCAGTCGATTTCCCGAGAGCAAAGGTGAGGTTGATGATAACGAACACGTCATGTTACTCTTATATCTAGTACGTCGTGTTCGTCGCTTTCCGAAGAGAAGGGAAACTGGCTGAATTGACTTTTTCTTGTCGATTAGTGGCCTAGATTTGGTACTATGTCACGTCGAATGATGTTGAAACATTTTTTGCCAGATTTTTTTTCGATGCTTGTCCAGCCAATTGGAGTTGACGTTTTGCACGAAACCAACCCGATTTCGACAGGATGCGATAAAGAATTCTTCATCGTCATCTCCTACCTACCCTTCTCTGCGAAAGAGGTTTCATCTTCGGGCGATCACGAAGATTTAGGTGGGCGTCGAAAGAGGGGTAACATGTTGACGTATCCGCCCGGGATCATGTCCTCGTCAGGTTATTTGTAGGGATCTGAGGCGAGTGCTTCCCTTTCTCAAAGCACGAGTCAAACGGCTTTCAATCTTTGCTAAATGCTAGGTTGACTGCTTTAGTAGAGCATTGTTGCGTTAGCTTCTTTGCTCTGAGCGAGCAGCCTGATGTTATGTGACGATGCTTGCGTTCAGCAACTGCCACGGGGAAAGGTTCGTTCGAGCCTATTTTGACGGGCCCCTATGCTATGCTCTGTATTTTTCTTCGCTCCGTAGTTTGCATCGTTTGCGTCGAGCTCTCCCGGCTTTTTAGTTGAGCCGTATCTTGCTACTCTCAACCCTTCCTTTTCATCCTGACAGGGATTCTATCTCCGATGCGTCATTCCTGACGAAAAGTTGAAGATGAAGACTGAGAATTCATCTGGCTTGACCCGAGTTCATTCGAACTGATCCCATAGAAACTGCGGTCTTTTACTGCAAAGCAGTGTCTAAATCTATACGCACCTATCGAAGATGAAAACGCCCTCGTACAAAGGACTAATGTGCATAAGTAAACTCGCAACAAATCCGAGGCAAATCCCTTAGGGAAAATCCTCTTCAGCTGACTTTGAAGCATTGAAGAAGGAAATGGCAGAACTCCAGCAGATGATGCAGTGCATGCTATCCATGCCTCGTGAAATAGCAGCAATTCGACGTCCGATGGCCTTCAACCCACCCCATGGCTTCATCCACCAGTGGTACCATGCTACCCAGCGCGTTGCCCCACAATGACCCAACGTCCTGCAGCTATGGGATCAACTACATCTCCCCTACTCCTATTGAAGGAGCAAGATCAACAAACTAGGGTAAGAGAGCTCGATTCCCTGCTTCAAAAGCCTCCTCAGACAGAAAGGTCATACCAGCGACGGCGGAACATGCCTTCCATGGGTACATGTCAAAACTGTCGGACCAAGTCAAGCACATTTCGAAGGTTCACAGTTTGCTACGGAGGCCACTCCTCCTCCGATGCTAATTTCAAACCCCTCCTAAAGCATCTACTTCAGTCCAGGAACCACAATCTCCCTTCAGTCAGGTGGGACCTGCAAGTGGTTCCAATTCCATTCTGACGGATTCGTCATGGCAGCAACCGCTGCAGCTCAAAAGCCAGTTTGAAGAGATGAAAGAGAAGCTCCTTTTCGGGGATCGAAGCTCCCGACGAGAATAGAACAAGTGGAATGGAGGGATAGGTGAACCTGAAAGCGAAAGCCAGAAGGGTGCGAAGTACTCTCTAGACAGAAGAAAGACATGTAAACGATGAAGACTAAGACAAAGGCGAATTCCCTTCCATCGACCCAAAAACATACTCACTCAAAAGAGAGGGGCATCGACGAGTAAGAGCAAGCCAGACAGAGTTCGAGAGCCCTATGGATCTCGGTTGGTGATGCAAAAACCAAATCATTTTATGCGTCTATGGCTAGTGACGAAGGCCTATAATGGTATGAGAGTTGTCGAAAGATGAGACGGGGATAACCTCCATGAATAAACGATTCAGATAGCTGAGTTTGTTGTTGACTACTATAAGACAAATGGTTACTGCTAAACATAGGATGCAGATCGACGGAGGAAATCTAGCCGACGGAGAGTACTAGAAGAAGATTCACAGATGGTGGCTGAGCAGCCCCATCTCATTAAATGACGTTTATATTCAGGCGATAAAATGATCAGAAGCTTCCTGTGGAAAGGAATTGAAAATGAGAAGAGTTTCCTCCCGTTCCGCTAGACTGACGATGTGTATACCTGACGGAGGAGAGGGGCTCAGCGTGAGAAGGTTGGGAGACTAGAACCGTGCATCTTTGCATCATACTATTCTACGAAATGGCCCGAGGAAGTAATGCTTTGTGGGCACAATTGCTTCGACAGAAATATCTGAAGAATAACATCCATTTCGGAGGTTGAAGTAAACCCCACTTCTTCTTGGGTTTTTAGAAGTATCCGGTAATTCTGATTTCCAGCTCATGGATTCCTCTGACATCAAATAGGGAATGGAAAGGGCACTGACACTGTGGACGGATCCATCGGTTACCAGAGGGAAGAGTAGTTTCTGTTTAGAGAAGAGATCCTCTCCCTTCAATTGTAGAGTGCAGAAATTGATAAACCAAAGGAACACTTTTATGTTACCACCCCCACTCCCTTGTGAAATAAAACATGCCTTGGACAACATCAAAGAGGTGGAATTACCGGCCAAAGGTACAGAAGATGACGGTGATATGGAATCAACACTCCTACAAGGGAGTATACATTGAAATCCGATTGGAATGCTACCAGAAAAATAATGCTGGGACGTTGGTTGGAATGACACTGCTTTGGCATCGTCAAGTAATTTCTAGATATGCTTTGTCATGTTTGGAAAGAAAGTCCTTCACAGGAAACTGTGCACTCGATGAGATGTTACAGAAGAAAGGTTTCCACGTCAGCCTCTATATGCGTGTTATGTAGAAAAGCCGAAGAATACGTTGATCACTTATTTCATTTCGAAAGTTTCCTTTGCACATTTGCTATGGAGTGTTTGTAGTTTGAAGCTAAACGTGCATCCCCAGGCATCATGAGATGATGGAAGTTTTGGCTGTTCAGTTCAACGAACTCATCAATGGCTCTGGTAAGATATGTGCCATCACCAAACTGGCTTGTCTTGTCACAGCTACTATTCACAAAAATTTACAGCTCAAAATCTAAAACTTTAAAACAGGAAGGAAGCAAAAGAGGATCAGAAAGGCTTGATGACTTGAAGGTTCCCATTGTATTCCTAATATTTTTGATTCAGGTAACATTTCTATACCTTTTAGATTTATAAATGTGTGCATGCCCTTTCTATATTTTTGTCATTTAGACTTATACAAAAATCTGGATGTATATTTACTCCGAATATTCTATTTGCTAGATTAGATTTCGTTCCTCCTAATATGCTGTTTAAAGGATTATTTATTATCCTTTCATCACAACATATTACCATAATTGGGGTATCTATTCCAGATTTAAAAAGACCGGTTATTTTTATTTGTATTAAACCTATATGTAAATATTTTTTCTTAGGGTATTTTTGTTTAAATCTTCTATTTGAGAGGTATTTAGTATTTTTATAGAAGTAAAATCTTCGTCACCTTTTAGTTCTATATTTCCTTGCATTCTTTCAAATATATATGTATTTTTATTTGACCATAAAGACTTAAATCTAGATTGTGGGTTATATACCTCGTGTTGTTTTGCATGTGGTATAGAAAGTTTTAGTCTATACTTTCGTTTTGAATCTCTTGTGGTTCGAATTCTGTTAATTTATTCATATATATTATGTATTCGAATGTATTATCTCTAGAAGTTTGTCCTGGAGTAACTTCAGGACTCAAAGGTGGAGATGTAGATAAGGGGTCTGATTCTACCTTTAGAAATGGCAAATCTTCGTATTTATGTATTATTAGTATACCAATAGGCATTCAAGTAGGTATTTGATATGGTTGATTATCTAGACTAGTACTTTTCATAGTTATGCATATATTTTGATCTGTCATTGATTCAATTAATCCATAAGTAATAAATATGTTTCTTATAGTGTGATACTTTAAGTTTTGGATTTCTCCATAATATCCATATGGGATTTTTATTATTAGATCTAAATATATTTCTGTAATTTGATATCTTTGTAAGTGATAATTTTTACTGGCATACAGTATATGCCCTGGATATTTTAAAGATTCTCTTTTAGGAAGTATTACTGTTTTAGATAATGGTATTATTTGTACAAAATGATAGGTTTTGTTAAGTGTTATCATATTGATTCCCATGTGTTCTTCTTCTGTAGATTCAGAAGAACTTTCATCGTATACAGATTCTACTTCGTATATTGTAAAATCATCACTAGGAATTTCATCTATAGTTCCCAAATGAATATCGTATATTTCTAGATCATCAATCCATATTGTCTTTACATTTGTAGGGCATTCATAAGCATAATGACCTTCTTTGTCACACTTAAAACATTTGCATCCTTTTTTATAGTTTATTTTATTGTTTTTGATAAACTTTCTTTCCTTGTATTTATTTGATTTTTTATACTTTTGTTTAAATTCAGGTTTCCATTTCTTTTTTGATACTTTGTATCTCTTCTTCTTGAATTTAGATTTAAAATCTTGTTTGTATTTAGAATGTTTTGAATGCTTTCTTTTATAAGGTTTATTGTATCCGTAGATAGGAGGACAACCAAATTGATAATTTGTTTCATCATCATATTTTGGACAACAAGATACTTTTATATCAGAACCATGAATATGTTTACTAAGGTGTTTATTTGCTTTACTTCTTTGACACGTCTTTTTAACTGTTTCCATACAAGTCTTTTTTAACATTCCAGTATTATCTGGATTTCCTGCTTTTAAGTTATTATACTTCTTTTCTATCATAGTGTCCCATGGTATAGGTAGTTTTGCAAAGAAAGCTTTTATCCAGAACATTTTCTTTTCTAAAGAATTCAATTTAAATATATGGCTTATGTATTCATTTGCAAATTCCTCTACATAACATATATTACATAGTTTCATTTTTAACAATATAATTTCATCAATTGTTTCTTCGAATAATGCATCTCCTGTTAAATCAGCATATAACAATTTGCAAATACTATGTAAAACATCCTTTCTATTACATAAGCATTTAAAGCGGCTACATCATCTGGACACAATTTTTCATATTGGGTTAGCCATCTCAAGGCTATTCCTTGCCAATATCCACAAGATATAATAACAAAATCTTTATTTGTTACTGATTCCGGTAGTAATATTGTTACTGATTCCGGTAGTAATAAAGAAGTTCCTACCATTAACTGTTCCCAATTTACTATATAGTCTCTAAGTTTTCTAGCAGGTACATGATCTATATTAAATATTAAGTTTACTGAAGGAGTATAATACTTTTTACCTTGTTTGATTATACAAGAATTTATATAAGCTTCAGCAGTATCTCTATGATACATACTTTCCTCTGCAGATTCTGGCGTACGGAGTTGTTGATGCCCTTGTTGTATAATGGAGCCAGAAGATTCTCCTCGTTCCATATTAATATATAAATTTTCCTCGTTAGAGGACTCCTCGTTAGAGGGTATATGTAGTGTATCAGTTTCCTCGTTAGAGGATATGTATATATCATTGTCAGAAGGTACAGATAAATTATCAAAAAAAACTTTCACGAGAAAAACTCTTTTCAGAAGAAACTTCTTCAATAAAATACCTAATAGAAGAAGAATGATTTTCATAAAATTCATAAAGTTCTTTGGATTCAATAGTACCATCTAACTCTTGTTTTTGCAAAAGTTTATATTGCAAATAATTTTGATAATCGATATTTTTAGGACTAATTTCTTCTAAATTTTTTGAAGATATTTTTACCATTCTGACAGAACCCATTTTTTCTTTTAAAGGAGTATAAATAGGAATGCTGGAAATCATTTGTAAATTTTTTATTTTTTGAGAAACTAGATGCAGTTGATCAGACAAATAATTTAACATACTGTTCTGTTGTTCTAAAGAACCATTGGATGGAAGATGAATAACATGCTCATGGGAATTTAAATTGTAAGGACATATATAATTGTCAGGAATAACTAGCGATCTAGACATAGTTTAAAACTGGATAATATTAGACACGTTATTTTCTTTCTTTCATTAGCTAGTTAGATAATAATATCGCTTTGACCCCTCTTTCTCTGGCTCATAGTAAACTCTAAGAGTGGCTTTCACCTTAGAGTTAGGCGGCCAAGACTTTCCTTGTCTACCACAGGCCTATTACTTGCTTTAGAGAGGAGGTGCACAACCATGTTTGGTTACCTACCTCATGGCGTAAGATATTATTATCTACCTAACTAACGAAATTAAGAAAATAACATGTCTAACCAATTTAGCTAGACATAAGTAAAGATTACTTACAAAAGGGAAAAGGAAAAGACACCGGGAGTCGTTGCCAAACTAGGCTCTGATACCAGTTTGTCGCAGCTACTATTCACAAAAATTTACAGCTCAAAATCTAAAACATTAAAACAGAAAGGAAGCAAAAGAGGATTAGAAAGGCTCAATGACTTGAAGGTTCCAAGACTCGATACCTCTTCTCCTTCTCATTCATTCATTTATAGAGAATTCAGAGTTACAGTATGATTCCTTTCTGATAAGATGGAATCTTTAAACAGGAAAAAGTGTTACAGGAAAAGGTGAAATAATTGCTACGGAAAAACTTTTCATACAATTATTAAAGATGTTGTCTGTAGGCTGTCTGTTGGATGATAAGGGGGAACCTTTTGGGTGGAGAGTGAGCTGGCTGGCATGTGCTGATGTCAGCTGGTGGATGAGGATGAATCTTGATAAGCATGGTCCCACCACGCTTAATCTTGCATAATATTCTGAAGTGCTCATTCATCCATGGCGTCCTGGATATCATCTTGCTGGTGATTTTCGCCGAGGTCGTCGTCTTCGCCGAGGTCTTCATCTTCCATTCTTTCTAAGTCTTCATAGAATTCTTCCTTGGCTTTTGTGCTTATTTTTCCCAGCTAGAGGGATGACAAGAATTCCAGAACTTTCGGAATCCGAACCTCTGAATTTTCGAATGCTCCAATATAGTCATAAAAAAGAATATTGTTTTCAATCTTTATAGCATGAGCACCCGTTATAGCTTTAGTATAACCTTCATCGAAGAATTCCTTGGCAGCTTTCTTGGTTTCTGCCTCAAGGTCTATTACAGGAAGATTGTCAAATGCTGGGGAAGGAACATAATTGTGGCTGTGGGGCTCCCATAACTGTACGGAGCTATAGATTTTTAAATACTTCCTTTCTTCCCAAGTACTCCACACTCGGAAGAAGAAAGTGGTCTGATACCTTGAAGTATAAGCCTTGATACCCTTAATACAAATGGGTGGAAGAAGATCCTGGTATTCTCTGGATGAGATGCATTGATAAATATCTAATGGACTAGCCCGAGCTGAATAGCTTTGTGGCACTTAGCTATTTCTTGGAAACAAGTGATAACTCTAGGAGAATTATTTTTGTTCCAAATTAACTCGTGCTGTTGCAGAATAGAGATAATATTCGTGGCTTCCAGCTGTTTGAAGAAATCTCTTAGCTGGATATCAGGAATCATATTCTGCTGATTTAGGCCTATCATTTTATGGACTGTGATCTCGGTCTCTAGTTGTCTAGTTTTTTCATTATGTATTTTGCACAGATCTAATAACTTGTAGAATTCAGGTAAGGGATAGTATACCTGGTCAGATATCTCCAGGTCCTGAATAATTTCTCTCAGGTACTGTTGATCTTGAGATGAACCTTGGAACCATGTTCCTTTCCTCTGAGTTAGATTAGAGCTTTGTGTTGTAAGTGTGTAACTGCAAAGATCTGTGGTGGCTCTAACAATGGCCTGCTTTTCGTCTTCTCTTGGGTGTAGTGAGAGAACATGGAAAGAATCATCTGCTCTAACTGGGAGAGCCAGTATTTTGAAGAGTGAAAGTCATTCGACTGGATGGCGCGGTAGCACCCATTCAGTCGTTCATAGATATGTGGATTGGAGTTCTTGAGCTCGAGATTGTACCAGTCTCGAACCACTGCTGCTGCTGTTGGTTTTGACATTTGTTGGACTCTTCTCTGCGCCGAAGCGATATTGCTGTAGGATGGCGGTTGTGTTGTCGAGGATGGCTGTACTGGAAGTACTGTCATTCCGGGTGAAGGAAAATGTTTGTCTCCTGCTGTGGCGGTAGGTGTTATAGTAGTAGATACTCCTGTTTCCATGGTGTGTGAGCTTTCTCCTTTTTCAGGAGCCTTCTTCTTCTCGTCCTTGGTGTTACCTCCCTGTTGAGGGGTCTTCTTATTGTTTGGAATGGTGGTCTATTTAGCCTGTTCGGCCGTAGACCTAAGCCTTTTCAGGCGCTCCTCGTCCATTTTTTGGACGTGTTAAAAGATCTGCAAGATAGTTAGTATAACTAGGAATATATTTAACATCATACTGATAAACTTCTAGATATAAAGCAATTCTTACTCTTCTAAGATTTTCTTCTGGATTATTTATTGTTCTTTTATTAAGAAATTGTGCTGCAGCTTTATTATCAGTTTCAATAATAAAGTTGCGATATAACAAATATATTTTTAGGCTTTAAATAGCAAGTTTAATTGCTAATTACTCTTTATCATAGGTAGAGTAATTTTGCTTGGGTCTGGAAAATTTTCCAGAAGTGTAAGCACTATTTCTTTTTGTTTTGCTATTAATACTCCTGCCCAAAAGAAATCAGAAGCATCAGTTTGTAATGTTAATAATTCGGTCTCTTGAGGAAAATAGAGAATAGATTGTTTAGTAACTAGAGTTTTTATATTTTCTATTTCTTTTTCTTCTTCGGAAGATAACTGGATAGGTATTTTTTCAGTATTCCATTTTCTTGGTTGCTCACCAGTTTCACATTTATATTTCGATTGAATTTGTTTTAGCTTTTCTTGTAGATTTTGTACTAATTCTGATAAATGCGGTATAAATTTTCTACCGTAGTTTAGTAATCCAAGAAAACTTTGTAATTGCTTCAAAGTCTTAAAAGTCTTAGGGAATTCCTTTAGTTTTGTATAGATATGTTGTTGCAATTCTATCTGTCCTTCTTTTATATATTTTCCTAGAAACTCGACTTCTGTTTTGAATAGACTTATCTTTTTCGGACTAAGTATAGTTCCCTTTTCTAGTAATATTTTTGCAACTTGTAATAGGTGTTGTTTATGTTCCTCTAATGTTCTTGAAAATATTAATATATCATCAATATATACAACTACATAGGTTAGATGTCCAAATATTGAGTTCATCCATTTCTGGAATATTTGAGGTGCATTTTTTAAACCAAAGGGCATTACTTTCCATTCATAATGACCCTGTGGACAACTAAATGCTGTTAACTCTATAGATTCTTTATTGGCTAGTTTAATTTGCCAAAATCCTGACTTAGCATCAAATTTACTATAGTATTTCGCTCCTTATACTTGTTTAACTAGTTGTTCTGCAGAAGGTATAAAGTAACCATCAAATTTGGTATAGCTATTTAGTTTTCTATAGTTTATTACCATCCTTGCTTTTCCTCTTTTTTGTCCTGCATGGTTTCTTACCATGAAAGCAGGTGAGGAATGTGGACTTGCACTAGGTTGTATTAATTTTAATTCTAATAATTCATTTATTTGTTCTGCAAATTCTTTTTTGTCTATAGGGATACCATTATACTGTTTACACGTACTTTAGTATCTTTGTACTGTTCTAGCAATTCTATAGAGCAATATCTAGGGGATTTTTCAAAATGTAGTAAGGGGTTATTTGAATATAGCGGTTGTAACATACTATGAATTATTCTTTCTGTGTCTGAGGTAATGGCTATTGGATATGTATAAAAGGTTTGAGTTTGAACAGCGGGAAACATGGATGTAAATAAAGATTCACCATGCTGGGCTGGCGTATAATTTGGGGCTAAGGCCATAGGAAAAGGGAAGCGAGGAATAGAATGATTATCAAAAGTGAAATAATGTGTATTGAAAAGGGCATAATGTCGAAGATTATTCATGCCAAGAAGGCAATCAATATCAAATTGTTTTGGTAAAAGAGCAAAGTCAAATTGATAATGATGCTCTTTATTATGAATGTCGGGGATAGTAATGGCTAATCTGGCTTTGAAAGTAATATGGACGGGCCGGCCCATAAAATCTTGTAATTTGACTTGTTTATCTAACGAGATCCAAAATTGTTGAGGTATAAAACTATTTTGTATAAGACTCGTTTCTGTTCCTGAGTCTACTAGAGCATGTATGGTTAGGTCTGTTTGGATATCTGGAAATTTTATAGTTAATGGGATATAAATATGTAATTGGGATTTAACTTTTAGATCCATCATAATTTATTTCAGATAATGAAGAAGGTAATCGTATAATATTCTGATCTTGTAATCTTTTTTGTTGATCTAGAATTTTTTGTGTTCTTCCTTCTAAAGGAGTATTTTCCAAATTGGTTTATATAGTAGAAGTACTGGTTCTACTTGGTTCAATATGTAACTAAGTATTTCTATAATCTGTCGTACTTAGACTACTTGGAATATTAGGATTTAGTATTGTAGTAGAAATTGTATTGCCAGAGGCTATAAATGTTTCTATAGGAAGTTGCATTTTGGGTTTAAGTGTTTTTAGAAAAACTTGCATCTCATTATCATATCTCAAATATTTAATATCTACTAATTTTGGGTGTATAACCTTACAATTTCCTACTTCATATAATTTAATAAATTGTGTAGGTGTAACTGATCAGAAAGTTGATGTTTCATTTAATGCTAAGCAATGTTCCCAATTGTCAGAGGGTGATTGTAGAGTGGAGAAATTGATAAACCAAAGGAACACTTTTACGTTGCCACCCCCACTCCCTTGTGAAATAAAACATGCCTTGGACAAACATCAAAGAGGTGGAATTACCGGCCGAAGGTATAGAAGATGACGGTGATATGGAATCAACACCCCTACAAGGGAGTATACATTGAAATCCGATTGGAATGCTACCAGAAAAACAATGCTGGGACGTTGGTTGGAATGACACTGCTTTGGCATCGTCAAGTAATTCCTAGATATGCTTTGTCATGTTTGGAAAGAAAGTCCTTCACAGGAAACTGTGCACTCGATGAGATGTTACAAAAGAAAGGTTTCCACGTCAACCTCTATATGCGTGTTATGTAGAAAAGCCGAAGAATACGTTGATCACTTATTTCATTTCGAAAGTTTCCTTTGCACATTTGCTATGGAGTGTTTGTAGTTTGAAGCTAAACGTGCATCCCCAGGCATCATGAGACGATGGAAGCTTTGGCTGTTCAGTTCAACGAAACTCATCAATGGCTCTGGTAAGATATGTGCCATCGCCAAACTGGCTTGTCGGTGCAGTGATCTGGAATATTTCGACAAAAAATAATCGAAGATTTTTTGAAAATAGAAGTGTTCAACGAAGTGACAATGATGAACACTATATGTGAGTCTTCCCGGGGATTTGATGACCGACCTCTCAACAACAACAACAATAGCATCAACATCAATATCAACATGGAATACTACATCTCCCTCCGACGACAGGCTTCTCGAATCTTTGGGTTTTTTCGGAAAGCACCTCTATACATCGTCACATAAACCATAATATGACTGACTATTGTCCATAGAAGAGTAGAAGGACTTCATAGCAAAAATGGAGGATGACGAAAGGCGATGTGAGACCGCCCAACTCGCTAACAACCTGTAGGGGGTTGAGGAGGGGGAGGGGATGTCAGTAATAAACTATGTTTGACTTATTCCTTTCCCTAATAACGTCACATCCAACAAAGTATGGATAAGACAAATAAAATAACTATGTCTCGTCAAATACCAACTGTGAAATCATTCTCGAAGACAATCGACAATGGGTACCTCGTACGTCCAGCAGCATGGCAATGCGGAGGTACCCTAGAGAGGGTTCTGACGACACCTAGGGAAATAGTAGATCTTCCACGTTCCTTTTTCCTCGGGCAGATCAAGAGGTTAGTGTAGTACAAGAATGAGAAAGCCACAACAACAGGGAAGAGTCAAACACTGTGCATGATGAAAATACATATTTTCTTTGGACTCAAATGTAATCAATTTAGAATGTTGTTCCAGTTGAGGAAAGGGTCAATGCAACGGATCATCACTTTGAAGCAATATCTGGAGCTTGCCCTTATCCGAATGCGTATTGCAAGAAAGACGAATTTCATATTGAGCACCAAATATACGCCATTGGGATGGAATGGCTCAACCGACGTTCTCCCCCCTTAAGAGCCGCACGTGCAAGTTCCTCCGCATACGACTCGACATGGTGAAGACCCTTTCCTTCGTGCATCGGTAAGCACTTTGCTGTAGCGAAGCGTCACTTCCCGCCGCTAGGCTAGAACCGATGCTTCGATCACGAAAAATCCGCTCGTTGCTTCTGGCCTCTGTCATTCCGTCACCCGAGATCGAAGTCAGCACTGGCAAAGATCTCGTTGATTCCTCGCGGTCGGGCTGGTGTCAGAAGTCATCCCCCTATCGCCTATCTTGCCCGGCAAAAACCGTCAAAGGGTGAGCCTTTGCTTTTTGGATCATCTTCTGTCCAATGTAGTACCCTCCTGTTTTTTGGTTCCCATCCCATTGGGTTTACCTTGTTCGCAGGTTGACCCCATGGCAGCAAGAAAAGGCGATTGTCGTGTTATACTTCGGTGATCTCTTGCCTGCTGAGTCACGCTAACTCCCATTGTGTCCTATATCACATTCCGTGACTCGAAAGGGGAAGCCCACTCATCCATCAGCTCCTCTCATAGATGCGGTGCAGTTTTACGAAGCGTCTATGCACAGTTCACTCGCGTTGATCACTCTAGAGTTTTGTCGCCACTCCGTCGATGTTTACATGTTGAATCATAAACTTCGTCGCATAGTTTCCCACGCTTCATACCTCCCCTCCTCTTTGTCGATGGTAAATGTCCTAGCATGGTGGGGTAGGAGCAGCCAGTCGGCAAGATTTTTGGAAAGTTACAATTCTATTCAGTTCGGTTTGGAGTCCCCGTCATCTTTCTTCAGTGATGTAGGAATAGGTTTGAGGGTCACCCCCTTTAGCCAGCTATAGGAGAATTCATGTAGCACTCCGCCCTCCCTATTTTTGAGGACAGTCTCCATGAAACTAGTATAGTGCGAAAACATCGAGAAAACATAGTGCATTAAGCAAATCACAAGCAGTGATCCTAAAAAGGAGATCCACAGAATGAACAGTTTCAATTCAAAGGGTGTGAAAACAGTATATTGAGAACAATCATTTGATTTGCTTCATTCTTTGACTACTCTGCTCCCCCCCAAAAAAAGAGAGACTTGTTCTTGCTCTCCTAATTCAAGAAGACGGAAATCGCCGGTTGGGTTGGCCCAACCAAGAAAGGCATGGGAGTCCTTGGGCATTCAGCATGGTTTAGCCAACACTTTGATGAGCACAGCGTGGAATATTTCACGTTACAGCTACTTTGTTGTCTGCAACTATAGTACGAGATTTTCATTTAGCATAAGAACCCCTGGGAATAACGACGAAGAAATTCCCCCATACATTGAACAAAATGAGACATTTGCTTGCTTTCCCCCAAAAAAAAAAACAAACTGTACATGAGAGTTTCCCTTCATATGGCTCAAATCATTCTCAGATGCCTCGAGAGGCATCCCTTCCTTGTTTGTTGGGTTGGTTCACATGCGTGCAAATGAGCACTAGCTGCAATAGCAGGGAACTATAACCAATAGAGTCAGACACTTAGCTACATCCGCATGCAAAAGGAATGTGGCTCTGGTTGAGGCTTTCTTCATTTATTCAACTTGACATGTGGGAAGGGCAACGGAACATGGAATTTGTTCACTACCCTTCGTCGTTTCCTTTTATCTTTGAATCTCGAATTCAATCAAGTAGTCGGAGAGTTTGTCTTAACATAGACGTCGAAAACTAGTACTATGAATTCTGGTAATTCACAGCAAGAATCTATCTTATCCCTAACGTCACACTCGTCAGGGCGGAACATAAAATCAAAGCTAGATGAAAAAAACCATACATCGCCGACTTCCGTTCTGCATAAGGACTCCCGTCGTGTCAGTGATAGAATAGTCGAAGGAAAGCCAGATCATCAGTAGGGCAAAAAAAGGCAAAGGGGGAAAGCGGAGGAGTAGATCGAATAGGGAGTATCGACATGACGGAATAGGCGGAGAGGCTTCAACATGGAAAACCATCACCAACGGAAGTGGGGATTGTGCTTGACGGGGATCTCCGCTGCAAATTCCCGCATGTAATGTGATCCCAGATGAGATAGAGTGTCCGGCCATGGATCAGCCCCTCTCTATAAAGGCAAGATCTGCATATGCCCTTTTTCGGATATAGAGTTGGGATCCACTTTGCTGGTGAAGCCATCGACGATAGGTACAATGCGAGTCAGCCATTCTTCTTCCAGACCTCCGTCTTTGAATGATCGTGAGCTCTACCCGGTTGATCAGTTACCGTGGGTCAATTGTCTTGTTTGAATCAATCTCAAAACATGAATATTCCTTCATGTTGGTCTCCGCGCCATCCTTTCAATTCAACCTGAGAATTCATCCTATCAATTCACTTCGAATCCTCTCTGTCGGTATCTCATCTCATATTTCGATTTCCCTCGAACTCAGATCTGATTTTTTTCAGTCTGTATTCGACAATGGAAGGTAAAGGGAGCAGAGCGAGAGGATTCCCAGGTGCCCGAGTGGGAGCAGTTGACGTTGAGCTTCGACGAGCAAGCGATATAAATCTTTTTTGCTAAAAAAAAAGACAAGAAATAAAGCCGCAACAGTAGGCCGAACAAAACAAAACGCCGTATCGCATGAGGTTCTCATGTTTTTTAGGCCAGTTGTGATCAGATGTAGGACAGAAGTTCGTTTAGGAGCCACCGCATACGTTGACTCTGGAATTTCTTCTTCCGATTTGCGATGGCTCTCGCTGGTCCTCTGACATCCCCTCTGCATATTAAAAGATAAATGGTTTTGATAGAGATGTCCTGGTGTCAGCAACGGGAGCAATGAGAGCAAATCTGGTAATAAGTCGGGGGTTTTAGTGAAACGAGACTCTGGTTTCCGTGTATGGTATGTGTATATTGTAGCGCAGAATAGGGCGTCGACTGGAAAAGTAGTGAAATGACAACTCTGGAAGTCTCAATATAGTCCCGGAGCCAAAGATTTGCTCGGCTTGTCCTATGTTTTAGCTTAACTCATCGTATCGACTGTTGTGTAAGTTGACCATTGACGAGCTCTGCTCGGGAAGCCTTCTGATGTCCTTTATAACCACTTTCCTGGAATTGGAAAGATTTGAAAATGAGATGTGACCAAAAGCTCACTTCCGGTTCGCGATTCCCTTGTGGCTACGTCACTTCGGGTCTTAGGGCAAGTATCCGACGGACATTGTACTATGATAGTAGATCTACTACGGCTGCGGCTTTCTCTTCTATTGCTGATTTCGCTACTTCTATCCATCGAGTATTGGGTATTGTGAGAGTCTTCTCCCAGTTGTTGCTTAGCTGCTTTCTAGGCATCGCTATCTATTTTTACAAGCGACATGACGTAAACCCCCTGGTGTTGCTCAACCTTCGGAGACTAAGCTGTAGTTGTAGTTAGCAGTTCGAGTTCTTAGTAGCACAAGTGGGAGCCAGGGGGAAGGCCTTCAGGCTGCTAGTCGAACTCCCAGGGAATGACTTTCTACGGAAGGAGAAGGAGATCCTTATAGAACCACACTAAACGTAATTACAGGCTCTTGCTTTCTTGCCACTAGACATGTACGGCGGATGCCATGCGTCAGGCCCGTCACTTCCCTTCCCTAATCAAACAAAGAGTCGCGGAGCACCGACGCCCATCAGAGAGGCATATTCATGTACACAGGTAAGAATAAAAGCATTCTCCTACTGCTACTAGCCCTAGCAAAGAGCAGTAATGCCCCATCTATTCTAGCAAACCGATGGGAGAGACACGACGTAGCAAGAATGACAAAGGGATCTTGCCGATTCTGATTAAAAACCACATCTTCCTCGTCGACGGGCTCGATAAGCATAAGCCTTCTCGTTGGGGCATCACATCCGTGTCGAACCAACTCATCGGCGTCAGTCTTCTGCTTCTGATTCAATTGTGAAAAAACCCTTCATGGCAAAGAGCCTTTTCTCTCCGTCCCACAGCTCCTTACAAAAACTTGCTACCGTGGCCTAAATACTATGCACTTTCTACGAGGATATCCGATAACATGCTACTACTTTATAAAAGACTGGGATGTCGAGGTAAAGGAGTAAATACACGTTGTCCCCTTCCTTCCTTCCCTCCCTCCCGAACTCTGGTAAACAATGCCTATTGGACGCATCCGCAGATATTTTCCCAAAAACGATGAGCGGATACACAAACAAAGTCAAGCCGGAAAGCAGGAGAGGGGCGAAGGATATTCATGAGATTTCAAAAAGAGGATCACTATTTCCTTCGACGTCAACGGCCTGCACCGGAAATATCGAATGATATCGTGGCATCAGCTACCTCTCCCACTCATCAAGGCAGAACATGATGAAATGCCAAGGGAGACCGGGTGGTTCAGAGAAAGATTCCCCTTTCGTACTCCCGTAACAGTTCCGTTAAGCAGCACAAGTACAGGCACTCGTCAGGTAGTCGCCAGTATATGTCTTTCGTGATTTAAAGCATACAGTAGGAACTCTGACGCGAGTCAGAAATATGTTCAGCTCAGGCGATTGAGAATCAAATCCTTCTCGCTTTGATTACAGCAGTAGATTCAATCGGTATTTTCTTTATTTTTCCGGCACTATCGGTTGGTCGACGAATGAATTTGCTTAAACTAGGACCTCCGAATCTCCGCTCGGAACAGTTTCAGGAAGTCGCTTTCTATTTTAAACTGCTTTCGACGTCACATAGTCCACTACAGTCGTGTCAGAAAGGGAGCTCGCACTAGATCGTCGTTGTGATGGTTATTTGCTGCTCTTTCATTGTTCCTATGTCAGTTCCTTCGGAACCATCGACACGTGTTTTAAGCTCAATTGGCTTTGAACTTTGTCTAGTTGTTTCAAGTAGGCTAGAGAGAAAGGCCAGTGGTTGATTGCAAAAGGAGAGGGAAATCAAAGCGAAAAACACTTTCGACGCAAAGCAAAGCCTCACTCAATTCCTTCTTTCGACGCCTGAGAGTCTGACGTCATTCCGCGGTCGTACTAGAAGTTCGAAAAGGCGTGCAGTTCTTCCTAAAGTTTGCTCCGTTCATCAAATCTGTCTAGCTCCACAGCAAGTGCCGCCCTTCTCAAGTAGGTCCCGTGCTATATCTCATGTGAGTGATAGCGAAATTAGACGAAATTGCTTTTTGCTTCCTGTCAGGTGCAAAAGGGAGATCGACAAGTAGGAGATCAGAAGGTCAGAGAGAAAGTGGTTGGCTTAGCTATTCCTGGTAGCTTTGATCTTCTAATATCCCCACTCGAAAAAGGCTTCATCGCTCATCATTGCCTTTCACTGAAACCATAGTGAAAGCGATGGTGACTGCTAGGTGAAGGTGACTTTTATGGAGCATTCTGCGAGTACTCGTAGAATTCCTGTATTTCTGATAGCCAGTTCTAGACGAAGTTGACTTTGATCAATCAATCGCTCCGGGCGTCAGAACGGTAAGTTATGAAAAATCTTTGCATTCCAGCTGTCAGTTCAAGCAGTAGTCCAGTCGGAGGGCAGGCCAATGCAAGCACAGGAACTCAAGGCCAAATAAATTTTATTCCTTCTGCAATGGAAAGCGTGCGTCAAAAGGTTTCAACAATGGTAACATGGAATGCTTTCACCAAAAGTCATGCAATCTCACTGGAATTCACCTACTAGTACGAGACCGTCACGAATAGAAAGTCGTAGAGAGGGCAGGAGGGAACGTGAAACTGACGACTACTGCATAGCGAGCCTACCGATGCCTAGGGATACGTCACGTCAAGCCGGGACTAAGGAGTTGGACCGGAAAGAAAGATCGAAGATTTCCTTTTTTGGAAGTATCCTCAAATCAGAAAGAGAAAGGAAAAGGTACTCGATTCTAGTTCAAACATCAAAAAAAAAAAAAAAAAAAAGCTCGCAACTGACGCTATTGCCTTCACTTCTTTCCCTAAAGAAAAGGATAGGGAGACCATCTCAGGGTTTTGTCCTTTGTAGAGAGCTCAACTCCTCGTCCATTTCTTTCTGCCAATGCAGAAGAAAAGATTAGAATCTACCAAACTGAGACTGATGAAAAGAAGAAAGAGGTGTGTGATAATCACGAAGACGAAGAAAAGGTTGACAAAGACGAAGAGAGTACCTGCGGTTAGACTGAGATTCCACAGGATCAGCATCTTCAGAAGGAGAAGTAGGCCTGAGCATAGGAGAGGGGTCCGGCTGCCATATACTCGAAAGGGATGTGCTGCAAGCAATAGAAAGACGGGAGGGGAAAGACCCAAAAGGGATGCTCAGGCAAGATAGTCAGTTTCCTTTCCGGGTAGGGGATTCAAGGGTGGAGTCTCATGCTCTTCCCCCTCATTCAAATACGGGAGATGCCGGAATTTGCCCTACCTCTTTTGTCCTCACCGGAAAGGCCATCACGTCACCCCTGTGATGCTTCAAAACGGATGTGCTGACCAGATTACACAACCCCTTCGGCCTCAGCTCCTTTCCGTCACTCTCCATATGGTCCGTTACGCCAGTTGTGGTAGCCCAGTATCCTCGTCACCTTCCTCTTGTCTAGGCTGTGTGGTTCGTCCCTCCGCCTGTCAGGCGCTTTCAGTGTTGCATGTGTTGACCAATTCCTCCTCATCTAATGCAGCCAACTTCGATACAAAACCAGCATATGAGAGTTTGATTGACGAATATCAGAGAATATGAGAATGTCATAAAAAAATTCTCTGAATCCGTCATCATATATAAATGTGAATCTGCAATCGTGAAAGAAAAGATTGGAATGCTGATAGGTTTCCCATCGATGGAGTTGTTTCACTCATCGACTACAACAACTCATTCTGCATAAACACGGAATTTTTCGAAGCAATAGGCTTGCGTCGACTATCGGAAAGGAGCTTCCAGTCTCTCTTCCGGCTTTCTGATGGAGAGGGTGGTCTACGATCATCCCGCGCGTTATACCAGGTTACGTATTGACACATCATCAATGTCGAATGAATGGATGAATGCTCCGTCAGCTGAATGTGGAGAAGAGCTACTGCCTCAGTTTTCTAAATCGAAGGTTGAAAGAAGGTTTGGAGAGGTAATTTGGCCATCGTATCTTCCAGGGTGGCTAATCCTCATCGGAAAAAGTCTCTGTATAGTGATCGTCACGTCAGCGCATTCTCACCCATGATTGAGCTCACCCGTCGGCCATCGTCACTTACTCCGTCGTGTGCTTGACCTTCCCTATATGAAGGATTTAGGTCAAAGATATCTCCCACCCTCTTCAGACGCTCTAATCTCGAAAAGGAATCCATAGGAAGTTGCATCAGAGGCAAACCCTGTCGTTTTGTTGATGTCATTCTTCTCTCTTCTGGCTGTGGTAGACAGTAGATGGTAGAGGGAGAGAGCTGAGGCAAATCGTCGGTTGGAGAGTCGTTAGTCCCAGGAACAGACTCCCCTTTCTCTCCCCTCTGATAGCCAATTCAGACGATCTTTCGGAGAAACAAGTGCACTGTATCCGAGTGTAGTGGCTAGAAGGTATTCCGTTGATGACGGTGCAGCTCCGTCGGAGGTCGTTCGAGAAGTCGTTCTTTTTTTTATCATCCCATCCTACCCTTCGGTACCGACGAAAGCGATGAAGGTCTATCACGAAGGGAATGACGACCGTCGTTGGAGATAAACAGTCAATGAGTCTGGCACTATAGACGATTTGATAACTCTCGATCCGCTATTTCCCTTCTACCAGGTTACGTATTGACACATCATCAATGTCGAATGAATGGATAAATGCTCCGTCGGCTGAATGCAGAGAAGAGTTTTTGCCTCAGTTTTCTAAATCGAAGGTTGAAAGAAGGTTTGGAGAGATAATTTGGCCATCGTATTTTCCAGGGTGGCTACTCCTCATCGAAAAAAGTCTCTGTATAGTGATCGTCACGTCAGCGCATTCTCACCCATGATTGAGCTCACCTGTCAGCCATCGTCGCTTACTCCGTCGTGTGTTTGACCTTCCCTATATGAAGGATTTAGGTCAAAGATATCTCCCACCCTCTTATTATTTGGTTAATGGTGTTGGAGGAATTACAAAGCTACTGAATCAAATGTGAGGGAAGGAAGTCTCTGTAATAATAGAAAAGTCGTAAAGACCTCCTGTCGTCAATCTTCTCCGTCATTATCTCCACGGGATGTAGGGCAAAGCAAAGCATTCAGCTAAGAGCAGCCCACAACAACTAGAGCATCCCCTAGACAAATCGACAAAATAGGAAATGCTACAACCCATTGTTGTTCTTTTGATGATGAACCACTCCGGTACAATAAATTAAAGTGACCTCTGCATTTGCTTCGTCTCTGAGGCCAACCGCGTGTGCTAGAGAGAGGATCGGAAAGTGTGTTTCACTGGATATGTCGGGTCCACAAAAGTGGACCGAATTCAGATTGATCCAGGTTCTGCACTCAGCGTCGTGCCCAGTAGATTGATGCAGCTGTTGGGGATTTCCCTTCATCGCTTGACACCTACACACACTACCATCTATGGATTCAACGCTAAATTCCGAATCAGGTATTTGTTCCGATGAGGGTCGAGGAAAATTCCTTTAGAAATTATTACGAACCCTAGAAACTTCCCGCTGGATACCCCCATGAATGACTTAGTGGGATTCATCTTCAAATGATGTTTCCTCATGAGATCAAAGACCGTCCTCAAGTCCTGAAGGTGATCTTCTTTATTCTTGCTTTTGACCGCCAAGTCATCTACGTAGCACTCTACTGTTCTGCGTAGGTGTTCTTTAAATATGGTGCTCATTGCGCGTTGGTAAGTGGCACCTGCATTCTTTAATCCGAATGGCATCACCGTATAACAGTATACCCCCTGTGGCGTTCTGAAAGCTGTATGCTTTTCATCATCCGGGTGCATCTTGATTTGGTTATAACCTGAGAAGCCATCCATAAAGGACATCCTCTCATAACCGCAAGTATTATCGATCATTACGTCGGTGATGGGGAGTGGAAATTCATCCTTGGGACATGCAGCGTTCAGATCTCGAAAGTCAATACATATCCGGATTTTGCCATTCTTTTTGACTGGCACTATGTTTGCCACCCAGTCTGGGTGTTGTTCTTCACGGATGAACCCGGATTGTATAAGCTTGTTGACCTCAGCAACTATTGCCTCCATCAATTCCGGTCGAAAACGCCTCTGTTGCTGTTTAACAGGTTTGACATCTTCTTTTATATTTAACCGGTGTGTGGCAATTTGAGGGTCAAGCCCAGGCATATCTTCATAATTCCATGCGAACACATCTATATACTCTTTGATAAGAGATATAAGTTCCTCCTTTTCTAAAAGAGTTAGTGTGTCGCTTATGAAAATGGGTCTCGGATTTTCTTCCGTTCCCATGTTAACCTGTATTAATTTGTCTTCTGTGAGCGGGTCACACTGTTCAAAGCGGACATCCCAGAGAGTATCCATATGTTTAGCCCAAGCATCATCTTGAATGTCAATTGGTTCCTCGTCGCTTTCTGGCGCGACTGAAACCATATTGATTGTCAAAGATTGAAACCAAGCACCGGTGCTTATATCTGAATCATGATCTGGTGAAGATGTTTCTTCTTTGGCCGAAGAACTCTCTTCAGCTTTTAATGGTGACGAAGGTGGAGTAGATACATAACCCAATCCCCTGCGGGTCTTCTGATAATAATCAGGGCTCTTTCCTCTCGGTCTAAACGAGGGTATGAGATTCCGTCTTCCTTTTCCGAAGTTTAATCCCGGCTTCTGGGTAAAATTATATCCCATTTTCTCCATCATCTGTCGGGACCTTTGCTCATATAAGTGAAATTGAGGTGATGTTTGTTCATCACTTTCACTACTTTGTCTCTGTCGAGGCGACGTGGCCACTTTGCCGAACATGATCGGCCTTTGGGACTTCTGTCGGGGAGGCACTTCAAATAAGTGCCCTTGATCCTCGGTTATTTTTAATTGAGAGAGGAGGGAAGACTTGAGGGGCAAATGATATGCCGCCAGAACTTCAAGTTCGGTCAGGCCATCCGCTTCGGTGGAGGTACAAGAGGGCTCAGACTCAATAGCTACAGCATGCTCGTAGACTAACTTTACACTTTCATTAATAACCCATTCACTTTCTATTACATCCACTATATTATCAAGACCTAAGCTAAGATCTAGGTGAGGGTTGATTTCGTAATCACCCCCGTCATCTTCTCCAAGGAGCTCGTACTCAGTGTCGGCTTCATTGCCACTGTCGTCGGGCTTTGGAGACTTGCTAAGACCGTCATTGGAGGCTTCATGTGCTGGCTTGTAGAATGCAGCATCTGTGAAGTAATTTTCCAACCCTTTGAATGGCTGCTTGTCAGCAATTAGTGTCCGGACCTCTCCTTCCTCATCGCAATATTTCATGCACTGGTGAAGAGTCGACGGAACTATCATATGAGAGTGAATCCAAGGTCGCCCCAATAAAATATTGTAGGAGGTATCAGCATCAATTACGTAGCATGTAACCTCCGTTTTCAAGTCTCCAATTTGACACCGCAATCGGATCTTACCAAGAGGATGGCTATTATTAGCGTTGAATCCATAGATGGTAGTGTGTGTAGGTGTCAAGCGATGAAGGAAAATCCCCGACAGCTGCATCAATCTACTGGGCACGACGCTGAGTGCAGAACCTGGATCAATCTGAATTCGGTCCACTTTTGTGGACCCGACATATCCAGTGAAACACACTTTCCGATCCTCTCTCTAGCACACGCGGTTGGCCTCAGGGACGAAGCAAATGCAGAGGTCACTTTAATTTATTGTACCGGAGTGGTTCATCATCAAAAGAACAACAATGGGTTGTAGCATTTCCTATTTTGTCGATTTGTCTAGGGGATGCTCTAGTTGTTGTGGGCTGCTCTTAGCTGAATGCTTTGCTTTGCCCTACATCCCGTGGAGACAATGACGGAGAAGATTGACGACAGGAGGTCTTTACGACTTTTCTATTATTACAGAGACTTCCTTCCCTCACATTTGATTCAGTAGCTTTGTAATTCCTCCAACACCATTAACCGCGGATACGATAGATGATTCTATGCCATTCTCATTCCCTTCCGTTGCTTGCTTTCCCTTACCCTATAGCTACTTCCCGCATTAGCACTATCTCGACATCCAACAGTGGATTCTGGGCATTCGTATGTAGTTGTTACTTTGACAACGGTTACTTTATGAAGGAACGGATATGAACCGAACCCAAAAAAAGAGCTTTTTCATGAACAACCAGGCTCACTATCAATTGAATAATCGAAGAGGGATGGGATCCTAGCATAGAAAAGAGATTCGACGGAAGAGAGCTGACATGATCAATAATAATAAAAAACTAGAGATGGTATCACTGACGTCGACTATTGGTGATGAAAAAGACATTGTTTATGAAACGTGTCCGATGTCGAATGGGTGTTTATGAAGGGCTCTTGACTTTCAACCTCAAGTCAACAATCATTCCTTAAGTTTCATTCGTTCGCGTCGAAAGGATGAGCCTCGAGAAAAAAATTCGATCGTCGTACTAATCGCCAATCTCGATTCAACTAAGCCTGCTAGTCACTCAATTGAAAGTCGGATCGTCGCCTTCACTCCTACTCCTGACAGTAAAGGAAAAAAACTTCACCTCAGAGCTTCACAAGAGCAATCACAGTCGAAAGAGCAAACTGATTCAACAATCACTATTCTTTTTCACTGCTAACCGTGCCATGAACAACGTTCAGAGTTGATTCTATAATAGGAAAATTCCTAACTGCTACTTCTCTACGCCTTCCCCACAGCTATACTATATGGAATCCGTCTATTGCTCCTATAGGTTCTGCGAAATCGAAACTCCCTTTAGATAGAGAAGACTAAGAAAAAGAAGACTGTCTGTCACTCATCCCTTTAGGACAAGTCGACGTAAATCTTTCCTGCAGTCAAGCTAGATGCAGATTTCATAACTACGCTTACTCCAACCCGAAAAGATCGGATTTGCACGGAAGCGGATTCGATAGCGTCATCTTCTTCCTTCACACAACGGCCGTGCCGTCGGAGATGACAGAACCAATGGCAACTGAGATTTCAAAGGATGGAGAGAATGGTCAAAATTGTCACAGGTTTGCTTGCCTACGGGACTGAATGTCTTATCATAATCAATACTATGAAGTCGGGTGATTTGGCCACAGAGATGGCCTTGACAATCGCAGCAAGTAGCATCAGTTTGAAAAACCATTTGCTACTAAGGACATTCGATTCAGATAGGCAAAAGTGTCCAGGTCGAGTTTCCATCTCTCTTGGTCTGCCTTGTGAGGGATGAGGCAAGGATCCCGTCAATGGCATTTATCCGCCAGCGAAGTAGATCTCGAACAACCAATGCAACCACTCCCAATAGAAAGGCAATCAGAAGTGGAGCACTTCCCTCTCTTCGGAAGAGAAAGGCACGAATATTTTTCATATATGGAGAGCACTGGTTGATGGTGAAGAAGATGTTCAGGCTTGCTTGCATGCACACAAACAACAATCATCTCACGATCTGATAGTTCTCAATAGTATAAATTGATATTTTTATAAAGAGGGTAAAGTCAAATGTATGACTATGCATCAAACTAATGAGAGAACAATATTCTCTCACGCTCAGAACTGACTGCCACTTTCAACGGCCTGGGGAGATGTCACATCCTCAAAATGAGTGATTTTGAAGAATGGCGGGTCTTGTGATTAGACGGGCATAGACTGGACAAGATGACGGGAGTAACGTCCTGCGTACTGAAGGTGCTTTTAGGAAAAACCCTCCCGATGTACCTCTTTCTATGCCTCGAGTTGGTGGATTCCCATCAGTCGGTTTTCATTGAAGGTAGGAAGATCAGTGAAAAATTCGTCATGGCTCATGAGCTGGTCCATCACTGTCATAGAGACAAAAAGTAACTCTTGATATTTTGCACCAATTTTGATATTCGCAAGGCATACAACTAAGTTCCGTCAGGATGTTGTCCTCAATACTCGTCGAATCCGTCGAAGTTTCCTAAAATGTCGGTAAGATGTATTAAATAATGTATCTCCCTTTGCAGTTATCCGACTGTTTATAGCCTTCTTGTTAGAAAATTAATACGTTGATAGATGACTTCTTTGTTGGCGAAACAATGGGAAGGGGGAAACCACGCCAGTGATTCTCTAAGTCGGTCGTCTATTTCCATTTCCAGCTCCTAGGGAAACTGGTCTCGCTCGATGACAACACCTTTTTCTCCTCTTCCGTCACTGGGAAGGTGCACTTCTCTTCTTCTTCTGGCCTTTACCTCCAGCGCCTAGCCCGGAAATCGAACCCAGCCCCCCCTCTTGATCCATTTATTTCTGCAAGCAGGCAAGATCTAGAGCTAACGCCCCCTCCCATTCGAGGCCGAATGGCCTCGCCCCACGACGCACCCAACCTTCCTTTTGCTCTTCCTTCGGTTTGGTTCCACGAATGCGCCACCTAGGAGCCCCACTCATATTCAAAAGGTGCCACTTCAATTCAAGCACGACGTTCCCCACGTTGTCACTATGACGAAGCAAAGTATCAACAGTGGTTGCGGGCATGAGACTCTCGTTTAGTTTCCGAGTTTATGGATGTCTTCCTCACTTCGCTCTCCTCACTTCTTCCTTCTTTCTGAACTCTGAGTCTTTCTGCATTTCTATTTCAGAACGAAACAGGCGAACAAATGAAAGAGCATCTTCATTTGCTCCAGAGATCGTCCCTGAGACGGAGACCTGACGAAGCTTCACATAGTGAGTGAAGCTTTTGATGCTTCCGTTGGAATTTTCCATAGGGGATGATTCTGAGACGGAAATTCGTCGCTATGGATGATCCGAATAGTATTTTTTGACAAATTTGTGACCAATTTTCTGAGTTGCTGAAAGCAACCAGAATGGCTTTACCCATCACAATGGTCTCTCCCAGAATGGGATTGGGAGGTGATTGGGGAAGAGGTGATGCTAGACCCCTCTTATCTCGACGAGATCGTCGGTCGATCTGCTCCAGCATGGATCGTAGAGTTGGTATTGGAAGGCAGCTTCAAAGGTTCAATCTCTCATTACCAGCATCAATTGTCGAGTTTCCATCGTCATGCAGTAGTGGAGGTCAGAGGGGAAAGTTCATTTTTTTGGTATGCTGCTCCGTGAGCGACGGAGCGTCGCGAGTAGAGTGAGAGAACGAAGTGGTCTTTGATAATGTCGGAATTTGCACCTATTTGTATCTATTTAGTGAAGTGTCTGCTAGTTTCTTTGATCCCACTTGGTGTTCCTTTTCCATTTGCTTCCAATAGTTTGACTTATCTAGAAAAATTATCGGCCCACGAATGTGGTTCCGATCCCTCCGGTGATCCTAGAAGTTGTTTCGATATACGATTTTATCCGATTTCGGTTTTATTTGTTATCCCTGATCCGGAAGTCACCTTTTCTTCTCCTTGGGCAGTTCCTCTCAACAAGATTGATCCATTTGGATCTTTGTCCATGATGGCCTTTTTATTGATTTTGACGATTGGATCTCTCTATGAATGAAAAAGGGGTGCTTCGGATCGAGAGTAACCACTAGTGATAGGGCAGACGGGGGGAAGGACATAAGAAAGAGATGGATGCCTACATTCAATCAATTGATTAGTCATGGTAGAGAAGAAAAACGGCGCACGGACTGTATTCGAGCTTCAGATCAATGTCCCAAGAAGCAAGGAGTATGCCCAGGTGTTCTGACGAGAACACTGAAAAAACCAAATTCAGCTCTACATAAGATAGCTTAAGTACGGTTGAGCAATCGACATGATATATTTGCTCACATTTCGGGCGAAGGTCATAATTCGCAGGAACGTCCTATAGTCTTAGTCATAGGAGGTAGAGTGAAAGATTCACCAGGTGTGAAATCCCATTGTATTCGAGGAGTCAAGGATTTGCTGGGAATTCCGGATCGAAGAAGAGGCAGATCTAAATATGGTGCAGAAAAACCAAAATCCAAATGAATGGAAAATGCCTCTGGAACGTCATTTTTCTCTGTCAGTCGAGGGAACAACCACAACTTTCCGCCCTAAAATAGAACTATACGGAGCCCTTCCGAATGACCTATAGTCTACTACAC
Source organism: Dracaena cambodiana (assembly GCA_036321105.1). Lineage (NCBI taxonomy): Eukaryota > Viridiplantae > Streptophyta > Magnoliopsida > Asparagales > Asparagaceae > Dracaena > Dracaena cambodiana. The sequence continues at coordinate 20,898,649 of JAYEPQ010000020.1, read as the reverse complement.
TAGCCGACGAAAGAGTGTAGTAGACTCCATTCGCCCGTGGGGGTGAGTGGAGGAAGAATAAAAAACCTTCATATTTTTTAGGAGAGTTGGCCATTCATAAATTCACTCGACAGCTCAGACTTTATGAGGAAGTCCACAGACTTCACGAAAACATCGTTTGATGAGTTCCGTGTAGCCGGTGAGTATGAGTACGGCCTCTGAAACAGGCTTTGAGTTCTGTTGCATTGCGACGAAATCATTCCCGCCATTCTCCTTTCCAGTAAACTCCACGTGTCTGCTCCAGCTATGAAACGATGGAGAATAGTTCCAAAGTACACTTCGCTGCTTCGACTTCATTCATACACTTGTCAGCTCATTTCGTGAAGACAATGTTGGAAACATTTTCTCTACTGCTCACGAAATGGAGGAGACTCGGTCAGTACTTGGTTTGTTTCTCGAGCTCCAGAACGGGCGATTCAGTTACATGTGCTCGACGTCAATATGCAGCTACGGAACTACTAAATCCCTTGTGAAACTCCAGTTCTGATAAATCGTGCTTGTCAGCCTTTATCACCGCTGCTTTGGCGACCCGACTGAAAGAATGCGGTGATGTGACTTGTGTAGCAAGGAGAATGGGTAAAATAAAAGACAAATAGATGGCTTGCGATTGATAAGCTGACTAGCCTGGTCCCCTGAAGATTGATAGCAGTGCTTCCCTACTATGTGAATGGATTGCTTTCCTTCTGCAGGCCCTACGTCATTATAGTTCGATGTACTTTCCCAGTGGCGCTTACTATTGAACGGTTTGGGGAGATTATCTCAGCCACCGGCTGAGAAAGTGATTGAGCCGAGCTGACTTAGTCTTCCAAAGGCAATGGACCGTTCGTCAAGGCAAAAGAGAAGATGTCAGGGCAGGAGGTCTTCGAACCATCGCGACTTCCAATAAGGAAAGTCGGTTTCCTGCTGGCCGACGCCTACGTCATAGTATGACCTACCCCATGTAGTTTGATGTAGCTCGAACCATCACAGGGATTCGTTTCATTTGTTGGATGGCTATTCAATAGGCATCGGGGCGTTGGATTCATCTAAACTCTATTTGTTCGAAACATAGAGATGTAAATTCCCCGTTTTCATTTGATCATAAACGAACAGGCTCTCATTCGGTTTAGAATATCCCATCACTCAAAATCCTATGCGTAATCTTTTCGACGCAACTCGCTTTCGCCCCTCTCTGTCCATCACCTTTTCGAGCTTATGGTCTAAAAACCCCAACCCCCTGGAAAGAAGGATAGACTGTCGGCCAATAAATAGTCTTTCGGATCCATCCATCCCCTCTCTCTATAGGGCTACTTCATGACATGAGCGAAGTGGAGAAAATGAACAGGCAATAGACAAAATTCTTCCCACACTGACGAACAACAAGGGATTGATTACTCCACACAACAATTTGCTTCTCGTATCGACGAATTAGAAGAGATGTCAACTGGCAACCGTATCTGGAAATAACGATTAGTGGTTTTTGTCTTGCCTTGAGGGTGCACTAATTTTTTGAATCCAGTACCGACAGGGATAATCTCCCCCCAAAACAACATTTTCTTTCATATCCACCAACCAATCAATACGACCCCGTAGAGCAGCTTTTGCCAAAACTCTAGCAGTTTCTTGAAAAACTTGCTTCGGATATGAAACTTTGAGTTTTCAGAGATGCCCTCGTTATTCCCAATAAAATTTTTCGATAACAGATTGCTTCATCTAAAGCACGTCCAGCTTGTTCCGCTCACAACAATCCGATTAGATCTCCAGGTAAAAAAATATTAGACATTCAATCTTCTGAAACCAACACTTTTAATGTTACTTGCCATACAATAATCTCTATATGTCTATTATGGATCTGTACCTCCTGGGATCGATAAACCTTTTGGATCTTATTAACTAAAGAGATACGACTTTGGGCTATGGTTAGCTCAGCTCCAATTAGGAATCCCCAAGGAATTCCAAGAACTCTTCCTATACGCTCGTTCCAACCTTCAACTCTCCTTTCAAGGTTCAATGATAATAAACACACTTCTAAGATTTGTTCCACTTTTGGAAGACCTTGCATTATGTCACCAGATCAAGATTTTTTTTTTATATAAATGTAACTAATGTATCTCCTTCAGAAAGGGTTTCTCCATAATGTCCAGGACAGCACTTACCTTCGCCACTAGATCTCGAAACCACTCTTCAAAAAAAATGCAACCAGTAAATTTCGCTTCACAGAAAGGCCGCAGGTAGGGAGATTTCATGGCTTTTGAGAGCCTATATATTCGTCGAAGAAGAAAAGAAAAATAATTTTCGTTCTGCCGGGTGATTTTCTGTTGTGGAGTCCATCGTCGTCAGTCCTTCCCTCCTCCCGAAAAACGTCGAAAGAAATTCACACTTTCACTGCCCAAAAGAGGAAAGATTCTGAATGAGATGCTAGGGAGTCAGCCCTTCCTTCCGTTCATGCGCATCGACGTTGAAGAAATGAATGCAGCTTCATTCTTTTGCTGCATTCATTTACAAGATTGTTGTCAAATCAAAGCATCTCTTCCGACACCATTGGAAAGCGGACTTCATACCGCTCAGGAGGGTGACACACTGCCCAATTGTTTGGAATCTTTGGGAAGATAGCAAACCATAATATCATATATGCAATTCGTCTTTCTCTTTCTGTGTGGAAATGAAAAGAGGGAGGAAAGCCAGGCTTCGCCTACCATATGTCGAAAAAAAAGACAGTGGGACCTCGCAGCTCGAGCCGCATTTCACGAAGACAGGCTTTGTCACCATTCAACATAATTTGCCACTCACTCATTGGTTGGTCTTCTATTCTATTATCGTTAGACTATGCCTTCTTCAATTCGATTCTTCGTCACTCGAGGGCCAGTCGTCATTGCTGTCCCAACCCAACATTTTCAAGTGCCATGCCGGAAAAGGCGATAGGAACTTTGCAGTCACACATTCGAGCATGAGCCTTTCTTCTCCTTGTAAATCTCGAGACAGAACGACGTGCCAGACCCTCAACAAAAGAATGGATTGACGGTGGGCTTCGGATGTCGGAAACATTTTCTCTTTCTTTTTTTTCTTAGAAAGTTCTTCTTTGATCTGTCGCTATTATAACACCACAATATTCGTCCTTTTGGGGTGGAGGCTCTGGAGGGTGAATCGATCATTCGCGGAACTTTTAGTTATGTAAGGATAGAATGGACGAAAAGTGATAAAACCTGCTATGGCTATTGAATAACCCCCTTTTACTCTATGGAGAATAAACCCTTTGACCTTTTTATTCGTTTGCCAAATCTTTTTCAGTTCCATCCAAGCTTTCTTTTGTCTGAATCTTCGGGGAAGAAAAAGCGGTACACCATCCCCCCATCTAGGGATCCTACAAAATCATGAAACCTAGCGGCTGCTCACTCTTTGATCAGTGATTCACCGGCCACTAGATCGATGAAGAATCTCTCCAAAATATGCTTTTTGATCAGTGATTCACTAACCACTACATTTAGGGATCCCACCTTATTCTCAAACCTGATGGCTCGGTTGATTGGCACTCTTGTAAGCTCATCTTTCATACAAATTTTGGGGGTACGAGGTCCAGCATCCAACAAGAACATTTCTTCACTTAAGCCTAAGCGTAAAACGAAAGATTATGAGGCAGTTCAACGACATAAAAAGAAAGAAGAATTAGATCTTGGAAATGATTGATTCCAATAGATTCTCATTATGGTGCTTTGATTTTCGACTCCTATTCCTGGGATAATCGAAAGGAAGGTAATGGAAGAAGAGAGATTTTCGTAAATCTCTCTTCTCTTATATGCTAGGAAATTTTCTTTTTGACGATGATCGCCCGTCTATTGGTGGAGCTTGTGGATAGCAAAATGAAAGAAGTTTGACCTCCGAAATGAAAGAAATGGGAAAGTCTCGAAATTCGACAGTGAGAAAAGAAAAAATCATCGAATAAAAGCTATGCCACAAGGAAAGGCGCTCGCTACGCCCCTCCAGGAAATTTCGTCTAACTCACAAAACGATTTCACACCTTTGCTTCTCCTCATGATCTGCCTTCTCTGCTGCAGAAGAAAGTCGTTCCAGTATACGAAGAAGACAAAAGAACAAATTCGACAATCGAGTTTTGACCATGTCTCCCGAACAATTTCAGTACATATGGCGTAAGACGATTCCACATATCGAGGTCAGAATGAGATCGGGTGTTTTCATGTCTCACCGAAGTGCCCAATTTTTCCTGATTTCTGATTGATGAACGACGAAGGAAAACATCCGTTGTCATCGCGTTGCAGGTCCATCAGTTTAGTCGACGTAGGCGCGGGCATTTCCATCGCTCAAGATTCATTCCAGCCACGGTTCCCCTATGGCTACCATATTACGACTTCACCCCAGTCGATGACCCCACCATGGTATGCGCCAATAAGACCACCAAAAGCCGTCTATGGCACTAGTGGTACACAGAAATCATGGGTGATTTGTCAGTCCAATGCTTCGGGCGAAACCCATTTTCAGGGTGTAACGGGCGGTGTGTATAGAGCCCGGGTACTTATTCACCATGGCATGCTGATCTGCGATTACTAGCGATTCCAACTTCATGTTCTCGAATTGCAAAGAACAATCCGAACTGAGACAATCTTTCCGGATTCGCTCCGCCTTACGGAAAAACTGTCGCTTCCCATTGTCATTGCCATTGTAGCACGTGTGTGGCCCAGCCCATAAGGGCCATGCAGACTTGATGTCATCCCCACCTTCCTCTAGTATCTCACTGGCAGTCCCTCGTGAGTGCGACACGCACCATCTTTCGTCTGTTTCAGAGCAGGGCGCGTACGAGAACCACTACGTACCACACCATTGGGTGGCTCCTTTCCGATAGTCGACGCAAGCCTATTGCTTCGAAAAATTCCGTGTTTATGCAGAATGAGTTGTTGTAGTCGATGAGTGAAACAACTCCATCGATGGGAAACCTATCAGCATTCCAATCTTTGTCTTTCACGATTGCAGATTAACATTTATATATGATGACGGATTCAGAGAATTTTTTTATGACATTCTCATATTCTCTGATATTCGTCAATCAAACTCTCACATGCTGGTTTTGTATCGAAGTTGGCTGCATTAGATGAGGAGGAATTGGTCAACACATGCAACACTGAAAGCGCCTGACAGGCGGAGGGACGAACCACACAGCCTAGACAAGAGGAAGGTGACGAGGATACTGGGCTACCACAACTGGCGTAACGGACCATATGGAGAGTGACGGAAAGGAGCTGAGGCCGAAGGGGTTGTGTAATCTGGTCAGCGCATCCGTTTTGAAGCATCACAGGGGTGACGTGATGGCCTTTCCGGTGAGGACAAAAGAGGTAGGGCAAATTCCGGCATCTCCCGTATTTGAATGAGGGGGAAGAGCATGAGACTCCACCCTTGAATCCCCTATCCCGGAAAGGAAACTGACTATCTTGCCTGAGCATCCCTTTTGGGTCCTTCCCCTCCCGTCTTTCTATTGCTTGCAGCACATCCCTTTCGAGTATATGGCAGCCGGACCCCTCTCCTATGCTCAAGCCTACTTCTCCTTCTGAAGATGCTGATCCTGTGGAATCTCAGTCTAACCGCAGGTACTCTCTTCGTCTTTGTCAACCTTTTCTTCGTCTTCGTCAACCTTTTCTTCGTCTTCGTGATTATCACACACCTCTTTCTTCTTTTCATCAGTCTCAGTTTGGTAGATTCTAATCTTTTCTTCTGCATTGGCAGAAAGAAATGGACGAGGAGTTGAGCTCTCTGCAAAGGACAAAACCCTGAGATGGTCTCCCTATCCTTTTCTTTAGGGAAAGAAGTGAAGGCAATAGCGTCAGTTGCGAGCTTTTCTTTTTTTTTTTTGATGTTTGAACTAGAATCAAGTACCTTTTCCTTTCTCTTTCTGATTTGAGGATACTTCCAAAAAAGGAAATCTTCGATCTTTCTTTCCGGTCCAACTCCTTAGTCCCGGCTTGACGTGACGTATCCCTAGGCATCGGTAGGCTCGCTATGCAGTAGTCGTCAGTTTCACGTTCCCTCCTGCCCTCTCTACGACTTTCTATTCGTGACGGTCTCGTACTAGTAGGTGAATTCCAGTGAGATTGCATGACTTTTGGTGAAAGCATTCCATGTTACCATTGTTGAAACCTTTTGACGCACGCTTTCCATTGCAGAAAAAATAAAATTTATTTGGCCTTGAGTTCCTGTGCTTGCATTGGCCTGCCCTCCGACTGGACTACTGCTTGAACTGACAGCTGTAATGCAAAGATTTTTCATAACTTACCGTTCTGACGCCCGGAACGATTGATTGATCAAAGTCAACTTTGTCTAGAACTGGCTATCAGAAATACAGGAATTCTACGAGTACTCGCAGAGTGCTCCATAAAAGTCACCTTCACCTAGCAGTCACCATCGCTTTCACTATGGTTTCAGTGAAAGGCAATGATGAGCGATGAAGCCTTTTTCGAGTGGGGATATTAGAAGATCAAAGCTACCAGGAATAGCTAAGCCAACCACTTTCTCTCTGACCTTCTGATCTCCTACTTGTCGATCTCCCTTTTGCACCTGACAGGAAGCAAAAAGCAATTTCGTCTAATTTCGCTATCGCTCACATGAGATATAGCACGGGACCTACTTGAGAAGGGCGACACTTGCTGTGGAGCTAGACAGATTTGCTGAACGGAGCAAACTTTAGGAAGAACTGCACGCCTTCCCGAACTTCTAGTACGACCGCGGAATGACGTCAGACTCTCAGGCATCGAAAGAAGGAATTGAGTGAGGCTTTGCTTTGCGTCGAAAGTGTTTTTCGCTTTGATTTCCCTCTCCTTTTGCAATCAACCACTGGCCTTTCTCTCTAGCCTACTTGAAACAACTAGACAAAGTTCAAAGCCAATTGAGCTTAAAACACGTGTCGATGGTTCCGAAGGAACTGACATAGGAACAATGAAAGAGCAGCAAATAACCATCACAACGATGATCTAGTGCGAGCTCCCTTTCTGACACGACTGTAGTGGACTATGTGACGTCGAAAGCAGTTTAAAATAGAAAGCGACTTCCTGAAACTGTTCCGAGCGGAGATTCGGAGGTCCTAGTTTAAGCAAATTCATTCGTCGACCAACCGATAGTGCCGGAAAAATGAAGAAAATACCGATTGAATCTACTGCTGTAATCAAAGCGAGAAGGATTTGATTCTCAATCGCCTGAGCTGAACATATTTCTGACTCGCGTCAGAGTTCCTACTGTATGCTTTAAATCACGAAAGACATATACTGGCGACTACCTGACGAGTGCCTGTACTTGTGCTGCTTAACGGAACTGTTACGGGAGTACGAAAGGGGAATCTTTCTCTGAACCACTCGGTCTCCCTTGGCATTTCATCATGTTCTACCTTGATGAGTGGGAGAGGTAGCTGATGCCACGATATCATTCGATATTTCCGATGCAGGTCGTTGACGTCGAAGGAAATAGTGATCCTCTTTTTGAAATCTCATGAATATCCTTCGCCCCTCTCCTGCTTTCCGGCTTGACTTTGTTTGTGTATCCGCTCATCGTTTTTGGGAAAATATCTGCGGATGCGTCCAATAGGCATTGTTTACCAGAGTTCGGGAGGGAGGGAAGGAAGGAAGGGGACAACGTGTATTTACTCCTTTACCTCGACATCCCAGTCTTTTATAAAGTAGTAGCATGTTATCGGATATCCTCGTAGAAGGTGCATAGTATTTAGGCCACGGTAGCAAGTGTTTTGTAAGGAGCTGTGGGACGGAGAGAAAAGGCTCTTTGCCACGAAGGGTTTTTTCACAATTGAATCAGAAGCAGAAGACTGACGCCGATGAGTTGGTTCGACACGGATGGGATGCCCAAACGAGAAGGCTTATGCTTATCGAGCCCGTCGACGAGGAAGATGTGGTTTTTAATCAGAATCGGCAAGATCCCTTTGTCATTCTTGCTACGTCGTGTCTCTCCCATCGGTTTGCTAGAATAGATGGGGCATTACTGCTCTTTGCTAGGGCTAGTAGCAGTAGGAGAATGCTTTTATTCTTACCTGTGTACATGAATATGCCTCTCTGATGGGCGTCGGTGCTCCGCGACTCTTTGTTTGATTAGGGAAGGGAAGTGACGGGCCTGACGCATGGCATCCGCCGTACATGTCTAGTGGCAAGAAAGCAAGAGCCTGTAATTACGTTTAGTGTGGTTCTATAAGGATCTCCTTCTCCTTCCGTAGAAAGTCATTCCCTGGGAGTTCCACCAGCAGCCTGAAGGCCTTCCCCCTGGCTCCCACTTGTGCTACTAAGAACTCGAACTGCTAACTACAACTACAGCTTAGTCTCCGAAGGTTGAGCAACACCAGGGGGTTTACGTCATGTCGCTTGTAAAAATAGATAGCGATGCCTAGAAAGCAGCTAAGCAACAACTGGGAGAAGACTCTCACAATACCCAATACTCGACGGATAGAAGTAGCGAAATCAGCAATAGAAGAGAAAGCCGCAGCCGTAGTAGATCTACTATCATAGTACAATGTCCGTCGGATACTTGCCCTAAGACCCGAAGTGACGTAGCCACAAGGGAATCGCGAACCGGAAGTGAGCTTTTGGTCACATCTCATTTTCAAATCTTTCCAATTCCAGAAAAGTGGTTATAAAGGACATCAGAAGGCTTCCCGAGCAGAGCTCGTCAATGGTCAACTTACACAACAGTCGATACGATGAGTTAAGCTAAAACATAGGACAAGCCGAGCAAATCTTTGGCTCCGGGACTATATTGAGACTTCCAGAGTTGTCATTTCACTACTTTTCCAGTCGACGCCCTATTCTGCGCTACAATATACACATACCATACACGGAAACCAGAGTCTCGTTTCACTAAAACCCCCGACTTATTACGAGATTTGCTCTTATTGCTCCCGTTGCTGACACCAGGACATCTCCATCAAAACCATTTATCTTTTAATATGCAGAGGGGATGTCAGAGGACCAGCGAGAGCCATCGCAAATCGGAAGAAGAAATTCCAGAGTCAACGTATGCGGTGGCTCCTAAACGAACTTCTGTCCTACATCTGATCACAACTGGCCTAAAAAACATGAGAACCTCATGCGATACGGCGTTTTGTTTTGTTCGGCCTACTGTTGCGGCTTTATTTCTTGTCTTTTTTTTTAGCAAAAAAGATTTATATCGCTTGCTCGTCGAAGCTCAACGTCAACTGCTCCCACTCGGGCACCTGGGAATCCTCTCGCTCTGCTCCCTTTACCTTCCATTATCGAATACAGACTGAAAAAAATCAGATCTGAGTTCGAGGGAAATCGAAATATGAGATGAGATACCGACAGAGAGGATTCGAAGTGAATTGATAGGATGAATTCTCAAGTTGAATTGAAAGGATGGCGCGGAGACCAACATGAAGGAATATTCATGTTTTGAGATTGATTCAAACAAGACAATTGACCCACGGTAACTGATCAACCGGGTAGAGCTCACGATCATTCAAAGACGGAGGTCTGGAAGAAGAATGGCTGACTCGCATTGTACCTATCGTCGATGGCTTCACCAACAAAGTGGATCCCAACTCTATATCCGAAAAAGGGCATATACAGATCTTGCCTTTATAGAGAGGGGCTGATCCATGGCCGGACACTCTATCTCATCTGGGATCACATTACATGCAGGAATTTGCAGCGGAGATCCCCGTCAAGCACAATCCCCACTTCCGTTGGTGATGGTTTTCCATGTTGAAGCCTCTCCGCCTATTCTGTCATGTCGATACTCCCTATTCGATCTACTCCTCCGCTTTCCCCCTTTGCCTTTTTTTGCCCTACTGATGATCTGGCTTTCCTTCGACTATTCTATCACTGACACGACGGGAGTCCTTATGCAGAATGGAAGTCGGCGATGTATGGTTTTTTTCATCTAGCTTTGATTTTATGTTCCGCCCTGACGAGTGTGACGTTAGGGATAAGATAGATTCTTGCTGTGAATTACCAGAATTCATAGTAGTTTTCGACGTCTATGTTAAGACAAACTCTCCGACTACTTGATTGAATTCGAGATTCAAAGATAAAAGGAAACAACGAAGGGTAGTGAACAAATTCCATGTTCCGTTGCCCTTCCCACATGTCAAGTTGAATAAATGAAGAAAGCCTCAACCAGAGCCACATTCCTTTTGCATGCGGATGTAGCTAAGTGTCTGACTCTATTGGTTATAGTTCCCTGCTATTGCAGCTAGTGCTCATTTGCACGCATGTGAACCAACCCAACAAACAAGGAAGGGATGCCTCTCGAGGCATCTGAGAATGATTTGAGCCATATGAAGGGATACTCTCATGTTCAGTTTGTTTTTTTTTTTGGGGGAAAGCAAGCAAATGTCTCATTTTGTTCAATGTATGGGGGAATTTGTTCGTCGTTATTCCCAGGGGTTCTTATGCTAAATGAAAATCTCGTACTATAGTTGCAGACAACAAAGTAGCTGTAACGTGAAATATTCCACGCTGTGCTCATCAAAGTGTTGGCTAAACCATGCTGAATGCCCAAGGACTCCCATGCCTTTCTTGGTTGGACCAACCCAACCGGCGATTTCCGTCTTCTTGAATTAGGAGAGCAAAAACAAGTCTCTCTTTTTTTGGGGGGGAGCAGAGTAGTCAAAGAATGAAGCAAATCAAATGATTGTTCTCAATATACTGTTTTCACACCCTTTGAATTGAAACTGTTCATTCTGTGGATCTCCTTTTTAGGATCACTGCTTGTGATTTGCTTAATGCACTATGTTTTCTCGATGTTTTCGCACTATACTAGTTTCATGGAGACTGTCCTCAAAAATAGGGAGGGCGGAGTGCTACATGAATTCTCCTATAGCTGGCTAAAGGGGGTGACCCTCAAACCTATTCCTACATCACTGAAGAAAGATGACGGGGACTCCAAACCGAACTGAATAGAATTGTAACTTTCCAAAAATCTTGCCGACTGGCTGCTCCTACCCCACCATGCTAGGACATTTACCATCGACGAAGAGGAGGGGAGGTATGAAGCGTGGGAAACTATGCGACGAAGTTTATGATTCAACATGTAAACATCGACGGAGTGGCGACAAAACTCTAGAGTGATCAACGCGAGTGAACTGTGCTTAGACGCTTCGTAAAACTGCACCGCATCTATGAGAGGAGCTGATGGATGAGTGGGCTTCCCCTTTCGAGTCACGGAATGTGATATAGGACACAATGGGAGTTAGCGTGACTCAGCAGGCAAGAGATCACCGAAGTATAACACGACAATCGCCTTTTCTTGCTGCCATGGGGTCAACCTGCGAACAAGGTAAACCCAATGGGATGGGAACCAAAAAACAGGAGGGTACTACATTGGACAGAAGATGATCCAAAAAGCAAAGGCTCACCCTTTGACGGTTTTTGCCGGGCAAGATAGGCGATAGGGGGATGACTTCTGACACCAGCCCGACCGCGAGGAATCAACGAGATCTTTGCCAGTGCTGACTTCGATCTCGGGTGACGGAATGACAGAGGCCAGAAGCAACGAGCGGATTTTTCGTGATCGAAGCATCGGTTCTAGCCTAGCGGCGGGAAGTGACGCTTCGCTACAGCAAAGTGCTTACCGATGCACGAAGGAAAGGGTCTTCACCATGTCGTGTCGTATGCGGAGGAACTTGCACGTGCGGCTCTTAAGGGGGGAGAACGTCGGTTGAGCCATTCCATCCCAATGGCGTATATTTGGTGCTCAATATGAAATTCGTCTTTCTTGCAATACGCATTCGGATAAGGGCAAGCTCCAGATATTGCTTCAAAGTGATGATCCGTTGCATTGACCCTTTCCTCAACTGGAACAACATTCTAAATTGATTACATTTGAGTCCAAAGAAAATATGTATTTTCATCATGCACAGTGTTTGACTCTTCCCTGTTGTTGTGGCTTTCTCATTCTTGTACTACACTAACCTCTTGATCTGCCCGAGGAAAAAGGAACGTGGAAGATCTACTATTTCCCTAGGTGTCGTCAGAACCCTCTCTAGGGTACCTCCGCATTGCCATGCTGCTGGACGTACGAGGTACCCATTGTCGATTGTCTTCGAGAATGATTTCACAGTTGGTATTTGACGAGACATAGTTATTTTATTTGTCTTATCCATACTTTGTTGGATGTGACGTTATTAGGGAAAGGAATAAGTCAAACATAGTTTATTACTGACATCCCCTCCCCCTCCTCAACCCCCTACAGGTTGTTAGCGAGTTGGGCGGTCTCACATCGCCTTTCGTCATCCTCCATTTTTGCTATGAAGTCCTTCTACTCTTCTATGAACAATAGTCAGTCATATTATGGTTTATGTGACGATGTATAGAGGTGCTTTCCGAAAAAACCCAAAGATTCGAGAAGCCTGTCGTCGGAGGGAGATGTAGTATTCCATGTTGATATTGATGTTGATGCTATTGTTGTTGTTGTTGAGAGGTCGGTCATCAAATCCCCGGGAAGACTCACATATAGTGTTCATCATTGTCACTTCGTTGAACACTTCTATTTTCAAAAAATCTTGGATTATTTTTTGTCGAAATATTCCAGATCACTGCACCGACAAGCCAGTTTGGCGATGGCACATATCTTACCAGAGCCATTGATGAGTTTCGTTGAATTGAACAGCCAAAGCTTCCATCGTCTCATGATGCCTGGGGATGCACGTTTAGCTTCAAACTACAAACACTCCATAGCAAATGTGCAAAGGAAACTTTCGAAATGAAATAAGTGATCAACGTATTCTTCGGCTTTTCTACATAACACGCATATAGAGGTTGATGTGGAAACCTTTCTTTTGTAACATCTCATCGAGTGCACAGTTTCCTGTGAAGGACTTTCTTTCCAAACATGACAAAGCATATCTAGGAATTACTTGACGATGCCAAAGCAGTGTCATTCCAACCAACGTCCCAGCATTGTTTTTCTGGTAGCATTCCAATCGGATTTCAATGTATACTCCCTTGTAGGAGTGTTGATTCCATATCACCGTCATCTTCTATACCTTCGGCCGGTAATTCCACCTCTTTGATGTTTGTCCAAGGCATGTTTTATTTCACAAGGGAGTGGGAGTGGCAATGTAAAAGTGTTCCTTTGGTTTATCAATTTCTCCACTCTACAATCACCCTCTGACAATTGGGAACATTGCTTAGCATTAAATGAAACATCAACTTTCTGATCAGTTACACCTACACAATTTATTAAATTATATGAAGTAGGAAATTGTAAGGTTATACACCCAAAATTAGTAGATATTAAATATTTGAGATATGATAATGAGATGCAAGTTTTTCTAAAAACACTTAAACCCAAAATGCAACTTCCTATAGAAACATTTATAGCCTCTGGCAATACAATTTCTACTACAATACTAAATCCTAATATTCCAAGAAGTCTAAGTACGACAGATTATAGAAATACTCAGTTACATATTGAACCAAGTAGAACTAGTACTTCTACTATAGAAACCAATTTGGAAAATACTCCTTTAGAAGGAAGAACACAAAAAATTCTAGATCAACAAAAAAGATTACAAGATCAGAATATTATACGATTACCTTCTTCATTATCTGAAATAAATTATGATGGATCTAAAAGTTAAATCCCAATTACATATTTATATCCCATTAACTATAAAATTTCCAGATATCCAAACAGACCTAACCATACATGCTCTAGTAGACTCAGGAACAGAAACGAGTCTTATACAAAATAGTTTTATACCTCAACAATTTTGGATCTTGTTAGATAAACAAGTCAAATTACAAGATTTTATGGGCCGGCCCGTCCATATTACTCACAAAGCCAGATTAGCCATTACTATCCCCGACATTCATAATAAAGAGCATCATTATCAATTTGACTTTGCCCTTTTACCAAAACAATTTGATATTGATTGCCTTCTTGGCATGAATAATCTTTGACATTATGCCCTTTTCAATACACATTATTTCACTTTTGATAATCATTCTATTCCTCGCTTCCCTTTTCCTATGACCTTAGCCCCAAATTATACGCCAGCCCAGCGTGGTGAATCTTTATTTATATCCATGTTTCCCGCTGTTCAAACTCAAACCTTTTATACATATCCAATAGCCATTACCTCAGACACAGAAAGAATAATTCATAGTATGTTACAACCGCTATATTCAAATAACCCCTTACTACATTTTGAAAAATCCCCTAGATATTGCTCTGTAGAATTGCTAGAACAGTACAAAGATACTAAAGTACGTGTAAACAGTATAATGGTATCCCTATAGACAAAAAAGAATTTGCAGAACAAATAAATGAATTATTAGAATTAAAATTAATACAACCTAGTGCAAGTCCACATTCCTCACCTGCTTTCATGGTAAGAAACCATGCAGGACAAAAAAGAGGAAAAACAAGGATAACGTGAATGAATGGAAAATTCCTTTTGAATTCTATGACTTTAAATAATCATAACTTTAAATAAAGCTCTGATACCAGCTTTATTCCGATGATGAGAGAGACTTTCAAAAGATTGATTCAATTACAATTTCTACTAGAATATAATATGTTTTCCTTTCTCTTTCTGCTTTGAGGATACTTCCAGAAAAGGAAATCTTCAATCTCTCTTTCAGATCCAACTCGTTAGTCCCGGCTTGACTAGACGGTTCCCTAGGTGTTGGTAGGCTCGCTATGTAGTAGTCTTAGTTTCACCTTCCCTCCTGCCCTCTCTACTACTTCTTTATGCTTTGTGAGGAAGTCATTCTTTCTTTGATCTTCCGAAACCCTTTCCTAGCTTGTTATGTATACTTCACTTGCTCCCTTCCAACCTCTATCTATTCTAGTTGAATAAGGAAGTGGTCCTAAAGGTTTCTTATCTCCTATATTCGACTAGCTACCATGGCTAGATCTAATTAGTTCTATTCTGTCTTTGCTCTCTTCTTTCCTATTAAGTTGGTAGTTCCTAAGGATGCAACCGATGTATAGGAGTTTACACCAGATGCTACCATCTGATATGCTCTTTCTTTCGAATCCGACCTGCCCTTCTTTTATGTATTTTCCAAGGAATTCTATTTCTCTTTTGAATAGGTGTATTTTGGTTGGGTTTAGTATAATACCATTGTTTAGCAATAGCTTTACTACTTGAAATAAATGTTGTTTGTGGTCTTCTAAAGTAGGTGAGAAGACTAATATATTATCAACATATACTACTACATATGGTAGGTGTCCGAATATAGAATTCATCCATTTTTGAAATATCTGTGGAGCGTTTTTTAAGCCAAATGGCATTACTAACCATTCATAGTGTCCCTGAGGACAACTGAAGGCAGTTAGCTTTACAACAACACATCTACACCAAAATAAAGGAATTTCCTAAAATATTCAAAACTCTAAAACAACTACAGAGTTTTTTAGGATTATTAAATTATGGGAGAAAATTTATCCCCCATTTATCCCAATTAGTTCAAAATTTACAAGAAAAGTTAACTACGGAGCAGTCTAAATATAAAATAGATAATGGTGAACAACCTAGAAAATGGAATACAGATAAAATAGTAATCCAACTTTCTTCTTTAGAAGAAAAGGAAATAGAAAATATCAAAAAACTAATTACTCAACAAACAATACTATATTTCCCAAAAGATGAAGAATTAGTAACTCTCCAAACAGATGCTTCTGATCTATTTTGGGCAGGAGTCTTAATAGCAAAACAAATGGAAATTATTGCCTATACTTCAGGAAAATTTAATAAACCTCAACAAAAATATTCTACTTATGATAAAGAATTGCTAGCCATTAAACTAGCTATAAAACGTTTAAAAATATACTTACTCAATAGACAGTTTATAATCGAAACCGATAACAAAGCTGTATCGCAGTTCTTGAAAAAAAGAACAATAAACAATCCTGAAGAAAATCTCAGAAGAATAAGAGTTGCATTATATTTAGAAATTTACCAATACGATGTTAAATATATTCCTGGTTTTACTAACCATCTTGCAGATTTATTAACACGCCCAGACAATGGACGAAGAACGATTGAAAAGGCTTAAAGCTATGGTCGAAAAGGCCAAATGGACTACAGTCCAAAACAACAAGAAGACCCCTGCACAAGGGTGTAACTCAAAGAAAAAAACTACCCTGGACACAGGAGCAACCACCCTGAAGACAGGAGCAATCGACCTGCCTACAGGAGTATCTTCCTCTCCGGAAGAAAGACAGTTTCCTCCTCCAGGAATGACTGTCTTACAACCACAAAACATCACTCAACCTCAATCTTCCTACAGCAATGTAGCAGCCGCTCAAAGGCGAGTACAACCCACAAAACCAACTGCAGCTGCAGTAGTCCGAGATTGGTATAATCTCGAACTAAAAACAGCAAATCCTTACATCTATGAAAAGATGAATGGATGCTACAGAGCAATCCAGTCCAACGACTTCTCTTCCTCCAAATACTGATTATTCCAGATTGAACAAATGATACTCTCTATGCTCTCTCGGTATACCGAAGAAAAGACAGAGAAGCAAGCAATTGTTCAAGCCACAAAAGATCTCTGCACATACACCATTACTTCACAAAGTTCTGATCTAACAGAGAGAAAAACTACGTGGTTCAGAGCAAGACAAATGGAGGCCGAGCTTCAAGTTCAAAGAATGATAGGCCTCAACCATCAAAATCTTATTCCTGACTCCCAGCTTAAAGCATTCTTTCTACAACTGGTATCAGAGCCATTGTGCAGTTCCTTTTTCCTTTTTTTTGTAAGTATCTTTAACCTAGCCATGACTGGCTAAACCTGTTAGACATGTTATTTTCTTAATTTCTTTAATTCGTTAGATAATAGTATCTTACGCCATGAGGTAGGAAACGAAACATGGCTGTGCTCTATCTCTCTGAAGCTTGTAATAGTGCTTGTGGTTGACTATATATCCGGAAGGGATGCTTCGGTTATGGAGGCCTAACTCTAGGGAGAAAGCCACCCTTAGAGGTTATATGCCGGAGAGAAAAGGGTCAAATCGATACTATTACCTAGCTAGTTAAAGAAAGAAAGAAAATGACATGTCTAAGCTCATAAAACTCTTTGCAGAAATGTCTAGAGCTTTAGTTTTACCAGAATCTTATGAGTGTCCTTTTAATCTAAACTCTCATGAACATAGTATACATCTTCCCTGTAACGGTACTATAGAACAACAAAATAGTTTGTTAAATTATTTATGTGATCAACTTTATTTAGTTTCTCAAAAACTAACTACTTTACAAACCTTTTTAAACTTTCAAAACTTTTCTCTATCTTCTAAAGAAAGACTTGGATCTGTTAGAATGATGAAAACATCTTCAAAGAATTTAAAAGAAACAGATTTAAATGAAATTGATTATCTCAAATATTTACAATATAAAACCCTACTATCTGAAGAAATAGAGGGAAAAATTAGTTCGAAAGAAATTTTTGAATTCTATGAAAAAAATTCTGCTTTTATAAAATATTTTTCGAATAATTCTTCTTCTGATAATGAAAGTTATATTTCGGTTGAAAGTTCTTTTGATGAAAGTTTATATGAGGATGTTGATGAATGATCTATACCCTCTAACGAGGAGTCCTCTTTTACTGAGGAATTATACCACATACCCTCTAACGAGGACTATCTTATACAATCTATACCCTCTAACGAGGAGCAATATTTATTTTATGATACCTTAAATATAAATATGGAAAGAGGGGAATCGTCTAACCAAATGATTTCCACTGGTAGACAAAATCCATCAAATCCCGAAACCACAGAGGAAAATATGTATCATAGAGATACAAACGAAAACTATGTAGATTCGATCTATAAACAAGGAAAAAGACATCAAAATCTTAACCCAGGTCTAATCTTTAATATAGATAACATACCAACCAACGAGTTACGAGATTATATAACAAATTGGGAACAACTTATGGTTGGAACCCATACCTTTATGCCAGAACATAAAGAGAAATACAAAAGGTCTAAGAAATACAAGAAACGTAAATTCATTAAAACTAATAAAACAGGTATGAAAAAGAACTGTACATGTTTTAAGTGTGGTAAAGAAGGTCATTACGCCTCTGAGTGTACAGTAAACATTAAAACAGTATTAGAAAGGTATGATATACATACTGGAACTATAGAAGAAGTTCTTAGTGATAACTCTACCATATATGAAGATAGTCCTTTCAATACAGATATAGATTCTTCAGAAACAGAAGAATTTAGCATAAACATGTTAACTTTAAACAAAACATATCATTTTATAAAAATTATTCCTTTATCTAAAACCACTATATTACCTAAAAGAGAATCATTAAAGTTCCCAGGGCATATCCTATATGCTAACAAAAACTATAGTTTGCGAAGATATCAATCTACTGAAATACACTTAGATTTGATTATAAGAATACCATATGGCTATTATGGAGAAATTAAAAATCTAAGACATCATACGATTAGAAATATTTTTATTACCTACGGATTGATAGAATCCATGACGGACCAAAATATAAGCATAATAATGAAAAGTACAAGTTTAGATGACAATCCTTATCAAATTCCTATAGGCACTCCTATCGGAATACTTATAATACATAGATACGAAGATTTAGCTATGGTAAGAGCTGAACAAGATGTTTTACTTTCAACTTCCCCACCTTTAAGTCCAGAATTTACTCCTGGACAATCTTCTAAGGAACCTATGTTTGGATACAAAGTATATATGAATACCTTGTCTGACATAGAACCTCAAGAAATCCATAACAAAAGCATTGACAACAGTCAAGGAGAACATTATGAAATAACTGATGAAGATATAGAAAGATTAAAACTTTCTATACCACATGCTAAACAAGACGAAGTATATAAACCGCAATCTAAACTCAAATCTTTATGGACAAATAAACCTACATATCTTTTTGAAAGAATGCAAGGTAATATAGAGTTAAAAGGAGATGAAGATTTTACTTCTATAAAATTATTAAATCTCTGTCAAATAGAAAATCTGAAACAAAAATATCCAAAAAAGAAATATTTACATATTGGATTAATCCAGATAAAAATTACTGGTCTATTTAGATCAGGAATAGATACACCAATTATGATAATATGTTGCGATGAAAGAATTATTAATAATCCTCTAAACAGTATATTAGGAGGAGCAAAATCCAATTTAGCAAACAGAATATTCGGGGTAAATATACATCCCGATTTTTGTATCAGCTTATATGACACAAATATAGAAAAGGCCTGTACCCTTTCTATCAATCTCAAAGGAATAGAGATGCTTCCTGGATCTAAAATATTAGGCATTCAATGGGAACATTGTCTACCTCTAAACGAAACATCCACCTTTAGATCCATCACACCAACACAATTTATTAAACTCTTTGAGGTTGGAAACGGTAGGATAATCCAACCAAAATTGGTTAATACAAGACATCTAAGATACGATAACGAAATGCAAGTATTTTTGAAGACTCTAAAACCAAAAACACATCTCCCTATCGAAACATTTATTGCTTCAGGGAATACTATTTCTACTACAATCATAAACCCAAATATCCCAAGAAGTCTTAGTACTTCTGAATATAGGAATATCAATTTTCACTTAGAACAAGCTAGACCCAGTACGTCTACTTTAGAAAATCTTGAAAATACTCCTCTTGAAGGACGAACTCAAAGAATTCTTGATCAACAAAAACGACTTCAAGACCAACACATTATACGACTCCCAACAAGCTCTTCTGGCCTATCCAATGTTGGATCTTGACACAAAACCCCAATTACATATATATATTCCCATGACGCTATTATTCCCTAATAACTCATGCCTCACTCTCCATACTTTACTTGATTCTGGAGCAGAAACAAGCCTCTTACAAGAAAAATTTGTTCCTCAACAACTTTGGCTACCTCTTGAAAAACACGCTAAATTACAAGACTTTATGGGTCGACCAGTTCTTGTCACTCATAAAGGAAAAATACCTGTCTCTATCCCGGATATTCATAATACACCGCATCATTATACTTTTGACTTCGCCTTATTACCTATTAATTTTGATATCGACTGCCTTATCGGCATGAATAACTTACGCCATTATGCTCCCTTCAATACACAATTTTTTCTCTTTGATAATCATCAAATCCCAAGGGTACCATTTCCCATTCCCTTGGCCTCCTCTTTCATGCCAGCCCAACGTGGTGAAAATCTTATTAACAACAGTCATGTTCATGCTTATCCTCTTATTAACAACAGTCATGTTCATACTTATCCTCTTACTATCTTCTCTAATTCAGAAGAAGTAATTCATAATATGTTACAACCTTTATATTCCAATAATCCTTTATTACATTTTCATCGCGCTCCCCGATATTGTTCTTTAACAATACTCGATCAGTATAAAAATACTAATATACGAGTAAACAGTATAATGGTATCCCCTATAGATAAACAAGAATTTTCAGTACAAATTAAAGACCTTTTATCTCTTAAATTAATACAACCAAGTAGCAGCTCACATTCCTCCCCTGCCTTTCTTGTTAGAAATCATGCAGAACAAAAAAGAGGAAAAGCTAGAATGGTCATTAACTACAGAAAATTAAATAGCTATACAAAGTTCGATGGATATTTTATACCTGCTGCAGAACAGCTAATAAAACAAATACAAGGATCAAAATACTATAGTAAATTTGACGCTAAATCTGATTTTTGGCAAATAAGATTAGCCAATAAAGAATCAATAGAGCCTATCAAGCCTTCTCTTTTTTTTATCCTCTGAGTCCTTAATCAAGTTCTTCCAGTTTTTAAGTTTTTCCTTTTTTCAAAATAAAAGCTCGGAGATCAGGAGATCATATCAACGTAGCATCTTTTCGACTTTGATGAGATAGGCTTTTCCCTCTTTTTAGAGGTCATTTTCTTTTTTTGACCTAGAGGTGAGTCGTACGTCGATATATGTGATTGCAGCTTTCTTTCATTGCGTCTTTTATCACCCGCTCCAATTCCTGTCATTGCTTTTCTATTTATCCCTTTTAGCCAGGGCGTGATCGTCACGAATATCGCTTTCACTTCCTTTGGCTCGTCGGACGTCGTACTGGCCAGTTTGCGCAGTCTTTGTATCCCTTCTTCTAAATCGAAAGAAAAGGGCATCAGCTGAAGCTTACTGCTGGTCTGCAGGTGTCGGCGAAAAAATCTGGAAGACAAAGCAGATCTGTGGATTTAGAGTTGGAAATCCGCAACTCAGCAGATCCGCGAACTTAAAGATTGAGGTTCTTGACCTAGCGACGACAGAACAAGTTCGCGAATCTAAAACTGAGATTCGCGATACTACCCATAGCTTTCGGGTAGGGGTTTAATATAAAGTCACCCGACCCGAACAAGAGAGTTGCCACCTCGGATCGTGGAGTTAACTGCCAAATGGATGTAGCGGCATTACTTCGATCATTGGAGCAACCATCTAATGAATATGACGGCACTTCTTGAGTAGTGGAAGCTAACAGTCGAGAAAATAAGGCGGGATGTTACCCTATAACCCCTATAAAAGGCGGGCGAGTGAAAGAGAACACACACATAGACGAAGAGACAGAGGGATCAATCATCTTCTTATTGAGTTATCCCTTATGATTAAGAGTCTAGAGCCTTTCTTTTCCCAGCCAACTGAGAGAGATTGTGCGGAGTGTCAATGGAGAGCAGGATCGTCCTCCATAGCTACATAGGAACCCAGTTTTAAACAAAGAGGAAATCCATTTTCCTTATCTTCTGTAAAGAGAAAACCGTTAGATTGTAATTCTTAATTGAAAAAACTTCAATAGTGTGTCATTTGCAATTTTTATGGCGAACAGAAAAATGGCGACTTCGCTGGGGGCTGCCATCATCTCTGGTTATCTGGTGGTAGTTCAATCCGACAACCTTCCATTTTGCAGTATGGTCAATTCGCTCACCATTTAGGTTGACCAGAAAAGGTACGAAGAATTCCTTTCTTCAGACTCTAAGAGCCCTACTTCCCTATGGGGATACCGTAAAGTCTCCAAGAGGTCAATCTCCAAGGAGGCTCCAATGGCAATAATTCAGCCGGAGAAGTCGGTGGACCAAACTGGTCTGAAACCCTCTTCTTCACCAACATTGGGCTCTAAACCAGTTTCGACTGAGACTCCTGATCTCAAGCAAAGTAGACCAAGGTCCCCACTTCAACAAGGGGAAGCGATCACTGCCTACTCCACAAGGCTATGACGCGGAGAAGGTGCTTCCTCTCACTCGTACAATGAGAAGGAACCTAAGAAAAAGTAAAGCTCGTGCCTTCCGCAAGACCACGCAGCAAAAGGAAACCGCCAACTCATCACTGTAAAGACCTACTGTACAAGTATGGAGGCCAAAAGGCAAGGTTGATCGAGACGCGGAATACTCGCGTTTCCTATAGGAAGTGGAGTAAATCCACCAAAATTATCTATGATTACAAACGCAGAGCATACATCCGCGTCCCTCGTGTTTCTGGGAGGAAGTATGATCACGTGATTGAAGAAGCTCACGGAACCCGCGAACCTCAAGTTCGCGAAAGACGCATGCCTATCTTTAAGGCTAAGACTGTGCTGCTTCCGAAGCTATCTTTCATAAGTGACATCGTCGCAAAGAAATCCAATGCAAGAGATCTTAGGGAACTTCTAAACAGAAAAAGGGAAAAATCTCATGCATCTCACTGCCACTGCGAACGACTGATCAATGCAGTACTATCTCACTGTCATTGTTCAACCCATACTGATCCTCGGTGTTCCATCGATTATCAGCTCCATCAACATCTTCACTCTAACTGGCGAAGAGGAGGCGACGAAACGGGCTTGAGTTTTCTAAGCCCGAATACCTTGAAGTATCATCCAACATGATAAGCACCGGGGAAAAGAAGAAGAAAAAAAAGGCGAAGAAAGTCTTCGAAGGAGATGTTTCTGACCCAGAACTCTCTTCGGGTTCGAAGGATTTGCTCAATGAAGAGCGAGGAGTTTTTCAAAATACTCAACTCAAAAGTGGGATGGCAGTCTGATGAATATCATATATTGTATTTTTCCTCTCATACTTTATCTATTTTTGTATATAAATAAATGCTACTCGGGTATTTTCAGTATCTTTTGCAGGTAATCCGAATTATACAAGGAGGAGACATGAAACAAGAGTTGGACTAGGAAATCAAATGCCGAAAAGTTTCTAAATCGGGCAAGACTACAACATTAAAGTACTTCAGGAATTATAAGTCAAATACAGTTAATAAATTGAAGAGTAAAAGAGAAGATACTTCTGCAGAAGAAATTCCAGTACAATTTCTCAATATTTAGCCGCTAAATAGCGGTTTTTACCGCTAAATAGCGGTAAAACTGTAGCTTTCGCAAAGGAATGTTCGTCGTGGGCTTAAATGTAATTTTTTAGTTTTTTTAAACTGGTTAGAAATAGGGTTTGGTTTCCGAGACCTATTTAAGAGCCAACCCTTGTATTTTGACGGGATTCTGGATTCTGGATTTTATTTTTGTACGCGATTTTCTTTGTTGAATGAATTGGGGGTTTTTGCTGAAGGTCGACGGCACAACACCGTGTCCAGAGGTAACCCATTATTTTTGCAATTTTTATTTTATTTCTGCATAAATTCAATTGCTTTTTATTTTAGGATTTACCGCTTTCTAGATTAGGGTTTATCATTGTATGAATTAAAATCTAATCTTCCTTAGCAAAAATCATGAGTAGCTGATTAGATCAGTCCTAGGATGTAGATGAAACTAAGATCCACCATGTAATTATTTTCTAATATTTTTCTTCTTAAATAAAATTAATAAAAGCCATGATTTTTCAAATGAAACATTAAAATACGAGGATCCGAAGTTTAGAACTTTGATAGATTATACTTGAATTAGGATTCTTGATAATCTATGCTTAGTTAGGGATTGGGGTTGCTGGTTTTACTATTTTATTTGAATTATCTACAATATTTAGTTTATTTTTATAAGAAGTAGCATCCTTTGATGAGCTATACTTGCACAACACTTGATAGCTCATGCTTAGGGCACTTTAAGTAAAAATTAAACTAAAAAGATCGAATTTTTATGATAGAAGAAAATATTAGAAGTAAGAACATGGTAGGAAATTAGTGGATTCTAAATCCT
This sequence comes from Dracaena cambodiana, assembly GCA_036321105.1. Taxonomy (NCBI): domain Eukaryota; kingdom Viridiplantae; phylum Streptophyta; class Magnoliopsida; order Asparagales; family Asparagaceae; genus Dracaena; species Dracaena cambodiana. The sequence goes on along the minus strand of JAYEPQ010000020.1, from coordinate 20,874,514 downwards.
AGGCTACTTAGATAAATTCGACCTCAACCTAGAACCTTTGGTTAGTCCGTTGAACTATAGAGAAAGTAAGAACGCAGAAACACCCTAGATCCCTGTGAGACGACCTGTACAGCGCTACAACGATACTGTACGCTTGCAGTAAATATAACACATCAAGTTTTTGGTGCCGTTGCCGGGGATCAACGGTGTTTTTCTTACTTTTTCTAGCATTTTACGGGTTAACAGTGTGTGTGAGTGTGCAGGAAATAGAAAGTGCAGATACAGGAAGATTGAAAGAATTGGAAGAGCCTCTGGACTAAGTGAAAAAAATATCAGAATCCACTTCTTTGATTTAGCCGCTATTTAGCGGGTAGAAACGCCATTTGGCGGCCAAGGAGGTACGTTTTGAATCCCAATTTTCTCTGTTGCTGTATTTTTGTTTCCTGGTTGTGTATAAAAATTAAAAAAAAATAAAAAAATAAAAAAATTAGGAACAGTAGAAACCACATTTTTATTTGCTCATATCATTTCACCGTTTTATCTCTCCATCACACCCCACTTCTTGCATTAGTTTAGGAAGTTCACGCATACACTCACGGTCGCTGGTTCATGCCACATTGGACCCGTGATCAATTTGGTCGACTTGTGAGATCAGATTTGTTCATGGGAGACAAGATGGACCAGCCGATCCCGATCCTTCAGGATCGATGTTACCCGTTGCGTACATCATTACCATCATGCATCAAGCTTCCACACGTAGCGGGTAATCACTACGAATTAAAACCGCAGTACATTAGTATGCTTCCCAAATTCACTAGTTCTGATTCAGAAGATGCATATCTCTTTATCAGTGAATTTCAAGAAGTATGCGTAATGATTAAACTGCAAAACTTATCGGAGGACGCAATTAAGCTCCGTTTCATCCCGTTTGCACTTAAGGATAATGCCAAGAAGTGGTTGTACAGTATGCCTACTGATTCAATCACTACTTGGGATGAATTCGTTACAGTGTTTCTCAAGAAGTATTATCCTACGCACAAGACGGCACGAATCAGAAATCAAATTAATCAATTCCGTCAAGTGCCAGGAGAACCCTTCTGGAAATACTTAGAACGATTTAAGGATTTATTAGCTCAGTGCCCCCACCATGCGATAGAAAAGTGGCGGTTGTGTCAAATCATATATGAAGGACTTGATTACACATCCAAAACTCTTCTGGAATCCATGTGTCAGGGGGAGTTTATGAGGAAAAACGAGGATGAAGCATGGGACTTTCTTGAGGACTTATCATGGAAGACTATGCAGTGGGAGAGTTCCACTTAGAAGCCCAGTATATCAACTTCTGCTCAAAAGAGTGGGATCCATAGCGTCGACAGCTCTATAGCTGCTGAAGCAAAGATCGCAGCTCTTATGAGAAGAATTGAGGCACTGGAGACTCCTAGTGCTCAATCTCCACAAGTGGGTCAAGTGAATCAACTCCAAAGTCCCACATGCTTTAATTGCGGAACTTCGAATCATGTTATGGAGGAGTGTCCATTATTAATGAATTCCATGGGTTCCACACTTGTGCAGGCTAACGCCTTATATCAACAACCCATGAATAATCCTTACGCTCCTACATACAATCCTAGCTGGAGGAACCATCCAAATCTATCATGGGGTCAAGGGCAATATCAGGGGGCCCCTAACCCTAACATGCAGCCTCCAGCCACTGGTCAGTTCCCAAGACCAAATATGGGTGTTTATCAACACCCAAATGCTTCAAACCATGGGAACAACCAGAATAGACCACCTACACAAAACCACTCATATCCACAACAGGGGTCTAATAATGATCAAGAAAAGCGACTTCAATCACTTGAGAAGAATGTTGAAAATCTTCTCAAGTCTCAGTCCAACCTTGACACATACATGCAGAATCTTATGAAAGTGTCAACTGATTTTATTCAAAGAACAGATCAGCACCTGCTCGTGAACTCTCAATCTATTAAGAATGTAGAGCAGCAGGTTGGACAATTAACGAGTCAGATGATTGAACGTGGCCAGGGTACCTTTCCAAATCAACCCATAATGAACCCTAATGCCAGTTCTTCAAACTCCAATCAGTCGCATGTCCACCAATGCAATGCCATTCACACGCTTAGATTTGGCAAGCAAGTGGACAATAATGTAGCCATGCCCCCTGATCCCACTCCTACTATCTCGCAGGCTACATCATCTCTTCCACCTATTTCTCCACGACCATCTCCATCACCTCCATCACCGTCACATGATCATTTGGAAGAACCTGTTCCTAAACCGAAAGTACCATATCCCAATCGGCGTAGGAAGCCTTCACCGCAAGTAGAAAAGATTCTTGAAGCATTTCAGCAGGTAAAGGTTAATATTCCACTTCTTGACATTATACAACAGGTTCCTACTTATGCTAAGTTCCTCAAGGATTTGTGTGCTAAGAAACGAGCAAGAAACGTTCCTGAGAAAGTTTTTCTTGCTGCAAATATATCACATATCCTCTCTAACTCCTTACCTATCAAGTACAAAGATCCAGGTTCCCCTACAATACCATGTACTATTGGGAACACTACATTTGATAGGGCGTTGCTTGATTTAGGGGCAAGTGTCAACTTGCTTCCTTACACTGTTTATCAGCAACTGGGGTTAGGAAAACTTCAACCTACCAAGGTCACACTACAGTTAGCTGATCGTTCGATCAAGAGACCACTTGGTATGGTTGAAGATGTGCTCATTAAGGTCGGCGAGTTTATCTTTCCTGTAGACTTCATTGTCCTAGAAACTAAGCCGATCTTCAATCCACGAAATCAAATTCCCGTTATCTTGGGTAGACCATTCCTTGCAACATCAAATGCATTAATTGATTGTAGGAGTGGTCTCATGAAGTTATCGTTTGGGAATATGACTGTGGCATTAAACATATTTAATATGGATGAGCACGCAACGAGCTCTCTCATTGAGGTTAATATGATTCATAGTTTGCACTCTCATTCGACCTCTGGCACTGATGATGAACCTTCATTTGAGCAAATGTTCAAAGATGAGCTCATACTATTAGAAGAATTGGCACATACTAATTTAATATATGATGATACTTGTGCAAGTGTGCCATTGAATTATGAGCAAACTTTTGAGGATTTGTTTGCAGAGGAGCTCGCATTACTTCATGAGTTAGAAGAGCCACCACCACATTCATTTAATCATATTAGACTCTTCTCACCTCATGATATTTCTACATGTATGCTTGTTACTAACGATGATTGGCAGGTTTATAATAAAGAATTCTTTAATCCAATTGTTAATGCTTACATGTGGACAAAGAAAAAGCGAGGACGACATAAGAAGCAGACAGGTAATCTCGTGACTTGTAAGAGGTTGATGAAATACAATAATGCACCCACTTCACGTTTAAAACGTACACACTATGAAAGTGGGAAGCGATCGAGAGGTCGTAACCGCTTTTCATGCATTAATAGGGTGATGATATTGAGATCGTAACTTTTACGACTCTCATTATTTGTATAGTATTTGTATAATAGTTTTCACATTTTGTTTTACCACACTTGGTTTGTGTATGAGGGCATACACAAGTTTAGGTGTGGGAGAGTAGTTTTTAGGAGATTTTTATTTTTAGGACTTTATTTTATTTTTTATGTTTTTTATTTTTAATATTTTGAGTTTCTTTATTTTACACTTTGGGTAGTTTTTAGGGTATAGGGTAACTAATTTAAAAAATAAAAAAAATGAAAAAAATTTTTAAAAAGAAAAATTATATTTTTCATCAATAGACCAAACTAATTACAGATAAATGGATAAATTTAGATTTGAAATTGGATAGGAGAGTAGATTGGATGATACACTTTGAAATTTATGAAAAAGATCAAAATCTGAAAAATAAATATTGCTAACAGTAGTTTTGAGGCAAGTATACATCTATTTTTCACTTCACAATAGTTTATTAGGTTAAGGACAAAGATGATAACGATTGAGTAAGTTTTCTCTCTCTAAAAAAAATAAAAAAATAGAAAAAAATGAAAAAAAGAGGTGAGAATAAAATAATGGGGTGCGCCTGGTATTAAGGCAATAGCCTCAAGAGTGAAAAAAGAGTATGATCCAAGTAATCGGATACTTTGCGCCTAAGTAAGCGTGAATATTCGCATGAAAGGTGAAATACTCTTAAAAAAAAAATTATTAAAAAAAAAGAAGAAAAGAGTATGAACTGAGTAATCGGGTATGTTACGCCTAAGCAAGCGTAAATATTCGCATGAAAGGTGAAATATTCTTAAAAAAAAAAAAAAAAAAAAAAAAAAAAAAATTTTTGTTATGAGAGAGGAGATGAATCATAAGTTAGAGTTGGAGTCTAAAACCAAAGTAGACTATCACACATGCACGTAGATGTATATGAGCTAATAAATTATCTGTTAGTAGATATTGAAAGATAAGATTTAAATTTTTGATTAAAATGATAAGTGTATCTGATATGACGCTCAATTTAAAAGATTGATAATCTAAATGCGTTCTTGAGTTTGTATATTAGTGAGACCAATTGATGAAAATATTATTAAAAAAAAAAAAATTCTTTCTTTTGTACAAAATTTTATTTTTCTTGATTTGCGGTTATCCTTATTTTTCTCTTCTTTATTCCTTAATCTATTTTCTTCTTGAATTTTGTGGGTATATTCACTGCAAACCCTCACGAGACACAACTCGTCCACTAGGGTAACCTAGGGGTTTAAAGGCTTGTTGCACGTGCTAAGTGCAATCGCGACTCCTGCGAAAGTGAGTTAGGATTTTTATTTTTCTTTTTAGATTTAGGTTTTGCTCGAGGACTAGCAAAAGATAGGTGTGGGGGTGTGATGAATATCATATATTGTATTTTTCCTCTCATACTTTATCTATTTTTGTATATAAATAAATGCTACTCGGGTATTTTCAGTGTCTTTTGCAGGTAATCCGAATTATACAAGGAGGAGACATGAAACAAGAGTTGGACTAGGAAATCAAACGCCGAAAAGTTTCTAAATCGGGCAAGACTACAACATCAAAGTACTTCAGGAATTATAAGTCAAATACAGTTAAAAATTGAAAAGTACAAGATAAGATACTTCTGCAGAAGAAATTCCAGTACAATTGCTCAATATTTAACCGCTAAATAGCGGTTTCTACCGCTAAATAGCGGTAAAAATGTAGCTTTCGCAGAGGAATTTTCGTCGTGGGCTTAAATGTAATTTTTTAGTTTTTTTAAATTGGTTAGAAATAGGGTTTGGTTTCCGAGACCTATTTAAGAGCCAACCCTTGTATTTTGACGGGATTCTGGATTCTGGATTTTATTTTTGTACGCGATTTTCTCTGTTGAATGAATTGGGGGTTTTTGCTGAAGGTCGACGGCACAACACCGTGTCCAGAGGTAACCCATTATTTTTGCAATTTTTATTTTATTTCTGCATAAATTCAATTGCTTTTTATTTTAGGATTTACCGCTTTCTAGATTAGGGTTTATCATTGTATGAATTAAAATCTAATCTTCCTTAGCAAAAATCATGAGTAGCTGATTAGATCAGCCCTAGGATGTAGATGAAACTAAGATCCACCATGTAATTATTTTCTAATATTTTTCTTCTTAAATAAAATTAATAAAAGCCATGATTTTTCAAATGAAACATTAAAATACGAGGATCCGAAGTTTAGAACTTTGCTAGATTATACTTGAATTAGGATTCTTGATAATCTATGCTTAGTTAGGGATTGGGGTTGCTGGTTTTACTATTTTATTTGAATTATCTACAATATTTAGTTTATTTTTATAAGAAGTAGCATCCTTTGATGAGCTATACTTGCACAACACTTGATAGCTCATGCTTAGGGCACTTTAAGTAAAAATTAAACTAAAAAGATCGAATTTTTATGATAGAAGAAAATATTAGAAGTAAGAACATGGTAGGAAATTAGTGGATTCTAAATCCTAGGCTACTTAGATAAATTCGACCTCAACCTAGAACCTTTGGTTAGTCCGTTGAACTATAGAGAAAGTAAGAACGCAGAAACACTCTAGATCCCTGTGAGACGACCTGTACAGCGCTACAACGATACTGTACGCTTGCAGTAAATATAACACATCAAGTTTTTGGCGCCGTTGCCAGGGATCAACGGTGTTTTTCTTACTTTTTCTAGCATTTTACGGGTTAACAGTGTGTGTGAGTGTGCAGGAAATAGAAAGTGCAGATACAGGAAGATTGAAAGAATTGGAAGAGCCTCTGGACTAAGTGAAAAAAATATCAGAATCCACTTCTTTGATTTAGCCGCTATTTAGCGGGTAGAAACGCCATTTGGCGGCCAAGGAGGTACGTTTTGAATCCCAATTTTCTCTGTTGCTGTATTTTTGTTTCTTGGTTGTGTATAAAAATTAAAAAAAAATAAAAAAATTAAAAAATTAGGAACAGTAGAAACCACATTTTTATTTGCTCATATCATTTCACCGTTTTATCTCTCCATCACACCCCACTTCTTGCATTAGTTTAGGAAGTTCACGCATACACTCACGGTCGCTGGTTCATGCCACATTGGACCCGTGATCAATTTGGTCGACTTGTGAGATCAGATTTGTTCATGGGAGACAAGATGGACCAGCCGATCCCGATCCTTCAGGATCGATGTTACCCGTTGCGTACATCATTACCATCATGCATCAAACTTCCACACGTAGCGGGTAATCACTACGAATTAAAACCGCAGTACATTAGTATGCTTCCCAAATTCACTAGTTCTGATTCAGAAGATGCATATCTCTTTATCAGTGAATTTCAAGAAGTATGCGTAATGATTAAACTGCAAAACTTATCGGAGGACGCAATTAAGCTCCGTTTCATCCCGTTTGCACTTAAGGATAATGCCAAGAAGTGGTTGTACAGTATGCCTACTGATTCAATCACTACTTGGGATGAATTCGTTACAGTGTTTCTCAAGAAGTATTATCCTACGCACAAGACGGCACGAATCAGAAATCAAATTAATCAATTCCGTCAAGTGCCAGGAGAACCCTTCTGGAAATACTTAGAACGATTTAAGGATTTATTAGCTCAGTGCCCCCACCATGCGATAGAAAAGTGGCGGTTGTGTCAAATCATATATGAAGGACTTGATTACACATCCAAAACTCTTCTGGAATCCATGTGTCAGGGGGAGTTTATGAGGAAAAACGAGGATGAAGCATGGGACTTTCTTGAGGACTTATCATGGAAGACTATGCAGTGGGAGAGTTCCACTTAGAAGCCCAGTATATCAACTTCTGCTCAAAAGAGTGGGATCCATAGCGTCGACAGCTCTATAGCTGCTAAAGCAAAGATCGCAGCTCTTATGAGAAGAATTGAGGCACTGGAGACTCCTAGTGCTCAATCTCCACAAGTGGGTCAAGTGAATCAACTCCAAAGTCCCACATGCTTTAATTGCGGAACTTCGAATCATGTTATGGAGGAGTGTCCATTATTAATGAATTCCATGGGTTCCACACTTGTGCAGGCTAACGCCTTATATCAACAACCCATGAATAATCCTTACGCTCCTACATACAATCCTAACTGGAGGAACCATCCAAATCTATCATGGGGTCAAGGGCAATATCAGGGGGCCCCTAACCCTAACATGCAGCCTCCAGCCACTGGTCAGTTCCCAAGACCAAATATGGGTGTTTATCAACACCCAAATGCTTCAAACCATGGGAACAACCAGAATAGACCACCTACACAAAACCACTCATATCCACAACAGGGGTCTAATAATGATCAAGAAAAGCGACTTCAATCACTTGAGAAGAATGTTGAAAATCTTCTCAAGTCTCAGTCCAACCTTGACACATACATGCAGAATCTTATGAAAGTGTCAACTGATTTTATTCAAAGAACAGATCAGCACCTGCTCGTGAACTCTCAATCTATTAAGAATGTAGAGCAGCAGGTTGGACAATTAACGAGTCAGATGATTGAACGTGGCCAGGGTACCTTTCCAAATCAACCCATAATGAACCCTAATGCCAGTTCTTCAAACTCCAATCAGTCGCATGTCTACCAATGCAATGCCATTCACACGCTTAGATTTGGCAAGCAAGTGGACAATAATGTAGCCATGCCCCCTGATCCCACTCCTACTATCTCGCAGGCTACATCATCTCTTCCACCTATTTCTCCACGACCATCTCCATCACCTCCATCATCGTCACATGATCATTTGGAAGAACCTATTCCTAAACCGAAAGTACCATATCCCAATCGGCGTAGGAAGCCTTCACCGCAAGTAGAAAAGATTCTTGAAACATTTCAGCAGGTAAAGGTTAATATTCCACTTCTTGACATTATACAACAGGTTCCTACTTATGCTAAGTTCCTCAAGGATTTGTGTGCTAAGAAACGAGCAAGAAACGTTCCTGAGAAAGTTTTTCTTGCTGCAAATATATCACATATCCTCTCTAACTCCTTACCTATCAAGTACAAAGATCCAGGTTCCCCTACAATACCATGTACTATTGGGAACACTACATTTGATAGGGCGTTGCTTGATTTAGGGGCAAGTGTCAACTTGCTTCCTTACACTGTTTATCAGCAACTGGGGTTAGGAAAACTTCAACCTACCAAGGTCACACTACAGTTAGCTGATCGTTCGATCAAGAGACCACTTGGTATGGTTGAAGATGTGCTCATTAAGGTCGGCGAGTTTATCTTTCCTGTAGACTTCATTGTCCTAGAAACTAAGCCGATCTTCAATCCACGAAATCAAATTCCCGTTATCTTGGGTAGACCATTCCTTGCAACATCAAATGCATTAATTGATTGTAGGAGTGGTCTCATGAAGTTATCGTTTGGGAATATGACTGTGGCATTAAACATATTTAATATGGATGAGCACGCAACGAGCTCTCTCATTGAGGTTAATATGATTCATAGTTTGCACTCTCATTCGACCTCTGGCACTGATGATGAACCTTCATTTGAGCAAATGTTCAAAGATGAGCTCATACTATTAGAAGAATTGGCACATACTAATTTAATATATGATGATACTTGTGCAAGTGTGCCATTGAATTATGAGCAAACTTTTGAGGATTTGTTTGCAGAGGAGCTCGCATTACTTCATGAGTTAGAAGAGCCACCACCACATTCATTTAATCATATTAGACTCTTCTCACCTCATGATATTTCTACATGTATGCTTGTTACTAACGATGATTGGCAGGTTTATAATAAAGAATTCTTTAATCCAATTGTTAATGCTTACATGTGGACAAAGAAAAAGCGAGGACGACATAAGAAGCAGACAGGTAATCTCGTGACTTGTAAGAGGTTGATGAAATACAATAATGCACCCACTTCACGTTTAAAACGTACACACTATGAAAGTGGGAAGCGATCGAGAGGTCGTAACCGCTTTTCATGCATTAATAGGGTGATGATATTGAGATCGTAACTTTTACGACTCTCATTATTTGTATAGTATTTGTATAATAGTTTTCACATTTTGTTTTACCACACTTGGTTTGTGTATGAGGGCATACACAAGTTTAGGTGTGGGAGAGTAGTTTTTAGGAGATTTTTATTTTTAGGACTTTATTTTATTTTTTATGTTTTTTATTTTTAATATTTTGAGTTTCTTTATTTTACACTTTGGGTAGTTTTTAGGGTATAGGGTAACTAATTTAAAAAATAAAAAAAATGAAAAAAATTTTTAAAAAGAAAAATTATATTTTTCATCAATAGACCAAACTAATTACAGATAAATGGATAAATTTAGATTTGAAATTGGATAGGAGAGTAGATTGGATGATACACTTTGAAATTTATGAAAAAGATCAAAATCTGAAAAATAAATATTGCTAACAGTAGTTTTGAGGCAAGTATACATCTATTTTTCACTTCACAATAGTTTATTAGGTTAAGGACAAAGATGATAACGATTGAGTAAGTTTTCTCTCTCTAAAAAAAATAAAAAAATAGAAAAAAATGAAAAAAAGAGGTGAGAATAAAATAATGGGGTGCGCCTGGTATTAAGGCAATAGCCTCAAGAGTGAAAAAAGAGTATGATCCAAGTAATCGGATACTTTGCGCCTAAGTAAGCGTGAATATTCGCATGAAAGGTGAAATACTCTTAAAAAAAAAATTATTAAAAAAAAAAAAGAAAAGAGTATGAACTGAGTAATCGGGTATGTTACGCCTAAGCAAGCGTAAATATTCGCATGAAAGGTGAAATATTCTTAAAAAAAAAAAAAAAAAAAAAAGAAAAAAAAATTTTTGTTATGAGAGAGGAGATGAATCATAAGTTAGAGTTGGAGTCTAAAACCAAAGTAGACTATCACACATGCACGTAGATGTATATGAGCTAATAAATTATCTGTTAGTAGATATTGAAAGATAAGATTTAAATTTTTGATTAAAATGATAAGTGTATCTGATATGACGCTCAATTTAAAAGATTGATAATCTAAATGCGTTCTTGAGTTTGTATATTAGTGAGACCAATTGATGAAAATATTATTAAAAAAAAAAAATTCTTTCTTTTGTACAAAATTTTATTTTTCTTGATTTGCGGTTATCCTTATTTTTCTCTTCTTTATTCCTTAATCTATTTTCTTCTTGAATTTTGTGGGTATATTCACTGCAAACCCTCACGAGACACAACTCGTCCACTAGGGTAACCTAGGGGTTTAAAGGCTTGTTGCACGTGCTAAGTGCAATCGCGACTCCTGCGAAAGTGAGTTAGGATTTTTATTTTTCTTTTTAGATTTAGGTTTTGCTCGAGGACTAGCAAAAGATAGGTGTGGGGGTGTGATGAATATCATATATTGTATTTTTCCTCTCATACTTTATCTATTTTTGTATATAAATAAATGCTACTCGGGTATTTTCAGTGTCTTTTGCAGGTAATCCGAATTATACAAGGAGGAGACATGAAACAAGAGTTGGACTAGGAAATCAAACGCCGAAAAGTTTCTAAATCGGGCAAGACTACAACATCAAAGTACTTCAGGAATTATAAGTCAAATACAGTTAATAAATTGAAAAGTACAAGATAAGATACTTCTGCAGAAGAAATTCCAGTACAATTGCTCAATATTTAACCGCTAAATAGCGGTTTCTACCGCTAAATAGCGGTAAAAATGTAGCTTTCGCAGAGGAATTTTCGTCGTGGGCTTAAATGTAATTTTTTAGTTTTTTTAAATTGGTTAGAAATAGGGTTTGGTTTCCGAGACCTATTTAAGAGCCAACCCTTGTATTTTGACGGGATTCTGGATTCTGGATTTTATTTTTGTACGCGATTTTCTCTGTTGAATGAATTGGGGGTTTTTGCTGAAGGTCGACGGCACAACACCGTGTCCAGAGGTAACCCATTATTTTTGCAATTTTTATTTTATTTCTGCATAAATTCAATTGCTTTTTATTTTAGGATTTACCGCTTTCTAGATTAGGGTTTATCATTGTATGAATTAAAATCTAATCTTCCTTAGCAAAAATCATGAGTAGCTGATTAGATCAGCCCTAGGATGTAGATGAAACTAAGATCCACCATGTAATTATTTTCTAATATTTTTCTTCTTAAATAAAATTAATAAAAGCCATGATTTTTCAAATGAAACATTAAAATACGAGGATCCGAAGTTTAGAACTTTGATAGATTATACTTGAATTAGGATTCTTGATAATCTATGCTTAGTTAGGGATTGGGGTTGCTGGTTTTACTATTTTATTTGAATTATCTACAATATTTAGTTTATTTTTATAAGAAGTAGCATCTTTTGATGAGCTATACTTGCACAACACTTGATAGCTCATGCTTAGGGCACTTTAAGTAAAAATTAAACTAAAAAGATCGAATTTTTATGATAGAAGAAAATATTAGAAGTAAGAACATGGTAGGAAATTAGTGGATTCTAAATCCTAGGCTACTTAGATAAATTCGACCTCAACCTAGAACCTTTGGTTAGTCCGTTGAACTATAGAGAAAGTAAGAACGCAGAAACACCCTAGATCCCTGTGAGACGACCTGTACAGCGCTACAACGATACTGTACGCTTGCAGTAAATATAACACATCAAGTTTTTGCTCCCACACCTAAACCCTAAAAACTACCCAAAGTGTAAAATAAAGAAACTCAAAATATTAAAAATAAAAAACATAAAAAATAAAATAAAGTCCTAAAAATAAAAAGACATTTGGTGGTCCCCATGAATTATAGACAGATGGCGGGAATTTCTTCCGATGAAGAAGACATGATCTAGTCTGTTATAGCTGAGTCGTAGACATCCGACTCACTCCTAGAAGACTCCACATCTGCATACATGACTCAAAACAACAGCTCAGAGGAGTTCATGCAGAGAATGGATGAACAAGACAACCATATCCAGCAACAGCAGAATGCTATCAGCAAGCTCAAAAGAGCGAGGAGTTTTTCAAAACACTCGACTCAAAAGTGGGATGGCAGTTCCCATGAATTATAGACAGATGGCTGGAATTTCTTCCAATGAAGAAGACATGATCTAGTCTGTTATAGCTGAGTCGCAGACATATATGTTTTGACGGAATTGGAGAAGACTAGATTGAAGGATACGTCTTCGCACTCAAAGGCTGACAAGGGAAAGAAAACAGAAGAAGGTCTTCACAATAATGAAAAAGAATCAGAATATCATGAGAATGACGGCGACCATTCCGAGCATCAGGAAGGAAACACAAATGCTATTTGGATGGAGAGCTTCCAAAATTAACTGAACGCTCTCATGCATAAGAGCGATTTACAAGGACTAGGCATGGTAAGGCCATATCCCATGGAATGGGAAAGTGTGCCATTCCCGAAAAGTTATAGACCATTGAAGCTCAAATTTTTTGATTGTAAAGAATCACCAAAGCAGCACCTCTACTATTTTAAATCGCAGATTGGGTATTTAGCCGGAAATGACCCCATTTTTACACGGGTATTCGTTAGTACCTTAACAGGACTAGTTTTTGAATGGTTCCAGAGGCTAGAACCAGGAACCATCAATTCATAGAGCAACATGGAGAAAGCCTTTCTGACCAGATTATATGAAGATGATATGGATGTATTAATGCCGACGCTTCTATCTACTAAACAAAGAAAAAGAGTGTCAGCCTGGGACTTCATCAAAAGATTTCGGAATGATTCTCTCAGATACCCTCATGGGATGCCAGAAAAGATCTTGGTAGAAAACTGTCGACATAATTTATTGACTAAGGTTCTGACCAGGATGGAAGCAGTAAAATTCTCGACTTGGAAGGACTTTGCCCTGCAAGCTGAGGAGGCTGAGGAGATCGCACAAAGGCTCGAAGAAGAAGGAGGTGAGGAAAAGCAGAAGCAGAGTAGCGATAACAACCATAAGTCCCGACCTCGGGGATATAAATGGAAGGAGACAATGGTAATGGATGCCCCACAACCCGTAAAATCTTCTTAGAAGCTCCCTCCTTAGACACGTATGCCTCAAAAGCAATTCTCCTCCACCCTACCCAAAAACTGTTACATCCTTATGGATAAAATTCAAGTCTTAGTGGATGATAACATCATCAAGCTCCAAGAGCACCAGAAGAAGGTGACTGCGAACATGGTAACTGTTAGGTTCGGCAAAGCGCCCGACTGGATAAAGTCAACAGTGCAAGATGGACTGCAACCTACTCTAGAGGTACTATGCAGGTCGTAAATTTTGATCCACACCTACAGCTGAAGAAAGGACTGTTCCCCTTTGAAACTGATAGAGGGGAGATATTGTGGGTGCATCCAGATCTCCTAAATGATGAACAATGGACTTCCAGTTCATCTGGAAGGAAGCGAAACGGGAAGATCTTTACCTCCAATGTCGTTTCCGTGATTCCCGAAGAGGACAGAGTCATTCCTACTCTAACCGACTCGGAAGAAGAAATCGAAAATTCTTTGGTGGCTGACGCGGATCCTCCTCCCGCGGGGACCTGTTCAGGAAAAGATTACTTGAAGAACTACGGTCAGGCAATGGATTCCCAACCGCCTCCAGAGAAATTCAAATAGAAAGAACTCAAGTTTGATAAGATGCTAAGCAAGAAAGGAAAAGAGCCTCCCAAGGACAAAACCCAAAAAGCCAAAGTATTCAGAAGGGCAAGTCACCGGAACAAAAAAAAATGCTTAAATTCTGAGGAAGAATAGGGAAGTCCCGAGTTCTTCTATTACGGTCAAAACTCTCATAGATTAGTAAAGAAAATGGGATATAATCTGGCTGAAGGCAGGGTGTTGAATTTCGAAAAAGAGAGAAGGACAATCCTTCAACCCTTCGTCCCAGAAGAGAAATGCTGGAATATTACTAGAGAACCGACAGGGGGTTAGGATACATCACCACTCCCGAGGACTCTTCAAGTGAAGAACTGACGAAAGACAGTGCGATCATTCGTCAGAATCGTCCTGCTGGGACTCAGATGTAAGTGTAGGCATGATTTTCCACGAAGTATTTGCGAACATGGCTTACGCGATCCAAGAAGGTGAAGACTTAGAGGAAGCCTCGCCAATAAAAGATGACTTCTGGGTCAAGCATCTTAATGTGAAGTGGGAGATCCAGTTTGAACAACGCAAGCCTCCTACCGAGGATAAAGTGATTCAAATAAATATGGGGGATGAAAGGAATCCTAAACCCATATTTATAAGTGAGAATCTATCCTCAGAGGAAAGGGAAGATTTGATGTCCCTCTTTCGTGAATACATTGACATTTTCGCTTGGAGTTATGAGAAGATGACAGGATTAGACCCAAGTGTAGCGGTTTACAAATTGAATATCCAGCCAGATGCTAAGCCAGTAAAACAATAACAATGAAGATTCCGCCCAAAGATCATGGAAGCAATTGACGCTGAAATCAAGAAGTTGATTAAGTCAGGCTTTATTCGCAAAGAATAGCACTCTGATTAAGTCGAATATAGTTTCCGTAACCAAGAAAAATGGAAAGATCCGAATATGCATAGACTTTAGGGATCTGAATGAGGCCTGCCCTAAGGATGAATTCCCGTTACCCATCACAGATATTATGATTGATAATACTTGCGGGTATGAGCGTATGACGGTCATGGATGGGTTCTCGGGGTATAATCAAATAAAGATGTACCCTGATGATGAGAAGCATACGTCCTTCACAACACCATTTGAGGTGTACTGCTATACAGTCATGCCCTTTGGCCTAAAGAACGCAGTGCTACGTATCAACGCGCCATGAACATAATATTCCAAGAGTATCTCTGGAAGACAGTGGAGTGTTACGTAGACGACCTAGCAATTAAAAGCAGAAACAAGGACAACCACCTGAAGGATTTGAAAACGGTGTTCGATCTTATGAGGAAACAGCAGCTCAAGATGAATCCAACCAAGTCTTTCTTGGGTGTTTCCAGTGGAAAATTTCTCGGCTTCATCGTAACGTCGAAATAAATTTATCTTGATCTAGATAAGGTCAAGGCTATCCAAGACATGTCATCTCCCTGTAACCTCAAAGAGTTAAGGAGACTGCAAGGTAGGCTGGCGTACATCCATAGGTTTATATCAAATTTGTTTGGTAAGTGTCAGCCTTTCACCAGATTAATAAGGAAAGGAGTGTCATTTGTTTGGGATGACGCATGCCAAAAGGCTTTTGAAGAAATCAAACAATATCTCATGAAGCCACTAGTGCTTGTAGCCTCAGTCTCAGGAATACCTTTCCTGCTATATGTAAGGGCGATGGACCATTCTTTGGGAGCATTGTTAGCACAGAAGAATGAGTCAGATCACGAACAAGCTATTTATTACCTCAGCAGAATGATGATTGGGACAGAACACTGGTATAATCCAGTGGAAAAGGAATGTCTAGTTTTAATGTTCGCAGTACAAAAAATGCGACACTACTTAGTTGGACAAACCATCCACGTTGTATCAAGAGTTAACCCCCTGAGAATACTAATGACTAAACACAGATCATTAAATTCAAGACTATCCAATTGGGTTGTTCTGCTATCACAGTATGATATGCGCTTTGTCCCGCAGAAGTCTGTTAAAGGACAGGCCATGGCCGACTTCCTAGCCGAACAACCAATCTCGACATCCTCAAAATTATACGAGCAAATCTCGGGAGAGCTAGAAGAATGGAACCCGATTCCAGAAAAAGATGACTTGCGAAAGCCTTCCGAGGCAAATACAGTATCAAAAGGTGCATGACAGCTTTTCTTCGATGGTGCCTCCCGAATGGGATCCGAAAGAAAGATGATAGCGGGGTAGGAGTTATTTTCATCTCCCCACACAACCACATCATTCCTCGATCTTACTCATTAACAAGTTTGTGCTCCAACAATGTCGCGGAGTTTCGTGCTCCAACAATATCGCGGAGTATAATGCCCTCCTCATCAGCTTTAAAATAGCTAAGCAACTGGGGGTCAAATATTTGGAGGCATATGGAGACTCTCAACTCGTTGTAAATCAAGTAAAAGGGGAGTACGAGGTCAAACATGAAGACCTCCTGCCGTATTATCGTGCAGTGATCAAGATCGCCGATGGTTTTGATGGTTTCTACATCATCATGTAAAGCATCAACGAAATAGTTATACAGATTCACTAGCTTCCCTAGCTACTACATTAGCTTTGGCCAAGCATGCTAGAACGCAAATTACAGTAGGGAGCAAAGAATTATTTTGTCTAAAGGATGAACTCAATGAGGAAATGCAGAAACCACAGGAAGACGAAGCTGATATTTTCGAATCAAACCTAGAACCAAGGGATTAGCGTTTTCCTTATATAGACTA
Organism: Dracaena cambodiana; assembly: GCA_036321105.1. Lineage (NCBI taxonomy): Eukaryota > Viridiplantae > Streptophyta > Magnoliopsida > Asparagales > Asparagaceae > Dracaena > Dracaena cambodiana. The sequence continues at coordinate 20,857,759 of JAYEPQ010000020.1, read as the reverse complement.
TGTCCTTTACGGTATATTACCTGAAGATCAAAAAGAAGCCAGGGCAATTCAGAGAAGGGCTGTCCAGTTTAACTACAATGTGGAGCTGCAGACATTGTACAGAAAATCTTATGATGGAATTTTACTCCGCTGTCTCTCCAACCGCGAAGCTCAAAAAGTACTCGAAGAAGCTCATGCTGGCATCTGCAGAGCGCACCAGCCAGGGCCAAAACTCTGAGATAGAATCCGAAGGTTGGGTTATTACTGGTCTAAGATGATGACAGAAGTGGTTAACTACGCCAAGAAGTGTAGGGCCTGCCAACTACATACGGATTTTATAGATCAAGCTCCAGAGTATCTCCATTCAACGGCTACGTCGTGGCCATTTGAGCAATGGGGTATGGACATTGTCGACAAGAGGACACCGGTTTATTTTAGCTATAACGGACTACTTTTCGAAATGGACTGAGGTCATTTCCCTAACCGAAGTAAAGTCATCAGATGATATCAAATTCATCAAGCACCATGTGCTTTATCACTTTGGGGTGCCCAGAAGAATAATTCATGATAATGGGCCCCAGTTTGTGAGCCAAGTATATTCCAGATTCTACAAGTACAGGATCGAAGATGTAACTTCATCGCCATATTACCCTGCAGCCAATGGTCTAGCAGAAGCTTTTAATAAGATCATTGTAAAACTTCTAAAAAAGTTCGTAACGTCCAATCAGAGGGACTGGGATGAGAAGCTCAGAGAATGTTTGTGGACATATCGCACTACAGTCCGAACCCCCACCAATACCACACCCTTCTCCTTGGTATACAGATCAGAAGCAGTCTTGCCTTTGGAAATCCAAATTCCATCGTTGTGAGTAGCGTTAACAAGTAGGATGACGGAAGAAGAAAGGCATCGGCAAAAGCTCCAAGAATTAGAAGTCTTGGATGATAAGCGCTTGGAAGCTCAACAGAGTATGAACTATACCAGGCGCGGATCTCCAGAACCTTTAATAAGAAGGCCAAACGGAGAACTTTCAAGAAGGGTGATCTGGCCCTGTCAGTCAGAAGACCAATCATAACTAACAAAAAGCCTAGGGGAAAGTTCCAGCTGAAGTGGGAGGACCTTTTGTCATTGATACCGTCTATTCCAACGGTGCATATCGGTTGGTGAAACCGAATGGTGATAAGATTAAGATGCCGATTAACGGCAAATTCCTGAAGAAATATTATTCTTAGTGAAATTGCAGAACACCAGTCGTAACACGCTCTGGGTAGTTCAATGCAAATAATGAACAAAAGTTTGTCTGTAATCAGAAGTTCATTAATGAAGATTTATGATTCTGGACTAAAAATTTTTATGTCGCGAATCAAATTTTTCCTTCTTTCAAATTCGCCAAGTTAAAAATACCCCTGGCGAATCATCTTTTTCTCTCTTCCAAACTTGCCAAGTTAAAGAATATCTCTGGCAAATCAAAATTTCTCTCTTTCAAACTTGCTAAGTTAAAAAATACCTCTGACGAATCAAAATTTTCCTCTTCCGAATTTGCCAAGTTAAGAAAAAATATACCTCTCGCGAATCAAAAGTCGTGGTGCTGGAAGTCACTAAACAGTGCGAGTTTCAACCTGATCAGCGAAGTTAACAAGAAGTTCTCTCATTCACGGCAACTTTGAGTGGTTAGAAAATTTTGGGTGATTTAAAGATTATTAAGTTAACAGTTAACTCTGATAATCAATATCAAAATTATTCATCAATCACTTTTGGTTGTGCAAAAAGAAAGAACTTCTTTATTCATTATCAAATCAAAATTACATAGAGTTCCCTAGCGCTAGAAACAGCAACTGCCACACACTCAGCAAAAGCAATAGTTGCAGCAACCCTGGTTGGAATGGTATGGGTGACAGTTTCCGTTGGAGGAGCCGCTACTTCGGAAGTATTGGCCGCGGAAACAGTGGTCTCAATCACCCCACAGGCTACTTCACTAGGACTTTTGCGATGGTGCCATCCTGCGGAATATCGTCTACAGCCATGTGCTCCGAAGATAGAGTCGAAACATGATCTGTTAAAAAGTCCGTACACCTCGGCTCGAACGTCTTCACTCAAGTAGACATATTTGCAATGATCTGATGGAGAGGTACTAGAACCAAGATCTTTACTACTGACGTCATCGTCATCTCCCCAATCATCATGATCTCTTGGAGGAGGTGCTATCTTTGGAGAGCCCGATGCATGGACTTCTCCAATTATCTACACTTCATCGTCATCGGCAGCAGCTAGAGGAGTAATGTCGCCACATGGGAGTAATGTCCCTCCCATGTCGCCACATGGGAGGGATATGGGGCGCAAAAAGGAAAGAGAGGGATGGGGTTTCTCTCGCTTTTGGCTTAGCAAGATTCAGAATTGACTTCCGGACTGAAATATATTTGATGTTCATTTAATCACTTTCATGACTCTGCATCTTTGATGATGCTATATCACTATTCGGGTATTGCTTTGCACTGAGTCCCCTATATCAGCTCCAACTACAAACGGAATCCTTTCCTTACAAATCCCATAGGCTGCTTGACATATGCTCCACATCAAATGGAATCTACAGAGTACTTTGATCCTCGACAAATGGAGGCTCATTTTGACAGAGTGGTCAACAATTGTCGAAAGTTGGCTTCGACACATAAACGAAGACCAAAGAGAACTCTATGTGTAGCGATGTCAGGCCTCTTCCCTCTTCAAATTGCCTCAACGTTCATGCACGACGGATAGAGAAAGGTGGACACTTCACTGTAATCGCGACTTTCGACTACCCGGCATGATCTTTTAAAAAGACGAAGGTCACAGGTTGAATACTTTCTGTTGTAGTCGTGACGGTATTGAAGATCTTGTAGATAGGGCTGGGGGGTATGATCAGATGGAGGCAATCGATTCCTATCAATCATTCATAGTCTATGAGATCAGGACAGAAGTCGGACTATGATTGGGTCTCAGCCCATTTTGGGTGGAACAGCTCTACTAAATTCTTTTATTCCAGTTAGTAAGAGGGATCTTGATAGGCCTAGAAACTAAAAGAGGGTATCCATAGCAATTGTAAGAATTGGGTTCATTGATATTCCTGCTATAGTAGATGCTATCACACATACAATCATACTCCATTCGATAGAATTGTTTGATCATAGAGAAGATCTTCTATAATTTCGCACGTGAGGGGTTATTTCTTGGTTTCGTCCAGTCATTAATAGCTTGATTATTTTTAGATAATAGTAGATGGAAACAACGCTCGTAAGGAGTCCTATTGAAACCAAGAAATATAGGCCTGCCTGCCATCCACACCAGAATAGATGGAGTTTTCCCAAAAAAAACCTGCTAGTGGAGGAAGACCTCCTAGCGATAAGAGACATAGGGCTGAAGAGAGAGCCAAAAAAGGATCTTTCATGTATAATCCTACATAATCTCGAATGTTATTAGTTCTAGTATGAATACCAAAATATACAATGCGAGCAAAAGTTCCTAGATTCATTGAGATATAGAACAACATATAAGTTATCATACTTGCATATCCATCATTTGAGTCTCTAACAATTATTCCAATAATTACATATCCGATTTAACCGATGGACGAATATGGAAGCATATGTTTCATGCTTGTTTGAGTAATAGCAATGAGATTCCCCAATATCATGCTAAGAATAGCTAGGATTTCCAAAAGAAGATGCCATTCGTTTGATGAAAAATAAAAGGGAATATCGAAAATTCGCATGCTGAAACTGAGGAAGCTACTCGAAGTAACAGAAAGAAAAGAAATGACCGGAGTGGGAGATTCGGAGTCGAAAAGAGAATTCCTCACTTCTTTCTCTCATTCAAAACCGTGCATGAGACTTTCATCTCGCACGGCGCCTAAGTGATGAAAGAAGAACTCATCTTCTTTCTTTTTTGATTACCTTCCTCGAGTATGTATAAGACCGAATCCATTCGATTTCTTAAAAGGATTCCTAATCCTTAACTTTTGAGGTTTTAATTACATATAGTAACTCCGGTTGGAATCAGCATATTTATATTTTATTCCCCGTAACTATTCCTCAGCCAGGCTTGGGCAGAATAGCGAAGCAAGAAGTATTACTAGCATAGCAAAAATGTGTTCCTCATCATTAATATGTTTGCTCACGTTAATTGTGGCCTATCGGGAGACTGCATCTTTGATGCACTGCTAGTACATCATCTGAGAATTCTTAATTAGCTAGTTGTAAATAGCCTTGGGGCTAAAGGGTTTACCCCGGATCTACACCGAGGTATTGACGGTGATTCTCAATTATCGTAGAGCAGAATGTGATACGATGAGATAGAATGCAATAGAAACAATGACAAGGAACGGGTTACCTACCTCTAACGGCGGTCTTCGTCCTCTGCAAGAGAATCAAAGAAGTGGATCACCGAGTTGACTCGGGACCCGGAGTATCGAATGAAAATCTTTTCCTCAGCTAATCTCCCGTTGGGTACTATAATAACAAGATCTCTTAAATTACCCTTATTCAAAGTAGTGTCTCGTGACTCCGTCTGGTATTAAAAGAGTAAATAGCCAAAATCCTGAAGAAAGCTCAAAGCTGCTGTTTGATGAGCCTGCGTAGTATTTGGTAGTTGGTCAGGTACAGGCTGACCAAGTCAAAGATGCTTAGCTGGTATTTTCAGATGATCAACCACACTGGGACTGAGACACGACCCGGACTCCCACGGGGGGCAGCAGTTGGGAATTTTGGACAATGGGCAAAATCCCAATCCAACAATATCGCGTGAGTGAAGAAGGGCAATGCCTCTTGTAAAGCTCTTTCGTCGAGTGCGCGATCATGAGAGGACTCGAGGAAGAAGCCCCGGCTAAATCCGTGCCAGCAGCCGTGGTAAGATGGGGGGAAAGTGTTTTTCGGAATGACTGGGCGTAAAGAGCACGTAGGCGGTGAATCGGGTTGAAAGTAAAAGTCGCAAAATATTGGCAGAATGCTCTCGAAACCAATTCATGTCGAGTGAGACAAAGGAGAGTGGAATTTCGTATGTAGGGGTGAAATCCGTAGATCTACAAAGGAACGCCAAATGCGAAGGTAGCTCTCTGGGTCCCTACCAACGCTGGGATGCAAAAGCATGGGGAGCGAACAGGATTAGATACCCTGGTAGTCCACTCCGTAAACGATGAGTGTTTGCCCTTGGTCTACGCGGATCAGGGGCCCAGCTAAACACTCCGCCTGGGAAGTACGGTCGCAAGACCAAAACTCAAAGGAATTGACGGGCGCCTGCACAAGCTATGGAGCATATGGTTTAATTCCATACAAAGTGCAAAACCTTACCAGCCCTTGACATATGAACAACAAAGCCTGTCCTTAACGGGATGTACTGACTTTCATACAGGTGTTGCATGGCTGTCATCAGCTCGTGTCATGAGATGTTTGGTCAAGTCCTATAACGAGCGAAACCCTCATTTGTGTTGATGAGACATGCACCGACAGAGAAATGGCAATCGAAGTAAGCTGAGGAGCCGAGTGATGTGCCAGCTCCCCTACATCGACGTCAAGTGCCCGCACATAGTTGTGCTTTTAGCGACGAATTTCACCATTGGGAGCCGGCGCCTTTTGAAGCACGTCTCACGTGTTTTGCGAGCTGAAGTCGTATTGCGTCACTCGTTCCCCACAGAGAACTACCTCTCGTGATGTCAGACGTACCAGTGACCATCACAGTTTGTTTCGGCTTGGTTACGACGACGTCGAGTTGGTGGCGGAGGAAGACTTGGCATTCGGAAAAAGTGAGCCACCCAATGGTGTGGTACGTAGTGGTTCTCGTATGCGCCCTGCTCTGAAACAGATGAAAGATGGTGCGTGTCGCACTCACGAGGGACTGCCAGTGAGATACTAGAGGAAGGTGGGGATGACATCAAGTCTGCATGGCCCTCATGGGCTGGGCCACACATGTGCTACAATGGCAATGACAATGGGAAGCGACAGTTTTTCCGTAAGGCGGAGCGAATCCGGAAAGATTGCCTCAGTTCGGATTGTTCTCTGCAATTCGGGAACATGAAGTTGGAATCGCTAGTAATCGCAGATCAGCATGCCATGGTGAATAAGTACCCAGGCTCTATACACACCGCCCGTTACACCCTGAAAATGGGTTTCGCCCGAAGCATTGGACTGACAAATCACCCATGATTTCTGTGTACCACTAGTGCCACAGACGGCTTTTGGTGGTCTTATTGGCGCATACCATGGTGGGGTCATCGACTGGGGTGAAGTCGTAATATGGTAGCCATAGGGGAACCCGTGGCTGGAATGAATCTTGAGCGATGGAAATGCCAGCGCCTATGTCGACTAAATTGATGGACCTGCAACGCGATGACAACGGATGTTTTCCTTCATCGTTCATCAATCAGAAATCAGGAAAAATCGGGCACTTCTGTGAGACGTGAAAACACCCGATCTCATTCCAACCTCGATATGTGGAATCGTCTTACGCCATATGTACTGAAATTGTTCGGGAGACATGGTCAAAACTCGATTGTCGAATTTGTTCTTTTCTCTTCTTCGTATACTGGAATGGCTTTCTTCTGCGGCAGAGAAGGCAGATCATGAGGAGAAGCAAAGGAGTGAAATCGTTTTGTGAGTTAGTCGAAATTTCCTGGAGGGGCGTAGCGAGCGCCTTTCCTTGTGGCATAGCTTTTATTCGATGATTTTTTCTTTTCTCACTGTCGAATTTCGAGACTTTCCCATTTCTTTCATTTCGGAGGTCAAACTTCTTTCATTTTGCTATCCACAAGCTCCACCAATAGATGGGCGATCATCGTCAAAAAGAAAATTTCCTAGCATATAAGAGAAGAGAGATTTACGAAAATCTCTCTTTTTCCATTACCTTCCTTTCGATTATCCCAGGAATAGGAGTCGAAAATCAAAGCATCATAATGAGAATCTATTGGAATCGATCGTTTCCAAGATCTAATTCTTCTTTCTTTTTATGTCGTTGAACTGCCTCATAATCTTTCGTTTTACGCTTAGGCTTAAGTAAAGAAATGTTCTTGTTGGATGCTGGACCTGGTACCCCCAAAATTTGTATGAAAGATGAGCTTACAAGAGTGCCAATCAACCGAGCCATCAGGTTTGAGAATAAGGTGGGATCCCTAAAGTAGTGGTTAGTGAATCACTTATCAAAAATCATATTTTGGAGAGATTCTTCATCGATCTTGTGGCCGGTGAATCACTGATCAAAGAGTGAGCAGCCGCTAGGTTTCATGATTTTGTAGGATCCCTGGATGGGGGGATGGTGTACCGCTTTTTCTTCCCCGAAGATTCAGACAAAAGAAAGCTTGGATGGAACTGAAAAAGATTTGGCAAACGAATAAAAAGGTCAAAGGGTTTATTCTCCATAGAGTAAAAGGGGGTTATTCAATAGCCATAGCAGGTTTTATCACTTTTCGTCCATTCTATCCTTACATAACTAAAAGTTCCGCCAATGATCGATTCACCCTCCAGAGCCTCCACCCCAAAAGGACGAATATTGTGGTGTTATAATAGCGACAGATCAAAGAAGAACTTTCTAAGAAAAAAAAGAAAGAGAATGTTTCCGACATCCGAAGCCCACCGTCAATCCATTCTTTTGTTGAGGTCTGGCACGTCGTTCTGTCTCGAGATTTACAAGGAGAAGAAAGGCTCATGCTCGAATGTGTGACTGCAAAGTGCCTATCGCCTTTTCCAGCATGGCACTTGAAAATGTTAGGTTGGGACAGCAATGACGACTGGCCCTGACGAAGAATCGAATTGAAGAAGGCATAGTCTAACGATAATAGAATAGAAGACCAACCAATGAGTGAGTGGCAAATTATGTTGAATGGTGACAAATATGACAGATTCTACTTCGTATATAGTAGAAGTTTCACTAGGAATTTCTTCAATAGTTCCTAAATGTATATCATAAGATTCTAAATCTTGTAACCATACTGTTTTTATGTTGACAGTACATTCATAAGAATAATGACCTTCTTTTCCACATTTAAAACATTTGCAATTCTTTTTAGAATTGTATTTGTTGCTTTTAATAAACTTTCGTCTTTTATATTTTTTAGACTTTTTATATTTTTCTTTGTGTTCTGGTTTCCATTTTTTCTTAGAAACTTTGTATCTCTTTCTCTTATATTTAGGTTTATAATTTTTATAATCTCTTTTATACTTGTACTTCTTAGGATACTTCTTATGCCTTTTCTTATAAGGAAAGTAAGGTTTATTGTATCCATATGTTGGGGGACATCCAAATTGGAGATTGATTTCTGGGTCATATTTTGGACAACATGAAGTTGTTATATCCGATTTATGTAGGTATTTTGTTAAATGATTGTTTGCCTTTTGTAACTGGCAAGTCTTTTTTACTGTTTCCATACAAACCTTTTTTAAAGCACCTGTGTTATGTGGAATACCACCCGCTCTAAGGTTATTATATTTTTTCTCAATCATAGAGTCCCAAGGCATAGGTAGTTTTGAAAAGAAAGCGGTTATCCAAAATTCTTTCTTTTCTAAAGAATTTAATTTGAATATATAACTTATATATTGATTTGTAAATTCCTCAAGATAGCATATATTGCATAGTTTCATTTTTAATAATATATTTTCATCAATTCCTTCAGCTGATATATCGTCTCCAGTTAAGTCTACATATAAACATTTGCAAATACTATGTAAAGCCATTTTTCTAGAAGAATGACTGTTTAGAGCTAATATTTCATCAGGGCATAATTTTTCATATTGTGTTAACCATCTTAGGGCTATTCCTTGCCAGTAACCATAAGCAAGTATTACAAACTCTTTATGTGGTATTGTCTCTGGTATTAATGTATTTGTTCCTACCATTAATTGTTCCCAATTTACTATATAATCTCTTAGTTCATTTGCTGGTATATGATCTATATTAAATATTAGATTTTCTGTTGTTCTATGATGTCTATTGCTTTGTCTATATATATAAGAATCAACATAATTTTCACCAGTATCTCTATGATACATATTATCATCAGTACCTTCTGGTTGACGAGGAGGTGGTTGTGGATGTCGAGGATAATGTATTATATAGAAGATTCCCCTTGTTCCATATGAACATATAAATTTTCCTCGGTAGAGGACTCCTCGTTAGAGGGTATATATGGTGTGTCAGATTCCTCGTTAGAGCATATATATGTATATGTTTCCTCTTTAGAGGATATAGACAACGCATCATCAAAAGAACTTTCAACAGAAACAAAGCTATCATCAGAAAAAGATTTTTCAGAAGATTTTTCATTAGAAAAGTAATTTATTTTATTTGAAAATCTTTCATAAAATTGAAAAAGTTCTTTAGAGTCTATTTTTCCATTTAATTCGTCTGTTTGCAAAGACTTGTACTGCAAATATTTTTGATAATCAATTTCTTTCGGATCAATGTTTTTTAAAGATTTTGAAGAAGTTTTTATCATGCGAATAGATCCAAATCTTTCTTTAGAAGCAAAAGAAGGAAAACTTAAAAATGTTTGCAGAGTAGAAAGTTTTTGAGAGACAAGATATAATTGATCACTTAAATAATTTAACATACTATTTTTTTGTTCAATAGTATCAATGCTAGGAAGATGTATACTATGCTCATGAGAATTCAAATTAAAAGGGCATTCATATCTTTCAGGTAAAACTAAAGATCTAGACATGCTTGAATTGTATAAACTAGACACGTTATTTTTTTTCTTTCTTTAGTTAGCTAGATATTAGTATCATTTTGACCCTCTTCTCTCCGGCCTTGTAACCTCTAAGAGTGGTTTTCATCGTAGAGTTAGGCTGCACCGACCTATTTATCCGCAGACGTAGTCCACCACGGGCCGATTACTTAGCTTCAGAGAGAGAGAGCACATCCATGTTTCGTTTCCTACCTCATGGCGTAAGATACTAATATCTAGTTTTACTAAAGAAATTAAGAAAATAGCATGTCTAACTAGTTTAGCTAATCATGACTAAGGGAAGTATACTTACAAAAAAAGAAGAAGATCGCTACACAATGGCTATGATACCAGTTGCAGGATTGAAGCATGGTGGACCCACTTCCAGAACCCTCCTTATCTTCCAACTCAGAGCCACCTCAAAAAGGATTCTTTCTTATCCTTCAGCCGACAGCATCTTAGATAATTGTACGATAAAGTGTGTAATTATTGTACGAAAGGCTATACTGTAGCAATAATGCAGACTTTTACTGTACACTTTTTCCTGTAGCAGGATTCCTTCTTATCCTAAAGGAATCGCTTTGTAACTCTATATAAGAAATGAAATGAAACGGGAGAAGGTAGAGAGCTTTCCCGAACTTCTTTTTTAATCTTCTTTGTGAGACTTTCTTTGAGACTTTCTTTGTGAATAAATTGTGAATATTTCAGAGCTTTGTGCTGAAGCAGACGCTCTCCTGCAACTGGTATCAGAGCCATTGTGTAGTGATCTTCTTCTTTTTTTGTAAGTATACTTCCCTTAGTCATGATTGGTTAAACTAGTTAGACATGTTATTTTCTTAATTTCTTTAGTAAAACTAGATGTTAGTATCTTACGCCATGAGGTAGGAAACGAAACATGGCTGTGCTCTCTCTCTCTGAAGCTAAGTAATCGGCCCGTGGTGGACTATGCTTGCGGACAAATAGGTCGCGAATTAGATATGGAAGATTTTATAAGCTTGTGCTTTTCATTGTTATACAAATATTCTGATCTGGAATAGATACACCAGTAATGATAATATGTTGTGATGAAAGAATTATTAACAATCCTCTAAATAGCATATTAGGAGGAGCAAAATCAAATTTGGCCAATAGAATATTTGGTGTAAATATACATCCAGACTTTTGTATCAGCTTAAACGATATCAATATAGAAAAGGCATGTACTCTATCTATAAATTTAAAGGGAATAGAAATGCTTCCTGGATCAAAGGTTTTGGGTATTCAATGGGAACATTGTGTAGCGATCTTATTTCTGATAGACTTCCGGAGCACCTTAAGGCCGACAAAAACGAGCAAGACGGCCCAAACCGGCCTGACCCGGCCTCCGCCGGACATGGCCGGAGCTCCGGCGATGGCCGATGGCGCCGCCGGCCGGACAGCCGCCCCCCGGGGCACACCTGGTGGCGGGGTGGGCCGCCCACCCGAGCCAAAGTGCCTGCCCCTGCCATGCCCAAACGGTGCCATGGCCTACCCATGCCATGCCCAAACGGTGCCATGGCTCCTGCTTGCTTGCCCCCCCTACTACCATAGAACAAGTTTTAACCTTAATTAGTGCCCTGCAGACCCAAGTGTCTCTGCTAGCTCACTTTTTTCAAAAGAGGCTGGGCAACCTCAGAATGGAAAAAGAGGCTATTCCTGAGGAAAGACCCTCAAGACCTGAGCGCCCTGGGCGCACGGGGGGGTGTTCCGCCAGCACGGTGCGGCCATTTTCCCGCACAACTGCTGTTCTGGCCGTGCCAGGAGCCCCGAACCAGCCCGTCGCACGACCGGAACCCACACGGAGCGGTGCAGGGGCAGTTCCGGCCGCGCCACTGCCACGAACCGGACCGTCGGTCCGCCCGAGCCTGCACGGGGGGGTGCGAGAGCAGTTCGGGCGGTGCCCGGCCGCCCCGAACCGGACCGTCCGCCGGCCCGAACCCGCACGGCACGCTGCACGGGCCGCCCCGGCCGTGCCCTCCGCCCACACCCGCATGGCAAGGAGCGCGGGCAGGGCCCGCCCCCGCATGGCATGGTGTGCGGGCGGTCCGTCCGTCCGTTCCGGTCCGTCCGTCCGTTCCGGTCCGTCCGTCCGAACGCCCATCCGTCCGTCCGCCCGTCCGTCCCGGTCCGTCCAAATCCGTCCGTCCGTCCGTCTGCCCGCCCGCCCCCGCACGGCATGGTGTGCGGACAGGGCCCGCCCTTGCACGACATGTCGTGCGGGCGGTCGTCCGTCCGTCCGTTCCGGTCCGTCCGTCCGAACGTCCGTCCGTCCGTCTGTCCGTCCCGGTCCGTCCAAGTCCGTCCGTCCGCCCGTCCGTCCCGGTCCGTCCAAGTCCGTCCGTCCGTCTGTCCGCCCGCCCCCGCACGGCATGGTGCGCGGGCGGTCCGTCCGTCCGTTCCGGTCCGTCCGTCCGAACGCCCATCCGTCCGTCCGTCCGTCCCGGTCCGTCCAAGTCCGTCTGTCCGTCCGCCCGCCCCCGCACGGCATGGTGTGCGGGCAGGGCCCGCCCCCGCACGGCATGGCATGCGGGTGGTCCGTCCGTCCGTCCGTTTAGGTCCGTCCGTCCGTCTGTCCCGGTCCGTCCAAGTCCGTCCGTCCGTCCCGGTCCGTCCAAGTCCGTCCGTCCGTCCGCCCGCCCGCCCCCCGCACGGCATGGTGTGCGGGCAGGACCCGCCCACGCACGGCATGGTGCGCTTGCATTCGTTAAAGTTGAACAACTACAGTATAGCCTTTCGTACAATAATTACACACTTTATCGTACAATTATCTAAGATGCTGTCGGCTGAAGGATAAGAAAGAATCCTTTTTGAGGTGGCTCTGAGTTGGAAGATAAGGAGGGTTCTGGAAGTGGGTCCACCATGCTTCAATCCTGCATTATGTTTTGTATAGCACCCTCGTCCATTGCGGCCTCGAGATTTGCATCTTGATCTCCATTGTTGCTGCCGAGGTCTTCGTCCTCCAGATATTCTAATTCCTCATAGAACTCTTCCTTCGCCTTGGAGCCAATCTTCCCAAGCTGAAGAGAAGCTAGGAATGACAGAGCTTTGGGAATTCTCTGTTCAGAGGCCTCATAGGCACCAATATAGTCATAAAAAAGGATGTTTTCCTCAACTTTAATGGAATGAGCTCCAGAAAGGGCCTTGGCATAAGCTTCTTCAAAAAATTCTCGAGATGCCTTCTTTGTCTCTTCCTCCATGTCTAAGACAGGGAGATTCTCACAAGCAGGGGAAGGAATATAATTGAAATTGTGAAGCTCCCATATTTGTGCAGATGGAAATACCTTAAGATATTCCCGTTCTTCCCATGTACTCCAGATACGAAAGAAGAATGTAGTCTGGTATCTAGTTGTATAAGCTTTGATATTCTTGAGACAAATAGCAGGCAGAAAGTCGGAAAATTCCTCTGGATGTGAGGCATTTACGAACAATTCATGCACAAGGCCTAGCTGGATGGCCTTATGACATTTAGGAATTTCCTGAAATCCAGAAATAATTCGGGGAGAATTATTCTTATTCAGGACCAATTCATGTTGTTGAAGAAGAGCCAGGATATCTGTGACTTCTAGTGTCTTAAAGAAAAGCTTCAGGTCATTATCAGGGATCATATTTTCCTGATTTAACCCGATCATTTTGTATATTGTCATTGTTTGCCCAAAAATTGAATCTTTGATTCCATTACAAAATTGATTGATTGCAAGGAAATTGAGATTACAAAAATTCTGAGGAACAAGAACGGGAATATTAATTTATTCCCTTTTTTATGTGTGGGTTCGGGTGGCGATGGAGTCTCGTTGATGCCTCCGTTGACCGTCCGACCAGGAGAAGATGGCTCTGCTCTTTTTTTTTTATCTCACGAGCTCGCCCGAAATCTTCCCAAAGTCCAAGAATCCAAAAGTCCTCTCTCCGGTTAAATTCCTGTGTTTTATAGACCGAAGAAGCTCCAAATCCGGCTCAATTATTCCTGAAAAACCGGATCACGGAATATTAGCGAAATAAAATAGGAAATAAATAATCGGAAAACAACCCGCGGTTTGGCACCTACCACCCGCGGGAGCGATCCCGCAGGTTGCCACCCGCGGGATCGCCCCCGTGGGGATTCCAGTGGGTGGCAACCCGCGTGGGCTCCCGCGGGTGCTCCCGCGGCCCCCGCGGGTTGCAACCCGCGGGTGTGCCCACTTAGCAGTTTTCAAATTTTTTTTTTTTAAAAATTTTTATTTTTTTATTTATTTATTTTTATTTTGGTATCTACAGTCATCTCAGCTTCAAGATTCCTAGATTTCTCATTCTGAATCCTGCAAAGTTCCAATAATTTGTAAAATTCTGGAAGTGGATGATATACCTGGTCTACAATTTTCATATACATAATTGTGTTTCTTAGAAATTTCTGCAACTGTTATCAGAGCCATTGTGTAGCGATCTTCTTCTTTTTTTGTAAGTATACTTCCCTTAGTCATGATTGGCTAAACTAGTTAGACATGTTATTTTCTTAATTTCTTTAGTAAAACTAGATGTTAGTATCTTACGCCATGAGGTAGGAAACGAAACATGGCTGTGCTCTCTCTCTCTGAAGCTAAGTAATCGGCCCGTGGTGGACTATGTCTGCGGACAAATAGGTCGGTGCAGCCTAACTCTAAGATGAAAACCACTCTTAGAGGTTACAAGGCCGGAGAGAAGAGGGTCAAAACGATACTAATATCTAGCTAACTAAAGAAAGAAAGAAAATAACGTGTCTAGTTTATACAATTCAAGCATGTCTAGATCTTTAGTTTTACCCGAAAGATATGAATGCTTTTTTAATTTGAATTCTCATGAGCATAGTATACATCTTCCTAGCAATGGTACTATTGAACAACAAAATAGTATGTTAAATTATTTAAGTGATCAATTATATCTTGTCTCTCAAAAACTTTCTGCTCTGCAAACATTTTTAAGTTTTCCTTCTTTTACTTCTAAAGACAGATTTGGATCTATTCGCATGATAAAAACTTCTTCAAAATCTTTAAAAAACATTGATCCGAAAGAAATTGATTATCAAAAATATTTGCAGTACAAGTCTTTGCAAACAGACGAATTAAATGGAAAAATAGACTCTAAAGAACTTTTTCAATTTTATGAAAGATTTTCAAATTCTATAAATTACTTTTCTAATAAAAAATCTTCTGAAAAATCTTTTTTTGATGATAGCTTGTTTCTGTTGAAAGTTCTTTTGATGATGCGTTGTCTATATCCTCTATAGAGGAAACATATACATATATATCCTCTAACGAGGAATCTGACACACCATATATACCCTCTAACGAGGAGTCCTCTACCGAGGAAAATTTATATGTTCATATGGAACAAGGGAAATCTTCTATAATACATCATCCTCGACATCCACAACCACCTCCTCGTCAACCAGAAGGTACTGATGATAATATGTATCATAGAGATACTGGTGAAAATTATGTTGATTCTTATATATATAGACAAAGCAATAGACATCATAGAACAACAGAAAATCTAATATTTAATATAGATCATATACCAGCAAATGAACTAAGAGATTATATAGTAAATTGGGAATAATTAATGGTAGGAACAAATACATTAATACCAGAGACAATACCACATAAAGAGTTTGTAATACTTGCTTGTGGTTACTGGCAAGGAATAGCCCTAAGATGGTTAACACAATATGAAAAATTATGCCCTGATGAAATATTAGCTCTAAACAGTCATTCTTCTAGAAAAATGGCTTTACATAGTATTTGCAAATGTTTATATGCAGACTTAACTGGAGACGATATATCAGCTGAAGGAATTGATGAAAATATATTATTAAAAATGAAACTATGCAATATATGCTATCTTGAGGAATTTACAAATCAATATATAAGTTATATATTCAAATTAAATTCTTTAGAAAAGAAAGAATTTTGGATAACCGCTTTCTTTTCAAAACTACCTATGCCTTGGGACTCTATGATTGAAAAAAAATATAATACCCTTAGAGTGGGTGGTATTCCACATAACACAGGTGCTTTGAAAAAGGCTTGTATGGAAACAGTAAAAAAGACTTGCCAGTTACAAAAGGCAAACAATCATTTAACAAAATACCTACATAAATCGGATATAACAACTTCATGTTGTCCAAAATATGACCCAGAAATCAATCTCCAATTTGGATGTCCCCCAACATATGGATACAATAAACCTTACTTTCCTTATAAGAAAAGGCATAAGAAGTATCCTAAGAAGTACAAGTATAAAAGAGATTATACAAATTATAAACCTAAATATAAGAGAAAGAGATACAAAGTTTCTAAGAAAAAATGGAAACCAGAACACAAAGAAAAATATAGAAAGTCTAAAAAATATAAAAGACGAAAGTTTATTAAAAGCAACAAATACAATTCTAAAAAGAATTGCAAATGTGGAAAAGAAGGTCATTATTCTTATGAATGTACTGTCAACATAAAAACAGTATGGTTACAAGATTTAGAATCTTATGATATACATTTAGGAACTATTGAAGAAATTCCTAGTGAAACTTCTACTATGTACGAAGTAGAATCTGTATATGACGAAAGCTCTTCTTCTTCAGAAATAGAAAATCTAAATGTTAATATGATGACTATTAACAAAACATATCACTCCGTACAAATTTTACCGTTATCTAAAACAGTAATATTACCTAAAAGAGAAATTTTAAAATTTCCAGGTCATATACTTTATGCAAACAAAAATTATAGTCTACAGAGATATCAAACAACTGAAATCTACTTAGACTTAATTATAAGAATACCCTACGGATATTACGGAGAAATCCAAAATTTAAAATATCATACTATAAGAAATATTTTTATAACCTATGGGTTAATAGAATCTATGACAGATCAGAATACTTGTATAATAATGAAAAGCACAAGCTTAGAAAATCATCCATATCTAATTCCGTTAGGAACACCTATTGGAATTTTAATCATACATAGGTATGAAGATTTACCAATGGTTAAAGTTGAACAAGATCCTTTATTTTCAACTTCTCCTCCATTAAGCCCGGAAATATTTCCTGGTCAAACTTCTAAAGAACCCATGCATGAATACAGAGTATACATGAATACACTATCAGAAATAGAACCTCTTGAAACTCATAATACAAGTATAGAAAATAGCCAAGGTGAGCAATATGAAATCACAGAGGAAGATATTGAAAGATTAAAACTTTCAATACCTCAGGCAAAACCAAATGAAGTATATAATCCTCAATCTAGATTTAAATCTATATGGTCTACCAAAAATACATATATATTTGAACGTATGCAAGGAAATATTGAATTAAAAGGAGATGAAGATTTTACTTCTATAAAAATACTAAATCTTGCTCAAATAGAAAAATTAAAACTCAAATATCCCCGAAAGAAATATTTACATATTGGATTAATACAAATAAAGATAACTGGTTTATTCAGATCTGGAATAGATACACCAGTATTGATAATATGTTGTGATGAAAGAATTATTAACAATCCTCTAAATAGCATATTAGGAGGAGCAAAATCAAATTTGGCTAATAGAATATTTGGTGTAAATATACATCCAGACTTTTGTATCAGCTTAAACGATATCAATATAGAAAAGGCATGTACTCTATCTATAAATTTAAAGGGAATAGAAATGCTTCCTGGATCAAAGGTTTTGGGTATTCAATGGGAACATTGTCTAGCCCTAAATGAAACTTCTACATTTAGATCCGTTACACCTTCTCAGTTTATCAGACTATATGAAGTTGAGAATAGAAAAATAATCCACCCAAAATTAGTCAATATCAAACATCTCAAATACGACAATGAAATGCAAGTTTTTTTGAAAACATTAAAACCAAAACCACAACTTCCCATAGAAACTTTTATTGCTTCAGGAAATACTATTTCTACAACATTTATACAGCCAAATATTCCAAGAAGTTTAAGTTCTACTAACTTCCGGAATACTACTCTACATCTAGAGCCTAGCAGACCAAGTACTTCTTCTATAATTGATAATCTAGAAAATACTCCTTTAGAAGGAAGAACTCAAAAAATTTTAGAAAAACAAAAACAGATTCAAGAGCAACATATTATAAGATTACCAACTAGTTCCTACGGACTTTCAAATGTTGGACCTTGAAACTAACCCTCAATTACACATTTATATTCCTATGACTATAACATTTTCGGATGAACATCAAAAGTTTACTCTCCACGCTCTTTTAGATTCCGGTGCAGAAACTAGCCTTATTCAAAGGACATTCATTCCCCAACAATTCTGGATACCGTTAGCAAAACATGCTAAACTCCATGATTTTATGGGTCGACCTGTTTTAGTCACCCATAAAGCAAAACTATCAGTCTCCTTTCCTGATATTCACAACCAATTTCATCAATACAAATTTGAATTCACCCTATTACCTATGGAATTTAACATCGACTGCCTAGTAGGAATGAATAATCTTCGCCATTATGCTCCTTTCAATACACATTACTTTACTTTTGACAATCATCATATTCCTCGGATACATTTTCCTATACCTTTAGCCCCCACAGCCCAGCGTGGTGAAGTGACACCAAATAAAGATGCACCAAATGCACCAAATGATACTTTTTTCACGTATCCCATCTCAACAATATCTGAAACCGAAACTATTCTACATAGTCTTTTAAAACCCTTATAGTCTAATAATCGTTTGCTATACTTTGATAAAGCACCAAGGTATTGTACTCTAACTGTCCTAGATCAATACAGAAACACTAAAATTAGAGTAAATAGTATAATGGTATCTCCTATAGACAAAAAAGAATTCTCTGAACAAATCCAAGAATTATTAGATCTCAAACTAATACAACCAAGCTCCAGTCCACATTCTTCTCCTGCATTTATGATAAGAAACTATGTAGAACAAAAAAGAGGAAAAGCAAGAATGGTTATCAACTATAGAAAATTAAATAGTTGTACAAAATTTGATGGTTATTTTATACCTTCTGCAGAACAATTAATAAAACAAATATAAGGATCAAAATACTATAGTAAATTTGATGCTAAATCTGGTTTCTGGCAGATAAAATTAGCCAACATAGAATCCATAGAATTAACAGCTTTTAGTTGCCCTCAAGGACATTACAAATGGTTAGTAATGCCTTTTGGCTTAAAAAACGCTCCACAAATATTTCAAAAATGGATGAATTCTATATTTGGACATCTACCCTTTGTAGTTGTATATGTAGATGATATATTAATCTTTTCACTTACTTTAGAAGAGTATAAACAACATTTATTACAAGTCTCAAAACTACTACTTGATAATGGAATCATTTTAAGTCCGAAAAAGATATCTCTATTCAAAACAGAAATAGAGTTTCTTGGAAAATAAATAAAAGAAGGGCAGATAGAATTACAACAGCATATATATTCAAAGATAAAAGAATTTTCTAAAACCTTTAAAACTCTAAAGCAATTACAGAGTTTTTTAGGATTACTAAATTATGGACGGAAATTCATTCCTCACCTGTCTCAGCTAGTTCAAAACCTACAAGATAAACTAACAGTAGAACAATCAAAGTATAAAGTAGAAAATGGTGAACAACCTAGAAAATGGAACACAGACAAAATAAGTATTCAATTATCTCTCTCCGAAGAAAAGGAAATTGAGAAAATTAAACAGCTAATTACAAAGCAGCTTATTTTATATTTTCCAAAAGATGAAGAATTAGTAACTCTTCAAACGGATGCTTCTGAGCTATTTTGGGCAGGAGTATTAATAGCAAAACAAAAAGAAATAGTAGCTTATACTTCTGGTAAATTTACAAGACCACAACATAGCTATTCAGCTTATGATAAAGAATTATTAGCTATTAAATTAGCTATAAAAAGTCTGAAAATTTACTTATTAAATCGTAGTTTTATGATTGAAACTGATAACAAAGCAGTAGCACAATTTTTGAAAAAAAGAACCATAAACAATCCTGAAGAAAATATTAGGAGGATAAGAATTGCTTTATACCTTGAAATATATCAATATGATGTTTAATATATTCCTGGTTACACTAATGTTCTTGCAGATTTATTAACTCGTCCCTAAAATGGACGAAGAAAGGCTTAAAAGGCTTCGGTCCATGGCTAATGAAGCTAAGTGGACCACCATTAGCAACAAGAAGACCCCGCACACGGGAGTAAACAATCAAAAGAAAGCTCCTGAAAAAGGAGAAAGCTCTACCCAGGAGCCCGAAGGACCAAAATCCGTTCAGGCAACTGGAGGACACACCACTACCCAGACAACAACTGGAGGCAACAATACTACTACTACCACAACAGCTTATACAGAAGCAAGACCATTCCCACCACCGGGAATGACAGTTCTTCCAATACAGTCTACTACACCAACTTACAGTAATATTGCAGCAGCCCAAAGAAGAGTCCAAGTTCCCCAAAGACCAACAGCAGCAGCAGTTTTACGTGACTGGTACAACACAGATCTCAAGAATGCTAACCCTTCTATTTATGAAAAATTGAACGGAAGAACCGTGCCATTCAATCAAATGATTTTCATGCATCTAGTACTGGCTCTCTCAGATAGAGCAACTAGTACTTTCTATGCTCTCTCATTACAATCAGGAAAAATCAGAAAGACAAGCCATTATGAAGACGGTTACCAATCTCAGCAACTATACTCTGGCCACCCAGAGTTCAGAACTGGAACAAAGAAAGACAACATGGTTCCAAGGCTCTTCTCCAGAGCAAGAATTTCTAAGAAACACAATTATGGATATGGAAATTGCAGACCAGGTATATCATCCACTTCCAGAATTCTACAAATTATTGGAACTTTGCAGGATTCAGAATGAGAAATCTAGGAATCTTGAAGCTGAGATGACAATATACAAAATGATCGGGTTAAATCAGCAAAATATGATCCCTGATAATGACCTGAAGCTTTTCTTCAAGACACTAGAAGCCACAGATATCCTGGCTCGTCTTCAACAACATGAATTGGTCCTGAATAAGAATAATTCTCCCCGAATTATTTCTGGATTTCAGGAAATTCCTAAATGTCATAAGGCCATCCAGCTAGGCCTTGTGCATGAATTGTTCGTAAATGCCTCACATCCAAAGGAATTTTCCGACTTTCTGCCTGCTATTTGTCTCAAGAATATCAAAGCTTATACAACTAGATACCAGACTACATTCTTCTTTCGTATCTGGAGTACATGGGAAGAACGGAAATATCTTAAGGTATTTCCCTCTGCACAATTATGGGAGCTTCACAATTTCAATTATATTCCTTCCCCTGCTTGTGAGAATCTCCCTGTCTTAGACATGGAGGAAGAGACAAAGAAGGCATCTCGAGAATTTTTTGAAGAAGCTTATGCCAAGGCCCTTTCTGGAGCTCATTCCATTAAAGTTGAGGAAAACATCCTTTTTTATGACTATATTGGTGCCTATGAGGCCTCTGAACAGAGAATTCCCAAAGCTCTGTCATTCCTAGCTTCTCTTCAGCTTGGGAAGATTGGCTCCAAGGCGAAGGAAGAGTTCTATGAGGAATTAGAACATCTGGAGGATGAAGACCTCGGCAGCAACAATGGAGATCAAGATGCAAATCTCGAGGCCGCAATGGACGAGGGTGCTATACAAAACATAATGCAAGATTGAAGCATGGTGGACCCACTTCCAGAACCCTCCTTATCTTCCAACTCAGAGCCACCTCAAAAAGGATTCTTTCTTATCCTTCAGCCGACAGCATCTTAGATAATTGTACGATAAAGTGTGTAATTATTGTATGAAAGGCTATACTGTAGCAATAATGCAGACTTTTACTGTACACTTTTTCCTGTAGCAGGATTCCTTCTTATCCTAAAGGAATCACTTTGTAACTCTATATAAGAAATGAAATGAAACGGGAGAAGGTAGAGAGCTTTCCCGAACTTCTTTTTTAATCTTCTTTGTGAGACTTTCTTTGAGACTTTCTTTGTGAATAAATTGTGAATATTTCAGAGCTTTGTGAAATCCCATAGGCTGCTTGACATATGCTCCTCATCAAATGGAATCTACAGAGTACTTTGATCCTTGACAAATGGACGCTCATTTTGACAGAGTGGTCAACAATTGTCGAAAGTTGGCTTCGACACATAAACGAAGACCAAAGAGAACTCTATGTGTAGCGATGTCAGGCCTCTTCCCTCTTCGAATTGCCTCAACGTTCATGCACGACGGATAGAGAAAGGCGGACACTTGACTGTAATCGCGACTTTCGACTACCCGGCATGATCTTTTAAAAAGACGAAGGTCGCAGGTTGAATACTTTCTGTTGTAGTCGTGACGGTATTGAAGATCTTGTAGATAGGGCTGGGGGGGTATGATCAGATGGAGGCAATCGATTCCTATCAATCATTCATAGTCTATGAGATCAGGACAGAAGTCGGACTATGATTGGGTCCCAGCCCATTTTGGGTGGAACAGCTCTACTAAACTCTTTTATTCCAGTTAGTAAGAGGGATCTTGAATAGGCCTAGAAGCTAAAAGAGGGTATCCATAGCAATTGCAAGAATTGGGTTCATTGATATTCCTGCTATAGTAGATGCTATCACACATACAATCATACTCCATTCGATGGAATTGTTTGATCATAGAGAAGATCTTCTATAATTTCGCACGTGAGGGGTTATTTCTTGGTTTCGTCCAGTCATTAATAACTTGATTATTTTTAGATAATAGTAGATGGAAACAACGCTCGTAAGGAGTCCTATTGAAACCAAGAAATATAGGCCTGCCTGCCATCCACACCAGAATAGATGGAGTTTTCCCAAAAAAAACCTGCTAGTGGAGGAAGACCTCTAGCGATAAGAGACATAAGGCTGAAGAGAGCCAAAAAAGGATCTTTCATGTATAATCCTACATAATCTCGAATGTTATTAGTTCTAGTATGAATACCAAATGATACAATGCGAGCAAAAGTTCCTAGATTCATTGAGATATAGAACAACATATAAGTTATCATGCTTGCATATCCATCATTTGAGTCTCTAACAATTATTCCAATAATTACATATCCGATTTGGCCGATGGACGAATATGGAAGCATATGTTTCATGCTTGTTTGAGTAATAGCAATGAGATTCCCCAATATCATGCTAAGAATAGCTAGGATTTCCAAAAGAAGATGCCATTCGTTTGATGAAAAATAAAAGGGAATATCAAAAATTCGCATGTTGAAACTGAGGAAGCTACTCGAAGTAACAGAAAGAAAAGAAATGGCCGGAGTGGGAGATTCGGAGTCGAAAAGAGAATTCCTCACTTCTTTCTCTCATTCAAAACCGTGCATGAGACTTTCATCTCGCACGGCGCCTAAGTGATGAAAGAAGAACTCATCTTCTTTCTTTTTTGATTACCTTCCTCGAGTATGTATAAGACCGAATCCATTCGATTTCTTAAAAGGATTCCTAATCCTTAACTTTTGAGGTTTTAATTACATATAGTAACTCCGGTTGGAATCAGCATATTTATATTTTATTCCCCGTAACTATTCCTTAGCCAGGCTTGGGCAGAATAGCGAAGCAAGAAGTATTACTAGCATAGCAAAAATGTGTTCCTCATCATTAATATGTTTGCTCACGTTAATTGTGGCCTATTAGGAGACTGCATCTTTGATGCACTGCTAGTACATCATCTGAGAATTCTTAATTAGTTAGTTGTAAATAGCCTTGGGGCT
Organism: Dracaena cambodiana; assembly: GCA_036321105.1. Lineage (NCBI taxonomy): Eukaryota > Viridiplantae > Streptophyta > Magnoliopsida > Asparagales > Asparagaceae > Dracaena > Dracaena cambodiana. The sequence goes on along the minus strand of JAYEPQ010000020.1, from coordinate 20,834,359 downwards.
AAACGGTTTACCCCGGATCTACACCGAGGTATTGACGGTGATTCTCAATTATCGTAGAGCAGAATGTGATACGATGAGATAGAATGCAATAGAAACAATGACAAGGAACGGGTTACCTACCCCTAACGGCGGTCTTCATCCTCTGCAAGAGAATCAAAGAAGTGGATCACCGAGTTGACTCGGGACCCGGAGTATCGAATGAAAATCTTTTCCTCAGCTAATCTCCCGTTGGGTACTATAATAACAAGATCTCTTAAATTACCCTTATTCAAAGTGGTGTCTCGTGACTCCGTCTGGTATTAAAAGAGTAAATAGCCAAAATCCTGAAGAAAGCTCAAAACTGCTATTTGATGAGCCTGCGTAGTATTTGGTAGTTGGTCAGGTACAGGCTGACCAAGTCAATGATGCTTAGCTGGTATTTTCAGATGATCAACCACACTGGGACTGAGACACGACCCGGACTCCCACGGGGGGCAGCAGTTGGGAATTTTGGACAATGGGCAAAATCCCAATCCAACAATATCGCATGAGTGAAGAAGGGCAATGCCTCTTGTAAAGCTCTTTCGTCGAGTGCGCGATCATGAGAGGACTCGAGGAAGAAGCCCCGGCTAAATCCGTGCCAGCAGCCGTGGTAAGATGGGGGGAAAGTGTTCTTCGGAATGACTGGGCGTAAAGAGCACGTAGGCGGTGAATCGGGTTGAAAGTAAAAGTCGCAAAAAAATGGCAGAATGCTCTCGAAACCAATTCTTGTCGAGTGAGACAAAGGAGAGTGGAATTTTGTATGTAGGGGTGAAATCCGTAGATCTACAAAGGAATGCCAAATGCGAAGGTAGCTCTCTGGGTCCCTACCGACGCTGGGATGCAAAAGCATGGGGAGCGAACAGGATTAGATACCCTGGTAGTCCACTCCGTAAACGATGAGTGTTTGCCCTTGGTCTACGCGGATCAGGGGCCCAGCTAATGCGTGAAACACTCCGCCTGGGAAGTACGGTCGCAAGACCAAAACTCAAAGGAATTGACGGGGGCCTGCACAAGCGATGGAGCATATGGTTTAATTCCATACAAAGCGCAAAACCTTACCAGCCCTTGAGATATGAACAACAAAGCCTGTCCTTAACGGGATGTACTGACTTTCATACAGGTGTTGCATGGCTGTCATCAGCTCATGTCGTGAGATGTTTGGTCAAGTCCTATAACGAACGAAACCCTCATTTGTGTTGATGAGACATGCACCTACAGAGAAATGGCAACCGAAGTAAGCTGAGGAACCGAGTGACGTGGCAGCTCCCCTACATCGACGTCGAGTGCCCACACATAGTTGTGCTTTTAGCGACGAATTCACCATTGGGAGCCGGCGCCATTTGAAGCACGTCTCACGTGTTTTGCGAGCTGAAGTCGTGTTGCGTCACTCGTTCCCCACAGAGACCTACCTCTCGTGATGTCAGACGTACCAGTGACCATCACAGTTTGTTTCGGCTTGGTTACGACGACGTCGAGTTGGTGGCGGAGGAAGACTTGGCATTCGGAAAAAGCGAGCCACCCAATGGTGTGGTACGTAGTGGTTCTCGTACGCGCTCTGCTCTGAAACAGACGAAAGATGGTGCGTGTCGCACTCACGAGGGACTGCCAGTGAGATACTAGAGGAAGGTGGGGATGACATCAAGTCTGCATGGCCCTTATGGGCTGGGCCACACACGTGCTACAAAGGCAATGACAATGGGAAGCGACAGTTTTTCCGTAAGGCGGAGCGAATCCGGAAAGATTGCCTCAGTTCGGATTGTTCTCTGCAATTCGGGAACATGAAGTTGGAATCGCTAGTAATCGCAGATCAGCATGCCATGGTGAATAAGTACCCGGGCTCTATACACACCGCCCGTTACACCCTGAAAATGGGTTTCGCCCGAAGCATTGAACTGACAAATCACCCATGATTTTTGTGTACCACTAGTGCCACAGACGGCTTTTGGTGGTCTTATTGGCGCATACCATGGTGGGGTCATCGACTGGGGTGAAGTCGTAATATGGTAGCCATAGGGGAACCCGTGGCTGGAATGAATCTTGAGCGATGGAAATGCCCGCGCCTACGTCGACTAAACTGATGGACCTGCAACGCGATGACAACGGATGTTTTCCTTCGTCATTCATCAATCAGAAATCAGGAAAAATTGGGCACTTCGGTGAGACGTGAAAACACCCGATCTCATTCCGACCTCGATATGTGGAATCGTCTTACGCCATATGTACTGAAATTGTTCGGGAGACATGGTCAAAACTCGATTGTCGAATTTGTTCTTTTCTCTTCTTCGTATACTGGAACGGCTTTCTTCTGTGGCAGAGAGGGCAGATCATGAGGAGAAGCAAAGGAGTGAAATCGTTTTGTGAGTTAGTCGAAATTTCCTGGAGGGGCGTAGCGAGCGCCTTTCCTTGTGGCATAGCTTTTATTCGATGATTTTTTCTTTTCTCACTGTCGAATTTCGAGACTTTCCCATTTCTTTCATTTCGGAAGTCAAACTTCTTTCATTTTGCTATCCACAAGCTCCACCAATAGACGGGCGATCATCGTCAAAAAGAAAATTTCCTAGCATATAAGAGAAGAGAGATTTACGAAAATCTCTCTTCTTCCATTACCTTCCTTTCGATTATCCCAGGAATAGGAGTCGAAAATCAAAGCATCATAATGAGAATCTATTGGAATCGATCATTTCCAAGATCTAATTCTTCTTTCTTTTTATGTCGTTGAACTGCCTCATAATCTTTCGTTTTACGCTTAGGCTTAAGTGAAGAAATGTTCTTGTTGGATGCTAGACCTGGTACCCCCAAAATTTGTATGAAAGATGAGCTTACAAGAGTGCCAATCAACCGAGCCATCAGGTTTGAGAATAAGGTGGGATCCCTAAATGTAGTGGTTAGTGAATCACTGATCAAAAAGCATATTTTGGAGAGATTCTTCATCGATCTAGTGGCCGGTGAATCACTGATCAAAGAGTGAGCAGCCGCTAGGTTTCATGATTTTGTAGGATCCCTGGATGGGGGGATGGTGTACCGCTTTTTCTTCCCCGAAGATTCAGACAAAAGAAAGCTTGGATGGAACTGAAAAAGATTTGGCAAACGAATAAAAAGGTCAAAGGGTTTATTCTCCATAGAGTAAAAGGGGGTTATTCAATAGCCATAGCAGGTTTTATCACTTTTCGTCCATTCTATCCTTACATAACTAAAAGTTCCGCGAATGATCGATTCACCCTCCAGAGCCTCCACCCCAAAAGGACGAATATTGTGGTGTTATAATAGCGACAGATCAAAGAAGAACTTTCTAAGAAAAAAAAGAAAGCGAAAATGTTTCCGACATCCGAAGCCCACCGTCAATCCATTCTTTTGTTGAGGGTCTGGCACGTCGTTCTGTCTCGAGATTTACAAGGAGAAGAAAGGCTCATGCTCGAATGTGTGACTGCAAAGTGCCTATCGCCTTTTCCGGCATGGCACTTGAAAATGTTGGGTTGGGACAGCAATGACGACTGGCCCTCGAGTGACGAAGAATCGAATTGAAGAAGGCATAGTCTAACAATAATAGAATAGAAGACCAACCAATGAATGAGTGGCAAATTATGTTGAATGGTGACAAAGCCTGACTTCGTGAAATGCGGCTCGAGCTGCGAGGTCCCACTGTCTTTTTTTTCGACATATGGTAGGCGAAGCCTGGCTTTCCTCCCTCTTTTCATTTCCACACAGAAAGAGAAAGACGAATTGCATATATGATATTATGGTTTGCTATCTTCCCAAAGATACCAAACAATTGGGCGGTGTGTCACCCTCCTGAGCGGTATGAAGTCCGCTTTCCAATGGTGTCGGGAGAGATGCTTTGATTTGACAACAATCTTGTAAATGAATGCAGCAAAAGAATGAAGCTGCATTCATTTCTTCAACGTCGATGCGCATGAACGGAAGGAAGGGCCGACTCCCTAGCATCTCATTCAGAATCTTTCCTCTTTTGGGCAGTGAACGTGTGAATTTCTTTCGACGTTTTTCGGGAGGAGGGAAGGACTGACGACGATGGACTCCACAACAGAAAATCACCCGGCAGAATGAAAATCATTTTTCTTTTCTTCTTCGACGAATATATAGGCTCTCAAAAGCCATGAAATCTCCCTACCTACGCCTTTCTGTGAAGCAAAATTTACTGGTTGCATTTTTTTTGAAGAGTGGTTTCGAGATCCAGTGGCGAAGGTAAGTGCTGTCCTGGACATTATGGAGAAACCCTTTCTGAAGGAGATACATTAGTTACATTTATATAAAAAAAAAATCTTGATCTGGTGACATAATGCAAGGTCTTCCAAAAGTGGAACAAATCTTAGAAGTGTGTTCATTATCATTGAACCTTGAAAGGAGAGTTGAAGGTTAGAACGAGCGTATAGGAAGAGTTCTTGGAATTCCTTGGGGATTCCTAATTGGAGCAGAGCTAACCATAGCCCAAAGTCGTATCTCTTTAGTTAATAAGATCCAAAAGGTTTATCGATCCCAGGAGGTACAGATCCATAATAGACATATAAAGATTATTGTATGGCAAGTAACATTAAAAGTGTTGGTTTCAGAAGATTGAATGTCTAATATTTTTTTACCTGGAGATCTAATCGGATTGTTGTGAGCGGAACAAGCTGGACGTGCTTTAGATGAAGCAATCTGTTATCGAAAAATTTTATTGGGAATAACGAGGGCATCTCTTAAAACTCAAAGTTTCATATCCGAAGCAAGTTTTTCAAGAAACTGCTAGAGTTTTGGCAAAAACTGCTCTACGGGGTCGTATTGATTGGTTGGTGGATATGAAAGAAAATGTTGTTTTGGGGGGGGGGGGATTATCCCTGTCGGTACTGGATTCAAAAAATTAGTGCACCCTCAAGGCAAGACAAAAACCACTAATCGTTGTTTCTAGATACGGTTGCCAGTTGACATCTCTTCTAATTCGTCGATACGAGAAGCAAATTGTTGTGTGGAGTAATCAATCCCTTGTTGTTCGTCAGTGTGGGAAGAATTTTGTCTATTGCCTGTTCATTTTCTCCACTTCGCTCATGTCATGAAGTAGCCCTATAGAGAGAGGGGATGGATGGATCCGAAAGACTATTTATTGGCTGACAGTCTATCCTTCTTTCCAGGGGGTTGGGGTTTTTAGACCATAAGCTCGAAAAGGTGATGGACAGAGAGGGGCGAAAGCGAGTTGCGTCGAAAAGATTACGCATAGGATTTTGAGTGATGGGATATTCTAAACCAAATGAGAGCTTGTTCGTTTATGATCAAATGAAAACGGGGAATTTACATCTCTATGTTTCGAACAAATAGAGTTTAGATGAATCCAACGCCCCGATGCCTATTGAATAGCCATCCAACAAATGAAACGAATCCCTGTGATGGTTCGAGCTACATCAAACTACATGGGGTAGGTCATACTATGACGTAGGCGTCGGCCAGTAGGAAACCGACTTTCCTTATTGGAAGTCGCGATGGTTCAAAGACCTCCTGCCCTGACATCTTCTCTTTTGCTTTGATGAACGGTCCATTGCCTTTGGAAGACTAAGTCAGCTCGGCTCAATCACTTTCTCAGCCGGTGGCTGAGATAATCTCCCCAAACCGTTCAATAGTAAGCGCCACTGGGAAAGTACATCGAACTATAATGACGTAGGGCCTGCAGAAGGAAAGCAATCCATTCACATAGTAGGGAAGCACTGCTATCAATCTTCAGGGGACCAGGCCAGTCAGCTTATCAATCGCAAGCAATCTATTTGTCTTTTATTTTACCCATTCTCCTTGCTACACAAGTCACATCACCGCATTCTTTCAGTCGGGTCGCCAAAGCAGCGGTGATAAAGGCTGACAAGCACGATTTATCAGAACTGGAGTTTCACAAGGGATTTAGTAGTTCCGTAGCTGCATATTGACGTCGAGCACATGTAACTGAATCGCCCGTTCTGGAGCTCGAGAAACAAACCAACTACTTACCGAGTCTCCTCCATTTCGTAAGCAGTAGAGAAAATGTTTCCAACATTGCCTTCACAAAATGAGCTGACAAGTGTATGAATGAAGTCGAAGCGGCAAAGTGTACTTTGGAACTGTTCTCCATTGTTTCATAGCTGGAGCAGACACGTGGAGTTTACTAGAAAGGAGAATGGCGGGAATGATTTCGTCGCAATGCAACGGAACTCAAAGCCTGTTTCAGAGGCCGTACTCATACTCACCGGCTACACGGAACTCATCAAACGATGTTTTCGTGAAGTCTGTGGACTTCCTCGTAAAGTCTGAGCTGTCGAGTGAATTTATGAATGGGCAACTCCTAAAAAATATGAAGGTTTTTTATTCTTCCTCCACTCACCCCCACGGGCGAATGGAGTCTACTACACTCTTTCGTCGGCTAGTGTAGTAGACTATAGGTCATTCGGAAGGGCTCCGTATAGTTCTATTTTAGGGCGGAAAGTTGTGGTTGTTCCCTCGACTGACAGAGAAAAATGACGTTCCAGAGGCATTTTCCATTCATTTGGATTTTGGTTTTTCTGCACCATATTTAGATCTGCCTCTTCTTCGATCCGGAATTCCCAGCAAATCCTTGACTCCTCGAATACAATGGGATTTCACACCTGGTGAATCTTTCACTCTACCTCCTATGACTAAGACTATAGGACGTTCCTGCGAATTATGACCTTCGCCCGAAATGTGAGCAAATATATCATGTCGATTACTCAACCGTACTTAAGCTATCTTATGTAGAGCTGAATTTGGTTTTTTCAGTGTTCTCGTCAGAACACGTGGGCATACTCCTTGCTTCTTGGGACATTGATCTAAAGCTCGAATACAGTCCGTGCGCCGTTTTTCTTCTCTACCATGACGAATCAATTGATTGAATGTAGGCATCCATCTCTTTCTTATGTCCTTCCCCCCGTCTGCCCTATCACTAGTGGTTACTCTCGATCCGAAGCACCCCTTTTTCATTCATAGAGAGATCCAATCGTCAAAATCAATAAAAAGGCCATCATGGACAAAGATCCAAATGGATCAATCTTGTTGAGAGGAACTGCCCAAGGAGAAGAAAAGGTGACTTCCGGATCAGGGATAACAAATAAAACCGAAATCGGATAAAATCGTATATCGAAACAACTTCTAGGATCACCGGAGGGATCGGAACCACATTCGTGGGCCGATAATTTTTCTAGATAGGTCAAACTATTGGAAGCAAATGGAAAAGGAACACCAAGTGGGATCAAAGAAACTACAGACACATCACTAAATAGATACAAATAGGTGCAAATTCCGACATTATCAAAGACCACTTCGTTCTCTCACTCTATTCGCGGCGCTCCGTCGCTCACGGAGCAACATACCAAAAAAATGAACTTCCCCCTCCGACCTCCACTACTGCATGACGATGGAAACTCGACAATTGATGCTGGTAATGAGAGATTGAACCTTTGAAGCTGCCTCTCAATACCAACTCTACGATCCATGCTGGAGCAGATCGACCGACGATCTCGTCGAGATAAGAGGGGTCTAGTATCACCTCTTCCCCAATCACCTCCCAATCCCATTCTGGGAGAGACCATTGTGATGGGTAAGGCCATTCTGGTTGCTTTCAGCAACTCAGAAAATTGGTCACAAATTTGTCAAAAAATACTATTCGGATCATCCATAGCGACGAATTTCCGTCTCAGAATCATCCCCTATGGAAAATTCCAACGGAAGCATCAAAAGCTTCACTCACTATGTGAAGCTTCGTCAGGTCTTCGTCTCAGGGATGATCTCTGGAGCAAATGAAGATGCTCTTTCATTTGTTCGCCTGTTTCGTTCTGAAATAGAAATGCAGAAAGACTCAGAGTTCAGAAAGAAGGAAGGAGTGAGGAGAGCGAAGTGAGGAAGACATCCATAAACTCGGAAACTAAACGAGAGTCTCATGCCCGCAACCATTGTTGATACTTTGCTTCGTCATAGTGACACGTGGGGAACGTCGTGCTTGAATTGAAGTGGCACCTTTTAAATATGAGTGGGGCTCCTAGGTGGCGCATTCGTGGAACCAAACCGAAGGAAGAGCAAAAGGAAGGTTGGGTGCGTCGTGGGGCGAGGCCATTCGGCCTCGCATGGGAGGGGGCGTTAGTTTTAGATCTTGCCTGCTTGCAGAAATGAATGGATCAAGAGGGGGGGCGGTTCGATTTCCGGGCCAGGCGCTGGAGGTAAAGGCCAGAAGAAGAAGAGAAATGCACCTTCCCAGTGACGGAAGAGGAGAAAAAGGTGTTGCCATCGAGCGAGACCAGTTTCCCTAGGAGCTGGAAATGGAAATAGACGACCGACTTAGAGAATCACTGGCGTGGTTTCCCCTTCCCATTGTTTCGCCAACAAAGAAGTCATCTATCAACGTCGACGATTGACCATTCCTTCCCTACCGAGCCGCCTCTCTTCGCCATTCGATTACCGTCACCTCTGCCTTCCCTTTTTTAGGAAATACCGACGGCGCCCTCCTTTTCAAGATTTTCATTGACGAAAAAAGAAAGACCGTGAAATGAAAAAAATAAAAAAAAGAAGACTTCATCTTGATTTTCTTGGCCTCGACGGGAGTTTACTAGACCCATTCTATGGGATCCCGCACTGCTGGACGTGTGCAACTCCGTATGAAGACCTCCTTCCCTTTTGCTCGCCCACTCTCCGTTCACACGGTTATCAAACCGGAGGAAGGGTGGGCAGCAGGTACCACGAGCTCTCTATCCCACACATCTATCGACGATGCAAGTGTAGTTCACTGATTCCACCGAATGCTCCGAGCGATTGGCAAAGATCGTATAAGTGTGCAGTTATGCTTCGGATACTTCGCCATATTTCTGATCGACCCAGTTCCTGTTCTTTTCTGGGCACTCACTTTGCATCACCAACACATGACGGAAGGACACAGTGGGAAGGAAGCAGCCCTAGTCTCTGTCCGGCTGATCATTCCGCTGGCATCTTGCATTCACACCCCTGTTTGACTACCGCTCAGGGATGTAGTTGTAGATATGTGAGTCGTCAATGGGTCGGTGGCTCCACCTGTTATCTCCTTATACGACATGCTATTGTCGTCGCCATATTCTAAATGTCACTTAGTCATATCTGCCTAGCTGCTGGTCAGCACCTTCAAAAGTGAAGGAGGACTTCATTTAGTGACTCCGCGATTGTCCTCTGAACGGTCAGAATTAGGTAAAGCTTTAAGATAAGTTTTGTACTCTATGAATTTCTCAGTCCCTCTAGTCGTGTGGGCGCCGGTCGGTCTTTCGGCCGGATCACCCTGAAAACCGTACGTGTGGGTCACCCCGCATGTGGCTCACGCCATAGAGGTGGCCTAACCTAGCATTCATTCGCAAATCCTTTGTCAAAATTGAGACTGCTCGACCTCGGAAGTGGAGTCACGTGTAGGCAGTGCTATCAGTCTACCATTGACTCGGTATAATCCTGCGATCCATTGGCTCGCTCCCTTCCTCTTTTTTCGACGAATGAATGAGCCGCTCGGACCTTCCATTTCTGTCAAATGACCTGGCCTCCCCTATCTCTTTCACCGTCCAGGCTCCCTTTCCTCCCTATGCTCCCTCGGCGCAAGTGTTTCGCGCCTGCGGCGTTTTTGCCAGACAGTCTTTGCCAGTAGTGTCGTCCTCGTCGGCTCAGGTCACACCCTCTTCTTTGGCTAAAGCACCATCCCCTTTCCAAGCTGACAGCACAAGACCCATACTCATCTTCCTTATCTGCAGATTCTAGGCCTGCAACTCCAATACACCTGTCGATTTAGTACATTCCACGATTAGGTTTTGTTCATCGGTAACTTTTCGTCGAAAGTGAATCTTTCCTATACTAGAGGTTCGTCAGCCCATGAATCAGGCCCGGAACTCCAACAATAGCTTTTCTTTCATCACCCACATGTCCCAGCCCGTCCTTCCAAAGCAATTGATGATGGGCATCCCTTCTTCAATCAGAAGCCTTTTCCGACGTATGCCTAAACAACGGAGGAATGTTCTATCTAACCCTACTCCGAAGGCTGACAGAAGTGGGACCGGGATTCGGGAGAAAGACATACCTGAACCTGTGTCTTTGACATATTCAGTTGTTATAATATCGAGTTACTTTGGACTCGCATAGGTAGGGGTGACGGGGGATGAAAATCCCCAATGGGAGTAGTGACGTACTACCATCAGATAGGCAAAACATAGGTTGGACTGGCCTGGGACAGCCTTTCATCTCACCACATGCGGAATGAAGTAATTCCTTTTTTTATGTACGTCATTCCTATAGTTTAGTTGCGTGTTCGCCCTGATACAAGACTTTCTAATCGAATGAAACAGTCAACAAATCTACATTTTCAAATCGACGATATTCATGAGGAATTGTTATGTGCATGCCCTCGTCGGTTGAGCGCTTTGCTTCGGCCCTTCCCCTCTTCGAATATGAGAGGATAGTTACCCTCGTCAACTGCGCATTCTTCCTTCAAACTTCCACGAGCAGGGGATTCTGTAGCACTGACGACAGAAAGGTTTGATTATCCTGATGAATGGTTATCCCTCCCGACGAGCCTTCGTCAAGCAAACTCCTATATGCTGGTTTTGTATCGAAGTTGGCTGCATCAGTTGAGGAGGAATTGGTCAACACATGCAATGCTGAGGAAAGGAGCCGAGGCTGAACCACACAGCCTAGACAGGAGGAAAGGAGCCGAGGCTGAAGGGGTTGCGCAATCTAGTCAGAACATCCATTTTGAAGTGTCGCTGGGGTGACGTGACGACCTTTCCGGTGATGACAAAAGAGGTAGGGCAAATTCTGGCATCTCCCATGTTTGAATGAGGGGGAAGAGCATGAGACTCATATCGTAGACCAGACTACCTGACTACTAGCCTCCATGAGCATACACGGGAGTAGATATTACAAAAGGCAGAAAGAAAAAACAATTCAAGAGCAAGATTTTTCTTTTGTTTTATTTTCGTAGATCTGATACAAAATCTCCTTGACCTTGTTATTTTTTTTTGTTGGAATTTTATAATTCAAGATATTATTTTTGATTAGCTAATATAGAAATATTTTTTTTTTATCAAAGGAGAAGATTATTTTTTTTAACAAACATATGCGGATCAAATCACGATCTTCTAATCTAATAAAATAAAAACAAGAGATCTTTCTCGATCATTCCCTTTGCCCCTCATTCTTTGAGAATCAGAAAGATCCTTTTCGAGTTTGAATTTGTTCATTTAGAATCTGGGCTCTTCTATTTTCTACTTTTTTTTTTGTTTTATTCTTTATTTCATTTCGATTATCCTTCCCTCTCTTTTCTTTTTATTCCCTTCCATCATTTCCATCATTTCTCAAGTCCCATTAGTTTGTTGATCCTATAGAATCTGACCCATTTTCTCAAATAAATCTGATTGATTTTTCGATAAAAGTACTATGTGAAATCTTCGATTTTTTCCTCTTCCTCTATGCCTATCCCATAGGTACAATGTTTGAATCAATAGAGAACCTTTTCTTCTGTATGAATCGATATTATGACATTCCAATTCCTTCCCGATCCCTACCAAGGAAAAAACCGGATTGGATCCAAAATTGACAGGTTAGTGTGAGCTTATACATGCGGTTATGCACTCTTCAAATAGGAATCCATTTTCTGAAAGATTCTGGCTTTCGTGCTTCTGTGAGTCATCCGAGATCCTTCCAATGACCTATGTTGTGTTGAAGGGATATCTATATAATCCGATACATTGTGTAAGGCCCACGGTAGTAACGGAATCGGGAAAAGTATATAGAAAAGGCAAATCTTTTCTATTATATTAGTATTAGTTAGTGATCCCGGCTCAGTGAGTCCTTTCTTACGTGATGAACTGTTGGCAGTAGTCCTACATTTTGTCTCTGTGGACCAAGGAGAAAGGTGGCTCAGCTCGGTGAGTCCCTTCTTATGTGTGAGCTTATTCATGCGGTTATGCACTCTTCAACTGCTTTAAATATACAACATGGATTTTGGCAATGCAATGGAGTTGGACCCTCATGTTGATCCGAATGAATCAGTCTTTCCACAGAGATAAATCTTTGCCTCCTAGGCAATAGGATAGCAAGTTACAAATTCTGTCTCGATAGGACATGTATTTCTATTATTGTGAAATTAATAAATGAAAATGAAGTAGTTAATGGTGAGGTTACCATTATCATTTTTCTTGTATGTGTTCCCAAGAAAAAGAATTTGTCCATTTCTTTTTTTTGAGACCACGAAAAATGTAATGGCGTGGAAACACATAGAAACTCTAGAATGGAAATTGAAAAGAAATGTAGCTTTAGTTCCTTCGGAAATGGTAAGATTTTTGGCGCAAGAAGAAGGGGTGATCCATATCATCTTGACTTGTTCTGCTTCCCTCTTTTTTTAACAATACCGAGTTGGGTTCTTCTCCTACCAGTATCGAATAGAACATGCTGAAAAAAAATCTTCTTCATGGAAAACCTACTCGATTTAGATTGGGAAAATCGTACGTATTTTATGAAACATGTGCTATGGCTCGAATCCGTAGTCAATCCAATTTCCGATAGGAGCAGTTGACAATTGAATTCAATTTTTCCCATTATTTTACTATCCATAATAGTGCAAAAAGAAGGCATGGCTCCAAGTTGTTCAAGAATAGTATCATTGAGTTTCTCAACCCTTTGCCTTAGGATTAGTTAGTTCTATTTCTCGATGGGGTCGGGAAGGGATATAACTCAGCGGTAGAGTATCACCCTGACGTGGTGGAAGTCATCAGTTCGAGCCTAATTATCCCTAAATCCAATGTAAGTTTTTCTATTTTGACTTGCTGCACCGCAGCGATCGAACGAGAATGGATAAGAGGCTTGTGGGATTAACGTGATAGGGTAGGGATGGTTATATTGCTGGGAGCGAACTCCAGGCTAATATGAAGTGCATGGGACCAAGTTATGCTTGGAATGAAAGAAATTCCAAATCCGCTTTGTCTACGAACAAGGAAGTTATAAGTACTGCAACTATGAATCTCATGGAGAGTTCGATCTTGGCCCAGGATGAATACTAGTGGCATGCTTAACACATGCAAGTCAGATGGGAAGTGGTGTTTCTAGTGGCGGACGGGTGAGTAACGCATAAGAACCTGCCCTTGGGAGGGAAACAACAACTGGAAACGGTTGCTAATACCCCTTAGGCTAAGGAGCAACAGGAGGAATCCGCCCGAGGAGGGGCTCGAGTGTGATTAGCTAGTAGGCGAGGCAATAGCTTACCAAGGCAATGATCAATAGCTGGTCTGAGAGGATGATCAGCCACATTGGTACTGAGACACGGCCCAGACTCCTACGGAAGACAGCAATGGGGAATTTTTAGCAATCCTGATGGAGCAATGCCGCATGGAGGTAGAAGGCCCACGGGTCATGAACTTCTTTTCTCGAAGAAGAAGTAATGACGGTATCTGAGGAATAAGTATTGGCAAACTCTGTGCTAGAAGCCGCGGTAAGACAGAGGATGCAAGCGTTATCCGGAATGATTGGGCACAAAGCATCTGTAGGTGGCTTTTCATGTCCGCTGTCAAATCCCAGGCTCAACCCTGAACAGGCGGTGGAAACTACCAAGCTAGAGTACGGTAGGGACAGAGGGAATTTTCGGTGGAGCGGTGAAATGCTTAGAGATAGGGAAGAACACCAATGGCGAAAGCACTCTACTAGGCTGACACTGACATTGAGAGATGAAGGCTAGGGGAGCAAATGAGATTAGATACCCCAGTAGTCCTAGCCGTAAACGATGGATACTAGGCGCTGTGCATATCGACCCGTGCAGTACTGTAGCTAACGCGTTAAGTATCTTGCCTAGGGAGTACGTTTGCAAGAATGAAACTCAAAGGAATTGACAGGGGCCCGCACAAGTGGTGGAGCATATGCTTTAATTCGATGCGAAGCAAAGACCTTACAAGGGCTTGACATGCTGCGAATCCTCTTGAAATATAGGGGTGCCCTCGGGAACGCAGACATAGGTGGTGCATGAATGTCATCAGCTCATGCCGTAAGGTGTTGGTTAAGTCCCGCAATGATCATAACCCTCGTGTTTAGTTGCCACCATTGAGTGTGGAAACTGAACAAACTACCGGTGATAAGCCGGAGAAAGGTGAGGATGACGTCAAGTCATCATGCCCCTTATGCCCTAGGCGACACACATGCTATAATGGATGGGATGAAGGGTCGCGATCCCGCGAGGGTGAGCTAACTCCAAAAACCCGTCCTTAGTTCGGATTGTAGGCTGCAACTCGCCTGCATGAAGCCGGAATCACTAGTAATCGCCGGTCAGCCATACGGCGGTGAATTGTTCCCAGGCCTTGTACACATCACCCGTCACACTATGGGAGCTCGTCATGCCCGAAGTCGTTACCTTAACACAAGGAGGGGGATGCCAAAGGCGGGGCTAGTGACTGGAGTGAAGTTGTAATAAGTTAGCCATACTGGAAGGTGCGGCTGGATCACCTCCTTTTCAGGGAAAGCTAATGCTTATGCTTGTTGAGTATTTTAGTTTGACACTTCTTCACACCCAAAAAGAAGTGAGATACGTCTAAGCTAAGCTTGGATATTGAAGTCTTCTTTCGTTTCTCGACGGTGAAGTAAGACTAAGCTCATGAGTTTATTACCCTAGGTCGGAACAAGTTGATTGGACCCCATGTCACCACACGGGAGGGACATTGGGTGCAAAAATGAAATTGAGGGATGGGGTTTATCTCGCTTTTGGCATAGTAGGCCTCCTAGTGGGAGGCCCGCACGAGGGGCAATTAGCTCAGTGGTAGAGCAAACCCCTAATAATCGTGTCGTTGTGCCTGGGCTGTCAGGGCTCTCAACCACATAGATAGTTCAATGTGCTCATCAGCTCCTGACCCAGAGATGTGGATCATCCAAAGCACATTAGCATGGCATACTCTCCTGTTTGAATCAGAGTTTGAAACCAAACTTCTCCTTAGGAGGATAGATGGGGCGATTCAGGTGAGATCCAATGTAAATCTAACTTTCTATTCACTCGTGGGATCCGGACAGTCCGGGGGGACCACTGTGACTCCTCACTTCTTGAGAATCCATACATCCCTTATCAGTGTAAGGACAACTATCTCTCGAGCAAAGGTTTAGGTTCGGCCTCAATGGGAAAATGGAGCACCTAACAACGCATCTTCACAAACCAAGAACTACGAGATCACCCCTTCCAGTCTGGGGTGACGGAGGGATTGTACCATTCGAGCCTTTTTTTCTTGCTTTTCTTGGAGGTCTAGAGAAAGCAGCAATCAATAGGATTTCCCTAACCCCCCTTACTGAAGGGAAGAACGTAAAATTCTTTTTCCTTTTTGTAGGGACTAGGAGATTGGATCTAGCCATAAGAAGAATGCTTGGTATAAATAACTCACTTCTTGGTCTTCAACCCCCTCAGTCACTATGAGCGCCCCCCGATTAGT
Organism: Dracaena cambodiana; assembly: GCA_036321105.1. NCBI lineage: Eukaryota > Viridiplantae > Streptophyta > Magnoliopsida > Asparagales > Asparagaceae > Dracaena > Dracaena cambodiana. The sequence continues at coordinate 20,818,922 of JAYEPQ010000020.1, read as the reverse complement.
GCAATAGGATGTGTCAATTTATCTATCTTAGAGTGTCTAGGGCTGGGCCAGGAGGTCTTTTAACGCCTTCTTTGTTCTTCTCATCAGAGTTATTTCACAAAGACTTGCCACGGTAAGGTAGAAAGGGGAACAAGTACACTTGAAGAGTGCAGTACAACGGAGAGTTGTATGCTGCATTTGGGAAGGATGAATTGCTCCCAAAAAAAATCTATTGATTCTCTCCCAATTGGTTGGATCGTAGGTGCAATGATTTACTTCACGGGAGAGGTCTCTGGTTCAAGTCCAGGATGGCCCAACTGCGCCAGGGAAAAGAATAGAAGAAGCATCTGACTTTTTCATGCATACTCCACTTGGCTCGTGGGATATAGCTCAGATATGGTTAAACATGACTACTATAGAGTAGAGTTACCAAATACAAAGTCTTGTTCTCTTTTTGTTCTCTTCTTTCTTTTTTTGACATGGCAGGGCCTTTCTCGTTGGGCGAGCGCATCCGATTCTGTAGTCCGTCCTATCCTAAACAACTCCTGTTCAGTTGCTGAAATCTTGATGCTGATACAATTCGAAAATACATGGAACACCACACATCACGGAATATGACAATACTATATGACAATACTTCTACAATGGCCCTCATTGGATTTAAATGTTTAGCAGTATCCTCTATTTGTTGGAGCTCCTCACTCAGGAAAAGGAATGTATTGCAAGATTGCCCGTAATCAATGGGAGGTTCTTCAATTAGATACTACTAAGGGCATTGATCACTCTCCTATCAATATCCAAATGATAAGAGCTGCTACCCACGTTGTTGGGGCAGTAAGTTTTGTTATCGAAGCCACAATGCCACTATTGTGTATGATGGAACCCCAAAAAGCAGGGGGGCTGGTTCGGAGCCATCGGGATCTGGAGTCATTGCCCGAAATTTTCCATCTGATGGGAGATTCCCATGGGAACCATCATCCTGATATGCTCATACGGGACCTCCGACCGTCACCAGATTAAAATCAGCCGATTCTAGAGGACGACCCCTACCACGAGGCTCTCATTGATCAGACACTTGATTTTAGTAATGAAAAAGATCCCCACGTTATTCGACGGGCTCAAAACGGAGCAAGCGATGAGGGGCTATAAAATATCTCTTCTCACCATCCCCATAGTATGTAAGACAAATGTATGCATTTCGATTAGAGTCGTATTCTATGGTTATGATTCTACCAGATAAGTCTTTTTCATTGAGTCGAAAATCGATTTTATGGTATAAACGCTTATAACCTCCCCCTCTATGCCTTGCGGTAATGATTCCTTTGGCATTACGACCTTTACCACAACGATGCTATCCATAGATCAAATTATTTCATAATTGGATTTCACTTGATTGTCTACGGGTACATTTCGTGTGATGAGATTAGAAGTTTTGTATAAATGTATCGCCGTGTTATTAAGTATTTTGCTTTCAATTCTTTTCTCTTCAAGAGGTAGAATAGAATAACCCGGTTGAAGCGTAATGATCATACGTCTGTAATGCATTGTATGTCCCATAATAGGTCCCATTCTTCTTCCCTTTCCTGGGAGTCGATGACTATTCATAGCTATTATCTTGACACTAAAGAAGAGTTCAACCCAATACTTTATTCCTGCTGGATGCACGCCAATGGAACGTTCAATAAGTCTTTTAGAATTGGCTCTTTATCAATGGAATCTCATCATCAATACATAACGAATTGGTATGGTATATTTATACGATAACATATGAACAGTAAGAACTAGAATTCTTATCGATACTAGAACTCATAAGGAAGAAAATGGATTTATATGCAGTATTTACAGAAAAAAGTATTTGGTCATTGGGGAACAATCAATATACTTCTAATGTCGAATCAGGATCCTACCCACACTGTTTTAGCGACAAACCCATCTCCTTGCTATTCCTCATTATTACCTACTGCAATCAAGCGTAGCGATCACTAAACGATTGATTCCTATTCGTCATTATACAATATTCGTCAGATGATATAGATGGTGGGAACAATGAAGTTGATTCTTCATCTATAGGTTGCAATTCGTATGATTTCTTTTCTCGATCTACTACTTGCTTTCGCTTATCCAACACACTCACATCCCCCCCCCCCCCCCCCCCGGCGACAAACTGGGATGGGACCAATCATGTTAATTGTTTATTCGACCCAGCTCGGAAAACTAGTTTGGTTTTTGATTTACTTGTTACTACTAAAGTCTAGCCTCTCTTCTTTCTTAGATCCCTTATTTCACTCCAATAGTATCATATATCGGGATTGATGCAGAGGAAATGAATGCATTTCCATACTATAAATAAGTAAGTAGAATAGATAGAAGATTGAGTTATGCTACTCACTTATTCTATTCTACGGGATCTTACGGAGCCTGTTCATGCATGGCATAATTCTGGTATGATCATAGGAAAGATTCTCCTCAAGCGAACCAGCCTATCCTATGCTACATAGGGGGATTTACGTGGTTGTTGGATGCGAAGACACATTTGGTTGTGAATTTCAACGTGGCTGATAAAATCATATATCAGCACGGCCCAATCAATAGTTCAACTCACACACTCCCAAATCCATCCTTTCCTAGAGAATCCACTTCAACTATTCGTATCAAATAAAAAGTACAATACTTCAGAGTTGAAGAGAAGTATCTGTATAGCCAAAATCATCATATCGGGAATTTTTTGTTTAAATAATTTTTGTTTTATAACTAAGTTCCATTCTACATTGAAGTTAATTGAATAACAGAAAAAGTTCCGTTTGTTCGATGAATTACCCCCCTAACTCTTTTTATTAAGAAGCGGATTTGATTTAATTTTTACGCATACTCCAATCCTTTTTATTTCATCACCTTTCTTATTTTATCTTTTTTTTATAGAGTAAGGTTCTATTAGTTTAGTATGGGAATGATTTGCAGGATGTCTCATCCATTTAAATCCATATAATTATCCAGAAAATTAATTGATTCCTTCTTGTTGCTTCTCGTAAGAGTTAATATTCCATTATCGAGGAATGACATAGCCTATAAATGAATCAATAGAAATAGATTCCATTCCGCTGTTCAAAAACATTATAAGAAACAAAGGAATAAAGTGATTTGAAAGATCAGAGCAAAGGATTCCGTTTTGTCATTTCTACGAAAACGGATGGCACCCGGAGTGAAAGCTTAACTCCTGACGGATCCTGCCCTAAAATAGAACTATACAGAGCCCTTCCGATTGACCTATAGTCTACTACACTAGTCGACGAAAGAGTGTAGTAGACTCCATTCGCCCATGGGGGTGAGTGGAGGAAGAATAAAAAAGCTTCGTATGTTTTAGGAGAGTTGCTCGTTCATAAATTCACTCGACCGCTCAGACTTTATGAGGAAGTCCATGTAGACTTGATGAGAACGTCGTTTGACGAGTTCCATGTAGTCGGCGAGTACGAGTACAGCCTATGAAACAAGCTTTGAGTTCCATTGCATTGCGACGAAATCATTCCCTCCATTCTCCCTTCCTCTGAACTCCACGTGTCTGCTCCAGCTACGAAACGATGGAGAACAGTTCCGAAGTACACTTTGTCGATTCAACTTCATTCATACACTTGTCAGCTCATCTGTGAAGGCAATATTGGAAACGTTTTCTCTACTGCTCGTGAAACGGAGGAGACTCAGTTAGTAGTTGGTTTGTTTCTCGAGCTCTGGTATGGGCTACTCAGTTACATGTGATCGACGTCAATATGTAGCCACGGAACTGCTAAATCCCTCGTGAAACTCCAGTTTCAGTAAATCGTGCTTGTTAGCCTTCATCACCGCTGCTTTGGCTACCCGACTGAATGAATGCGGTGATGTGACTTGTGTAGCGAGGAGAATGGGTAAAGTAAAAGACAGACAGATGGCTCGCGATAAATAGTTGACTGGCCTGGTCCCCTGAAGTTTGATAGCAGCGCTTCCCTACTTTGTGAATGGATTGCTTTCCTTCTGCAGGCCCTACGTCATTATAGTCTGATGTGCTTTCCTAGCGGCGCTTACTGTTGCATGGTTTGGAGAGATTATCTCAGTCAATGGCTGAGAAAGGCACCTTTCGCTTATCCATTCAGCCCGCTTGTCTAGATGCAACGCCCTTTCTCTTCTATTGTTGATTTTGCTACTTCCATTGCCATATGTTGGCTTTTCCAAGTGTTTTGATGCTAAGTATAGCTATGGCATTTTCGGTCAATCTATCTATTCAGCAAATAAATGGAAATTTTATCTATCGGGGGGTTGGGAAATTCTGAATTTTGTTCATGCCACGACGATCTATATGGAAGGGGACTTTTTTTTATGCTTTCCTATTGAGAATGAAGAAGAGCAGAGATGGGATTTTGGAAAGGAAAATTTTGTCACGTAGATCTTCTATTTTGCCAGAATTCGTTGATTGCTCCATACTTATTTATAATGGAAAAACTCTTGTTCGTTGTAAGATCACTGAAGGAAAGGTTGGTCATAAATTTGGAGAGTTTGCTTCGACATGGAGACGAAGACCCTCGAGAACAAAAAAAGGAAAAGGAGGAAAGGGGAAAAGTCAAGTATGACGCGCCCTACATATGCCATGAAAAAGCAATACAATTTCGGTAAGACTTGATCTGAATTGTAGTTCAGATCTAAGTCGATTTAGTGAGGGCGACCGCGAAAGTTACTGAATGGGTCCGGTCCATCTTTTCTAAATCTTTGTTCCATATTCGACAAAGAAAGGCGTGGGAGGATGATGCAGATGTCCGGGACGGACACGACTTCTTCTAACTCCAGAAGACCACAGGAAATGGGAGCCGTAGACAGTCAAGTGAAATCCAATCCACGAAATAATTTGATCTATGGATAGCATTGTTGTTGTAAAGGTTGTAATGCCAGAGGAATCATTAAAGCAAGGCATAGAGGGAGAGGTCATAAGTGTCTATATCATAAAATCAATTTTCAACGGAATGAAAAAGACATATCTGGTAGAATCGTAACCATAGAATATGACCCTAATCGAAATGCATACATTTGTCTCATACACTGTGAATATGGTGAGAAGAGATATATTTTACATCCCAGAGAGGCTATAATTGGCGATACCATTGTTTTAGGTACAGAAGTTCCTATAGCAATGGGAAATGCCCTACCTTTGAGTGCAGTTTGAACTATTGATTTACGTAATTAAAAGTAACAAATTAGGTTTACAACGAAACCTAGAAATCAATCACTGATCCAATTTGAGTACGACAAAATACTATTTCCAGAGTGATAGGGGTAGGCAATCGAGGTTGTCCATCTATTTTGCTTTGCTATCGACTCTGAAGGCACCAGGCTAACGAAAGGAAGCTTTTCAAACCGTCATTCCGATCGCCGACTCCCGTCAAATAATGATAGAGTACCAAAGCAAAAGGCGGCTATGCCAATCTGAGTGCTCGCCTAGGGATCGTGAGTTCTTCTTTAATTTCGACTTTCTGGATTTCAAACGAAACTGACGGATGGTCTCCCTCTTTCCTTTTTGTCGAAAGGAATCTATCGAAAAGTTAGAGTCCTCAATCCCGGAGAAATATCTTCAGGTAGTGAAGGGCGTCGATTCGCTACTGCCCCGGGAGTCCAATACCTTCGCTACTAGTTTCACTCTAGTCCGTTTCACCGGTAAATCATGATAACAAAAAAAAGGAAGAAAATAAGTAAGACCTACATATTATACTCTATGGATAAAGGATCGAATTGATAAACAAAGCACCGTAAAGATCAATTAGAGAGCTTTTGGGGTCGATACAGTTAAGAACTACTTACTTATGTCACGATATGGGATATCAAGTTAGGAATCAACTTATGTAATAGAGTCAATGCAATAAAATATTGAGCAGCGGTGTAGCATCAGATCCCAAAGATAGTAAGCTCTTTTTTCTTATGGAAGAAAGTCTTTTTCAAAGATTCTATTTAAATTTCATATATGAAACCTTTCAGAAAATTATAATGATATAGCGGATACCTATGCTTCATTTTTCTGAAGGTGGGAGAAAAACTAAAACTAATTAATTATTGATCAAAATTAGAATTTGAAACTTACGTAATTAACTTCTTCTAGTTAACCCAAGAAAAATGGGATAGATTTATCATAAATCTAATTCAGTTAGCATAGGGTAAATTAAAATGAGAAAGCGAAAAGAATCGATTGTTGAGCCGTATGAGGTAGGAAACTCTCAAGTACATCTAAGGGAAGGTATAAAGTTATCTGTATTTATTTTTGTGTTTAGATAAACCTCTATGCTTGTAGAAAATTCGTAGAAAAAATTCCAAAAAATTCAGAAAAAATCAAAAAAGTTACTGTATCAAAAATCCTTCGAAAATAAAAAATGTCACTATAGCAAATCCGAAAAAAACAAATAAAAAATCAGAAAAATTAGGAAAAATTTGGGGAAGGATTTATAACATATATACGTACGTGGTATCAAATAGTCTATAACTCTGACCTATATTTTCTCACAACCTGTATCAATACTGTCCTAGTTACACTCTAAGTGTCCCCTACTAGAATTGAGTATCTTTAAAGCCCAGATTCCTCAGGAAATCCCTTTGTTGCCGCGGTTAGGCGTTTGTAGGGTGATCTTTGGGAGACGGTTTTAAGCACCATAGGCTACTCAAAGCTAGTTATCCACTAACATCTTAGATGGTTACCGGCATATTGTGTAATTGCGAGATATGTAGAGCAAAGTGTAGTAAATATGACATCATGTATAATGATATATATGGTACGATGAACACCCCAAAATATTCCAAGAAAAAATTTGATGAGGTAGTTCTCCGAATAGAAAGGTTAAAAGAACAAGTTAAAAATCCCAACCTAACTCCAGAAGGCAAAGAAGATCTAACCCAACAACTCAAAGAAATTTATAAAAAATTTAAGGGTCTATTAAGTCATTTTGAATATAAGCCTAATCAAGAAGAGGTTGAACCCAATATCAAAAATAACACTAAAGAGGACATAAAGGTAAATAGTGAAGACATCCCGGTAAGAAAGGAAGAGAGTAGTGAAGAAGAAACAACAAAAACAGTAAATAGTATAACTAAGGATAAAGAAAAAGTGAAGGAAAATCTTTTGCAATCTAAACCAGAAGATAATGATATTAATGATGTAGAAAGAACAGTTGAAGAGATTATCTTAAATTGCGAAGAACCCCCTAACAAAGAAAAGGAAAATGAATGTAATAACCTATCGCAAAGTCAAATAGAAAATAGTTACCAAGAAAGTAGATATAAGATAGAGAGAACAAATGAAGAATTCATCTTGAGATCTGATAGAGTAGAAGAATGTATGATAGGATATGATAAAATACTTTCTGTAGAAAAATTAGATCACATTGACAGATTAGGAACTAATTCAAAACAAAAGAGTCCAAGCCAACAAGTTAATATGACGTACTCCAGATAGGAATACGACTCAATACATGAGATAATTAATTGCTGGAAAGAGCTGTACAGGGATCAGAATAACACTATTCAAGAGAAAGAGTATCTAGGGAATAAGATTCAAGAAACATACCTCCAATATAAAGATTTGTTGCACCATTTCAAGTTTGACCCTGGGATATACAACTTAAATGAAGACGTAGAAAATGAGAGCATCACGAATCCAGAGAATGAAGACCGTGGAAAGATTACAGATGATGAGTACATGACATAATCTAAAGAAAATATCGAATCTAACAATAAGCTGATTAATTTAATGGAAAGTGACCACAGAATTAATGATCTAGATTTGCCCAAAGTACATTCCAAGGATATAAACGACTGGGCACAATCCCTAACCATCGTGATCACAAATTATAAAGAATCATGGGACATTACGAGGATATTACAAGTAAATATTTTGCTAAGAATGAAACAATGGATAAATTCGCAGAAGAAGTGGGAGGAAAACAATAAACCAATTGGATCTGAGGATATCCCCATTGACCTTATAAAAGAAAATTTATGTAGGTTAACAGATGACAAGGCTTATGACAAAATAAACCTTTATGCAATATCTAAAATTGAACTATGTGATATATGCGAATTCAAAGAATACTGCAAAGCGTTCTCAAAATACTTAGAATACAATAAGACACAAAACTGGATTGATCCATTCCCTCACACATTTCCAAGTCTATGGGATACAAAAACACAAAACAGATATCTAGAATACCTAAAACAAATAAAGAAAAAGAACAATCTAAGATACTATATTCAAAAACAGAATCTTATAAGGAAGCGAAAAATGCAACAAGTAACTCCCCTAAAAATAGGAAATACTGTAATAACGAGAAATGGAAAAAATGAAGAAAGAAAAGACCAAAAAAGGAAAAAGAAAAAGATAAAAAGCAACAACAGAGCCCACTAGATCTGCTGAATTGTGGGGAAAATTTTCAAAAGAAACCGTCCAAGTAAGAAGAGCCACTATTAAAAAAGATAAATAAAAATCGAGGTTTTATCTGGATGGATGAAGATAAAAGAATTTTAAAACAGCAAGCTGAAAATACCCAAAAGGTTTACCCACCTAGACCAGTATCTAGAAAACCAAGGAGAGACAAAAAGGGATTTATCAAGAGTAACAAATATATCCAGAAGTGTGATGAATCTTCTACACAAATGGGTAAGAAAGAATACAAGTATTTTAAATATAACGAAAAGGGACACTATCCTAAAATAGGAGAAGATGCTAAAAAGATGATAGAGTATAATTTAGAAGTCTACATTGGAAAAGAAATTATCCTTTCTGATATAGTACTCTGCAAACATAAGAACAATCCAGAGTTTGAGATAATCCCTAAAATAAATCACACTCCTAACATCAAGATTAAGTAACTTAACGTTAAGGAATGCAGACGGAAGAAAAACAGCCTCTAGTCTAGGATACATCAAAAAACAAGTAATAAATAATAATAAATTCTTAATAACGGAAAACAATAGTGATATATCAATCAAGATTTTGAAGAAGAGAAACATGGTGAGAGCTATAACAAATAGTATTTCAGCAGCATTTATTGTATACCAACCAGGTATATATACAATACGGGATAAATGTTATAAACAGGAATTCAACAGACATCATTACTCTTGTAAGAATGCTATATCACTTCAGACAGAAGAAACAAATGAGACAAAGATTCCCAGAGTTAAAAGAAGTCTGGAAATTACACCAAAGAATAAATCGCACGGCTAAAAATCATCAAGCAGTATATAAGGCAAGGACCACAAGGAAGCCACTCATCCTCACAAAATCAAGATTGCAGTTCAGAATCTTTGCAAAAGAATATTTGCAGGTGCGCAACACTCCCAGAGATAGGATGGTCAAAGAAGTAGAAGTCGACAGAAGTATCAACCGCCATAACGGTAAGAACACTATCCAACAACAATATAAACAAGTATTCAAATGTAAAACATGCAGCAAACAGTTCACTTCGTTCCAAGCACTCGGAGGCCACCGGGCAAGCCACAGAAGGTCAAGGTCAGAAAAGCTACATGAAAGGGAAAGAAAACCTAAAATGCACAAGTGTTCCATATGTGGAATCGAGTTTATGAACGGGAATGCACTTGGAGGGCACATGAGGACACATAGAGCTAGAGAAAATCAAGATCCTATTGTCAAGAATGGTCTGTGTCTAGATCTGAGCTTGGGATCTTTCAGCTATGTCAACAAGGTAAGACGACCTGCATTTTCAGGTATGGTAAAAATACTATATAGATATAGCCTATAAAAAAAACTATTAAAAGGACTAGTTTGGCATATAAGTCCAAATGAAGTTCTTGACAACTCATCATGCCGAGGGAAATGGCATGGCTAGCCCAACTCAAACGGTAGTTGGTAAAGGCAAATCAAATCCGTTGATAGCTGGGGATTTGCTAAAAATCACATATCATTTGATAACTCATCATGCTGAGAGGAATAGCATGGCTAGCCCAACTCAAACGGTAGTTGGTAAAGACAAATCAAATCCGTTGATAGCTGGGGATTTGCTAAAAATTCCATATCATTAGACAATTCCTGGTGAAGTCTCTAGTCTCAAATAATGGTGACAAAATTATCTACAAAAAGAAAACAGACAAGCAAAGCCTGATATGACAAAAAATAGCCTAATATGAAAAAGAAGTCTAACATGGCAATTTTATCATGAAGCTCTACAATAATATTGACAAAGGAAGCCTGATAAAGACAGAAGAATGCCTGATACAGACAAAATCCAAAGGGCTACCAAGAAGATTCCTCACTCTCCCTCATCAGATCTTAAACTTCACATGAAAGAGATATCTCTACAAAATGACAAAGAGAGCCTAATAATCCAAGAGATGCACAGGCCCCAACAAAAAATTTCATCAAGAGAAAGCCCTTTGCAGGATTCCTGACAGAGACAAGACATCAATAGTAAAGATTCCTGACAGAGACAATACGTCAACAGTGAAGATTCCTGACAGAGACAAGACGTCAATAGTGAAGGCTCGTGACGAGGCTTCCACAGAAAGATTTTTCAATTGCTTCTCGTGCAAGGAAGTCATCTATAAATAGAGCCTCCGAGGGATGAGAAGAAGGGGGGCAAACAAGCAAAAGAAGGAGAAATAATTTCATCCTAAGCAATCCAACAAAAACAACAGAAGCTCCTCAACAGATCCCTCTCCTCATCACCATCCTCTCTCACCCTCTCATCCTCTTCCACTCGTTTTGCTTGGTTTATGCCTTCAGATCAACCCACCAACCACTTGCAGTTCTCCACCACCCATATGTATAATTAAGTGTGCCTGAGTATATTTTCCTTTGTATTTTCTTCTTTTTCTGGTTCAGCTGTGAGAAAGTAGTAGTAGTGTGTAGTATTTTCCTGGTAGTAGTGTGTAGTAGTTTCATGGTAGTAGTGTAGTATTTTCCTGGTATCAGGAAAATTACGTAATATCTGAATCATACTACGTAATTACCAGGAAAATACTACCGCCCAAAAAAGAAAACTTCATAAGTATCTCCTCATGATGATACAATGGTAGTATTTTCCTGGAAAATAATAGTATTTTCCTGGTATCAGAGCACACTTAAGTAACCATGGTATCAGAGATCGAGGGGACGTTCCTTTTTTGGGCGGTAGGGGTCTGCAGTCTGTACAGAGAGTCTTCGGTGTGATGGCTACTGTTCCGGTATGTTCTGTATGTTTCTGAATTTTTATTAAGTTATCTGAATCTATTTTCGTGTTTAGATAAGTCTCTATGCTTGTAGAAAATTCGTAGAAAAAATTCCAAAAAATTCAGAAAAAATCAAAAAAGTTACTGTGGCAAAAATCCTTCGAAAATAAAAAAATGTCACTATAGCAAATCAGAAAAAATCAAATAAAAATCAGAAAAATTAGGAAAAATTTGGGGAAGGATTTATAACATATATAACACTTACGTGGTATCAAATTGACTATACTCTGACCTATATTTTCTCACAAGCTGTATCAATACTGTCCTAATTACACTCTAAGTGTCCCTTACTCGAATTGAGTATCCTAAAAGCCAAAATTCCTAAAATAATCCCTTTGTTGCCTCGGTTAGGCGTTTGTAGGGTGAACGTTAGGAGACGATTTTAGGCACCATAGGCTACTCAGGGCTAGTTATCCACTGACATTTTAGATGGCTACCGGCATGTTGTGCAATTGCGAGATATGTAGAGGAAAGTGTAGTAAATACGACATCATGTATGATGATATATATGATATGATGAACACCCCAAGATATTCCAAAAAAAAAATTGATGAGGTAGTTCTCCGAATAGAAAGATTAAAAGAACAGGATAAAAGTCCCAACCTATCTCTAGAAGGCAAAGAAGATCTGACCCAACAACTCAAAGAAATTCATAAAAATTTAAGGGTCTATTAAGTCATTTTGAATATATGCCTAATCAAGAAAAGGTTGAACCCAATATCATAAAAAACACTAAAGATGACGAAAAAGAAAATAGTAAAGATATCCCGGTAAGAAAAGAAGAAGGTAGTGAAAAAGAAACAACAGAGGTAGAAAAAAAATACAACTAAGAATAAAGAAAGAGTAAAGAAAGATCTCTTGCAAATTAAACCAATAGAGAATAGTTGCCAAGGTGATATTGATAATGTAGAAAGAACAGTTGAAGAGATTATCTTAAATTGCGAAGAACCCCCTAACAAAGATGAGGAAAATGAATGTAATAACCTATCACAGAGACAAATAGAAAATAGCTATCAAGAAAGTAGATATAAGGTAGAGAGAACAAATGAAGAATTCATCTTAAGTTCTGATAGAGTAGAAGAGTGTATGATAGGATACGATGAAGTACTTTCTGTAGGAAAATTAGATCACATTGACAGATTAAAAACTAGTTCAAAACAAAAGAGTCCAAGTCAACAAGTTAATATGACATACACCAGACAGGAATACGACTCAATACTTGAGATAATTAATTGCTGGAAAGAGTTGTATAAGGATCAGAATAACACTATACAAGAGAAAGAGTATCTAGGGAATAAGATTCAAGAAACATACCTCCAATATAAAGATTTGTTGCACCATTTCGAGTTTGACCCTAAGATATACAACTTAAATGAAGACGTAGAAAATGAGAGCATCACGAATCCAGAGAATAAAGACTGTGGAATGATTACAGATGATGCGTACATGACAGAATCTAAAGAAAATATCGAATCTAACAATAAGCTGATTAATTCAATGGAAAGTGACCAAAGGATTAGTGATCTAGATTTGCCCAAAGTACATTTCAAGGATATAAACGACTGGGCACAATCCCTAATCATCGTAATCGCAAATCATAAAGAATCATGGGACATTACGAGAATATTATAAGGAGATGTTTTGCTAAGAATGAAACAATGGATAAATTCGCAGAAGGAGTGGGATGAAAACAATAAACCAATTGGATCTGAGGATATCCCCATTCAAGGAAATTTATATAGGTTAATAGAAAATAAGGCTTATGAGAAAATAATCCTTTATGCAATATCTAAAATTGAAATATGTGATATATGTGAATTCAAAGAATATTGCAAAATGTTCCCAACATACTTAGAATACAATAAGACACAAAACTGGATTGATCCGTTTCTTCACACATTCCCAAGTCCATTGGATTCAAAAATACAAAACAGATATCTAGATTACCTAAAACAAATAAAAGAAGAGAACAATATAAGACAGTGTATTCAAAACACAGAATCTTATAAGGAAGCGAAAAATACAACAACTCTCCTAAAAAGAGGAAATACTGTAATAACAAGAAATGGAAAAAAGGAAGAAAGAAAAGACCAAAAAGGAAAAGGATAAAAAGCAATAACAGACCCTACGAAAATTTTCAAAAGAAACTGTCCAAGCAAGAAAAGCCACTATTAAAAAAGATAAATAAAAATCGAGATTTTATCTGGACAAACGAAGATAAAAGAATTTTAAAATAGCAAGCTGAAAATACCCAAAAGGTTTACCAACCTAGACTAGTATCTAGAAAATCATGCAGAGACAAAAAAAGATTTATCAAGAGTAACAAGTATATCCAGAAGTGTGAAGAATCCTCTACACAAATGGGTAAGAGAGAATACAAGTATTTTAAATATAACGAAAAGGGACACTGTCCTAAAATAGGAGAAGATGCTCAAAAGATGATAAATCATAATTTAGAAGTCTACATTGGAAAAGAAATCATCCTTTCTGATATAGTGCTCTGCAGACATAAGAACAATTCAGAGTTTAAAATAATCCCTATAATAAATAACGAGTCAGATATAATTACACTCCTAATGTCAAGATTAAGTAACTTAACGTTGAGAGATGCAGACGGAAGAAAAATAGCCTCTAGTCCAGGATACATCAAAAAACAAGTAATAAATAATAATAAATTGTTAATAATGGAAAACAATAATGATATATCAATCAAGATTTGCAAGAAGAGTAACATGATGAGAACTATAACAATTAGTATTTCAGCAGCATTTATTATGTACGTGGGATACTAACGAGGTATATACACAATACGGAATAAATGTTATAAACGGGTAATCAACAGACATCATTACTCCTGTAAGAATGTTATATCACTTCAGACAAAAGTGATAAGACAAATATTCTTAGCGTTAAAAGAAGCCTGGAAATTACACCAAAGAATAAATCATACTGCTAAAAATCATCAAGCAGTATATAAGGCAAGGATCACAGGGAAGTTACTCATCCTCACTAAATCAAGATTGCAGTTCAAGATCTTCGCAAAAGAATATTTGTAGGTGCGCAACACTCCCAGAGTTAGGATGGTCAAAGAAGTAGAAGTCGACAGAAGTATCGACCGCTATGACGGTAAGAACACTATCCAACAACAATATAAACAAGTATTCAAATGTAAAACATGCAGCAAACAATTCACTTCATTCCAAGCACTCGGAGGCCACCGGGCAAGCCACAGAAGGTCGAGGTCAGAAAAGCTACATGAAAAAGAAAGGAAACCTAAAATGCACAAGTGTTCCATCTGTGGAATCTAGTTTATGAACGGGAATGCACTTGGAGGGCACATGAGGACACATAGAGCTAGAGAAAATCAAAAAGATACTAGTGCCAAGAATGGTTTGTGTCTAGATCTGAACTTGGGATCTTCCAACAGGGTAAGACGACCTTGCATTTTCAGGTATAGCAAAAAACTCAGCCTCTGGTAATTTATATAATTATCTATAAGTATACTCGTATTATATAGATATAACCTATTAAAAAAAAAGGATTCTGTAAAGACCAAAAGACTGTTGAAAGGATTAGTTTAGCATATAAGTTCAAATGAAGTCCTTAACAACTCATCATGCTGAGGGGAATAGCATGGCTAACCCAACTCAAACGGTAATTGGTAAAGGCAAATCAAATCAGTTGATAGCTGGAGATTTGCTAAAAATCCCATATCATTTGACAACTCATCATGCTGAGGGGAATAGCATGGCTAGCCCAACTCAAACGGTAGTTGGTAAAGGCAAATCAAATTCGTTGATAGCTTGGAAATCCCATATCATTTGACAACTCCTGGTGAAGTCTCTAGTTTCAAACAATGGTGACAAAATTATCTACAAAAAGAAAACAGACGAACAAAGCCTGATATGACAAAAATAGCCTAATATGACAAAAGAAGTCTAACATGGCAATTTTATCATGGAATCTCTACAACAATATTGTCAAAGGAAGCCTGATAGATACAGAAGAATGCCTGATACAGACGAAATCCAAAAGAAAAAGAGGCAAGCTTCATCAAAAAGAAACCATTGTAAATAATCTGACGAGATATTAACAGAGAAGATTCCTGACAAAAACAAGACAGCGAAGAAACTTCTACAGAAACTCTCTCAATGTTACATCGGATCCTCCAAGCTAAGGCTTCACAAGAAAAGAACCAGTCTACATCATTTGATGGCAACAACAAGACATCAACAGTGCAGATTCATGACAATACTTCTACAGTAAAGATTCCTGACAGAGACAAGACGTCAACAGTGAAGATTCTTTACAGAGACAAGACGTCAACAGTAAAGCCTCGTGACGAGGCTTCCACAGAAAGATTCTTCAATGGCTTCTCGTGCAAGCGAGTCATCTATAAATGGAGCCTCCGAGAGAGGAGCAAACAGAGGAGAAAATTGGTAAGAAAGATAAGAAAACAGAGAGGAAACAAGCAAAAGAAGGAGAAATTATTTCATCCTAAGCAATCCAACAAAAACTACAGAAGCTCCTCAACAGATCCCTCTCCTCATCACCATCCTCTCTCACCCTCTCATCCTCTTCCACCCGTTTTACTTGGTTTATGCCTTCCGATCAACCCACCAACCACTTGTAGTTCTCCACCACCCATATGTATAATTAAGTGTGCCTGAGTGTATTTTCCTTTGTATTTTCTTCTTTTTCTGTTTCAGCTGTGTGACAGTAGTAGTAGTGTGTAGTAGTAACCCTGGTATCAGAGCACTGGTATCCTAGGAAAATACTTCACTACTATTATTGTCTATTACCTTGAGCCCAACCTGTATAGCTGGAGGTAGGGGTATAATTACTACACTTAATTATACTATTAAGTATTTTGAACTCTTTGATTTCAAAATACTACCAGGAAAATACTACACACTGCTACTACCAGGAAAATACTAGTAGTGTGATCCAATGTCTGGGAACTTTGGTAACTACGTAATTCAGATACAGCTCTTGGCACTGGTAGTGTGTATTAAGTGAACAGAAAAACTACACTCTGATACCAGGAAACTACTACCAGGAAAATACTACACACTAATACTACTACTACTGTCACACAGCTGAAGCTGAAGAAAAAGAAAATACAAAGGAAAATACACTCAGGCACACTTAATTATACATATGGGTGGTGGAGAACTACAAGTGGTCGGTGGGTTGATCGGAAGGCATAAACCAAGCTAAACAGGTGGAAGAGGATGAGAGGGTGAGAGAGGATGGTGATGAGGAGAGGGATCTGTTGAGGAGCTTCTGTAGTTTTTGTTGGATTGCTTAGGATGAAATTATTTCTCCTTCTTTTGCTTGTTTGCCCTCCCTGCTTCACTTCCCTCGGAGGCTCCTTTTATAGATGTCTCCCTTGCACGAGAAGCCATTTGAAGAATCTTTCTGTAGAAGCCTTGTCACGAGCCTTCACTGTTGACGTCTTGTCTCTGTCTGGAATCTTACTGCAGATGTCTTGTCGCGAATCTTTACTGTCGCGAATCTTTACTGTTGATGTCAGGAATCATACTGTAGGCGTCTTGTCATGAATCTGTATTGTTGATGTCTTGTTGTTGCCATCGAATGATGTAAACTGGTTCTTTTCTTATGAAGCCTTAGCTTGGAGGATCCGATGTAACATTGAGAGAGTTTCTGTAGAAGTATTTTCGCTGTCTTGTTTTTGTCAGGAATCTTCTCTATTGATATCTCGTCAGATTATTTGCAATGGTTTCCATTTGATGAAGCTTGCCTCGTTTTATTTTGGATTTCGTCTGTATCAGGCATTCTTCTGTCTCTATCAGGCTTTCTTTGTCAATATTGTTGTAGAGATTCTATGATAAAATTACCATGTTAGACTTCTTTTGTCATATTAGGCTATTTTTGTCATATTAGGCTTTGTTTGTCTGTTTTCTTTTTGTAGATAATTTTGTCACCATTGTTTGAGACTAGAGACTTCACAGAAATTGTCAAATGATATGGGATTTTTAGCAAATCCCCAGCTATCAATGGATTTGATTTGCCTTTACCAACTACCGTTTGAGTTGGGCTAGCCATGTTATTCCCCTCAGTATGATGAGTTGTCAAATGATATGGGATTTTGAGCAAATCCCCAGCTATCAACGGATTTGATTTGCCTTTACCAACTACCGTTTGAGTTGGGCTAGCCATGCTATTCCACTCAGTATGATGAGTTGTTAAGAATTTCATTTGGACTTATATGCCAAAGTAATTCTTTTAATAGTTTTTGGTTTTTACTGAATCTTTTTTTTTTATTTTTTTTTTATTTGAATAGGCTATATTTATATAGTATTTTTTCAGATAATTTTATAAATTACCAGAGGCTGAGATTTTTGCCATACCTGAAAATGTAAGGTCGTCTTACCTTGTTGACAAAACTGGAAGATCCCAAGCTCAGATCTAGACACAGACCGTTACTAAGCAATCCAACAAAAACAACAGAAACTCCTCAACAGATCCCTCTCCTCATCACCATCCTCTCTCACCCTCTCATCCTCTTCCACTCGTTTTGCTTGGTTTATGCCTTCAGATCAACTCACGAACCACTTGCAATTCTCCACCACCCATATGTATAATTAAGTGTGCCTGAGTATATTTTCCTTTGTATTTTCTTCTTTTTCTGCTTCAGCTGTGAGAAAGTAGTAGTAGTGTGTAGTATTTTCCTGGTAGTAGTGTGTAGTAGTTTCCTGGTAGTAGTGTAGTATTTTCCTGGTATCAGGAAAATTACGTAGTATCTGAATCATACTACGTAATTACCAGGAAAATACTACCGCCCAAAAAAGAAAACTTCATAAGTATCTCCTCATGATGATACAATGGTAGTATTTTCCTGAAAAATAATAGTATTTTCCTGGTATCAGAGCACACTTAAGTAACCCTGGTATCAGAGATCGAGGGGACGTTCCTTTTTTGGGAGGTAGGGGTCTGCAGTCTGTACAGAGAGTCTTCGGTGTGATGGCTACTGTTCCGGTATGTTCTGTATGTTTCTGAATTTTTATTAAGTTATCTGAATCTATTTTTGTGTTTAGATAAGTCTCTGTGCTTGTAGAAAATTCGTAGAAAAAATTCCAAAAAATTCAGAAAAAATAAAAAAAGTTACTGTGGCAAAAATCCTTCGAAAATAAAAAATGTCACTATAGCAAATCAGAAAAAATCAAATAAAAATCAGAAAAATTAGGAAAAATTTGGGGAAGGATTTATAACATATATAGCACTTACATGGTATCAAATTGACTATAACTCTGACCTATATTTTCTCACAAACTGTATCAATACTGTCCTAGTTACAAAGTGTCCCTTACTAGAATTGAGTATCCTAAAAGCCCAGATTCCTAAAATAATCCCTTTGTTGCCGCGGTTAGGCGTTTGTAGGGTGAACGTTAGGAGACGGTTTTAGGCACCATAGGCTACTCAGGGCTAGTTATCCACTGACATCTTAGATGGCTACCGGCATGTTGTGCAATTGCGAGAAATGTAGAGCAAAGTGTAGTAAATACGACATCATGTATGATGATATATATGATATGATGAACACCCCAAGATATTCCAAAAAAAAATTTGATGAGGTAGTTCTCCGAATAGAAAGATTAAAAGAACAGGATAAAAGTCCCAACCTATCTCTAGAAGGCAAAGAAGATCTGACCCAACAACTCAAAGAAATTCATAAAAAATTTAAGGGTCTATTAAGTCATTTTGAATATATGCCTAATCAAGAAAAGGTTGAACCCAATATCATAAAAAACACTAAAGATGACGAAAAAGAAAATAGTGAAGATATCCCGGTAAGAAAAGAAGAAGGTAGTGAAAAAGAAACAACAGAGGTAGAAAAAAATACAACTAAGAATAAAGAAAGAGTAAAGAAAGATCTCTTGCAAATTAAACCAATAGAGAATAGTTGCCAAGGTGATATTGATGATGTAGAAAGAACAGTTGAAGAGATTATCTTAAATTGCGAAGAACCCCCTAACAAAGATGAGGAAAATGAATGTAATAACCTATCACAGAGACAAATAGAAAATAGCTATCAAGAAAGTAGATATAAGGTAGAGAGAACAAATGAAGAATTCATCTTAAGTTCTGATAGAGTAGAAGAGTGTATGATAGGATACGATAAAGTACTTTCTGTAGGAAAATTAGATCACATTGACAGATTAAAAACTAGTTCAAAACAAAAGAGTCCAAGTCAACAAGTTAATATGACATACTCCAGACAGGAATACGACTCAATACTTGAGATAATTAATTGCTGGAAAGAGTTGTATAAGGATCAGAATAACACTATACAAGAGAAAGAGTATCTAGGGAATAAGATTCAAGAAACATACCTCCAATATAAAGATTTGTTGCACCATTTCGAGTTTGACCCTAAGATATACAACTTAAATGAAGACGTAGAAAATGAGAGCATCACGAATCCAGAGAATAAAGACTGTGGAATGATTACAGATGATGAGTACATGACAGAATCTAAAGAAAATATCGAATCTAACAATAAGCTGATTAATTCAATGGAAAGTGACCAAAGGATTAGTGATCTAGATTTGCCCAAAATACATTTCAAGGATATAAACGACTAGGCACAATCCCTAACCATCGTAATCGCAAATCATAAAGAATCATGGGACATTACGAGAATATTACAAGGAGATATTTTGCTAAGAATGAAACAATGGATAAATTCGCAGAAGGAGTGAGATGAAAACAATAAACCAATTGGATCTGAGGATATCCCCATTCAAGGAAATTTATATAGGTTAATAGAAAATAAGGCTTATGAGAAAATAATCCTTTATGCAATATCTAAAATTGAAATATGTGATATATGCAAATTCAAAGAATACTGCAAAACGTTCCCAACATACTTAGAATACAATAAGACACAAAACTGAATTGATCCGTTTCTTCACACATTCCCAAGTCCATTGGATTCAAAAACACAAAACAGATATCTAGATTACCTAAAACAAATAGAGGAAGAGAACAATATAAGACAGTATATTCAAAACACAGAATCTTATAAGGAAGCGAAAAATACAACAACTCTCCTAAAAAGAGGAAATATTGTAATAAAAAGAAATGGAAAAAAGGAAGAAAGAAAAGACCAAAAAGGAAAAGGATAAAAAGCAACAACAGACCCTACGAAAATTTTCAAAAGAAACTGTCCAAGCAAGAAAAGCCACTATTAAAAAAGATAAATAAAAATCGAGATTTTATCTGGACAAACGAAGATAAAAGAATTTTAAAACAGCAAGCTGAAAATATCCAAAAGGTTTACCAACCTAGACTAGTATCTAGAAAATCATGCAGAGACAAAAAAAGATTTATCAAGAGTAACAAGTATATCCAGAAGTGTGAAGAATTCTCTACACAAATGGGTAAGAGAGAATACAAGTATTTTAAATATAACGAAAAGGGACACTGTCCTAAAATAGGAGAAGATGCTCAAAAGATGATAAATCATAATTTAGAAGTCTACATTGGAAAAGAAATCATCCTTTCTGATATAGTGCTCTGCAGACATAAGAACAATTCAGAGTTTAAGATAATCCCTATAATAAATAACGAGTCATATATAATTACACTCCTAATGTCAAGATTAAGTAACTTAACGTTGAGAGATGCAGACGGAAGAAAAACAGCCTCTAGTCCAGGATACATCAAAAAACAAGTAATAAATAATAATAAATTGTTAATAATGGAAAACAATAATGATATATCAATCAAGATTTGGAAGAAGAGTAACATGATGAGAACTATAACAATTAGTATTTCAGCAGCATTTATTATGTACGTGGGATACTAACGAGGTATATACACAATACGGAATAAATGTTATAAACGGGTAATCAACAGACATCATTACTCCTGTAAGAATGTTATATCACTTCAGACAAAAGTGATAAGACAAATATTCTTAGCGTTAAAAGAAGCCTGGAAATTACACCAAAGAATAAATCATACTGCTAAAAATCATCAAGCAGTATATAAGGCAAGGATCACAGGGAAGTTACTCATCCTCACTAAATCAACATTGCAGTTCAAGATCTTCGTAAAAGAATATTTGCAGGTGCGCAACACTCCCAGAGCTAGGATGGTCAAAGAAGTAGAAGTCGACAGAAGTATCGACCGCTATGACGGTAAGAACACTATCCAACAACAATATAAACAAGTATTCAAATGTAAAACATGCAGCAAACAATTCACTTCGTTCCAAGCACTCGGAGGCCACCGGGCAAGCCACAGAAGGTCGAGGTCAGAAAAGCTACATGAAAACGAAAGGAAACCTAAAATGCACAAGTGTTCCATCTGTGGAATCGAGTTTATGAACGGGAATGCACTTGGAGGGCACATGAGGACACATAGAGCTAGAGAAAATCAAAAAGATCCTAGTGCCAAGAATGGTTTGTGTCTAGATCTGAGCTTGGGATCTTCCAACAGGGTAAGACGACCTTGCATTTTCAGGTATAGCAAAAAACTCAGCCTCTGGTAATTTATATAATTATCTATAAGTATACTCGTATTATATAGATATAACCTTTTAAAAAAAAAGGATTCTGTAAAGACCAAAAGACTGTTGAAAGGATTAGTTTGGCATATAAGTTCAAATGAAGTCCTTAACAACTAATCATGCTGAGGGGAATAGCATGGCTAGCCCAACTCAAACGGTAGTTGGTAAAGGCAAATCAAATCAGTTGATAGCTGGAGATTTGCTAAAAATCCCATATCATTTGACAACTCATCATGCTGAGGGGAATAGCATGGCTAGCCCAACTCAAACGGTAGTTGGTAAAGACAAATCAAATTCATTGATAGCTGGGGATTTGCTAAAAATCCCATATCATTTGACAACTCCTGGTGAAGTCTCTAGTTTCAAACAATGGTGACAAAATTATCTACAAAAAGAAAACAGACGAACAAAGCCTGATATGACAAAAATAGCCTAATATGATAAAAGAAGTCTAACATGGCAATTTTATCATGGAATCTCTACAACAATATTGTCAAAGGAAGCCTGATAGATACAGAAGAATGCCTGATACAGACGAAATCCAAAAGAAAAAGAGGCAAGCTTCATAAAAAAGAAACCATTGCAAATAATCTGACGAGATATTAACAGAGAAGATTCCTGACAAAAACAAGACAGCGAAGAAACTTCTACAGAAACTCTCTCAATGTTACATCGGATCCTCCAAGCTAAGGCTTCACAAGAAAAGAACCAGTCTACATCATTTGACGGTAACAACAAGACATCAACAGTGCAGATTCATGACAATACTTCTACAGTAAAGATTCCTGACAGAGACAAGACGTCAACAGTGAAGATTCTTTACAGAGACAAGACGTCAACAGTAAAGCCTCGTGACGAGGCTTCCACAGAAAGATTCTTCAATGGCTTCTCGTGCAAGAGAGTCATCTATAAATGGAGCCTCCGAGGGAGGAGCAAACAGAGGAGAAAATTGGCAAGAAAGATAAGAAAACAGAGAGGAAACAAGCAAAAGAAGGAGAAATTATTTCATCCTAAGCAATCCAACAAA
The DNA here is from genome assembly GCA_036321105.1 of Dracaena cambodiana. Classification (NCBI taxonomy): domain Eukaryota; kingdom Viridiplantae; phylum Streptophyta; class Magnoliopsida; order Asparagales; family Asparagaceae; genus Dracaena; species Dracaena cambodiana. Next base: position 20,796,153 of record JAYEPQ010000020.1, on the reverse strand, counting down.
AACTACAGAAGCTCCTCAACAGATCCCTCTCCTCATCACCATCCTCTCTCACCCTCTCATCCTCTTCCACCCGTTTTACTTGGTTTATGCCTTCCGATCAACCCACCAACCACTTGTAGTTCTCCACCACCCATATGTATAATTAAGTGTGCCTGAGTGTATTTTCCTTTGTATTTTCTTCTTTTTCTGCTTCAGCTGTGTGACAGTAGTAGTAGTGTGTAGTAGTAACCTTGGTATCAGAGCACTGGTATCCTAGGAAAATACTTCACTACTATTATTGTCTATTACCTTGAGCCCAACCTGTATAGCTGGAGGTAGGGGTATAATTACTACACTTAATTTTACTATTAAGTATTTTGAACTCTTTGATTTCAAAATACTACCAGGAAAATACTACACACTGCTACTACCAGGAAAATACTAGTAGTGTGATCCAATGTCTGGGCACTTTGGTAACTACGTAATTCAGATACTGTTCTTGGCACTGGTAGTGTGTATTAAGTGAACAGAAAAACTACACTCTGATACCAGGAAACTACTACCAGGAAAATACTACACACTAATACTACTACTACTGTCACACAGCTGAAGCTGAAGAAAAAGAAAATACAAAGGAAAATTAACTCAGGCACACTTAATTATACATATGGGTGGTGGAGAACTACAAGTGGTCAGTGGGTTGATCGGAAGGCATAAACCAAGCTAAACAGGTGGAAGAGGATGAGAGGGTGAGAGAGGATGGTGATGAGGAGAGGGATCTGTTGAGGAGCTTCTGTAGTTTTTGTTGGATTGCTTAGGATGAAATTATTTCTCCTTCTTTTGCTTGTTTGCCCTCCCTGCTTCACTTCCCTCGGAGGCTCCTTTTATAGATGTCTCCCTTACACGAGAAGCCATTTGAAGAATCTTTCTGTAGAAGCCTTGTCACGAGCCTTCACTGTTGACGTCTTGTCTCTGTCAGGAATCTTGCTGCAGATGTCTTGTCGCGAATCTTTACTGTTGATGTCAGGAATCATACTGTAGGCGTCTTGTCATGAATCTGTATTGTTGATGTCTTGTTGTTGCCATCGAATGATGTAAACTGGTTCTTTTCTTATGAAGCCTTAGCTTGGAGGATCCGATGTAACATTGAGAGAGTTTCTTTAGAAGTCTTTTCGCTGTCTTGTTTTTGTCAGGAATCTTCCCTGTTGATATCTCGTCAGATTATTTGCAATGGTTTCCTTTTGATGAAGCTTGCCTCGTTTTCTTTTGGATTTCGTTTGTATCAGGCATTCTTCTGTCTCTATCAGGCTTTCTTTGTCAATATTGTTGTAGAGATTCTATGATAAAATTGCCATGTTAGACTTCTTTTGTCATATTAGGCTATTTTTGTCATATTAGGCTTTGTTTGTCTGTTTTCTTTTTGTAGATAATTTTGTCACCATTGTTTGAGACTAGAGACTTCACAGAAATTGTCAAATGATATGGGATTTTTAGCAAATCCCCAGCTATCAACGGATTTGATTTGCCTTTACCAACTACCGTTTAAGTTGGGCTAGCCATGCTATTCCCCTCAGTATGATGAGTTGTCAAATGATATGGGATTTTGAGCAAATCCCCAGCTATCAACGGATTTGATTTTCCTTTACCAATTACCGTTTGAGTTGGGCTAGCCATGCTATTCCACTCAGCATGATGAGTTGTCAAGAATTTCATTTGGACTTATATGCCAAACTAATTCTTTTAATAGTTTTTGGTTTTTACTGAATCTTTTTTTTTATTTTTTTATTTTATTTGAATAGGCTATATTTATATAGTATTTTTTCAGATAATTTTATAAATTACCAGAGGCTGAGAATTTAGCCATACCTGAAAATGTAAGGTCGTCTTACCTTGTTGACATAACTGGAAGATCCCAAGCTCAGATCTAGACACAGACCGTTACTAGGATCTTGATTTTCTCTAGCTTTATGTGGCCTCATGTGCCCTCCAAGTTCATTCCCGTTCATAAACTCGATTCCGCAGATGGAACACTTGTGTACTTTAAGGTTTCCTTTCTTTTTTACGTAGCTTTTCTGACCTTGACCTTCTGTGGCTTGCCCGGTGGCCTCCAAGTGCTTGGAACGAAGTGAACTATTTGCTGCATTTTTTTTTACATTTGAATACTTATTTATATTGTTATTGGATAGTGTTCTTACCGTTATGGCGGTCGATACTTCTGTCGACTTCTACTTCTTTGACCATCCTATCTCTGAGAGTGTTGCGCACCTGCAAATATTCTTTTGTAAAGATCCTGAATTGCAATCTTGATTTAGTGAGGATGAGTAGCTTCCTTGTGATCCTTGCCTTATATACTACTTGATGATTTTTAGCCGTGCGATTTATTCTTTGGTGTAATTCCTAGGCTTCTTTTAACTCTGGGAATTTTTGTCTTATCACTTTTGTTTCTTCTGTCTGAAGTGATATAGCATTCTTACAGGAGTAATGATGTTTGTTGAATTCCCGTTTATAACATTTATCCCGTATTGTATATATACCTGGTTGGTATAGAATAAATGCTGCTGAAATACTATTTGTTATAGCTCTCACCATGTTTCTCTTCTCAAGATCTTGATTGATATATCACTATTGTTTTCCGTTATTAAGAATTTATTATTATTTATTACTTGTTTTTTGATGTATCCTGGACTAGAAGGCTGTTTTTCTTCCGTCTGCATCCCTTAATGTTAAGTTACTTAATCTTGACGATACCAGGAAAACTACTACACACTGCTACTACTACTGTCACACAGCTGAAGCTGAAGAAAAAGAAAATACAAAGGGAAATACACTCATGCACACTTAATTATACATATGGGTAGTGGAGAACTACAAGTGGTCTGTGGGTTGATCGGAAGGTATAAACCAAGCAAAATGGGTGGAAGAGGATGAGAGGGTGAGAGAGGATGGTGATGAGGAGAGGGATCTGTTGAGGAGCTTCTGTAGTTTTTGTTGGATTGTTTAGGATGAAATTATTTCTCCTTCTTTTTCTTGTTTGCCCTCTGTTTCTCTTCTCTTCGAAGGCTCCTTTTATAGATGACTTCCTTGCACGAGAAGCTATTTGAAGAATCTTTCTGTGGAAGCCTCGTCACGAGCCTTCACTGTTGACGTCTTATCTCTGTCAGGAATCTTTACTGTTAACGCCTTGTCTCTGTCAGGAATCTTTGCTATTGATGTCTTGTTTCTATCAGGAATCTTCACTTTGAGCCGGGCTTTATCTTGATGAAAAATTGATGTGGCCTGTACCTTTTTGGATGTATCAGGCTTTCGTGTGAAGCTTGATGAAAACTTTTGATGGGGGCCCATACATTTGAATGTATTAGGAATTCATTTGGCTTTATTAGGCATCTCTTGGAAGGAATCCTTCAATAATATATTTGTGAAGCATTTAGAGGATCCGATGCTTAGAGGGAGTTTCTGTAGGACTGTCTTGTCTGGCTTCTTTTGTCAATATTGTTACAGAGATTAAGATATGAGATTTTTAGCGAACCTCCAGCTATCAACGGATTTGACTTGCTTTTACCAACTGCCGTTTGAGTTGGGCTAGCCATGCCATTCCCCTCGGCATGATGAGTTTGTCAAGGATTTCATTTGGGCTATATACCAAACTTAATCCATTTAGTATTATATATATATGTATTTTCCTTCTCTCTCTCCCTCTCTCTCTTTTTATATACTATTTTTACATATCCATTTGAACTCTATTGGGATGTCTTCTGGTTGAAAGCTATGTCTTGTAACAGCTTCAGTGCTCTATGATTCTGTCCTTTTGGAATGCTAAATTTTGCATGGTAGTCTTTCGTGGCGACTATTCTTCTTCCATCTGTCATAATCGAGTAGCTGCTAATATTTTTAATAAGCTTTCTTGCCTTGTCGACCAGCTCGATAAAGCTGCTGTACCAGAAATAATTATAATTGATTTCTTCGATGTTGTGTTCGGGGTCGAATTTCTGCCATTGCTCAGGGTAGACGAATACCCATATCTGATATGGCTGGAAAAATTTTGTCTCTTCCCTCCATCCAAGCATGCTGAATATTTGGAAGGTGAACAGATGATTATAACTAATGCTTGTAGCTAGCTTGCGGGTAAAAAATCTCAACACTGCTGGTAGCTTGCGCCATTCTTGTCCCCCCCCGTAGTTTGAAGCACAGCTGTCTGAAAAGCCCCCACTCTATTCCTTGGATATCCCACATTTCTTCTTTCATGAATTTAAATAGCTTATGGCAGTTGTTTCTGGCCAGGATAATATCTGTTCTATTTTTTGACAAAATTCTTTTTATATTTTCTCTGTGATCGAGCGTCATTATTTTGATATGAAAAGATCTCTGTGGGAAGTGCCTGTCCAGCTTCCTCCAGAATTTGTATTCTTTTTATCTTTTCTGACACGATCACTTCTTTTTCTTTCTTTGATTTTTCCTGTAAGATGGTTAGTACATGATTATTTTATTATATAAAAACTAATAACTGAACTCAACAACTCCCTCGACGGGCTCTTGCTGAGACGTTGACCCTGGCATGAGTGGTATACTGAGATTTTGGCTTATTTCTTTAATATTTGGGCTTAGTTTTTGATATTCTCCTAATAATCGTGTCAGCACTGGCTCTCTTATTTCTTCCCTAGTAATAGATCTCCTAGCCACTTCTCTAGTCTTTCTTTCACTATTACTTCTTGTTAATAACGGTTGTTTTGAATTGTTTTTAATATATAGACTGTTCCCAGAACTTTGTATTTCTACCCCTCCAAAGTGTTTTGGTTCTTCGGTTTGAATTAAGTCTTCAAGAAACCATTGTCTAGGTACCGTGAGATCCTTTATATTCATTAGTCGAGGTTTGATTTCCTCCTCAAAAGGTTTTGGTTCAAATATTTCGATTATTTCCCGTTGATTTGAAACTGTTCTTACTTCTGTGGTCTGAGTCAATTCATGAATCATCGTATATTCTATGGCTAAATCGTGTGAGTTGGTTTTCATGTTCATTCCTTGGGTCTTAATTTTTATGCGTACAGTATCTATTATGTTTGGGTCAGATATAGAGATAAAATAGTTGGGGCGGATGTTGAACCATACTGTTTGATTTACTAGATTGGATTGGAAGCCCCCTATTAGAGCCTGGTGACAGTTGGTGAATCGATTGTCCATTACAAGTGTTATTATAGGGATATCTATGCTAGCTCTGAATAGCGCGTTAATTTTAATTTGAATTAGGCCAACGTGTATATAGTGAATTTCTGGGTATTTCTTTTTCCATCTTCGTACTTTTTCACGATTAAAGATGGAAATGTCTACTCTTCCTCCGACTGATAGATTTGTTGTTGTGTTTCCGTTAAAATTTTCGATTATTCTTCTGGAAAAGAAATTGAACCGTGAAATTTTGTAAATTTCTGTTTTCTTTATCAGTTGATGCTTTTTCATTCTATCAATGTATTCTGGGCTAAAAATTGTTTCTCTTCCGACTACGTCTCCTAATGATAAGTTGTCTAGTTCTGATACCGAGGGTGTAATTGGATCTAATTCTTCATTCATCATGAAAACTAATTCGGCGTCTGAATCATCCTCGACCTCAAGCTCATAGAGTATTATATCTGTTGGCGAGATTTCTTCACCCAAACATACTTCGAGTTCTTGTTCTTCCATATATTTTATCATTTTTTGAGCACCTTTTCCTCTTTTAGGACAGTCTCTAGCAAAATGTCCTTCTTCATCGCATACAAAGCATCTGCAACCTTTTTTGTATTTTTGTGCAGGGGATTCTCTTTGTGTAGATGACTCGTCTTTTTTTCTAACGTATTTATTGTTCCTGGCAAATCCCCTACTCCTTATCCATGGTTTCCATCGAAATCTTTTTCTAAATGTTGATTTTTGGTTTTTTCTCACTTCCTATTTTCCATTTTTCTCCAATTATTTTTTCGCAACACTTTCTTCCTTTAGCAGAATTATTTATTGTGTTCTTCATTTTTTTTGTAAGATTTTATATTGAGACAGTCGTCCTGTATAATTTTAAGTGCATAGTGTATTCGGTGCCCCAAATTATCCTTCTTTTCAATTCGCTTTAAGTAGTCTGGGTATCCGTTTCTTGTTTTGGTATCCCATGGACTAGGAAGTTTATGGAAGAAAGGATCAAGCCAATTCTGTGCCTTATCGTATTCTAACTTGTAAAAGTATTTTGAGAATGTTTTGCAGTATTCTTCGAATTCACATATCTCGCATAATTCAATTTTGGACAGCGCATACAAAACTTCTTCTTCTTGAGATTTCTCATCTATATACCCACATAAATTTTCTTTGATGATTTTTATGAAATCATTGAGGATTTTTTCAAAACTTGTGAACCTATTGCTTTCTCCCCACTCTTTCTGTTTATTTTTTCCTTCTTTTGAGTTTATCCATTGTTTCATCCATTGTAAAACATCTCCTTGTAAAGTTCCCGTAATGTAATCGACAAATCTTTCATTGTCCCATGATCTTTCGTGATTTGTGATTACGACGGCTAGAGATTGCGCCCAGTCGTCTATAACCTTTTGTTTATCCTTGAAATGTACGTTGGATAGATCTAAATAGGTTCCTCCTTGGGATACACTTCTTTTTATTAAATCGTCGATCCTCATACTCCCTCCTATCTGTGGGTTGTTTAAGTCTATTGCAGTCTTGCTATCTTCTCCAACATGTATCACCTCACTTTCAGATTCAGTTCCTTTCTCATATTAAGACTCGTATTCATCGTGTATAGTCATCCCGTAGTCTTCGTTATCTGAATCTACGATGCTTTCTGGTTCTTCTTCACTTTCCAGGTTATATATTTCGGGATCAAAATTAAAATGATGTAGTAACTCTTTATTTTGTAGGTAGATCTCTTGCATTCTACTTACTAGATGGTCTCTTTCCTGAACACTATTGCATGGGTCTTAATATAGCTCTTTCCAACAGTTAATTGCTCCACAATCGAGTCATACTCTTTTCTGGAGTGTTTTCTACCTACTTGCATCATATTTATCTGTTCACTTGGTTTCTTTTGTCTTGAGCTTGTTCCTAAACCGTCAATTCTATTTAATCTTCCTAATATTTCTCTTACTTTTTTGTCGAATTTTGTTATTTCTTTGTCGAATTGTTCTGCGGGATTATCTCGAACGGTTTTACAAAGCTTAGTAATATATATTTCATTCTGTTCTATTATCTTATCTAGCCATTTTTCCACCCTACTAAACCTACAAACTACATAATCAAAAAGGGTGTTGAGAAAACTTGTAATATTTGTTAAGTTTTTATCTGTCGCTACTGAAAAATGCTCTAAGTGACTATAGTCCCTTCTACAACTCTCAAATATGCATGGTATATCACTAGCCATCTAGGATATCTCTTGGTAGCTAGCTCTAAATAGCCTATGGTGCCTAAAACCGTCTCCTAAGGATCACCCTACAAACGCCTATCCGTGGCAACAAAGGGATCACTTTAGGAATCTGGGCTTTAAGCTTACTCAAATCTAGCAGGGAATACTTAGAATGAAACTAGGACAATAATCACGCAAGTTGTGAGATAGTATAGATCGGTATTATAGTCAATTTTTTATCATATAAGTGCTAGAGATGTTATAAATCCTTCCCTAAATTTTTCCTAATTTTTCTGATTTTTTCTGAATTTTTTCTCGAATTATCTGCAAGCATAGAGACTTATCTAAAAACAAAAAAATACAGATAACTTAATAAAAACTCAGAAATATACAGTACATACCGGAACAGTAGTCATCACACCGGAGATTCTGTGTACAGTCTGCAGACCCCTACCGCCCAAAAAAGGAACGTCCCCCCGGGCTCTGATACCAGGAAAACTACTGGTCTTTGATTTGTTCCAGTCAATAATTGGAAATCAAAGCGATGGTCCGTGAAGTCAATGAGGGTCACTAGGTCAATCTGTTGGTCTAGGGATAGGGTGGCAAGCAGTTAATCGATATCGTTGAATGAGTTTCCCAAATGCTCCGGGTTACCGGTTTTCCAGGCTTTCGTTCGAGCCCATCAAGCACAGGTTCATCTCTCTTCTGCTTTCCTCTTTTCCAAGGAGAGAATCAGTCTTCATTTACCATCAAAAGTGAAACGTCTTTTTCTTAGACGCTGGAATGGTGACATTCTTTTCCTGAATCGGTCGGGAATATCTCGACGCTTCTTCTTTCCTCCTCATTTCGTCACAATAAAACACCAGGAATTAAGTCAATCAAGCAATAGCGTAACAGCACTTGCCCCTTGATTGAAATGAAAGACCGTACGGGAAGAACGGTATTGAGCAGCTTATGTACAGGTCGCGGTAGCCGTCAGTTGAGGCCAATAGGATACTCCCGTGGCCCTCTGTAGATCGTCACTTCTAAGCAATCTCTGATTTATCATCGCTCTGAGGAGGTAATTTTCTACGTTCACTGCCCCTTCTTTGTTTTTTCTTTTTTTTCCTGCCGGTTTTTCTTTCTAAAAGCTAGACTAGAAGCCAATATATGCAAGTACCATCTAGGTATTATGAACCGATAGCATTGTTAAACCCAGACTCCTTTTGACAGGAATGACTTCAACGAGCGAGAAGTGGGTGACCGAACAGGAGTCATTTCCAGATTAGACGGTGCAAGCGTTAGTTAAAACAGGTAGAAAAACCCGCACTCGAGCGAGGGGATTGATGACGAGATTATCGTAGATACAGTCGACGTTCATCAATTCAGTGACGGCGTAATTGCAGTTCATCAAGTGAACAAATTCAGTATGACGTGAAGAAAAGATGAGGATCGTTCAAAGTCAAGTCAAATGCTCCGAATCGGTCGCGTCAAAGTCATGCTTGCTTTCGAGATAATGTAGAAAATCGGTCGGAATCCCCGAACGAGAAGTACGACGTCATTTTCCGATCCCGTGAGTTCGGGTAATCGAGAGATCTGACTTTCTTTCTGGACTTGTCTTTAATATATGAATAGGGTACTCTTCGTCAGTCTCTCCGCTTCATTATGCGACGCCGCATCTTCAATCATGATTACGTTGACAACGAACTTCTTCGGCTGGCACTTCGAGACTCGTCATTATGTCAGCGTGAGTCTGAATAATGGTATGTGACTTTAAACACCCAGGTTTTCGAGTGCTCTTGCCCTGGTGCTCTATTTATTAATCATCTTGGTCGTCGAAATCTTCTTCTTTACTATCAAAAGGGCCATCCACGTACATCCACCTCTTGCGAAACTCTCCGTAAAATATGCTTGCCCGGCGAGAAAGGGCCTAAAAAGGAAATGCGAAAAGAGAACGAAAGATTCCCACTTCGTATTTCGTCATTATCATAAAGTCAACAGCACACTTCCCACTTCCTGCTCAGGGACAACAACCTAGAAATCGCATCAGCAATCAAACTCGGTGTTTGAAGTTCCGGGCACAGTGACTCTTCCGAAAAGAGGAACTTTTCTTTTGAGCTTGACCAAACACACCATCGGGAGCGCCGAATGGCTATCGTCAATATCGAAATAGGCGTATTAGCTTATGACAAATCTCTGTCGTTGAGAAGTTCTGAAGTTCATACTCGTCTCTCTTTCACCTCCTATTTGAAATAGGCAAGACGTGCATATCAGGCAGAAGATATGCCGCTGACAGATTCTTCATTTGACGTATCGGAATATACATCAATGTCAAGGCCACAGCAAGCCATTTTACCTATTGCATCACCCGAACCATATGTATGTCATGCAAAACTGTGTTGTTCACCGAATTGTCACTCAATGGACTAGGGTTCTATCTTCCTCCTCCCGAAATGACAATCTGAAAAAACTACTCGGACAACGAAAGTCTATCTCAAAAGTTGTTCTAACAGTCGCATCGTCAAAAATCTCTAATCGAGTCAATGGAGATGTCAAAGGGGCGCTCCTAGGTGTGTGTAGGGGGTGTGTTTGTTTGCGAGAATGGGTTCCTCGTCGACGTCAGGGGGTGTGGACACACTTGCGTGAATTCGGGGGAAGGCTACGACGAGCGCAACGACGAAAGGAAACTATACCCGACCAGGGATGGACGTAAACTCGAGAGACCCCAAGGGTAGGGATAATTATCCAAGTCTTATTGTGAAACAAAAACACCGTCTTGCCACACTAGACAAGGATTCCTTTCCGACACCTTTGTCATCTCCGGGGAGCTCGTCAGCGAGGAGACCATAGGATGATGTTGCTAAAACAAACGGATGCGCTGAGAAAGCCGTTCAGTAGAATTCCGAAAAAAGACTTTCAGCAACAGGTGGAGACATTTATGTGGCCCCTATAAAAAGAAATGCGGGCAGGGTAGAGCTCGGCAGAGGGTTCAAGAATAGGGTAGGTCCTGTCCTAAAGATGAAGATCGACAAAAGAGGTGGTTCCCGTCTATGCATGCATCTCTGTAGGACGTTCCGATCGGAAAGATCAAACCTCTCTGAACTGCTCACATCACAGTAGTCATAGTTGCATAGACAGGCATCAGTCGGGGGGCGACCAGGAAATGACGACAATGACTTTCATAGATCTCTCTCTAGATATCTATAGATAGAGAGAGATAACTGCTACATGAGCAACCCGACTGTGCCGTCACATGTGCTCTACAGGCCGCACTCGAGATTTCTTCCCAACGAGCCTATTTTTCATCAAGATGGAAGACGGGTGAAATCGAAGGCAGGGTTTTTGATGGTCAAGCCCCCTACCCCGCGTTGTTATGGACAGTTGAATCGCGAGCCTATATAACGTAACGTAATGAAGCAAAAAATGGCTGAAGATTATCAAGCCTTTTCCTTTCTCCTCCCCTTCGACTTTTGCAGGGCGGTTGGACTCACATTGAAGACTGCAGATCACTTAGCATTGGGGTGATTGACTTCACTGACAAAGACAGAGAGGGTAGTCGGCATCAAAAGTTCGAGTCCCCGGACAAAGGTGAGACCAACCTTCGTCCTGATTAGCGAAATCCTTTCCAACTCCCAGCTTGGTAGTTTCCATCGCCTGTCTAGGTTTAAGCACTGGGATTTAACGGCGGACTTGAAAAGCCACCTACAGACGCTTTACGCCCAATCATTCCGGACAACACTAACATCCTCTGTCTTATAGCAGTTGCTGGCTCAGAGTTAGCCGATACTTATTCCTCAGATACCGTCATTACTTCTTCTCCGAGAAAACAAGTTCATGACCCGTAAGCCTTCTACCTCCACGCGGCATTGCTCCGTCAGGCTTTTGCCCATTAAGAAAAATTTCCCACTACTGCTTCCCATAGGAGTCTGGGTCGTGTCTCAGTCCCAGTGTGGTTGATCATCCTCTTGGACCAGCTACTGATCATCGCCTTGGTAAGTTATCACCTCACCAACTAGCTAATTAGACGCGAGCCCCTCCTCGGGCGGATTCCTCCTTTTGCTCCTCAGCCTATTGGGTATTAGCAACCCTTTCCAATTGTTGTTTCCCTCCCAAGGGCAGGTTCTTAAGCATTACTCACGCCGTCCGCCACTGGAAACACCACTTCCCATCTAACTTGCATGTGTTAAGCATGCCGCTAGTGTTCATCCTGAGCCAGGATTGAACTCTCCATGAGATTCATAGTTGCATTACTTATAGCTTCCTTATTCGTAGTCAAAGTGGATACGGAATTTCTTTCATTCCAAGCATAACTTGAACCCATGTGCTTCATATTAGCCTAGAGTTCGCTCCCAACAATATAGCCATCCCTACCCTATCCCGTCAATCCCACAAGCCTCTTATCCATTCTCGTGCGAGCATTGCGGGGGAGCAAGTCAAAATAGAAAAACTCACATTGGGTTTAGAGATAATCAGGCTCGAACTGATGACTTCCACCACGTCAAGGTGACACTCTATCGCTGAGTTATATCCCTTCCCGGCCCATCGAGAAATAGAACTAGCTAATCCTAAGGCAAAGGGTCAAGAAACTCAACACTACTATTCCTAAAAAACTTGGAGCCAGGCCTTCTTTTCGCACTATTATGGATAGTAAAATAATGGGAAAAATTGAATTCAATTGTCAATTGCTCCTATCGGGAACTGGATTGCGAGCCATAGCACATGGTTTCATAAAATCCGTACGATTTTTCCAATCTAAATTGAGTAGGTTTTCCATATAGAAGATTTTTTTTAGCATGTTCTATTCGATATTAGTAGGAGAAGAATCCGACTCAGTATTGTTAAAAAAGAGGTGAATCAGAACAAGTCAAGATGATATGGATCACCCCTTTTTCTTGCGCCAAAGATCTAACCATTTCCGAAGAAACTAGAGCTACATTTATTTTCAATTTCCATTCCAGAGTTTCTATGTGTTTTCATGCCATTGCAGTTTTCGAGGTCTAAAAAAAAGAAATGGACAAATTCCTTTTCTTAGGAATACAAACAAGAAAAAAGATAATGGTAACCTCATCATTAACTACTTCATTTTCATTTATTAATTTCAAGTAATAGAAATGTATGTCCTATCGAGACAGAATTTGTAACTTGCTATCCTCTTGCCTAGCAGGCAAAGACTTACCTCTGCGGAAAGACTGTAAAGTAGATGTGTACGGTACAGCACGGGAAGCTCAGGAGTGACCATCACACTCGCTTGTGTAGTGGGGAAACATACTACAACTACGATGAACAAAGAGATAAGAACGAGAGCCTACCCAATATCAACTTCAGAATCGAGGGAAAAGGTGAACGTCGGAGGGAGCCCCAATTGGAAAATGTCCAAACAAGACGACCGAGACCGCTGGCCAATACCTAGGATAGCGGGCAAGTGAATACAAGAACAAACCCATAGCATAGAATGGAAGGAACCAAGAAGGTGGTATTAGCAACAACTGGTTTTATTACGGGGCAGCTCATGATATTCATATCGATCTATTATGCGCCTCTGCATCTAGCATTGGGTAGACCTCATACAATAACTATCTTAGTTCTACCGTATCTTTTGTTTCATGTCTTCTGGAACAACCACAAATTTTTTTTTATTATTATGGATCTACTACCAGAAATTCAATGTGTAATCTCAGCATTCAATATGTATTCCTGAATAATCTAATTTTTCAATTATTCAACAATTTCATTTTACCAAGTTCAACGTTAGCCAGATTAGTCAACATTTATATGTTTTGATGCAACAACAAGATGTTAATTGTAACAAGTAATTTTGTTGATTGGTTAACATTTTATTCATGAAATGGGTTGGCTTGGTATTATTCTGGATATGGTAAAATTATTCGATTCGATCTAATAATAAGTACCTTGTGTCAGAATTGAGAAATTCTATGGCTCAAATCTTTAGTATTCTCTTATTTATCACCTGTGTCTACTATTTAGGCAGAATGTCGTCGTCAATTGTCACTAAGAAAGTGAAAGAAACCTCAGAAATAAAAGAAAGAAAAGAAGAAAATGATGTAGAAACAACTTACGAAGATGACAAAGATAGCCCAGACTACGAGTACTTTTATCTTGATACTCATCAAGATAATTGGGAATTAGTAAAACTTAACTTAAAAAAAGAAGAGAAAAATGAAGGCTTTCGCCCATTGCTGAAAATTCCCCATCGATGCCTCCCATAGAAGTCTGGGCCGTGTCTCAGTCCCATTGTGGCTGATCATCCTCTCGGACCAGCTACTAATCATCGCCTTGGTAAGCTATTGCCTCACCAACTAGCTAATCAGATGCGAGCTCCTCCTCGGGCGGATTCCTCCTTTTGCTCCTCAGCCTACGGGGTATTAGCAACCGTTTCCAGTTGTTGTTCTCCCAATGGTAGGTTCTTACTCATTACTCACCCATCAACCACTGGAAACACCACTTTCCGTCCGACTTTCATGTGTTAAGCATACGCTAGCATTCATCCTGAGCCAGGATCAAACTCTCTATGAGATTCATAGTTGCATTACTTATAACCTCCTTATTCATAGACAAAGCGGACTCAGAATTTCTTTCATTCCAAGCATAACTTGGACCCATGCGCTTCATATTAGCCTGGAGTTCGCTCCCAGCAATATAGCCATCCCTACCCTATCACGTCAATCCCACAAGCCTCTTATCCATTCTCGATCAATCGCTATGGGGGTGCAAGTCAAAATAAAAAAACTCACATTGGGTTTAGGGATAATCAGGCTCAAACTGATGACTTCCACCACGTCCAGGTGACACTCTATCGCTGAGTTATATCCCTTTCCGGCCCCATTGAGAAAAAGAACTAACTAAAGAGTCGAGAAACTGAACGCTACTATTTCGGAAGAAGCCATGCATTCATTCGATGAATCTCCCTAGTATCAAATACTGGTAATAATATCAGCAAAAAATCGTTCTCCCATGCTTCCAAACATGCTGAGCTCTAAAAATTCTTGTACATTCAAAAAAGGGAATTGATTCCGTGAAAGATGAGATCAGTAAAGAGGAAAACCACTGATAGTTTATTTTGTAAGATTGTCAATTGTGTACCAAAGGCGTATTTATATTCTCTGTCTTGGCGATTCCTCCTTCCGGAAAAGAGAAGGGTTTCTCCATAATGTCCATGAACAGTCGCTGCTGGAGTGGCCAAATAAGGCTTAGCTGATCTTATAATTAAAGAGTGAACATGAACAATTAAGATTTGACCAGATTTTTTTATGTGTGGTTCATATTTAAATAGACATATTTTCACAAATAAATTGTCCAATGCTAATTATTGTGGATATCTCTTCACAATATAATGTAGAAAGCACCAATTCAAATGGGATGGATTCAAAATGATTTTATTGCATGGACTGGGATTATAAATCCTATTATTTTCATCTATTAAACAGTATTTAAGTACTTAAAGTATTTAGAAAGTCTGTTTAAAATTGTCAAATGGCCTATATCGGATGATGGAATTCATGATAACGGATGTCAACATCGGAAAGTGGAGTTTTTACCTGAAGCATCACATTCAATCTCAAACGTTTAAGAAAAGTTAGGTAAAGACAATAAGGGGGCGTTGGTTAGCGTCTCTTTGATTAGCTGAAATGCCTTCTTTTGTTCTTCTCCCCATCCAAATCCGACGTTCTTCTTGATCACTTCGGTAAGTGGTGCGGCTATGCTACTAAAGTCCTTCACAAACTGCCAGTAAAAACTAGCAAGTCCATGAAAACAACGAACATTGCTTACACTTGTGGGACTCGGCCACTCTCGGATTGCACGTACCTTCTCTTCATCAACCTGTATACCCTGTGCACTAACAACAAATCCCAGAAATACAAGCTTATCGGTGCAAAAAGTACACTTTTTCATGTTAGCAAATAACTTTTCTTCCTGAGACAGAGGAAGGATCAGGTAGTCGCCTATCTATGTCTTTCAAGTGATTTAAAGCCTACAGTAGGAACTCCAATGCAAGTCGGAAACATGTTCAGTTCTGGCGGTTGAGAATCAAATCCTTCTCTCTCTGGTTACGACAGTAAATTCGGTATTTTCTTCTCTTGCAAGGCGCTACCGGTTGGTCAACGAATGAATTTGCCTAAACTAGGACCTTTGAATCTCCCCTCGGAACAGTTTCGGAAAGTCGCTTTCTGTTTTGAACTGCTTTCAACGTCACATAGTCTACTACACTCGCTTATAAAGGGAGCTTGCACTAGATCGTCGTTGTGACGGTTATTTGCTGCTCTTTCATTGTTCCTATTTAGCTTCTTCGGAACGGTCGACACATTGTTCAAGCTCAATTGGCTTTGAACTTTGTCCGGTTGTTTCGGGTAGGCCAGAGAGAAGCGCCGGTGGTTCATTGCAAAAGGAGAGGAAAATCAAAGCGAAAAGCACTTTTGACGCAAGCGAAGCCTCACTCAATTCCTTCTTTCGATGCTTGACAGTTTGACGTCATTCTGCGGTCGTACTAGAAGTTTGGGTAGGCATGCAGTTCTTTCTGAAGTTCGTTCCATTCAGCAAGTCTGTCTAGATCCACGGCAGGTGCTGCCCATCTAAAGTAGGTCCCATGTTATATCTCAGGTGCGCGAGCGAACTCAGACGGAATTGCTTTCTGCTTCTTGTTGCAGTCCCTGAGCCCAGCTTGTAGCATGCCAAAAGTTTGACTTCAGCCTACTTTGCTAAGATAATAGAGAGAGGAAAGATAGACGGCAGAAAGTAATCCTTCCAATAGCGGAGTTGAACACAAACGTGACGGTTCTTTCGTCAATCTCCTGGCCTTTGCTTAATTTCTTGTTTCGTAAATTGGTCGCTGGTTGATCTGATCAGACCCCGGACATGAGAGAGCCTAGCCCGGGAGGAATGCGACGGTTCCCTGGCGCTTAATGGGATGGACGTTCACAGTCCCCCTCCCTCTAATCTAAGCCTACTCGCTCGCCCAGTCACTGTCGTCTCGTACTTTTAGGAGCATCAAGTAGATATGTGAGCTCTAAGTCAGTGGCAGTTGCATAAACCCATGACCCTTGTCTTTCGGCCGGGTTGATTTGCTAACCCAAATTCATTTTCTACCAACATCAATAGTGTTCAATAATTATATACCAGGCCATTCCATTCCAGATTTGAACTTAACCAGTGGAATCAGAAAATATTATATTTTATATATTTGGTTAAGCAATAGGGAACTTGCCCGCAGGTGAGCGATTTGAGGTCGTGAGGCCGAACTAGACCACTCAAATTCAAATTTAAATCAACCCTCGGGGAATCCCCCAGGTTTCTGAATTTTGGTTAAGCGGGCAATTGTCGTAGCTACCTACTTCGGAAATTACTCTCATACTTACCGGCACTGGTTTTTGATCCCCAAGTGGTCGCCTATAAAAGGAAATGCATTGTTTTGTTCTTGTTCCCCAACGAGAGGCGGCTTAGCGAAACGAGGCAGGAATTTTGGAATGTGACGTTGAAAAGAAAAGGAAGTGATTGGATGATTGCCCGGTTCGTTCACTTTGTTTACTGCTCCGCTCATGCGATATGCTTGAGAGCAGGTTGTTTACATACTTGCTCTTACAAGTAAGGTTGAGATAGTGGTGATCTAAGGTAAAGTAGTCAGAAGAGTTCACTAAGAAGACAAGTCCAACTTTTCATTGACCAACTAGCAAAAAGCGCTAGTCCGGTAAAAGCAATAAGAGCATTGAGGGTAATCTATGATCAGGAAGTGAAAAGGCTAAAGCTAAAGCAGTAGGAGATGGATGGGGCAATCAACCCCACTAGAAGGTTATTCTCGGTTACGGGGAAAGGAAGAATAATCCAATCTATTTAGAAAGTTCGGACCGCTATGATGAAAATCCATTGATTGGCTCTCCAAGAAAAATAGGCAGGAAAAACAAAAATCCTTCCCCATGGCAGGCCCTGAGTCGGATTCCACCAAATTCACAGAATAACAAGCTTCATTACCAGAATTTCATTACTTCAGTTTTACCTTTCCATTATTGACTGACTAATTCTAGGAGCTGCCCTTATATACTATACGACCATCTTCCTTTAGTTGCTACCCTATGGTTGAGTGCTTTGTTTTGCTAGTTACGTGCGAGCTCGTTCTTCGCTGCTTCTCCTGGTTGCCTTCTTTTCTTTTGTGCTTTCTTATGGCTGGCCCTTATGAGCTGAGGGGTGGTATCCGCACAAGAGGGCTTCTTCTTTCGTCGCTTCCGCTCCTTCTATATGGATATAAGGAAAGTCAGCTCTCCCCCTTCTCTCTTTATGCTAGAGAGCTTCCTCTATTTTCCTTACATCAAGCGCAAATCAGACATTGAAGGCTAGAGAGGAGGGTATGATTCTTGCTCAAGCCTAAAGTTCTCATTTCTACTTTCAGTCAAGTTGGAGTGAAGTTCCTACTGAGGAATTAATGTCATTCTTTTCAAAAAGAATATCAGATGTCCAAATTGATAGATTCTTTCACAGCAAATTAAATACCTCTAGCAGTTCCTTATATGGCATCGATTTCAATTCCGTATGCATCCTATTCTAGCCATGTCTCTTATACGAGACTAGTGCTATAAGTTCCCTCCTTTCCTTCTCTAGCCTCTTCCCCAGTTGAAATTAAGCAAAGGCCAGGAGATTGACGAAAGAACCGTCAGGTTTGTGTTCAACTTCGCTATTGGCCAGGAGATTGAACTACATCTTTACTCCATACAACTCGCACCAATAGCGGCACTGAGCGGTCGAAGATTGATTGAAAAGGCAGCCCCCTAGCCGCCTACCTGCTCGTGTTCGTAGCTCGATGGGAGGTCAAGACTTCGGTCCGGCAGAAAAACAGGAGTCGTCCGTATCAAGTGATACGTGAATTGCTCAATAGTGCTTCGCCACTACCATAGCTGGCGAAAATAGCTTAATGGTAGAGCATAGCCTTGCCAAGGCTGAGGGTCGACGTCCCTCCTTCCGCTCCTGGCTTTGTCGTTGTTTAGTGGTAATGGTGCATAAGCCCCTTTAGAGAGAGGGATGAGCAACAAGCAGCCCTTTGTATAGGGTTCCAAACCTATCTTACTAATAACATAGAAAGGGGCAAGCAAAAACCTAATTTGAAAAAGTTGCTGGCTTTTCATCAGCTGTTGCGCGCTTCTGTTTTTCAACAAGCTTCTTCAAATATCCCATAAATGAAGTGGGGCTATAACTATAAGTATAAGTAGCTAGCTAGCGCACTAGCATTTTCCCTTACTAGTAAAGGGGCTGCTAGTTGTAGCGCACAGTGTACTAGTGAATAGGAAAGGTGAATTGAGATTACTAATGACAGATGGAGGTTGAGGATAGAACATGTTCGGTGCCTCACCCTTGTCTCCTTTGCTGGAGACTACAAATGATGAGAATCCTATCGATAAAGAAGAGGCTTAAGCATCGCCTCTCGATCCAGTCTGTCTTCCCTGGCCTCCCCAACACACTTTGGATATGAAAGAAACCTCCCGCTGTAGAGAAGAGATCTAAAGTCTTGGTCCCCTCGATCACCCTCCCTTGAACCTGAACAGGTCGAGAGCGATAAACCCGCACCACATTTTATAACCTTTGAACCGAAACTCCCAACTAGAGATGGAATTCGACGAACCTAAACAACTCAGTTGAGAGCTCCGTGACTGGTTCAAGGGAAGGTGCACCAATGATTGATAGACCATTCCTCCCTATTCGTCTCTTGATTCCTCATTCTACTAATCCGTTGTTACTGATTCATTCAATGGCATAGACTCCCCATTTCTTTGTCTTCTCCGCGCAGGTGTTCGTCAACGATGAAAGCCGCTGAACTTAAGATTCGAGTTGAGAAAGAGGGCTAGGCCCCCGGGAGGGCTTTCAAGTACTGGAGAGGGTAGATTATAGAGCTAGGGGAAAATCAAAGGTTTTTTCCATTGGGATTGGACAAGCCTTGACTGGGTCAGCATTGATGAAAAAATGAAAAAAAGAAAAACTTCTCCCATCGCATCATTAACCGGTGTAGGATTAAAGATCAGGTCCAGGATTCGAGTCAAATCGACCTTCCCTCTCATCTCAGGGTGAGGCAAGGAATTCAATCAAATCTTTTATGCCAGCCCAAACAAAACGAATTACTATCTTTGAAAAGAAAGGAACGCAGGGAACAACTCTTTCTTTTTCGCTGGTTCGTCGAAATCTATCAATCCCCGCTTCTCCCCTCTCTCACATTGGTTCTGCATCAGATGATGAGCCCATGCGCAAACTTTTTCTTTTATTGGCCCCCGATAGGTAGCCTAGTAGATTGAGTAGAAAGCCTACCAATTCCGATTCGAGCGTGAGACCAAACGAAGGAGGCGAGAACATCTTGATCAAAAAACATTCTTTGCTAAAAAAAGGTTGAGCTATCGCGTGCGGACGAATGAGATGAAGTTCTTTAATCATTCCAGATAGGAATGTAGAGGAGATTCTTTAGACAAATGTTGTAGTAGTGTGTTTTCCAATAGGATAGGACTTTGCATCGACTTCTAGACCCATATGTGTTTTTGACTTACTCTCGTCATTGTAGGCATATGTTCGAACTCTCATGACAAACTGGTGAAAGCCAGTCGGCGGAATTCCGCCTTCTTTTAGTGCGAGAAAAAACGTTTAGGTTTTATCGATGACTGGTAGCGTAAGCAAAATACATAAAATCCTCACATTTTGAAGTGAATCCCCTTCCTGGTTCATCAACTCTATCTTTTTCGATTTCTTCTACCAATCCGAAATTCGACAATTGCTTGTTGATCGAGTCAATCGGGACTGACTTTCCGTAGCTTTCCTCACTATGCCAAAGCAATCCTCTTTTCTTGTTCTGTAGTTCACGAGATTGGTTCAGCTTTTCAATCTTTCAAAGGTGGCAGAGACCCTCTTCTCTAAACTATCGAACATGACTGACACTCGAAATCATTGAAATTCCCCTACTCGTCTTTCTTTTAAAGGGAAGGAAGTAAAGGGGAGGAACAAAGCTTTCGTCAACGTCCAAATGGCTGACAGACCTTTTCCCATGTCAGCGCACCCATCTGTATCCACTTCATCCAATGTAAGAGATTCTTCTTATTCTTCCTTGGGTTTCTTCCTCTGTCTCAGGAAGAAGGTCTGTCAGCTGTAACTTGGCTGAACTGTCACACGTTAGCTTCCTCTGTCTCAGGAATACAACCTTTCCTTCTGTCTTAACAGAACAGCCAAAACTGGTTGGTGAGAGATCCAGCTACTAAGGAACAAGTAATCAAATATGAATTTACATTGCTCCAATCTTTCACATTCTACTTCAGCTGAATATTCATTTTAATAAAGTTTCGGTTCATATTTTTTCTTCTATGTAATCCATGGAGCTATCTCCATAATTGGAAACTACGATCATATGAAAGCATTGGTTTCTAAATTCAAGGATTGGTATCGACCTTGAGGTTGGGGAGATTTCACCAGCTCCGTGCGAAGTGCATTTGAAGTTCCGGAAAAAAGATCTTTTTATTCATTGCCCAGGAAGCTTCTTATTCCGAATCGAGCTCACAATTGAACGAGATATTGAGATGGCAGGGGCAATTACCATGTTATTAACCAATTGAAACTTTAATACAACCTTTTTTGATCCTGTAGAGTATGTGCACCAGTAACTTGGCTCTGATACCAGTTCGTCGCAGCTAATTATTCACAAAATATTCACAGAGAATTCACACTCAAAAACTAAACTTAAAAACTTAAGAAAGCCAAGAAATAAAACCAAAGAAGGATTAGGAAAGCTCGATGCCCCTTCTCCTTTCACAAAGCTTTATTTATAGCCATCTATCAGTTACAGTAAGATTCCATGTTGATAAGATGGAATCCTTCTACAGGAAAAGGTTACATTATTGCTTCAGAAAAGATAAAAAGAAGAGTACAATTATTAAAGTGGTGTCGGTGAGCTGGGTCACGAGTTGTTGTCGGTTGGTGGAGCTTGCTTTTTGGATGAGGCCGAATCTTGACAGGTAAGCATCCAGTTGCAGGAGAGCTTCTGCTCCAGTACTCAGCGCTACTATTTATTCACACTATTTTAAACTAAGAAGCAGATCAGAGGAAGAAATATGTTTAAGAAAAAAAGAAGTTCGGAAAGGCTCTCTGCCTCCTCCCTTCATCTGATCTCTTTATTTATAGAGTTTCAAAGATATCCTTCAGATAAGAAGGAATCTTTTACAAAGTTTCTTTACAAAAGATGTACAGGGAAAAGGACTGAATTATTGTCCTTTGTACAGGAAAAAATTTACATTATTGTCCTCTCTATGGTCCACCTTTCGTCTCTTTGGAGGAGAAGATAAGGAGGAATCTTTTGGATGAGTGGATGCTGAGTGTAATGGGCCCACCATGCTTTTAGTCTTGCATGATGTTTTGGAGAGCATCTTCATCAAAGGCTTCATCCGGACCCTGGTTGTTTTCTTCATTAGGGTCTTGGTTGTTGTCTCCATCAAGATCTTGATCATCATCATTTCTTTCCAGATCTTCATAGAATTCTTCTTTAGCTTTGGAGCCTATTTTGCCCAATTGTGTTGAGTTTATAAAAGACAAAACTCTGGAGGTTTTATTTTCTGCAGGATCGAATGGTCCTACAAAATCATAAAACAGAACATTGTCTTCTATTTTGATAGAATGGGCTCCAGTGATGACTTTGCTATATGCTTCATTAAAGAATTCTTTAGCTGCCATTTTAGTTTCTTCTTCTAGGTCAAGAACAGGCAGAGCTTCACATGTAGGAGAGGGAATATAATTGAAGTTGTGAAGTTCCCAAAGCTGGTAGGATGGATAGACTTTAATATATCTTCTTTCTTCCCAGGTGCTCCAGATGCGGAAGAAGAAAGTAGTCTGGTACCATGTAGTATAGGCTTTGACAATCTTTTGGCAGATAGGAGGTATAATATCCTGGAACTCTTCGGGGTGAGAGGAATTTAGGAAGAGTTCATGGACTAACCCCAGTTTAATAGCCTTGCTGCACTTTGGTATTTCCTGAAAGCCGGTTATAATTCTTGCCGAATTATTCTTATTGTAGATGAGCTTGTTTTCCTGGAGAATGGAAATGACATCTGTGGCTTCCAATTGTCTAAAAAAATCCCTTAACTGGTTGTCTGGGATCATGTTTTGTTGGTTCAAGCCAATCATCTTGTGAACTGTGATTTCAGCTTCCAACTGTCTGGTTTTCTCTGTTTGTATTTTACAAAGATCTAGTAGTTTGTAAAATTCAGGTAAAAGATGATATACCTGATCAGAGATTTCCAAATCCTGAATTATATTTCTCAGGAAAGTCTGGTCTTGAGATGAACCTTGGAACCAGGTTCCTTTTCTTTGCTCCAAATCTGAACTTTGGGCAGTGAGGGTATAGTTGCATAAATCTTGAACTGTTTTTGAAATGTTCTGCTTCTCTGTCTTCTCTTGTAGGTAGTGGTTATACATAGAGAGCACCATTTGCTCAATCTGGGATAACCAATATTTGGAAGAGTGGAAGTCATTGGATTGAATGGCACGGTAGCATCCATTCAATTTATCATAGATGTTGGAATTGGTTGCCTTGAGGTCGGTATTGTACCAATCTCGTACAACTGCTGCTGCTGTGGGTCTAGAGGGTTGTTCCGTCTGGACTCTTCTTTGTGCTGAAGTAATATTGCTGTATGTTGGAGTGGAATTGTTGACTGGTAGTACAGTCATTCCCAGAGGGGGGAATGGTTTTGCCTCGGTAGAGGTGCCAGTTTCCTGGGTTGTTGTAGTGCTTGCTCCTTTTTCAGGGGCCTTCTTTAGGTTGCTACCTCCCGTTTGTGACGGGGTCTTTTTGCTTGCTTCCATGGTAGTCCATTTGGCTTTTTCAGCCATGGATTTGAGCCTTTTCAGGCGTTCATCGTCCATTGTTAGGACGTGTTCTGCAAAAATATTAGTCAGTCCTTTAAGATAGAAGACAATCTTTGTTTCCCTTTTTTGAAATTTTATTCTCTTTTTAAATAGATGTATTTTTGTTGGACTTAGGATAATTCCATTATCGAGCAGTATTTTTGCTACTTGTTGTTTATGTTCTCCTAAAGTAGAAGAAAAAACCATTTTTACAAATTGTAGATGTCCAAACATAGAGTACATCCATTTTTGGAATATTTGTGGAGTATTTTTTAGGCCAAATGGCATTACTAACCACTCATAGTGTCCTTGTGGGCAACTGAAGGCAGTTAGTCTTATGGATTCTTTATTGGCTAATTCTACTTGCCAAAACCCAGATTTAGTATCAAATTTACTATAGTAATTAGATCCCTGTATTTGTTTTATTAATTGTTCTGCAGCAGGGATAAAATAGCCGTCAAACTTTGTATAGCTATTCAATTTTCTGTAGTCCCTTTTTTGTTCTGCATATTTTCTGACTAGAAAAGCAGGAGATGAATGTGGACTGCTACTAGGCTGTATTAGTTTGAGTGATAAGAGCTCCTTTATTTGAGCTGAGAATTCTTGTTTATCTATAGGAGATACCATTATACTATTTGTCCTTATATTAATATTTTTGTATTGCTCTAGTATTGTAGGGGTACAATACCTTGGTGCCCTATCAAAATATAATAAAGGATTGTTTGAATATAATGGTTTAAGCATACTATGTATCACTTCTTCTGTATTGGAGAAGATAGTAAGAGGATAAGTATAAGGGCTTTTTTGTGTGGAAATAAGGCTTTCACCACGTTGGGCTGCAGTGTAAGATGAGGCGAGGGGAACCGGAAAAGGAACCCGAGGTATTTGATGATTATCAAAGAGGAAAAATTGTGAATTAAATGGAGCATAGTGGCGTAGATTATTCATGCCAACAAGGCAGTCAACATTAAAGTTGATAGGTAATAAAGCAAATTCGAAGGTATATTGATGAGAGATATTATGAATATCAGGAATAGGGATAGGTATATTTGCTTTATGAGTGATAATCACTGGTCTACCCATAAAGTCATTTAAGCTTGCTTGCTTTGCAAGGGGTAACCATAACTGTGTAGGAATAAATTTTTCATGAATAAGACTAGTTTCAGCACCAGAATCTAGTAGAGTATGTAAAGTAAGACATGATTTATCAGGGAAGATCAATGTCATGGGAATGTATATGTGCAACTGAGGTGTTTTATTAAGATCCAACATTTGATAATCCAAACGAACTGGTTGGAATTCTTATAATGTGTTGGTCTTGTGATTTTTGTAAATCCAGAATCCGTTGAGTCCTTCCTTCAAGAGGAGTGTTTTCAAGATTTTCTAAAGCAGACGTACTGGGTCTAGCTTTTTCGACAAATAAATTAGTATTTCTGTATTCAGAGGTACTAAGACTTCTTGGAATACTTGGATTTATAATCGTAGTGGAAATAGTATTGCCTGAAGCAATAAATGTTTCTATAGGGAGATATGTTTTTGGTTTTAAAGTTTTCAAGAATATTTGCATTTCATTATCATACCTCAGATGTCTTATATTGACTAATTTTGGTTGGATTATTTTTCCATTTCCAACTTCAAAGAGTTTAATAAATTGAGTTGGTGTGATAGATCTAAAAGTAGATGTTTCATTTAGTGCTAGACAATGTTCCCATTGTATTCCCAATACTTGTGATCCAGGGAGCATCTCTATTCCTTTGAGATTGATAGATAGAGTACAAGCTTTTTCTATATTTGTATCATATAGACTGATGCAAAAATCAGGATGTATATTTACTCCGAATATTCTATTTGCTAGATTGGATTTTGCTCCTCCTAATATACTATTTAGAGGATTATTGATGATTCTTTCATCACAACATATTATCATAATAGGTGTGTCTATTCCGGATCTGAATAGACCAGTAATCTTTATTTGGATTAATCCAATGTGTAAATATTTCTTCTTAGGATATTTTTGCTTCAGATTTTCTATCTGATGGGAGTTTAGTAATTTTATAGAAGTAAAATCTTCATCTCCTTTTAGTTCTATATTTCCTTGCATTCTTTCAAAGATATATGTGGGTTTGTTTGTCCACAAAGATTTGAATTTAGATTGAGGTTTATATACCTCATTTTGTTTAGCATGTGGTATAGAAAGCTTTAGTCTTTCAATATCTTCATCAGTTACTTCATAATGTTCTCCTTGACTATTATTAATACTTGTATTATGAATCTCTTGAGGTTCTATTTCCGACAATGTATTCATATATACTCTGTATTCAAACATAGATTCTTTTGAAGATTGTCCAGGAGTAAACTTTGGACTAAGAGGTGGAGATGTTGAAAGTAAAATGTCTTGTTCAGCTTTAACCATTGCTAAATCTTCATATTTATGGATTATAAGTATTCCTATAGGAGTACCTAAAGGAATTTGATATGGATTATCATCTAAACTTGTACTTTTTATTATTATACTTATGTTTTGATCTGTCATAGATTCTATTATTCCATAAGTAATGAAAATATTTCTAAGAGTATGATGTCTTAGATTTTTAATTTCTCCATAATAACCATAAGGTATTCTTATAACCAAATCTAAATAAATTTCAATAGATTGATATCTTCTTATGCTGTAATGATTATTAGCATATAGGATATGTCCTGAAAATTTTAATGATTCCCTTTTGGGTAATATTGTAGTTTTGGACAAAGGTATAACCTGTATAAAATGGTATGTTTTATTCAAGGTTAACATGTTTATATTGAATTCTTCTGTTTCAGAGGAATCAGAATTTAAAGGACTTTCTTCATATATGGTTTCAATCTCATATATAGAAGAATTATCACTAAGGACTTCTTCTATAGTTCCAGTATGTATATCATACCTTTCTAACTCTTTCAACCATATAGTTTTGATGTTTACAGTGCATTTTGATGCATAATGTCCTTCTTTACCACATTTAAAACATGTACAATCTTTTTTCATACCTGTTTTATTTGTTTTGATAAACTTTCGTTTTTTATATTTCTTTGAACTTTTATACCTTTCTTTATGTTCAGGTTTCCATTTCTTTCTGGATACCTTATATTTTTTCTTCTTGAATCTAGGTTTATGGTCTTTAGATTTCTTCCCGTATTTTGTTTTCTTGGGAAAGAATGGTTTGTTAAACCCATATACTGGGGGACAGCCAAACTGATAATTAATATCTGGATCATATTTCGGACAACAAGAAGTTTTAATGTCTGATTTATATATGTATTTGGATAGATGATTATTTGCCTTTTGTAGCTGGCAAGTTTTCTTAACAGTTTCCATACAAGCCTTTTTTAAAGCTCCTGTATTGAGTGGAATACCTCCAGCCCTAAGACTGTTGTATTTTTTCTCTATCATGGTATCCCATGGTATAGGTAATTTAGAGAAAAAGGCTGTTAACCAAAAGATTTTCTTCTCTAAAGTGTTTAGTTTAAAAATATAACTGATGTACAAATTAGAGAATTCCTCTAAATAACATATGTTACACAATCTTAGTTTTAAAAGAATATTTTCATCTATTCCTTCTGCATTAATATCTTCTCCAGTTAGATCACCATATAGGCTTTTACAAATACTATGTAAAACTGTTCTTCTAGATTCATGGCTATTTAAAGCTATTATCTCTGTTGGGTATAATTTTTCGTATTGTGTTAGCCATCTTAAGGCTATTCCTTGCCAATATCCGCAAGCTAGTATTACAAATTCCTGATGGGGAATTCCTTCTGGCATTAAGGTATTGGTTCCAACCATTAGTTGTTCCCAATTAAGTATATAGTCTCTTAACTGATTTGTTGGTATATTATCAACATTAAATATCAACCCATACGTATTAGTTTGATGTCTCTTTCCTTGTTTATAGATGTAGGAATCTACATAATTTTCTCCTGTATCTCTATGATACATAGTTTCTTCTGAAGTATTAGGATGTGGTGGATTTTGTCTACCTGTAGAAATCATTTGAGTAGATGATTCCCCACGTTCCATATTTATATTAAATAAATACTGCTCCTCGTTAGAGGGTATATTTGATATATGATAGTCTAACGAGGAGTCCTCTTTTACTGAGGAATTCCCCATCAAGAATTTGTAATACTAGCTTGCGGATATTGGCAAGGAATAGCCTTAAGATGGCTAACACAATACGAAAAATTATACCCAACAGAGATAATAGCTTTAAATAGCCATGAATCTAGAAGAACAGCTTTACATAGTATTTGTAAAAGCCTATATGGTGATCTTTGTGAATTAAATGGAGCATAGTGGCGTAGATTATTCATGCCAACAAGGCAGTCAACATTAAAGTTGATAGGTAATAAAGCAAATTCGAAGGTATAGTGATGAGAGATATTATGAATATCAGGAATAAAGATAGGTATATTTGCTTTATGAGTGATAATCACTGGTCTACCCATAAAGTCATTTAAGCTTGCTTGCTTTGCAAGGGGTAACCATAACTGTGTAGGAATAAATTTTTCATGAATAAGACTAAGAAGTTTTAATGTCTGATTTATGTATGTATTTGGATAGATGATTATTTGCCTTTTGTAGCTGGCAAGTTTTCTTAACAGTTTCCATACAAGCCTTTTTTAAAGCTCCTGTATTGTGTGGAATACCTCCAGCCCTAAGACTGTTGTATTTTTTCTCTATCATGGTATCCCATGGTATAGGTAATTTAGAGAAAAAGGCTGTTAACCAAAAGATTTTCTTCTCTAAAGTGTTTAGTTTAAAAATATTAATATAAGGACAAATGGTATAATGGTATCTCCTATAGATAAACAAGAATTCTCAGCTCAAATAAAGGAGCTCTTATCACTCAAACTAATACAGCCTAGTAGCAGTCCACATTCATCTCCTGCTTTTCTAGTCAGAAAATATGCAGAACAAAAAAGGGACTACAGAAAATTGAATAGCTATATAAAGTTTGACGGCTATTTTATCCCTGCTGCAGAACAATTAATAAAACAAATACAGGGATCTAATTACTATAGTAAATTTGATACTAAATCTGGGTTTTGGCAAGTAGAATTAGCCAATAAAGAATCCATAAGACTAACTGCCTTCAGTTGCCCACAAGGACACTATGAGTGGTTAGTAATGCCATTTGGCCTAAAAAATATCCACAAATATTCCAAAAATGGATGTACTCTATGTTTGGACATCTACAATTTGTAAAAATGGTTTTTTCTTCTACTTTAGGAGAACATAAACAACAAGTAGCAAAAATACTGCTCGATAATGGAATTATCCTAAGTCCAACAAAAATACATCTATTTAAAAAGAGAATAAAATTTCAAAAAAGGGAAACAAAGATTGTCTTCTATCTTAAAGGACTGACTAATATTTTTGCAGAACACGTCCTAACAATGGACGATGAACGCCTGAAAAGGCTCAAATCCATGGCTGAAAAAGCCAAATGGACTACCATGGAAGCAAGCAAAAAGACCCCGTCACAAACGGGAGGTAGCAACCTAAAGAAGGCCCCTGAAAAAGGAGCAAGCACTACAACAACCCAGGAAACTGGCACCTCTACCGAGGCAAAACCATTCCCCCCTCTGGGAATGACTGTACTACCAGTCAACAATTCCACTCCAACATACAGCAATATTACTTCAGCACAAAGAAGAGTCCAGACGGGACAACCCTCTAGACCCACAGCAGCAGCAGTTGTACGAGATTGGTACAATACCGACCTCAAGGCAACCAATTCCAACATCTATGATAAATTGAATGGATGCTACCGTGCCATTCAATCCAATGACTTCCACTCTTCCAAATATTGGTTATCCCAGATTTCCTTCTATTTCTTCAACTAATAAAGTTTTATATTTTAAATATTTTTGGTAATCAATATCATCTAAGTTTGTTTCTTTCAAACTTTTTGAAGATGTTTTTACCATTCTAACAGATCCAAGTCTTTCTTTTGAAGATGAAGAATACTTTGGAAAACTTAAGAACGTTTGTAAAGTAGTTAGTTTTTGAGAAACTAAATAGATTTGATCACTTAAATAATTAAGCAAACTATTTTGTTGTTCTATTGTACCATTACTTGGAAGATGAATACTATGTTCATGAGAATTTAAACTGAAAGGACATTCGTATGATTCAGGAAGAACTAAAGCTCTAGACATTTCTGTGAAGAGGTTCTTATAAACTTAGACACGTTATTTCCTTCCTTTCTTTCACTAGATTAGATAACAGTATCGCTTTGACCCTGGTCTCTCCGGCATTGTAACCTCTAAGGGTGGCTTTATCCCTAGAGTAAGGCCGCAATAACTGAAGCATCCCTTCCAGATATATAGTCAACCACAAACCTATTACAAGCTTCAGAGAGACAGAGCACAGCCATGTTTCGTTTCCTACCTCATGGCGTAAGATACTATTATCTAATTAGCTTAAGAAATTAAGGAAATAACATGCCTAACAAGTTTAGCCAGACATGGCTAAGTTAAGGATACTTACAAAAAAAGGAAGACGGAACTGCACAATGTCGGTGAGCTGGGTCACGAGTTGTTGTCGGTTGGTGGAGCTTGCTTTTTGGATGAGGCCGAATCTTGACAGGTAAGCATTTGGATGAGGACGAATCTTGACAGGTAAGCATGGTCCCACCACGCTTAATCTTGCATGATGTTTTGTAGGGCATCCTCATCAAAGACTTCTTCTCCGGCAGCATCAGGATCATGATTATCTTCTCCTTCGAGATTTTCGTCATCCATTCCTTCCAAGTTAGTATAGAATTCCGTTTGATAAGTCGATGGTAAACCCCACGGAAGAATTCCGATAAGTTCTAATAGTCCTTCAAAGAACCAAAGAGAATAAACTCACCAATTATCTGTAAACTATCTCCCTTCTCTTCCATTAGACGCCTATTTATAAGCTAAAAAAATACAAGGAAAGTTCCTACAAGGAAAGTTTAAGAAATAGAAACAAAACAAAAGCAAACAATCAGCCCCTGAGTCCCGGATGCAGTGGCGGGGATACTCATTCGAGATTTTTCTATATCGACATCTGTTTAGTTCTGAGGGAAGATATTCACTTTGAGAATATCATTTTTGACAAAAGTGCGTCACTACAGAATCCCACTCCTGGTTGACCAGAATGATAACAAAAGATGAGGTTGCAAACACTGTGAAGAAGGCAAATCCAGATAAAGCACCGGGACCTGATGGATTCTCAGTGGGCTTTTTTCAGAAATGTTTCGTCCATGAAGATGTTTGGTTGGCTCTACGTAACTTTTCCAGGTCAGGTAAGATGATGAAAGAACTGAATCAAACTTTGATTTCAATCATTCCTGATGACGGAGCACTACTAATAGAATGGAGCATTTGATGACCGGAATCGCTATGCAACTTTGTTTACAAAATCGAATTTTGACTGACGTTCTCGTACGAGGTTTTTGAACAGAAGTTCCTCCTGAAATACTCCAACCACCCTATGAATTGGTTCTTTAAATTCTGTAGGTGGCGTAGCTACCGAGATCAATGCAGTCAATTATGTCTCTCCTTGAAGTTGGTTAGCTCTTGCGTTCGTGTCAGTTATCAACATGTGCGTAGGCAAAGTGTTCCGAAAAGAGTGAAGCTTCAATTCCCGCCTCCGCAGAAGATCATCGATCATACTTTCATCACCGTCAGCCACCATTGAGGAAGAGGGATTTCGAATTGCCTTAGACCATGGTAGAGGAAGAGAGACTCATAGCACATACGATCCGTCCACTCATAGCACAGATGATTCGTCACCGATGAAGGCAGAAAGAGTCCCTGTTGTTAACAAAATAGAGTCTCAAACATTGGTAGCAAGGGTCTCTATAAAGTCAATTCATTTTCAGGTAGAGCACCATTCAAAGGCCTAGAGGCCTATGAAAGTCACATTTTCACTTGACGAAAGATGGCACCGTCAGCGAGGATGTCTTTAATCAGTCAATGCCAAGGCAACAGATCCCGCAGCAAATCTACC
This sequence comes from Dracaena cambodiana, assembly GCA_036321105.1. Lineage (NCBI taxonomy): Eukaryota > Viridiplantae > Streptophyta > Magnoliopsida > Asparagales > Asparagaceae > Dracaena > Dracaena cambodiana. The sequence goes on along the minus strand of JAYEPQ010000020.1, from coordinate 20,764,948 downwards.
TGCCAGACCTCTTTTGAGAATCATACTCCAGTAGTTCTTTCTATTCGCTCTTCACTCTAACCAAACACTGATCTCTCCCGCCCATTTATTCTGACTCACTACTCTATAAGTGAAGTTCAAATTGTCATTCTTTTTTTTTCCTGTTTGTTGTCTTGCGTTGGCTATGCCTCCTTTCCTACTATGAGTCATCTTGGCTCGACTCGGTTGTCCTGACCTCTCGCTCAGTCATTATTGACAACCCTAGGGCAGAGTCTTTCTCAGCCATTTTCCGTCATTATGTATGCTTTGCTCTCCCGGTTCACCTAGATCCTACCGACCGGCTTGCTATTGACGGTCCTTCCCTTCAGTAAAGCACATCCACGTCCACATGACGTGAAAGACAAAAGACTCTGCTCTCTGGTATTCTGATAGAGTCTCGAATCTTCTGTCAATTCGTTACATAACAGTACGGAGCGAAAGATACAGATTCAGATATAGTGACGATGGAACGTCTACGATCCTATCCTGCAGGCCAGTAGCGGTTTTCAGAGGTAGGGAGAAGAGAAGCTGGAAGTATGTAGGCAGCGCGGGAGCACCTGCTGGAAGAATGAAAGAGGCAGGCCGACTCGACTACAGAGACTACAATACGACATCATGAGCGATAGCGAAGACTCTCCCATTCCTGCCGAGAGTCCTTCCCCTGATCACAAACAGGGCCGACTGGGAGGCGTGAGCGAGATGTTGATCTGTTCTGTCATTCTCCTCATTATAGTCCTCTTAGAATCGACGAGCATTTCATCGGAATACATCCTGTCTTTTCACCGTCTGTAGTCCTATGTATAGTCAGTACTATAGCCACAATCATGGCTACTAATAAAATCAGACTAGGAACCAAAAACCAAATAGAATAGTAGGTATAAAGTAAATTGCCTAATGTTTCCAACTTCGTACCTTTCTGGCATAAACCGTATAGATCCTATCGAATGGCTTGCTATTGACGGTCCTTCCCTTTAGTAAAGCACATCCACGTCCACATGACGTGAAAGACAAAAGACTCTGCTCTCCGGTATTCTGATAGAGTCTCGAATCTTCTGTCAATTCATCACATAACAGTACGGAGCGAAAGATACAGATTCAGATATAGTGACGATGGAACGTCTACGATCCTATCCCGCAGGCCAGTAGCGGTTTTCAAAGGTAGGGGGAAGAGAAGCTGGAAGTACGTAGGCAGCGCGGGCGCACCTGCTGGAAGAATGAAAGAGGCAGCCGACTCGACTACAGAGACTACAATACGACATCATGAGCGATAGCGAAGACTCTCCCATTCCCACCGAGAGCCCCTCCCTTGATCACGAACAGGGCCGACTGGGAGGTGTGAGCGAGATGTTGATTTGTTCTGTCATTCTCCTCATTATAGTCCTCTTAGAATCGACGAGCATTTCATCGGAATACATCCTGTCTTTTCACCGTCTGTAGTCCTATGTATAGTCAGTACTATAGCCACAATCATGGCTACTAATAAAATCAGACTAGGAACCAAAAACCAGATAGAATAGTAGGTATAAAGTAAATTGCCTAATGTTTCCAACTTCGTACCTTTTCGGCATAAACCGTATATATCAGAGAGGTCGTATTTATGTGGGTTGGGGGGAAGGGAATGGTTTCATTATCTGAAATGAAGAACATTTCCCACCAAAGGATCAGTCCAATAATACCACTCACTGGTAAATAACGCAAGACTTCTTCATGAATCTCCACTATTTGAATATTGAACATCATAACCACGAATAGGAATGAAACGACAATAGCTCCTATATGAACTATTGAGGAGATCATAGCAGAGAAGTCGAGACCTAATAAAAGAAGTAAACCAGAAGTGTCGCAAAAGACTGGGATGGGAAATGAAACGGAATGTACTGGATTTTTAGCATGTACAACCACCAAACCAGAGACCAAAGCAGGGCTCAACGAAACAGAAAGTATCATGGTATGTCGTCCTTCCCTAAAATGGAACGTCGAATGCATCTTCTTGCTCTAGTATTCGACGTTGATCTATTACAACTGTACCAAGTGGTTGTTCATATTTCATTTTCTTCTTCCGATACCTGAGATATATACTCGAAGAAAGAACTAGCTGAATTACTTACGGAATCTCGTCTTTCTCTCGACGCCGAGAATTGTCGGATATGTCCGGGTCGATTAAAGATTCGGCTTGCTTCTCCCCCACCCAGCAAACTCCAGAATCAAAGCTTACGTGCTCCTGCATGCTCGAGGATGAATGATGCTACGGATTAAGCTAACGTGTGACAGTTCTGAAAGAAAGAACGACGCAACGGCTTTCGCCGTTGCTCTCCGCGCAGCCATTTTGAAGCATCAGCCATGTAGTTTTTCACCTTCAAAAGAAGGTGCGGGAGCGTCGAATACTGATCCCGAAGGGGGTCCTGGGTTGCTATGCTTTGGCGCGCGCCACCCCAACGTGAGAGTATTGCCTTTTTAGTCTACACTTGCTGCATCGCTAATCGCTGTGTTAAAAAATGACACGAAGCTGGATATGAGTAGATGTTGTTGGTCAAAAACAAAACGTCTCTCATTCACAATGGAACGGAGTGGAATGGTCTCGCTCGATACTTTTCTTTTGTGTATTTTCATATTTAGAGTTCAGGGTCACATCAAACAGGAATTTGTCCTGCTGTCGTGCCACGAGGCATGACCATGGAAGTAATAAAAAAGAAAAAGTTTTATAGTTGGACCATCTGCTCAGTACATTCGAGTTTAGCTTCTCCAGAGAAAATGAGATGCTCAAAATAAATGAAAGTGATCGCAACGCAAACCGAAAAAGGGTACCCATGTTCTCGAATCTGGAATGGAATGGCCTGGTATGTAACTACTGAACACTATTGATGTTGGGTGATCTCTTCATTTCGTGGCAGTCAAACTCAAGAGGCACTCATCAGTAGCCCCCTTTCCTATTCAGCTTTGCTTGCCGCCTCTCTAGAGAATAGGTCCCGGTTCGACACGGCCCACCTTTCATCATCTATACCAACTGCCACGCACGATCCCGTAGGAACGATTTTTGCACCCTGACAAAGCAGAATGCGCCATCACCTATAGCCTTTTCCTCTGCCGGAAACTTCCACAGAATGAAAACAGGCAGCATCGTCGTATGCTCGACTTTGCCCTAGTGTATATCCCGCAGTACTCGTATGGCCGATCTGTCACCCATACATTCTGGGCTTAGCCCCGTCCCGTGTGGAGAATGCCCCCTGGAGGCACGGCGTCGAGCAGTTATTATCGCAGTTCAGAGTTTCAATATGTAAGCCGCCACTTCTCTGAAAGTATGGTTTGTCGCCTCCCTCCATCGAAGCTCGTGCATTCGTTGGGTGATCCCTTGCTCTCACGTTCGAGTGTTTGCTCGTCATTTAGGCTGGTGAGTGACATTTTTGCTCAATGCAGTCACATTCATGGTTCTTCACACCTGGGTAGTACTAGGACCCATCGTGCCCCGGACTGCACTGCCCGCCCTATGACCCAAAACGAAAAATGAGTCTTGCAACGAGACGCGGACATTCCTCATGCTGCGGTTCCCTCCGGTCCATATCCGATTTGGGTTAGGGCAACATCCGAGCGATTGCCTTCACGGATCCAAACGTGCTTACAAGGCGCACAATAAGAATAAGACCAATAGAGACTTCATAAGGGACCATTTGAGCTGCAGATCGTAATGCTCCTAGAAAGGCATATTTTGAATATAGAGGACGTTCCCAACAATCCACGAGCATACCCAATGATGAACTGTACGAACTTTTCTAAGCCGACAATGGAAGATTTGCAGTCGATTTCCCGAGAGCAAAGGTGAGGTTGATGATAACGAACACGTCATGTTACTCTTATATCTAGTACGTCGTGTTCGTCGCTTTCCGAAGAGAAGGGAAATTGGCTGAATTGACTTTTTCTAGTCGATTAGTGGCCTAGATTTGGTACTATGTCACGTCGAATGATGTTGAAAACATTTTTTGCCAGATTTTTTTTCGATGCTTGTCCAGCCAATTGGAGTTGACGTTTTGCACGAAACCAACCCGATTTCGACAGGATGCGATAAAGAATTCTTCATCGTCATCTCCTGCCTACCCTTCTCTGCGAAAGAGGTTTCATCTTCGGGCGATCACGAAGATTTAGGCGGGCGTCGAAAGAGGGGTAAAATGTTGACGTATCCGCCCGGGATCATGTCCTCGTCAGGTTATTTGTAGGGATCTGAGGCGAGTGCTCCCTTTCTCAAAGCACGAGTCAAACGGCTTTCAATATTTGCTAAATGCTAGGTTGACTGCTTCAGTAGAGCATTGTTGCGTTAGCTTCTTTGCTCTGAGCGAGCAGCCTGATGTTATGTGACGATGCTTGCGTTCAGCAACTGCCACGGGGAAAGGTTCTTTCGAGCCTATTTTGACGGGCCCCTATGCTATGCTCTGTATTTTTCTTCGCTCCGTAGTTTGCATCGTTTGCGTCGAGCTCTCCCGGTTTTTTAGCTGAGCCGTATCTTGCTACTCTCAACACTGAGCTGCCAGGTTCGGCTCTACGGTCTTCCCGTCGAAATATTGGACAGCCAGGGATCTCAGTTATGTTGCGGGAGCTATTGGTAGACCGCTACATGCGGAGAGAATGACCTCCTTTCAGAGGCGAATGGGATATTCCCGAACGTCGCGTGGGCGTCTGACGGATTTCATCAAAGACTGTCGATTGAACATGTGCGGATGGTGAATGGACTACCATCTTTGTCGAGCATGACTGAGAAGTTGTTTAATTTCATAAGAGAAGCGACGGTCCACAGAAGGTTTGGAAGTCGTACGCCCAGTTCACCGGAAAGACGTTCTACCACTGCGGGGCCCAATCATACTCAGTCAGGGTGTGTAGGATACACGGTTGCGTATCAAGGGGAAGGGGTCTCGCAGAAGCACTTGACAGCACTAACCTCTATGAGGTTTGCTCGTTCTGCTAACCCACAGGACGTGGCAACCGACAGTATTTTCACCTTTTGTCGGAGTGCTCACTAAATAGGAAGCAAAAGAAATAGTGAAACCATGCGTTGACTGTTTCCTTCATCACTCCTGACTCCCAGAGTACGACCCGTCGCTCTATTCCTTCCTCATCATTTTGACTTTTCTCAGTGTGTGCTACTGTTTTTGTCAGCTAAATGATTTTTTTTATAAACGACTTTCTCTGGCAGGGGTCCCTCTAGGGGTTCGAGCCCTCTCTTTCTCATCAAACTTGATCGCTGTGTTAAAAAATGACACGAAGCTGGATATGAGTAGATGTTGTTGGTCAAAAACAAAACGTCTCTCATTCACAATGGAACGGAGTGGAATGGTCTCGCTCGATACTTTTCTTTTGTGTATTTTCATATTTAGAGTTCAGGGTCACATCAAACAGGAATTTGTCCTGCTGTCGTGCCACGAGGCATGACCATGGAAGTAATAAAAAAGAAAAAGTTTTATAGTTGGACCATCTGCTCAGTACATTCGAGTTTAGCTTCTCCAGAGAAGATGAGATGCTCAAAATAAATGAAAGTGATCGCAACGCAAACCGAAAAAGGGTACCCATGTTCTCGAATCTGGAATGGAATGGCCTGGTATGTAACTACTGAACACTATTGATGTTGGGTGATCTCTTCATTTCGTGGCAGTCAAACTCAAGAGGCACTCATCAGTAGCCCCCTTTCCTATTCAGCTTTGCTTGCCGCCTCTCTAGAGAATAGGTCCCGGTTCGACACGGCCCACCTTTTATCATCTATACCAACTGCCACGCACGATCCCGTAGGAACGATTTTTGCACCCTGACGAAGCAGAATGCGCCATCACCTATAGCCTTTTCCTCTGCCGGAAACTTCCACAGAATGAAAACAGGCAGCATCGTCGTATGCTCGACTTTGCCCTAGTGTATATCCCGCAGTACTCGTATGGCCGATCTGTCACCCATACATTCTGGGCTTAGCCCCGTCCCGTGTGGAGAATGCCCCCTGGAGGCACGGCGTCGAGCAGTTATTATCGCAGTTCAGAGTTTCAATATGTAAGCCGCCACTTCTCTGAAAGTATGGTTTGTCGCCTCCCTCCATCGAAGCTCGTGCATTCGTTGGGTGATCCCTTGCTCTCACGTTCGAGTGTTTGCTCGTCATTTAGGCTGGTGAGTGACATTTTTGCTAAATGCAGTCACATTCATGGTTCTTCACACCTGGGTAGTACTAGGACCCATCGTGCCCCGGACTGCACTGCCCGCCCTATGACCCAAAACGAAAAATGAGCCTTGCAACGAGATGCGGACATTCCTCATGCTGCGGTTCCCTCCGGTCCATATCCGATTTGGGTTAGGGCAACATCCGAGCGATTGCCTTCACGGATCCAAACGTGCTTACAAGGCGCACAATAAGAATAAGACCAATAGAGACTTCATAAGGGACCATTTGAGCTGCAGATCGTAATGCTCCTAGAAAGGCATATTTTGAATATAGAGGACGTTCCCAACAATCCACGAGCATACCCAATGATGAACTGTACGAACTTTTCTAAGCCGACAATGGAAGATTTGCAGTCGATTTCCCGAGAGCAAAGGTGAGGTTGATGATAACGAACACGTCATGTTACTCTTATATCTAGTACGTCGTGTTCGTCGCTTTCCGAAGAGAAGGGAAACTGGCTGAATTGACTTTTTCTAGTCGATTAGTGGCCTAGATTTGGTACTATGTCACGTCGAATGATGTTGAAAATATTTTTTGCCAGATTTTTTTTCGATGCTTGTCCAGCCAATTGGAGTTGACGTTTTGCACGAAACCAACCCGATTTCGACAGGATGCGATAAAGAATTCTTCATCGTCATCTCCTGCCTACCCTTCTCTGCGAAAGAGGTTTCATCTTCGGGCGATCACGAAGATTTAGGCGGGCGTCGAAAGAGGGGTAACATGTTGAGGGGTAACATGTTGACGTATCCGCCCGGGATCATGTCCTCGTCAGGTTATTTGTAGGGATCTGAGGCGAGTGCTCCCTTTCTCAAAGCACGAGTCAAACGGCTTTCAATATTTGCTAAATGCTAGGTTGACTGCTTCAGTAGAGCATTGTTGCGTTAGCTTCTTTGCTCTGAGCGAGCAGCCTGATGTTATGTGACGATGCTTGCGTTCAGCAACTGCCACGGGGAAAGGTTCTTTCGAGCCTATTTTGACGGGCCCCTATGCTATGCTCTGTATTTTTCTTCGCTCCGTAGTTTGCATCGTTTGCGTCGAGCTCTCCCGGCTTTTTAGCTGAGCCGTATCTTGCTACTCTCAACCCTTCCTTTTCATCCTGACAGGGATTCTATCTCCGATGCGTCATTCCTGACGAAAAGTTGAAGATGAAGACTGAGAATTCATCTGGCTTGACCCGAGTTCATTCGAATTGATCCCATAGAAACTGCGGTCTTTTACTGCAAAGCAGTGTCTAAATCTAGGCGCACCTATCGAAGATGAAAATGCCCTCGTACAAAGGACTAATGTGCATAAGTAAACTCGCAACAAATCCGAGGCAAATCCCTTAGGGAAAATCCTCTTCAGCTGACTTCGAAGCATTGAAGAAGGAAATGGCAGAACTCCAGCAGATGATGCAGTGCATGCTATCCATGCCTCGTGCAATAGCAGCAATTCGACATCCGATGGCCTTCAACCCACCCCATGGCTTCATCCACCAGTGGTACCATGCTACCCAGTGCGTTGCCCCACAATGACCCAACGTCCTGCAGCTATTGGATCAACTACATCTCCCCTACTTCTATTGAAGGAGCAAGATCAACAAACTAGGGTAAGAGAGCTCGATTCCCTGCTTCAAAAGCCTCCTCAGACAGAAAGGTCATACCAGCGACGGCGGAACATGCCTTCCATGGGTACATGTCAAAACTGTCGGACCAAGTCAAGCACATTTCGAAGGTTCACAGTTTGCTACGGAGGCCACTCCTCCTCCGATGCTAATTTCAAACCCCTCCTAAAGCATCTACTTCAGTCCAGCAACCACAATCTCCCTTCAGTCAGGTGGGACCTGCAAGTGGTTCCAATTCTATTCTGACGGATTCGTCATGGCAGCAACCGCTGCAGCTCAAAAGCCAGTTTGAAGAGATGAAAGAGAAGCTCCTTTTCGGGGATCGAAGCTCCCGACGAGAATAGAACAAGTGGAATGGAGGGATAGGTGAACCTTAAAGCGAAAGCCAGAAGGGTGCGAAGTACTCTCTAGACAGAAGAAAGACATGTAAACGATGAAGACTAAGACAAAGGCGAATTCCCTTCCATCGACCCAAAAACATACTCACTCAAAAGAGAGGGGCATCGACGAGTAAGAGCAAGCCAGACAGAGTTCGAGAGCCCTATGGATCTCGGTTGGTGATGCAAAAACCAAATCATTTTATGTGTCTATGGCTAGTGACGAAGGCCTATAATGGTATGAGAGTTGTCGAAAGATGAGACGGGGATAACCTCCATGAATAAACGATTCAGATAGCTGAGTTTGTTGTTGACTACTATAAGACAAATGGTTACTGCTAAACATAGGATGCAGATCGACGGAGGAAATCTGGCCGACGGAGAGTACTAGAAGAAGATTCACAGATGGTGGCTGAGCAGCCCCATCTCATTAAATGATGTTTATATTCAGACGATAAAATGATCAGAAGCTTCCTGTGGAAAGGAATTGAAAATGAGAAGAGTTTCCTCCCGTTCCGCTAGACTGACGATGTGTATACCTGACGGAGGAGAGGGGTTCAGCGTGAGAAGGTTGGGAGACTAGAACCGTGCATCTTTGCATCATACTATTCTACGAAATGGCCCGAGGAAGTAATACTTTGTGGGCATAATTGCTTCGACAGAAATATCTGAAGAATAACGTCCATTTCGGAGGTTGAAGTAAACCCCACTTCTTCTTGGGTTTTTAGAAGTATCCGGTAATTCTGATTTCCAGCTCATGGATTCCTCTGACATCAAATAGGGAATGGAAAGGGCACTGACACTGTGGACGGATCCATCGGTTACCAGAGGGAAGAGTAGTTTCTGTTTAGAGAAGAGATCCTCTCCCTTCAATTGTCAGAGGGTGATTGTAGAGTGGAGAAATTGATAAACCAAAGGAACACTTTTACGTTACCACCCCCACTCCCTTGTGAAATAAAACATGCCTTGGACAACATCAAAGAGGTGGAATTACCAGCCAAAGGTACAGAAGATGACGGTGATATGGAATCAACACTCCTACAAGGGAGTATACATTGAAATCCAATTGGAATGCTACCAGAAAAACAATGCTGGGACGTTGGTTGGAATGACACTGCTTTGGCATCGTCAAGTAATTTCTAGATATGCTTTGTCATGTTTGGAAAGAAAGTCCTTCACAGGAAACTGTGCACTCGATGAGATGTTACAGAAGAAAGGTTTCCACGTCAGCCTCTATATGCGTGTTATGTAGAAAAGCCGAAGAATACGTTGATCACTTATTTCATTTCGAAAGTTTCCTTTACATATTTGCTATGGAGTGTTTGTAGTTTGAAGCTAAACGTGCATCCCCAGGCATCATGAGACGATGGAAGTTTTGGCTGTTCAGTTTAACGAACTCATCAATGGCTCTGGTAAGATATGTGCCATCACCAAACTGGCTTGTCTTGTCGCAGCTACTATTCACAAAAATTTACGGCTCAAATCTAAAACTTTAAAACAGGAAGGAAGCAAAAGAGGATCAGAAAGGCTTGATGACTTGAAGGTTCCCATTGTATTCCTAATATTTTTGATTCAGGTAACATTTCTATACCTTTTAGATTTATAAACGTGTGCATGCCCTTTCTATATTTTTGTCATTTAGACTTATACAAAAATCTGAATGTATATTTACTCCGAATATTCTATTTGCTAGATTAGATTTCGCTCCTCCTAATATGCTGTTTAAAGGATTATTTATTATCCTTTCATCACAACATATTACCATAACTGGGGTATCTATTCCAGATTTAAAAAGACCGGTTATTTTTATTTGTATTAAACCTATATGTAAATATTTTTTCTTACGGTATTTTTGTTTAAATCTTTCTATTTGAGAGGTATTTAGTATTTTTATAGAAGTAAAATCTTCGTCACCTTTTAGTTCTATATTTCCTTGCATTCTTTCAAATATATATGTATTTTTATTTGACCATAAAGACTTAAATCTAGATTGTGGGTTATATACCTCGTGTTGTTTTGCATGTGGTATAGAAAGTTTTAGTCTATACTTTCGTTTTGAATCTCTTGTGGTTCGAATTCTGTTAATTTATTCATATATATTCTGTATTCGAATGTATTATCTCTAGAAGTTTGTCCTGGAGTAACTTCAGGACTCAAAGGTGGAGATGTAGATAAGGGGTCTGATTCTACCTTTAGAAATGGCAAATCTTCGTATTATGTATTATTAGTACACCAATAGGCATTCAAGTAGGTATTTGATATGGTTGATTATCTAGACTAGTACTTTTCATAGTTATGCATATATTTTGATCTGTCATTGATTCAATTAATCCATAAGTAATAAATATGTTTCTTATAGTGTGATACTTTAAGTTTTGGATTTCTCCATAATATCCATATGGGATTTTTATTATTAGATCTAAATATATTTCTGTAATTTGATATCTTTGTAAGTGATAATTTTTACTGGCATAAAGTATATGCCCTGGATATTTTAAAGATTCTCTTTTAGGAAGAATTACTGTTTTAGATAATGGTATTATTTGTACAAAATGATAGGTTTTGTTAAGTGTTATCATATTGATTCCCATGTGTTCTTCTTCTGTAGATTCAGAAGAACTTTCATCGTATACAGATTCTACTTCGTATATTGTAGAATCATCACTAGGAATTTCATCTATAGTTCCCAAATGAATATCGTATATTTCTAGATCATCAATCCATATTGTCTTTACATTTGTAGGGCATTCATAAGCATAATGACCTTCTTTGTCACACTTAAAACATTTGCATCCTTTTTTATAGTTTATTTTATTGTTTTTAATAAACTTTCTTTCCTTGTATTTATTTGATTTTTTATACTTTTGTTTAAATTCAGGTTTCCATTTCTTTTTTGATACTTTGTATCTCTTCTTCTTGAATTTAGATTTAAAATCTTGTTTGTATTTAGAATGTTTTGAATGCTTTCTTTTATAAGGTTTATTATATCCGTAGATAGGAGGACAACCAAATTGATAATTTGTTTCATCATCATATTTTGGACAACAAGATACTTTTATATCAGAACCATGAATATGTTTACTAAGGTGCTTATTTGCTTTACTTCTTTGACACGTCTTTTTAACTGTTTCCATACAAGCCTTTTTTAACATTTCAGTATTATCTGGATTTCCTGCTTTTAAGTTATTATACTTCTTTTCTATCATAGTGTCCCATGGTATAGGTAGTTTTGCAAAGAAAGCTTTTATCCAGAACATTTTCTTTTCTAAAGAATTCAATTTAAATATATGGCTTATGTATTCATTTGCAAATTCCTCTACATAACATATATTACATAGTTTCATTTTTAACAATATATTTTCATCAATTGTTTCTTCGGATAATGCATCTCCTGTTAAATCAGCATATAACAATTTGCAAATACTATGTAAAGCATCCTTTCTATTACTATAAGCATTTAAAGCGGCTACATCATCTGGACACAATTTTTCATATTGGGTTAGCCATCTCAAGGCTATTCCTTGCAAATATCCACAAGATATAATAACAAAATCTTTATTTGTTACTGATTCCGGTAGTAATAAAGAAGTTCCTACCATTAACTGTTCCCAATTTACTATATAGTCTCTAAGTTTTCTAGCAGGTACATGATCTATATTAAATATTAAGTTTACTGAAGGAGTATAATACTTTTTACCTTGTTTGAATATACAAGAATCTATATAAGCTTCAGCAGTATCTCTATGATACATACTTTCCTCTGCAGATTCTGGCGTACGGGGTTGTTGATGCCCTTGTTGTATAATGGAGCCAGAAGATTCTCCTCGTTCCATATTAATATATAAATTTTCCTCGTTAGAGGACTCCTCGTTAGAGGGTATATGTAGTATATCAGTTTCCTCGTTAGAGGATATGTATATATCATTGTCAGAAGGTACAGATAAATTATCAAAAGAACTTTCACGAGAAAAACTCTTTTCAGAAGAAACTTCTTCAATAAAATACCTAATAGAAGAAGAATGATTTTCATAAAATTCATAAAGTTCTTTGGATTCAATAGTACCATCTAACTCTTGTTTTTGCAAAAGTTTATATTGCAAATAATTTTGATAATCGATATTTTTAGGACTAATTTCTTCTAAATTTTTTGAAGATATTTTTACCATTCTGACAGAACCCATTTTTTCTTTTAAAGGAGTATAAATAGGAATGCTGGAAATCATTTGTAAATTTTTTATTTTTTGAGAAACTAGATGCAGTTGATCAGACAAATAATTTAACATACTGTTCTGTTGTTCTAAAGAACCATTGGATGGAAGATGAATAACATGCTCATGGGAATTTAAATTGTAAGGACATATATAATTGTCAGGAATAACTAGCGATCTAGACATAGTTAAAAACTGGATAATATTAGACACGTTATTTTCTTTCTTTCATTAGCTAGTTAGATAATAATATCGCTTTGACCCCTCTTTCTCCGGCTCATAGTAAACTCTAAGAGTGGCTTTCACCTTAGAGTTAGGCGGCCAAGACTTTCCTTGTCTACCACAGGCCTATTACTTGCTTCAGAGAGGAGGTGCACAACCATATTTCGTTTCCTACCTCATGGCGTAAGATATTATTATCTACCTAACTAACGAAATTAAGAAAATAACATGTCTAACCAATTTACCTAAATAACATGTAAAGATTACTTACAAAAGGGAAAAGGAAAAGACACCGGAAGTCGTTGCCAAACTAGGCTCTGATACCAGTTTGTCGCAGCTACTATTCACAAAAATTTACAGCTCAAAATCTAAAACATTAAAACAGAAAGGAAGCAAAAGAGGATTAGAAAGGCTCAATGACTTGAAGGTTCCAAGACTCGATACCTCTTCTCCTTCTCATTCATTCATTTATAGAGAATTCAGAGTTACAGTATGATTCCTTTCTGATAAGATGGAATCTTTAAACAGGAAAAAGTGTTACAGGAAAAGGTGAAATAATTGCTACGGAAAAACTTTTCGTACAATTATTAAAGATGCTGTCTGTAGGCTGTCTGCTGGATGATAAGGGGGAACCTTTTGGGTGGAGAGTGAGCTGGCTGTCATGTGCTGATGTCAGCTGGTGGATGAGGATGAATCTTGATAAGCATGGTCCCACCACGCTTAATCTTGCATAATATTCTGAAGTGCTCCTTCATCCATGGCGTCCTGGATATCATCTTGCTGGTGATTTTCGCCGAGGTCGTCGTCTTCGCCGAGGTCTTCATCTTCCATTCTTTCTAAATCTTCATAGAATTCTTCCTTGGCTTTTGTGCTGATTTTTCCCAGCTGGAGGGATGACAAGAATTCCAGAACTTTCGGAATCCGAACCTCTGAGTTTTCGAATGCTCCAATATAGTCATAAAAAAGAATATTGTTTTCAATCTTTATAGCATGAGCACCCGTTATAGCTTTAGTATAAGCTTCATCGAAGAATTCCTTGGCAGCTTTCTTGGTTTCTGCCTCAAGGTCTATTACAGGAAGATTGTCACATGCTGGGGAAGGAACATAATTGTGGCTGTGGAGCTCCCATAACTATACGGAGCTATAGATTTTTAAATACTTCCTTTCTTCCCAAGTACTCCACACTCGGAAGAAAAAAGTGGTCTGATACCTTGAAATATAAGCCTTGATACCCTTAATACAAATGGGTGGAAGAAGATCCTGGTATTCCTCTGGATGAGATGCATTGATAAATATCTAATGGACTAGCCCGAGCTGAATAGCTTTGTGGCACTTAGCTATTTCTTGGAAACAAGTGATAACTCTAGGAGAATTATTTTTGTTCCAAATTAACTCGTGCTGTTGCAGAATAGAGATAATATTCGTGGCTTCCAGCCGTTTGAAGAAATCTCTTAGCTGGATATCAGGAATCATATTCTGCTGATTTAGGCCTATCATTTTATGGACTGTGATCTCGGTCTCTAGTTGTCTAGTTTTTTCATTCTGTATTTTGCACAGATCTAATAACTTGTAGAATTCAGGTAAGGGATAGTATACCTGGTCAGATATCTCCAGGTCCTGAATAATTTCTCTCAGGTACTGTTGATCCTGAGATGAACCTTGGAACCATGTTCCTTTCCTCTGATTTAGATCAGAGCTTTGTGTTGTAAGTGTGTAACTGCAAAGATCTGTGGTGGCTCTAACAATGGCCTGCTTTTCGTCTTCTCTTGGGTGTAGTGAGAGAACATGGAAAGAATCATCTGCTCTAACTGGGAGAGCCAGTATTTTGAAGAGTGAAAGTCATTCGACTGGATGGCGCGGTAGCACCCATTTAGTCGTTCATAGATATGTGGATTGGAGTTCTTGAGCTCGAGATTGTACTAGTCTCGAACCATTGCTCCTGTTGTTGGTTTTGACATTTGTTGGACTCTTCTCTGTGCCGAAGCGATATTGCTGTAGGATGGCGGTTGTGTTGTCGAGGATGGCTGTACTGGAAGTACTGTCATTCCGGGTGAAGGAAAATGTTTGTCTCCTACTGTGGCGGTAGGTGTTATAGTAGTAGATACTCCTGTTTCCATGGTGTGTGAGCTTTCTCCTTTTTCAGGAGCCTTCTTCTTCTCGTCCTTGGTGTTACCTCCCTGTTGAGGGGTCTTCTTATTGTTTGGAATGGTGGTCCATTTAGCCTGTTCGGCCGTAGACCTTAGACTTTTCAGGCACTTCTCGTCCATTTTCTGGACGTGTTAAAAGATCTGCAAGATAGTTAGTATAATTAGGAATATATTTAACATCATACTGATAAATTTCTAGATATAAAGCAATTCTTACTCTTCTAAGATTTTTTTCTGGATTATTTATTGTTTTTTTCTTAAGAAATTGTGCTGCAGCTTTATTATCAGTTTCAATAATAAAGTTGCAATATAACAAATATATTTTTAGGCTTTTAATAGCAAGTTTAATTGCTAATAACTCTTTATCATAGGTAGAGTAATTTTGCTTGGGTCTGGAAAATTTTCCAGAAGTATAAGCACTATTTCTTTTTGTTTTGCTATTAATACTCCTGCCCAAAAGAAATCAGAAGCATCAGTTTGTAATGTTAATAATTCGGTCTCTTGAGGAAAATAGAGAATAGATTGTTTAGTAACTAGAGTTTTTATATTTTCTATTTCTTTTTCTTCTTCGGAAGATAACTGGATAGGTATTTTTTCAGTATTCCATTTTCTTGGTTGCTCACCAGTTTCACATTTATATTTCGATTGAATTTGTTTTAGCTTTTCTTGTAGATTTTGTACTAATTCTGATAAATGCGGTATAAATTTTCTACCGTAGTTTAGTAATCCAAGAAAACTTTGTAATTGCTTCAAAGTCTTAAAAGTCTTAGGGAATTCCTTTAGTTTTGTATAGATATGTTGTTGCAATTCTATCTGTCCTTCTTTTATATATTTTCCTAGAAACTCGACTTCTGTTTTGAATAGACTAATCTTTTTCGGACTAAGTATAGTTCCCTTTTCTAGTAATATTTTTGCAACTTGTAATAGGTGTTGTTTATGTTTCTCTAATGTTCTTGAAAATATTAATATATCATCAATATATACAACTACATAGGTTAGATGTCCAAATATTGAGTTCATCCATTTCTGGAATATTTGAGGGGCATTTTTTAAACCAAAGGGCATTACTTTCCATTCATAATGACTCTGTGGACAACTAAATGCTGTTAACTCTATAGATTCTTTATTGGCTAGTTTAATTTGCCAAAATCCTGACTTAGCATCAAATTTACTATAGTATTTCGCTCCTTATACTTATTTAACTAGTTGTTCTGCAGAAGGTATAAGGTAACCATCAAATTTGGTATAGCTATTTAGTTTTCTATAGTTTATTACCATCCTTACTTTTCCTCTTTTTTGTCCTGCATGGTTTCTTACCATGAAAGCAGGTGAGGAATGTGGACTTGCACTAGGTTGTTTTAATTTTAATTCTAATAATTCATTTATTTGTTCTGCAAATTCTTTTTTGTCTATAGGGATACCATTATACTGTTTACACGTACTTTAGTATCTTTGTACTGTTCTAGCAATTCTATAGAGCAATATCTAGGAGATTTTTCAAAATGTAGTAAGGGGTTATTTGAATATAGCGGTTGTAACATACTATGAATTATTCTTTCTGTGTCTGAGGTAATGGCTATTGGATATGTATAAAAGGTTTGAGTTTGAACAGCGGGAAACATGGATGTAAATAAAGATTCACCACGCTGGGCTGGCGTATAATTTGGGGCTAAGGCCATAGGAAAAGGGACGCGAGGAATAGAATGATTATCAAAAGTGAAATAATGTGTATTGAAAGGGGCATAATGTCGAAGATTATTTATGCCAAGAAGGCAATCAATATCAAATTCTTTTGGTAAAAGGGCAAAGTCAAATTGATAATGATGCTCTTTATTATGAATGTCGGGGATAGTAATGGCTAATCTGGCTTTGTGAGTAATATGGACGGGCCGGCCCATAAAATCTTGTAATTTGGCTTGTTTATCTAACGAGATCCAAAATTGTTGAGGTATAAAACTATTTTGTATAAGACTCGTTTCTGTTCCTGAGTCTACTAGAGCATGTATGGTTAGGTCTGTTTGGATATCTGGAAATTTTATAGTTAATGGGATATAAATATGTAATTGGAATTTAACTTTTAGATCCATCATAATTTATTTCAGATAATGAAGAAGGTAATCGTATAATATTCTGATCTTGTAATCTTTTTTGTTGATCTAGAATTTTTTGTGTTCTTCCTTCTAAAGGAGTATTTTCCAAATTGGTTTCTATAGTAGAAGTACTGGTTCTACTTGGTTCAATATGTAACTGAGTATTTCTATAATCTGTCGTACTTAGACTTCTTGGAATATTAGGATTTAGTATTGTAGTAGAAATTGTATTGCCAGAGGCTATAAATGTTTCTATAGGAAGTTGCATTTTGGGTTTAAGTGTTTTTAGAAAAACTTGCATCTCATTATCATATCTCAAATGTTTAATATCTACTAATTTTGGGTGTATAACCTTACAATTTCCTACTTCATATAATTTAATAAATTGTGTAGGTGTAACTGATCAGAAAGTTGATGTTTCATTTAATACTAAGCAATGTTCCAAATTGTCAGAGGGTGATTGTAGAGTGGAGAAATTGATAAACCAAAGGAACACTTTTACGTTGCACCCCCCACTCCCTTGTGAAATAAAACATGCCTTGGACAAACATCAAAGAGGTGGAATTACCGGCCGAAGGTATAGAAGATGATGGTGATATGGAATCAAACTCCTACAAGGGAGTATACATTGAAATCCGATTGGAATGCTACCAGAAAAACAATGCTGGGACGTTGGTTGGAATGACACTGCTTTGGCATCGTCAAGTAATTCCTAGATATGCTTTGTCATGTTTGGAAAGAAAGTCCTTCACAGGAAACTGTGCACTCGATGAGATGTTACCGAAGAAAGGTTTCCACGTCAACCTCTATATGCGTGTCACTTATTTCATTTCAAAAGTTTCCTTTGCACATTTGCTATGGAGTGTTTGTAGTTTGAAGCTAAACGTGCATCCCCAGGCATCATGAGACGATGGAAGCTTTGGCTATTCAGTTCAACGAAACTCATCTATGGCTCTGGTAAGATATGTGCCATCGCCAAACTGGCTTGTCGATGCAGTGATCTGGAATATTTCGACAAAAAATAATCAAAAATTTTTTGAAAATAGAAGTGTTCAACGAAGTGACAATGATGAACACTATATGTGAGTCTTCCCGGGGATTTGATGACCGACCTCTCAACAACAACAACAATAGCATCAACATCAACATCAACATGGAATACTACATCTCCCTCCGACGACAGGCTTCTCGAATCTTTGGGTTTTTTCGGAAAGCACCTCTATACATCGTCACATAAACCATAATATGACTGACTATTGTCCATAGAAGAGTAGAAGGACTTCATAGCAAAAATGGAGGATGACGAAAGGCGATGTGAGACCGCCCAACTCGCTAACAACCTGTAGGGGGTTGAGGAGGGGGAGGGGATGTCAGTAATAAACTATGTTTGACTTATTCCTTTCCCTAATAACGTCACATCCAACAAAGTATGGATAAGACAAATAAAATAACTATGCTCGTCAAATACCAACTGTGAAATCATTCTCGAAGACAAGTCAGTAATAAACTATGTTTGACTTATTCCTTTCCCTAATAACGTCACATCCAACAAAGTATGGATAAGACAAATAAAATAACTATGCTCGTCAAATACCAACTGTGAAATCATTCTCGAAGACAATCGACAATGGGTACCTCGTACGTCCAGCAGCATGGCAATGCGGAGGTACCCTAGAGAGGGTTCTGACGACACCTAGGGAAATAGTAGATCTTCCACGTTCCTTTTTCCTCGGGCAGATCAAGAGGTTAGTGTAGTACAAGAATGAGAAAGCCACAACAACAGGGAAGAGTCAAACACTGTGCATGATGAAAATACATATTTTCTTTTGACTCAAAAGTAATCAATTTAGAATGTTGTTCCAGTTGAGGAAAGGGTCAATGCAACGGATCATCACTTTGAAGCAATATCTGGAGCTTGCCCTTATCCGAACGCGTATTGCAAGAAAGACGAATTTCATATTGAGCACCAAATATACGCCATTGGGATGGAATGGCTCAACCGACGTTCTCCCCCCTTAAGAGCCGCACGTGCAAGTTCCTCCGCATACGACTCGACATGGTGAAGACCCTTTCCTTCGTGCATCGGTAAGCACTTTGCTGTAGCGAAGCGTCACTTCCCGCCGCTAGGCTAGAACCGATGCTTCGATCACGAAAAATCCGCTCGTTGCTTCTGGCCTCTGTCATTCCGTCAACCGAGATCGAAGTCAGCACTGGCAAAGATCTCGTTGATTCCTCGCGGTCGGGCTGGTGTCAGAAGTCATCCCCCTGTCGCCTATCTTGCCCGGCAAAAACCGTCAAAGGGTGAGCCTTTGCTTTTTGGATCGTCTTCTGTCCAATGTAGTACCCTCCTGTTTTTTGGTTCCCATCCCATTGGGTTTACCTTGTTCGCAGGTTGACTCCGTGGCAGCAAGAAAAGGCGATTGTCGTGTTATACTTCGGTGATCTCTTGCCTGCTGAGTCACGCTAACTCCCATTGTGTCCTATATCACATTCCGTGAGTCGAAAGGGGAAGCCCACTCATCCATCAGCTCCTCTCATAGATGCGGTGCAGTTTTACGAAGCGTCTAAGCACAGTTCACTCGCGTTGATCACTCTAGAGTTTTGCCGCCACTCCGTCGATGTTTACATGTTGAATCATAAACTTCGTCGCATAGTTTCCCACGCTTCATACCTCCCCTCCTCTTCGTCGATGGTAAATGTCCTAGCATGGTGGGGTAGGAGTAGCCAGTCGGCAAGATTTTTGGAAAGTTACAATTCTATTCAGTTCGGTTTGGAGTCCCCGTCATCTTTCTTCAGTGATGTAGGAATAGGTTTGAGGGTCACCCCCTTTAGCCAGCTATAGGAGAATTCATGTAGCACTCGCCCTCCCAATTTTTGAGGACAGTCTCCATGAAACTAGTATAGTGCGAAAACATCGAGAAAATATAGTGCATTAAGCAAATCACAAGCAGTGATCCTAAAAAGGAGATCCACAGAATGAACAGTTTCAATTCGAAGGGTGTGAAAACAGTATATTGAGAACAATCATTTGATTTGCTTCATTCTTTGACTACTCTGCTCCCCCCCAAAAAAAGAGAGACTTGCTCTTGCTCTCCTAATTCAAGAAGACGGAAATCGCCGGTTGGGTTGGTCCAACCAAGAAAGGCATGGGAGTCCTTGGGCATTCAGCATGGTTTAGCCAACACTTTGATGAGCACAGCGTGGAATATTTCACGTTACAGCTACTTTATTGTCTGCAACTATAGTACGAGATTTTCATTTAGCATAAGAACCCCTGGGAATAACAACGAAGAAATTCCCCCATACATTGAACAAAATGAGACATTTGCTTGCTTTCCCCAAAAAAAAAAAACAAACTGTACATGAGAGTTTCCCTTCATATGGCTCAAATCATTCTCAGATGCCTCGAGAGGCATCCCTTCCTTGTTTGTTGGGTTGGTTCACATGCGTGCAAATGAGCACTAGCCGCAATAGCAGGGAACTATAACCAATAGAGTCAGACACTTAGCTACATCCGCATGCAAAAGGAATGTGGCTCTGGTTGAGGCTTTCTTCATTTATTCAACTTGACATGTGGGAAGGGCAACGGAACATGGAATTTGTTCACTACCCTTCGTCGTTTCCTTTTATCTTTGAATCTCGAATTCAATCAAGTAGTCGGAGAGTTTGTCTTAACATAGACGTCGAAAACTAGTACTATGAATTCTGGTAATTCACAGCAAGAATCTATCTTATCCCTAACGTCACACTCGTCAGGGCGGAATATAAAATCAAAGCTAGATGAAAAAAACCATACATCGCCGACTTCCGTTCTGCATAAGGACTCCCGTCGTGTCAGTGATAGAATAGTCGAAGGAAAGCCAGATCATCAGTAGGGCAAAAAAAGGCAAAGGGGGAAAGTGGAGGAGTAGATCGAATAGGGAGTATCGACATGACGGAGTAGGCGGAGAGGCTTCAACATGGAAAACCATCACCAACGGAAGTGGGGATTGTGCTTGACGGGGATCTCCGCTGCAAATTCCCGCACGTAATGTGATCCCAGATGAGATAGAGTGTCCGGCCATGGATCAGCCCCTCTCTATAAAGGCAAGATCTGTATATGCCCTTTTTCGGATATAGAGTTGGGATCCACTTTGCTGGTGAAGCCATCGACGATAGGTACAATGCGAGTCAGCCATTCTTCTTCCAGACCTCCGTCTTTGAATGATCGTGAGCTCCACCCTGTTGATCAGTTACCGTGGGTCAATTGTCTTGTTTGAATCAATCTCAAAACATGAATATTCCTTCATGTTGGTCTCCGCGCCATCCTTTCAATTCAACCTGAGAATTCATCCTATCAATTCACTTCGAATCCTCTCTGTCGGTATCTCATCTCATATTTCGATTTCCCTCGAACTCAGATCTGATTTTTTTCAGTCTGTATTCGACAATGGAAGGTAAAGGGAGCAGAGCGAGAGGATTCCCAGGTGCCCGAGTGGGAGCAGTTGACGTTGAGCTTCGACGAGCAAGCGATATAAATCTTTTTTGCTAAAAAAAAAGACAAGAAATAAAGCCGCAACAGTAGGCCGAACAAAACAAAACGCCGTATCGCATGAGGTTCTCATGTTTTTTAGGCCAGTTGTGATCAGATGTAGGACAGAAGTTCGTTTAGGAGCCACCGCATACGTTGACTCTGGAATTTCTTCTTCCGATTTGCGATGGCTCTCGCTGGTCCTCTGACATCCCCTCTGCATATTAAAAGATAAATGGTTTTGATGGAGATGTCCTGGTGTCAGCAACGGGAGCAATGAGAGCAAATCTGGTAATAAGTCGGGGGTTTTAGTGAAACGAGACTCTGGTTTCCGTGTATGGTATGTGTATATTGTAGCGCAGAATAGGGCGTCGACTGGAAAAGTAGTGAAATGACAACTCTGGAAGTCTCAATATAGTCCCGGAGCCAAAGATTTGCTCGGCTTGTCCTATGTTTTAGCTTAACTCTGTAGACACTAAAAATAATTAAATTAAAAAAAAAAAAAAAAATTCTAAGTGGGCACACCCGCGGGTGCACCCGCGGGATGCAACCCGCGGGAACACCCGCGGGTTGCAACCCGCGGGGGCACCCGCGGGAAGCATCCCGCGGGAGCACCCGCGGGTTGCAACCCGCGGGTGCACCCGCGGGTTGCAACCCGCGGGGGCACCCGCGGGAAGCAACCCGCGGGAGCACCCGCGGGTTGCAACCCGCGGGAACCCCCGCGGGAAGCAACCCGCGGGAGTTCTCCCGCGGGTTGCAACCCGCGGGAGTTCTCCCGCGGGTTGCAACCCGCGGGAGCCCCCGCGGGTTGCCACCCGCGGGAGGTCTCCCGCGGGTTGCAACCCGCGGGAGCCCCCGCGGGTTGCCACCCGCGGGAGGATTCCCGCGGGTGGCAACCCGCGGGGGCGATCCCGCGGGTTGCCACCCGCGGGTTGTTTTTCGTTGTTTTTCCCGTTGTTTTATTTCCTATTTTATTTTCCTGATAATCCGTGATCCGCTTTTTCAGGAGAGAATTGAGCCGGATTTCGAGCTTCTTCGGTTTATAAAATACAGGAATTTAACGAGAGAGGGGACTTCTTGTACGCCCGAAAATTGCATCTTTGATTCCATTGCAAAAATTATTTGATTACAACGAAGATTTGAGATTACAAAAATTCCGAAGAATTACAAGAACGGGAATATTAGTTTATTCCCTTTTTTTATGTGGGTTCGGGTGGCGGTGGAGTCTCGTTGCTGCCTCCGTTGACCGTCCGACCAGGAGAAGATGGCTCTGCTCTTTTCTTTGATCTCAGGAGCTCGCCCGAAATCTTCCCAAAGTCCAAGAATCCCCCAAAAATCCAAAAGTCCCCTCTCTCGTTAAATTCCTGTATTTTATAAACCGAAGAAGCTCGAAATCCTGCTCAATTCTCTCCTGAAAAAGCGGATCACGGATTATCTGGAAAATAAAATAGGAAATAAAACAACGGGAAAACAACGAAAAACAACCCGCGGGTGGCAACCCGCGGGATCGCCCCCGCGGGTTGCCACCCGCGGGAATCCTCCCGCGGGTGGCAACCCGCGGGGATTCCCGCGGGTGGCAACCCGCGGGGGCTCTCCCGCGGGTTGCCACCCGCGGGTTGTTTTTCGTTGTCTTCCCGTTGTTTTATTTCCTATTTTATTTTCCTGATAATCCGTGATCCGCTTTTTCAGGAGAGAATTGAGCCAGATTTCGAGCTTCTTCGGTCTATAAAATGCAGAAATTTAACGGGAGAAAGGACTTTTGGATTTTTGGGGGATTCTTGGACTTTGGGAAGATTTCGGGCGAGCTCCTGAGATCAAAGAAAAGAGCAGAGCCATCTTCTCCTGGTCGGACGGTCAACGGAGGCAGCAACGAGACTCCACCGCCACCCGAACCCACATAAAAAAAGGGAATAAACTAATATTCCCGTTCTTGTAATTCTTCGGAATTTTTGTAATCTCAAATCTTCGTTGTAATCAAATAATTTTTGCAATGGAATCAAAGATGCAATTTTTGGGCGTACAACCCGCGGTTCCAACCGCGGGGTTGTCCCCGCGGGGTGCACCCCGCGGTTGCAACCGCGGGTGGAAACCCGCGGTTCCAACCGCGGGTTGCAACCGCGGGTGGAAACCCGCGGTTCCAACCGCGGGTTGCACCCCGCGGGTGCAACCCCGCGGTTGCAACCGCGGGTGCAAACCCGCGGTTCCAACCGCGGGTTGCACACCGCAAGTTGCAACCCGTGGGTTGCACTCCGCAGGAAAAATCAAGGGTTGGTTCTGGTGTCTATTCGGGCACACGCGCAGTGAGCACACAGCGCACATCTAACTTTTTGGTTACTCTCTCAGATGTACCATCCCGTTCCTCTACAAATAAATATAAGGATGTGCTCATGAACTCACCTGAGGATAGATCTTCAAATTTCTCTTCGGATGAACATATTCATGATAGAATCCTCCAGATCCCGAAGAACAAGTCAGATGCGTGCGAGGCCCGCACAACTGCGCAGGCCAGCACACACTCCAGAAGAATCCGCAGAAGGGTTGGAGAACAATCTAATGCTGGAAAAGAGCTCAGCCCTGAAATATTACAAACTCTCCAGTATTATGAACCAAATTTGAGACGCAAAATACGTCAAGATGCAAATAGAGAGGAGAAGATATCTCAAGACTTGAGAGAATACCTCAATTGGAAGAAGAACTCTGCACAAAATACTCCTCAATGCCAATGCGAACAGTTAATCTCAGCTGTTCTATCAAACTGCGAGTGCCATCCGAGACAATCCGTTTTTGAGCGGATCACCGAACCTAAAAGAATACGGACGGTGAAAAAGGCATACTCTGGAACCGATCTACCTGCTGCCTCATCAAATATGGTTAATAAAGGCAAAAAGGTGGTCGGAAACAACCTTTCGGATAAAGAAATTACTCCAGGATCAAAAGGAGTTTCTAGCGAACCAGAGGGCGCGCTTCTAGAAGAAGTCTCTGAAAGGCTTGAGAGACAAGAAAAACGTCTCGAACAGCACGAGGAGACCATAGAAGAAATGAAACAACTTTTGATTGAGTTGCTGGCTCAAACTAGAAAGAACCAATCATCGCCGTCCATTTCTAGTCGGCAGAAAGGAAAACGGCCTGTCCAAATAAATGAAGACAGCGAAGACGAAGATGAAGAAGTGCCTCCTCATTCAAGAGAGGAAGAGGAAGTGAAAGTTATCCTCAATCCTCACGCAGAGAAAATAGAGAAGATGGAGAACCAATTACAAGCTCTTCTTCATCGCAAAAAGCTACAAGAGTTGGGGGTAGTCCGTCCATATCCCATAGAATGGGAGACCGTACCCTATCCTGCAAAATATAAACCGTTGAATCTTCAATCATTCGACGGTAAAGGTTCGCCGCAGCAACACATCTTCTATTTCCTCTCACAGACAGGACATCTCATGGGGAATGATCCAACTATGACTAGGATATTTGCGAGCACTTTACGGGGGCCCGCATTTACCTGGTTTATGCAACTTCCCCAGGGAACAATTAAATCTTGGGCTAATGTAGAACGTGAGTTCCTAGCCCGATTCTTTGAAGATGATATAGAAGTCTCCATATTATCTTTGCTAGCAGCGAAGCAAGAAGAAGGCGAAACGGTCAAAACTTATGTCGAGCGGTTCCGAGAACTTTCCGTTCGATGCCCACATGGCATGACGCAGGATACGCTTGTGGAAACCTGCAGACATAACTTGTTGACCGATATTTTAGACAAGATGGGTTCGGTCGAATCCAAGTCATGGAAGGATCTGCTTAAGCAGGGCGAACAGGCCGAAGAAATACTTCGACGTCTCGAAATGCAACAGTCTGCAACCGGAGACGGTGCAAACGAATCTTCATTCCATTTTTCCCGTTCAAAAGGGAAAGACATAACGGCAATGGCGGTAGAAAGTACACTGAAGCAAAAACCATGGCCAACTACAAGCAACACAGCAAAGTCGCCCAGACTTCAAAAGCAGTATTCGTTCAAGGATGAACATACTGCTACTATGTTCAATCTGCTCACCAAACGCAAGATGCTTAAATTGCCGGAGAGCAAGAGACCTGAAGAAGTAGGGAAAACTAACGATCCGAACTACTGCCTGTACCATCGGATTGTAGGTCACCCCACAAAAAATTGTTTTATCTTAAAAGATAAAATTCAAGCGTTGATTGACGCTGGAGCAGTTCAGCTCAAAGCTGAACAAAAAAGGAGTTAGAGCTAACTCCGACACATTTAATGTGCGTGGTCTAAAGGTACTACTTGGGCTCACAACAATTTCCAAGACGAGCTCAGGACGGTTAATTTAAACCCACATAAAAAAAATAAAAAAAATAAAAAAAAAATTTTTGCCCAACGCCGCTAAGGTTACGGGGAGAGAATAAATTTCTCGCTAACCCCACCATGCTGGGGGTAAAAAGTATGAATCGCCCAACGCCGCTAAGGCTATGGGAAGAGAATAAATTTCTCGCCAACCCCATCATACTGGGGGTAAAAAGTATGAAACACCCAACGCCGACAAGGCTATGGGAAGAGAATAAATTTCTCGCCAACCCCATCATACTGGGGGTAAAAAGTATGAAACACCCAACGCCGACAAGGCTACGGGAAGAGAATAAATTTCTCGCCAACCCCACCATACTGGGGGTAAAAAGCATGAATCGCCCAACGCCGCTAAGGCTACGGGAAGAGAATAAATTTCTCGCCAACCCCACCATACTGGGGGTAAAAAGTATGAATTGCCCGACGCCGCTAAAGCTAAGGGAAGAGAATAAATTTCTCGTCAACCCCACCATACTGGGGGTAATAAGTATGAATTGCCCGACGCCGCTAAAGTTACGGGAAGAGAATAAATTTCTCGTTAACCCTACCATGCTGGGGGTAAAAAGTATGAATTGCCCAACGCCGCTAAGGCTACGGGAAGAGAATAAATTTCTCGTCAACCCCACCATACTGGGGGTAAAAAGTATGAATTACCCAACGCCGACAAGGCTACGGGGAGAGAATAAATTTCTCGCCAACCCCATCATACTGGGGGTAATAAGTACGAACCACCCAACGCCGATAAAGCTACGGGAAGAGAATAAATTTCTCGTCAACCCCACCATACTGGGAGTAAAAGTATGAATTGCCTAACGCCGCTAAGGCAAAGGGAAGAGGAAAAGTTTGGCATTTAAACCCAAACGAAACCCTCGACAACTCACTGTGCTGAGGATAATAGCATGGCTAGCCCAACTCAAACGGTAGTTGGTAAAGGCAAAATCAAACCCGTTGATAGCTGGGGGTTTGCTAAAAATCCCACGACAAATCTGTCACAACAGTATTCTTATCCGAATCTAAGAATACATCACTGCCCTAAGCTGCTAAGGCAAAGGGAAGAGGAAAAGTTTGGCATTTAAGCCCAAACGAAATTCTTGACAACTCACCATGCTGAGGGGAATAGCATGGCTAGCCCAACTCAAACGGTAGTTGGTAAAGGCAAATCAAACCCGTTGATAGCTGGGGGTTTGCTAAAAATCCTAATCAGATAAATCTCCTGTCACGTTAAGATTTCACCTCTGACAGCAAAACTTTTCTTGTCATTTTGCTTCGACAGAGCAAGCGACACTCCAAAATATTAGTCAAGTTAAAATCATACCTCTGACATCATAATTCAAAATCAAAAGAGATAAAATCCTAATTAAATCGGTCCCCTGTCACGTTAAGATTTCACCTCTGACAGAAAAGAAAATTCACACTTCATCAAGTCTAACATTACAACCTCTGATGAACGTGCTTTAGATATCGTTAAGTTGAAAATCACCTCTGATGAAAATTATCTCCCTATCAAGTTAACAGTTATCTCTGATAGTCCGATTCCAAAACTAAATACGTTAACCGTCACCTCTGTTTAGTCAGCTTGTCCCTATCACGACCAGATCCTCTGAATAGGTTAAGCTCCAAGACACGTTTAATGTCACCTCTGTCTTTTCCTGATTCGTCATACTAGATGTCACTGAACGGTTAGGATTAAAATAAGCACGTTAATATTATACCTCTGCTTGACCTAAAATAAGCACGTTAACATTATACCTCTGCTTGTCCTCTAATGAGTACGTTAAAATCATACCTCTGCTTGTTATGGAATAAATAAATATATTAACAGTTATCTCTATCGACCAAATCTTTTAAAAGGTCCATAACCAAAATTAAAAAATCCAAAGTATTTCGAAATTCAGTACGGTTCAATACAGAACTTCAAAAACTTTGGAGGGGGTTATGTAGACACTAAAAATAATTAAATTAAAAAAAAAAAAAAAAATTCTAAGTGGGCACACCCGCGGGTGCACCCGCGGGATGCAACCCGGGGGAACACCCGCGGGTTGCAACCCGCGGGGGCACCCGCGGGAAGCATCCCGCGGGAGCACCCGCGGGATGCAACCCGCGGGTGCACCCGCGGGTTGCAACCCGCGGGGGCACCCGCGGGAAGCAACCCGCGGGAGCACCCGCGGGTTGCAACCCGCGGGAACCCCCGCGGGAAGCAACCCGCGGGAGTTCTCCCGCGGGTTGCAACCCGCGGGAGTTCTCCCGCGGGTTGCAACCCGCGGGAGCCCCCGCGGGTTGCCACCCGCGGGAGGCTCCCGCGGGTTGCCACCCGCGGGAGGTCTCCCGCGGGTTGCAACCCGCGGGAGCCCCCGCGGGTTGCCACCCGCGGGAGGATTCCCGCGGGTGGCAACCCGCGGGGGCGATCCCGCGGGTTGCCACCCGCGGGTTGTTTTTCGTTGTTTTTCCCGTTGTTTTATTTCCTATTTTATTTTCCTGATAATCCGTGATCCGCTTTTTCAGGAGAGAATTGAGCCGGATTTCGAGCTTCTTCGGTTTATAAAATACAGAAATTTAACGAGAGAGGGGACTTTTGACTTTGGACTTTTGATTTTTGGGGGATTCTTGGACTTTGGGAAGATTTCGGGCGAGCTCGTGAAATCAAAGAAAAGAGCAGAGCCATCTTCTCCTGGTCGGACGGTCAACGGAGGCAGCAACGAGACTCCACCGCCACCCGAACCCACATAAAAAAGGGAATAAACTAATATTCCCGTTCTTGTAATTCTTCGGAATTTTTGTAATCTCAAATCTTCGTTGTAATCAAATAATTTTTGCAATGGAATCAAAGATGCAATTTTCGGGCGTACAAACTCATCGTATCGACTGTTGTGTAAGTTGACCATTGAAGAGCTCTGCTCGGGAAGCCTTCTGATGTCCTTTATAACCACTTTCCTGGAATTGGAAAGATTTGAAAATGAGATGTGACCAAAAGCTCACTTCCGGTTCGCGATTCCCTTGTGGCTACGTCACTTCGGGTCTTAGGGCAAGTATCCGACGGACATTGTACTATGATAGTAGATCTACTACGGCTGCGGCTTTCTCTTCTATTGCTGATTTCGCTACTTCTATCTGTCGATTATTGGGTATTGTGAGAGTCTTCTCCCAGTTGTTGCTTAGCTGCTTTCTAGGCATTGCTATCTATTTTTACAAGCGACATGACGTAAACCCCCTGGTGTTGCTCAACCTTCGGAGACTAAGCTGTAGTTGTAGTTAGCAGTTCGAGTTCTTAGTAGCACAAGTGGGAGCCAGGGGGAAGGCCTTCAGGCTGCTGGTGGAACTCTCAGGGAATGACTTTCTACGGAAGGAGAAGGAGATCCTTATAGAACCACACTAAACGTAATTACAGGCTCTTGCTTTCTTGCCACTAGACATGTACGGCGGATGCCATGCGTCAGGCCCGTCACTTCCCTTCCCTAATCAAACAAAGAGTCGCGGAGCACCGACGCCCATCAGAGAGGCATATTCATGTACACAGGTAAGAATAAAAGCATTCTCCTACTGCTACTAGCCCAGCAAAGAGCAGTAATGCCCCATCTATTCTAGCAAACCGATGGGAGAGACACGACGTAGCAAGAATGACAAAGGGATCTTGCCGATTCTGATTAAAAACCACATCTTCCTCGTCGACGGGCTCGATAAGCATAAGCCTTCTCGTTGGGGCATCCCATCCGTGTCGAACCAACTCATCAGCGTCAGTCTTCTGCTTCTGATTCAATTGTGAAAAAAACCTTCGTGGCAAAGAGTCTTTTCTCTCCGTCGCACAGCTCCTTACAAAACACTTTCTACCGTGGCCTAAATACTATGCACCTTCTACGAGGATATCCGATAACATGCTACTACTTTATAAAAGACTGGGATGTCGAGGTAAAGGAGTAAATACACGTTGTCCCCTTCCTTCCTTCCCTCCCTCCCGAACTCTGGTAAACAATGCCTATTGGACGCATCCGCAGATATTTTCTCAAAAACGATGAGCGGATACACAAACAAAGTCAAGCCGGAAAGCAGGAGAGGGGCGAAGGATATTCATGAGATTTCAAAAAGAGGATCACTATTTCCTTCGACGTCAACGGCCTGCACCGGAAATATCGAATGATATCGTGGCATCAACTACCTCTCCCACTCATCAAGGCAGAACATGATGAAATGCCAAGGGAGACCGGGTGGTTCAGAGAAAGATTCCCCTTTCGTACTCCCGTAACAGTTCCGTTAAGCAGCACAAGTACAGGCACTCGTCAGGTAGTCGCCAGTATATGTCTTTCATGATTTAAAGCATACAGTAGGAACTCTGACGCGAGTCAGAAATATGTTCAGCTCAGGCGATTGAGAATCAAATCCTTCTCGCTTTGATTACAGCAGTAGATTCAATCGGTATTTTCTTCATTTTTCCGGCAATACCGGTTGGTCGACGAATGAATTTGCTTAAACTAGGACCTCCGAATCTCCGCTCGGAACAGTTTCAGGAAGTCGCTTTCTATTTTAAACTGCTTTCGACGTCACATAGTCCACTACAGTCGTGTCAGAAAGGGAGCTCGCACTAGATCGTCGTTGTGATGGTTATTTGCTGCTCTTTCATTGTTCCTATGTCAGTTCCTTCGGAACCATCGACACGTGTTTTAAGCTCAATTGGCTTTGAACTTTGTCTAGTTGTTTCAAGTAGGCTAGAGAGAAAGGCCAGTGGTTGATTGCAAAAGGAGAGGGAAATCAAAGCGAAAAACACTTTCGACGCAAAGCAAAGCCTCACTCAATTCCTTCTTTCGACGCCTGAGAGTCTGACGTCATTCCGCGGTCGTACTAGAAGTTCGGGAAGGCGTGCAGTTCTTCCTAAAGTTTGCTCCGTTCAGCAAATCTGTCTAGCTCCACAGCAAGTGCCGCCCTTCTCAAGTAGGTCCCGTGCTATATCTCATGTGAGCGATAGCGAAATTAGACGAAATTGCTTTTTGCTTCCTGTCAGGTGCAAAAGGGAGATCGACAAGTAGGAGATCAGAAGGTCAGAGAGAAAGTGGTTGGCTTAGCTATTCCTGGTAGCTTTGATCTTCTAATATCCCCACTCGAAAAAGGCTTCATCACTCATCATTGCCTTTCACTGAAACCATAGTGAAAGCGATGGTGACTGCTAGGTGAAGGTGACTTTTATGGAGCATTCTGCGAGTACTCGTAGAATTCCTGTATTTTTGATAGCCAGTTCTAGACGAAGTTGACTTTGATCAATCAATCGTTCCGGGCGTCAGAACGGTAAGTTATGAAAAATCTTTGCATTCCAGCTGTCAGTTCAAGCAGTAGTCCAGTCGGAGGGCAGGCCAATGCAAGCACAGGAACTCAAGGCCAAACAAATTTTATTCCTTCTGCAATGGAAAGCGTGCGTCAAAAGGTTTCAACAATGGTAACATGGAATGCTTTCACCAAAAGTCATGCAATCTCACTGGAATTCACCTACTAGTACGAGACCGTCACGAATAGAAAGTCGTAGAGAGGGCAGGAGGGAACGTGAAACTGACGACTACTGCATAGCGAGCCTACCGATGCCTAGGGATACGTCACGTCAAGCCGGGACTAAGGAGTTGGACCGGAAAGAAAGATCGAAGATTTCCTTTTTTGGAAGTATCCTCAAATCAGAAAGAGAAAGGAAAAGGTACTCGATTCTAGTTCAAACATCAAAAAAAAAAAAAAAAAAAGCTCGCAACTGACGCTATTGCCTTCACTTCTTTCCCTAAAGAAAAGGATAGGGAGACCATCTCAGGGTTTTGTCCTTTGCAGAGAGCTCAACTCCTCGTCCATTTCTTTCTGCCAATGCGGAAGAAAAGATTGGAATCTACCAAACTGAGACTGATGAAAAGAAGAAAGAGGTGTGTGATAATCACGAAGACGAATAAAAGGTTGACAAAGACGAAGAGAGTACCTGCGGTTAGACTGAGATTCCACAGGATCAGCATCTTCAGAAGGAGAAGTAGGCCTGAGCATAGGAGAGGGGTCCGGCTGCTATATACTCGAAAGGGATGTGCTGCAAGCAATAGAAAGACGGGAGGGGAAAGACCCAAAAGGGATGCTCAGGCAAGATAGTCAGTTTCCTTTCCGGGATAGGGGATTCAAGGGTGGAGTCTCATGCTCTTCCCCCTCATTCAAATACGGGAGATGCCAGAATTTGCCCTACCTCTTTTGTCCTCACCGGAAAGGCCATCACGTCACCCCTGTGATGCTTCAAAACGGATGCGCTGACCAGATTACACAACCCCTTCGGCCTCAGCTCCTTTCTGTCACTCTCCATATGGTCCGTTACGCCAGTTGTGGTAGCCCAGTATCCTCGTCACCTTCCTCTTGTCTAGGCTGTGTGGTTCGTCCCTCCGCCTGTCAGGCGCTTTCAGTGTTGCATGTGTTGACCAATTCCTCCTCATCTAATGCAGCCAACTTCGATACAAAACCAGCATATGAGAGTTTGATTGACGAATATCAGAGAATGTCATAAAAAAAATCTCTGAATCCGTCATCATATATAAATGTGAATCTGCAATCGTGAAAGACAAAGATTGGAATGCTGATAGGTTTCCCATCGATGGAGTTGTTTCACTCATCGACTGCAACAACTCATTCTGCATAAACACGGAATTTTTCGATGCAATAGGCTTGCGTCGACTATCGGAAAGGAGCTTCCAGTCTCTCTTCCGGCTTTCTGATGGAGAGGGTGGTCTACGATCATCCCGCGCGTTACCAATAGGGGTGTCGAATCCTGCTCGGCCTACCGTAGCATCTTTTCGACTTTGATGAGATAGGCTTTTCCCTCTTTTTAGAGGTCATTTTCTTTTTTTGACCTAGAGGTGAGTCGTACGTCGATATATGTGATTGCAGCTTTCTTTCATTGCGTCTTTTATCACCCGCTCCAATTCTTGTCATTGCTTTTCTATTTATCCCTTTTAGCCAGGGCGTGATCGTCACGAATATCGCTTTCACTTCCTTTGGCTCGTCGGACGTCGTACTGGCCAGTTTGCGCAGTCTTTGTATCCCTTCTTCTAAATCGAAAGAAAAGGGCATCAGCTGAAGCTTACTGATGGTCTGCAGGTGTCGGCGAAAAATTCTGGAAGACAAAGCAGATCTGCGGATTTAGAGTTGGAAATCCGCAACTCAGCAGATCCACCAACTTAAAGATTGAGGTTCGCAACCCAGCGACGACAGAACAAGTTCGCGAGTCTAAAACTGAGATTCGCGATACTACCCATAGCTTTCGGGTAGGGGTTTAATATAAAGTCACCCGACCCGAACAAGAGAGTTGCCACCTCGGATCGTGGAGTTAACTGCCAAATGGATGTAGCGGCATTACTTCGATCGTGGGAGCAATCATCTAATGAATATGACGGCACTTCTTGAGTAGTGGAAGCTAACAGTCGAGCAAATAAGGCGGGATGTTACCCTATAACCCCTATAAAAGGCGGGGGAGCGAAAGAGAACACACACATAGACGAAGAGATAGAGAGATCAATCATCTTCTTATTGAGTTATCCCTTATGATTAAGAGTCTAGAGCCTTTCTTTTCCCAGCCAACTGAGAGAGATTGTGCGGAGTGTCAATGGAGAGCAGGATCGTCCTCCATAGCTACATAGGAACCCAGTTTTAAACAAAGAGGAAATCCATTTTCCTTATCTTCTGTAAAGGAAAAACCGTTAGATTGTAATCCTTAATTGAAAAAACTTCAATAGTGTGTCATTTGAAATTTTTATGGCGAACAGAAAAATGGCGACTTTGCTGGGGGCTGCCATCATCTCTGGTTATCTGGTGGTAGTTCAATCCGACAACCTTCCATTTTGCAGTATGGTCAATTCGCTCACCATTTAGGTTGACCAGAAAAGGTACGAAGAATTCCTTTGTTCAGACTCTAAGAGCCCTACTTCCCTATGAGGATACCGTAAAGTCTCCAAGAGGTCAATCTCCAAGGAGGCTCCAATGGCAATAATTCAGCCGGAGAAGTCGGTGGACCAAACTGGTCTGAAACCCTCTTCTTCACCAACATTGGGCTCTAAACCAGTTTCGACTGAGACTCCTGATCTCAAGCAAAGTAGACCAAGGTCCCCACTTCAACAAGGGGAAGCGATCACTGCCTACTCCACAAGGCTATGACGCGGAGAAGGTGCTTCCTCTCACTTGTACAATGAGAAGGAACCTAAGAAAAAGTAAAGCTCGTGCTTTCCGCAAGACCACGCAGCAAAAGGAAACCGCCAACTCATCACTGTAAAGACCTACTGTACAAGTATGGAGGCCAAAAGGCAAGGTTGATCGAGACGCGGAATACTCGTGTTTCCTATAGGAAGTGGAGTAAATCCACCAAAATTATCTATGATTACAAACTCAGAGCATACATCCGCGTCTCTCGTGTTTCTGGGAGGAAGTATGATCACATGATTGAAGAAGCTCACGGAACCCGCGAACCTCAAGTTCGCGAAAGACGCATGCCTATCTTTAAGACTAAGACTGTGCTGCTTCCGAAGCTATCTTTCATAAGTGACATCGTCGCAAAGAAATCCGATGCAAGAGATCTTAGGGAACTTCTGAAAAAAGGGAAAAATCCCATGCATCTCACTGCCACTATGAACGACTGATCAATGCAGTACTATCTCACTGTCATTGTTCAACCCATACTGATCCTCGGTGTTCCATCGATTATCAGCTCCATCAACATCTTCACTCCAACTGGCGAAGAGGAGGCGACGAAACGGGCTTGAGTTTTCTAAGCCCGAATACCTTGAAGTATCATCCAACATGATAAGCACCGGGGAAAAGAAGAAGAAAAAGAAGGCGAAGAAAGTCTTCGAAGGAGATGTTTCTGACCCAGAACTCTCTTCGGGTTCGAAGGATTTGCTCAATGAAGAGCGAGGAGTTTTTCAAAACACTCGACTCAAAAGTGGGATGGCAGTCCCCATGAATTATAGACAGATGGCGGGAATTTCTTCCGATGAAGAAGACATGATCTAGTCTGTTATAGCTGAGTCGCAGACATCCGACTCACTCCTAGAAGACTCCACATCTTCATACATGACTCAAAACAACAGCTCAGAGGAGTTCATGCAGAGAATGGATGAACAAGACAAGCATATCCAGTAACAGCAGAATACTATCAGCAAGCTCAAAAGAGCGAGGAGTTTTTCAAAACACTCGACTCAAAAGTGGGATGGCAGTCCCCATAAATTATAGACAGATGGCGGGAATTTCTTCCAATGAAGAAGACATGATCTAGTCTGTTATAGCTGAGTCGCAGACATATATGTTCTGACGGAATTGGAGAAGACTAGATTGAAGTATACGTCTTCGCACTCAAAGGCTGACAAGGGAAAGAAAACAGAAGAAGGTCTTCACAATAATGAAAAAGAATCAGAATATCATGAGGATGACAGCGACCATTCCGAGCATCAGGAAGGAAACACAAATGCTATTTGGATAGAGAGCTTCCAAAATTAACTGAACGCTCTCATGCATAAGAGCGATTTACAAGGACTAGGCATGGTAAGGCCATATCCCATGGAATGGGAAAGTGTGCCATTCCCGAAAAGTTATAGACCATTGAAGCTCAAATTTTTTGATGGTAAAGAATCGCCAAACCAGCACCTCTACTATTTTAAATCGCAGATTGGGTATTTAGCCAGAAATGACCCCATTTTTACGCGGGTATTCGTTAGTACCTTAACAGGACTAGTTTTTGAATGGTTCCAGAGGCTAGAACCAGGAACCATCAATTCATAGAGCAACATGGAGAAAGCCTTTCTGACCAGATTCTATGAAGATGATATGGAGGTATCAATGCCGGCGCTTCTATCTACTAAACAAAGAAAAAGAGTGTCAGCCTGGGACTTCATCAAAAGATTTCGGAATGATTCTCTCAGATACCCTCATGGGATGCCAGAAAAGACCTTGGTAGAAAACTGTCGACATAATTTATTGACTAAGGTTCTGACCAGGATGGAAGCAGTAAAATTCTCGACTTGGAAGGACCTTGCCCTGCAAGCTGAGGAGGCTGAGGAGATCGCACAAAGGCTCGAAGAAGAAGGAGGCGAGGAAATACAGAAGCAGAGTAGCGATAACAACCATAAGTCCCGACCCCGGGGATATAAATGGAAGGAGACAATGGTAATGGATGCCCCACAACCCGTAAAATCTTCTTAGAAGCTCCCTCCTCAGACACGTATGCCTCAAAAGCAATACTCCTCCACCCTACCCAAAAACTGTTACATCCTTATGGATAAAATTCAAGTCTTAGCGGATGCTAACATCATCAAGCTCCAAGAGCACCAGAAGAAGGTGACCGCGAACATGGTAACTGTTAGGTTCGGCAAAGCGCCCGACTGGATAAACTCAACAGTGCAAGATGGAATGCAACCTACTCTAGAGGTACGATGCAGGTCGTAAATTTTGATCCACACCAACAGCTGAAGAAAGGACTGTTCCCCTTTGAAACTGATAGAGGGGAGATATTGTGGGTGCATCCAGATCTCCTAAATGATGAACAATGGACTTCCAGTTCATATAGAAGGAAGCGAAAAGGGAAGATCTTTACCTCCAATGTCGTTTCCGTGATTCCCGAAGAGGACAGAGTCATTCCTACTCTAACCGACTCGGAAGAAGAAATCGAAAATTCTTTGGTGGCTGACGCGGATCCTCCTCCCGCGGGGACCTGTTCAGGAAAAGATTACTTGAAGAACTACGGTCAGGCAACGGATTCCCAACCGCCTCCAGAGAAATTCAAATAGAAAGAACTCAAGTTTGATAAGATGCTAAGCAAGAAAGGAAAAGAGCCTCCCAAGGACAAAACCCAAAAAGCCAAAGTATTCGGAAGGGCAAGTCACCGGAACAAAAAAAAATGCTTAAATTCTGAGGAAGAATAGGGAAGTCCCGAGTTCTTCTATTACGGTCAAAACTCTCATAGATTAGTAAAGAAAATGGGATATAATCTGGCTGAAGGCAGGGTGTTGAATTTCGAAAAAGAGAGAAGGACAATCCTTCAACCCTTCGTCCCAGAAAAGAAATGCTGGAATATTACTAGAGAACCGACAGGGGGTTAGGATACATCACCACTCCCGAGGACTCTTCAAGTGAAGAACTGACGAAAGACAGTGCGATCATTCGTCAGAATTGTCCTGCTGGGATTCAGATGTAAGTGTAGGCATGATTTTCCACGAAGTATCCGCGAACATGGCTTACGCGATCCAAGAAGGTGAAGACTTAGAGGAAGCTTCGCCAATAAAAGATGACTTCTGGGTCAAGCATCTTAATGTGAAGTGGGAGATCCAGTTTGAACAACGCGAGCCTCCTACTGAGGATAAAGTGATTCAAATAAATATGGGGGATGAAAGGAATCCCAAACCCATATTTATAAGTGAGAACCTATCCTCAGAGGAAAGGGAAGATTTGATGTCCCTCTTTCGTGAATACATTGACATTTTCGCTTGGAGTTATGAGAAGATGACAGGATTAGACCCAAGTATAGCGGTTTACAAATTGAATATCCGGCCAGATGCTAAGCCAGTAAAACAATAACAATGAAGATTCTGCCCAAAGATCATGGAAGCAATTGACGCTGAAATCAAGAAGTTGATTAAGTCAGGCTTTATTCGCAAAGAACAGCACTCTGATTAAGTCGAATATAGTTTCCGTAACCAAGAAAAATGGAAAGATCCGAATATGCATAGACTTTAGGGATCTGAATGAGGCCTGCCCTAAGGATGAATTCCCGTTATCCATCACAGATATTATGATTGATAATACTTGCGGGTATGAGCGTATGACAGTCATGGATGGATTCTCGGGGTATAATCAAATAAAGATGTACCCTGATGATGAGAAGCATACGTCCTTCACAACACCATTTGAGGTGTACTGCTATACAGTCATGCTCTTTGGCCTAAAGAACGCAGTGCTACGTATCAACGCGTCATGAACATAATATTCCAAGAGTATCTCTGGAAGACAGTGGAGTGTTACGTAGACGACCTAGCAATTAAAAGCAGAAACAAGGACAACCACCTGAAGGATTTGAAAACGGTGTTCGATCTTATGAGAAAACAGCAGCTCAAGATGAATCCAACCAAGTCTTTCTTGGGTGTTTCCAGTGGAAAATTTCTCGGCTTCATCGTAACGTCGAAAGAAATTTATCTTGATCTAGATAAGGTCAAGGCTATCCAAGACATGCCATCTCCCTGTAACCTCAAAGAGTTAAGGAGACTGCAAGGTAGGCTGGCATACATCCATAGGTTTATATCAAATTTGTTTGGTAAGTGTCAGCCTTTCACCAGATTAATAAGGAAAGGAGTGTCATTTGTTTGGGATGACACATGCCAAAAGGTTTTTGAAGAAATCAAACAATATCTCATGAAGCCACTAGTGCTTGTAGCCTCAGTCTCAGGAATACCTTTCCTGCTATATGTAAGGGCGATGGACCATTCTTTGGGAGCATTGTTAGCACAGAAGAATGAGTCAGATCACGAACAAGCTATTTATTACCTCAGCAGAATGATGATTGGGACAGAACACTGGTATAATCCAGTGGAAAAGGAATGTCTAGTTTTAATGTTCGCAGTACAGAAAATGCGACACTACTTAGTTGGACAAACCATCCACGTTGTATCAAGAGTTAACCCCCTGAGAATACTAATGACTAAACACAGATCATTAAATTCAAGACTATCCAATTGGGCTGTTCTGCTATCACAGTATGATATGCGCTTTGTCCCGCAGAAGTCTGTTAAAGGACAGGCCATGGCCGACTTCCTAGCCGAACAACCAATCTCGACATCCTCAAAATTATACGAGCAAATCTCAGGAGAGCTAGAAGAATGGAACCCGATTCCAGAAAAAGATGACTTGCGAAAGCCTTCCGAGGCAAATACAGTATCAAAAGGTGCATGACAGCTTTTCTTCGATGGTGCCTCCCGAATGGGATCCGAAAGAAAGATGATAGCGGGGTAGGAGTTATTTTCATCTCCCCACAAAACCACATCATTCCTCGATCTTACTCATTAACAAGTTTGTGCTCCAACAATATCGCGGAGTTTCGTGCTCCAACAATATCGCGGAGTATAATGCCCTCCTCATCAGCTTTAAAATAGCTAAGCAACTGGGGGTCAAATATTTGGAGGCATATGGGGACTCTCAACTCGTTGTAAATCAAGTAAAAGGGGAGTACGAGGTCAAACATGAAGACCTCATGCCGTATTATCGTGCAGTGATCAAGATCGCCGATGGTTTTGATGGTTTCTACATCATCATGTAAAGCATCAACGAAATAGTTATACAGATTCACTAGCTTCCCTAGCTACTACATTAGCTTTGGCCAAGCATGCTAGAACGCAAATTACAATAGGGAGCAAAGAATTATTTTGTCTAAAGGATGAACTCAATGAGGAAATGCAGAAACCACAGGAAGACGAAGCTGATGTTTTCGAATCAAACCTAGAACCAAGGGATTAGCGTTTTCCTTATATAGACTATGTACTTTACGGTATATTACATGAAGATCAAAAAGAAGCCAGGGCAATTCAGAGAAGGGTTGTCCAGTTCTACTACAATGTGGAGCTGCAGACGTTGTACAGAAAATCTTATGATGGAATTTTACTCCGCTGTCTCTCCAACCGCGAAGCTCAAAAAGTACTCGAAGAAGCTCATGCTGGCATCTGCAGAGCGCACCAGCCAGGGCCAAAACTCTGAGATAGAATCCGAAGGTTGGGTTATTACTGGCCTAAGATGATGACAGAAGCGGTTAACTATGCCAAGAAGTGTAGGGCCTGCCAACTACATACGGATTTTATACATCAAGCTCCAGAGTATCTCCATTCAACGGCTACGTCGTGGCCATTTGAGCAATGGGGTATGGACATTGTCGACAAGAGGACACCGGTTCATTTTAGCTATAACGGACTACTTTTCGAAATGGACTGAGGTCATTTCCCTAACCGAAGTAAAGTCATCAGATGATATCAAATTCATCAAGCACCATGTGCTTTATCACTTTGGGGTGCCCAGAAGAATAATTCATGATAACGGGCCCCAATTTGTGAGCCAAGTATATTCCAGATTCTACAAGTACAGGATCGAAGATGTAACTTCATCGCCATATTATCCTGCAGCCAATGGCCTAGCAGAAGCTTTTAATAAGATCATTGTAAAACTTCTTAAAAAGTTCGTAACGTCCAATCAGAGGGACTGGGATGAGAAGCTCAGAGAATGTCTGTGGACATATCGCACTACAGTCCGAACCCCCACCAATACCACACCCTTCTCCTTGGTATACAGATCAGAAGCAGTCTTGCCTTTGGAAATCCAAATTCCATCGTTGTGAGTCGCGTTAACAAGTAGGATGGCGGAAGAAGAAAGGCATCGGCAAAAGCTCCAAGAATTAGAAGTCTTGGATGATAAGCGCTTGGAAGCTCAACAGAGTATGAACTATACCAGGCGCGGATCTCCAGAACCTTTAATAAGAAGGCCAAACGGAGAACTTTCAAGAAGGGTGATCTGGTCCTGTCAGTCAGAAGACCAATCATAACTAACAAAAAGCCTAAGGGAAAGTTCCAGCTGAAGTGGGAGGACCTTTTGTCATTGATACCGTCTATTCCAATGGTGCATATCGGTTGGTGAAACCGAATAGTGATAAGATTAAGATGCCGATTAACGGCAAATTCCTGAAGAAATATTATTCTTAGTGAAATTGCAGAACACCAGTCGTAACACGCTCTGGGTAGTTCAATGCAAATAATGAACAAAAGTTTGTCTGTAATCAGAAGTTCATTAATGAAGATTTATGATTTTGGACTAAAAATTTTTATGTCGTGAATCAAATTTTTCCTTCTTTCAAATTCGCCAAGTTAAAAATACCCCTGGCGAATCACATTTTTCTCTCTTCCAAACTTGCCAAGTTAAAGAATATCTCTGGCAAATCAAAATTTCTCTCTTCCAAACTTGCTAAGTTAAAAAATACCTCTGACGAATCAAAATTTTCCTCTTCCGAATTTGCCAAGTTAAGAAAAAATATACCTCTCGCGAATCAAAAGTCGTGGTGCTGGAAGTCACTAAACAGTGCGAGTTTCAACCTGATCAGCGAAGTTAACAAGAAGTTCTCTCATTCACGGCAACTTTGAGTGGTTAGAAAATTTTGGGTGATTTAAAGATTATTAAGTTAACAGTTAACTCTGATAATCAATATCAAAATTATTCATCAGTCACTTTTGGTTGTGCAAAAAGAAAGAACTTCTTTATTCATTATCAAATCAAAATTACATAGAGTTCCCTAGCGCTAGAAACAGCAACTGCCACACACTCAGCAAAAGCAATAGTTGCAGCAACCATGGTTGGAATGGTATGGGTGACAGTTTCCGTTGGAGGAGCCGCTACTTTGAAAGTATTGGCCGCGGAAACAGTAGTCTCAATCACCCCACAGGCTACTTCACTAGGACTTTTGCGATGGTGCCATCCTGCGGAATATCGTCTACAGCCATGTGCTCCGAAGATAGAGTCGAAACATGATCTGTTAAAAAGTCCGTACACCTCGGCTCGAACGTCTTCACTCAAGTAGACATATTTGCCGTGATCTGATGGAGAGGTACTAGAACCAAGATCTTTGCTACTGACGTCATCGTCATCTCCCCAATCATCATGATCTCCTGGAGGAGGTGCTATCTTTGGAGAGCCCGATGCATGGACTTCTCCAATTATCTGCACTTCATCGTCATCGGCAGCAGCTAGAGGAGTAATGTCGCCACATGGGAGTAATGTCCCTCCCATGTCGCCACATGGGAGGGATATGGGGCGCAAAAAGGAAAGAGAGGGATGGGGTTTCTCTCGCTTTTGGCTTAGCAAGATTCAGAATTGACTTCCGGACTGAAATGTATTTGATGTTCATTTAATCACTTTCATGACTCTGCATCTTTGATGATGCTATATCACTATTCGGGTATTGCTTTGCACTGAGTCCCCTATATCAGCTCCAACTACAAACGGAATCCTTTCCTTACAAATCCCATAGGCTGCTTGACATATGCTCCACATCAAATGGAATCCACAGAGTACTTTGATCCTTGACAAATGGAGGCTCATTTTGACAGAGTGGTCAACAATTGTCGAAAGTTGGTTTCGACACATAAACGAAGACCAAAGAGAACTCTATGTGTAGCGATGTCAGGCCTCTTCCCTCTTCGAATTGCCTCAACGTTCATGCACGACGGATAGAGAAAGGCGGACACTTGACTGTAATCGCGACTTTCGACTACCCGGCATGATCTTTTAAAAAGACGAAGGTCGCAGGTTGAATACTTTCTGTTGTAGTCGTGACGGTATTGAAGATCTTGTAGATAGGGCTGGGGGGTATGATCAGATGGAGGCAATCGATTCCTATCAATCATTCATAGTCTATGAGATCAGGACAGAAGTCGGACTATGATTGGGTCCCAGCCCATTTTGGGTGGAACAGCTCTACTAAATTCTTTTATTCCAGTTAGTAAGAGGGATCTTGATAGGCCTAGAAGCTAAAAGAGGGTATCCATAGCAATTGCAAGAATTGGGTTCATTGATATTCCTGCTATAGTAGATGCTATCACACATACAATCATACTCCATTCGATGGAATTGTTTGATCATAGAGAAGATCTTCTATAATTTCGCACGTGAGGGGTTATTTCTTGGTTTCGTCCAGTCATTAATAACTTGATTATTTTTAGATAATAGTAGATGGAAACAACGCTCGTAAGGAGTCCTATTGAAACCAAGAAATATAGGCCTGCCTGCCATCCACACCAGAATAGATGGAGTTTTCCCAAAAAAAACCTGCTAGTAGAGGAAGACCTCGTAGCGATAAGAGACATAGGGCTGAAGAGAGAGCCAAAAAAGGATCTTTCATGTATAATCCTACATAATCTCGAATGTTATTAGTTCTAGTATGAATACCAAAATATACAATGCGAGCAAAAGTTCCTAGATTCATTGAGATATAGAACAACATATAAGTTATCATGCTTGCATATCCATCATTTGAGTCTCTAACAATTATTCCAATAATTACATATCCGATTTAACCGATGGACGAATATGGAAGCATATGTTTCATGCTTGTTTGAGTAATAGCAATGAGATTCCCCAATATCATGCTAAGAATAGCTAGGATTTCCAAAAGAAGATGCCATTCGTTTGATGAAAAATAAAAGGGAATATCGAAAATTCGCATGCTGAAACTAAGGAAGCTACTCGAAGTAACAGAAAGAAAAGAAATGACCGGAGTGGGAGATTCGGAGTCGAAAAGAGAATTCCTCACTTCTTTCTCTCATTCAAAACCGTGCATGAGACTTTCATCTCGCACGGCGCCTAAGTGATGAAAGAAGAACTCATCTTCTTTCTTTTTTGATTACCTTCCTCGAGTATGTATAAGACCGAATCCATTCGATTTCTTAAAAGGATTCCTAATCCTTAACTTTTGAGGTTTTAATTACATATAGTAACTCCGGTTGGAATCAGCATATTTATATTTTATTCCCCGTAACTATTCCTCAGCTAGGCTTGGGCAGAATAGCGAAGCAAGAAGTATTACTAGCATAGCAAAAATGTGTTCCTCATCATTAATATGTTTGCTCACGTTAATTGTGGCCTATCGGGAGACTGCATCTTTGATGCACTGTTAGTACATCATCTGAGAATTCTTAATTAGCTAGTTGTAAATAGCCTTGGGGCTAAACGGTTTACCCCGGATCTACACCGAGGTATTGACGGTGATTCTCAATTATCGTAGAGCAGAATGTGATACGATGAGATAGAATGCAATAGAAACAATGACAAGGAACGGGTTACCTACCCCTAACGGCGGTCTTCGTCCTCTGCAAGAGAATCAAAGAAGTGGATCACCGAGTTGACTCGGGACCCGGAGTATCGAATGAAAATCTTTTCCTCAGCTAATCTCCCGTTGGGTACTATAATAACAAGATCTCTTAAATTACCCTTATTTAGTGTCTCGTGACTCCGTCTGGTATTAAAAGAGTAAATAGCCAAAATCCTGAAGAAAGCTCAAAACTGCTGTTTGATGAGCCTGCGTAGTATTTGGTAGTTGGTCAGGTACAGACTGACCAAGTCAATGATGCTTAGCTGGTATTTTCAGATGATCAACCACACTGGGACTGAGACACAACCCGGACTCCCACGGGGGCAGCAGTTGGGAATTTTGGACAATGGGCAAAATCCCAATCCAACAATATCGCGTGAGTGAAGAAGGGCAATGCCTCTTGTAAAGCTCTTTCGTCGAGTGC
Organism: Dracaena cambodiana; assembly: GCA_036321105.1. NCBI lineage: Eukaryota > Viridiplantae > Streptophyta > Magnoliopsida > Asparagales > Asparagaceae > Dracaena > Dracaena cambodiana. The sequence continues at coordinate 20,720,963 of JAYEPQ010000020.1, read as the reverse complement.
GCGATCATGAGAGGACTCGAGGAAGAAGCCCCGGCTAAATCCGTGCTAGCAGCCGTGGTAAGATGGGGGGAAAGTGTTCTTTGGAATGACTGGGCGTAAAGAGCACGTAGGCGGTGAATCGGGTTGAAAGTAAAAGTCGCAAAAAATTGGCGGAATGCTCTCGAAACCAATTCATGTCGAGTGAGACAAAGGAGAGTGGAATTTCGTATGTAGGGGTGAAATCCGTAGATCTACCAAGGAACGCCAAATGCGAAGGTAGCTCTCTGGGTCCCTACCAACGCTGGGATGCAAAAGCATGGGGAGCGAACAGGATTAGATACCCTGGTAGTCCACTCCGTAAACAATGAGTGTTTGCCCTTGGTCTACACGGATCAGGGTCCCAGCTAATGCGTGAAACACTCCGCCTGGGAAGTACGGTCGCAAGACCAAAACTCAAAGGAATTGACGGGCGCCTGCACAAGCGATGGAGCATATGGTTTAATTCCATACAAAGCGCAAAACCTTACCAGCCCTTGACATATGAACAACAAAGCCTGTCCTTAACGGGATGTACTGACTTTCATATAGGTGTTGCATGGCTGTCATCAGCTCGTGTCGTGAGATGTTTGGTCAAGTCCTATAACGAGCGAAACCCTCATTTGTGTTGATGAGACATGCACCGACAGAGAAATGGCAACCGAAGTAAGCTGAGGAGCCGAGTGACGTGCCAGCTCCCCTACATCGACGTCAAGTGCCCGCACATAGTTGTGCTTTTAGCGACGAATTTCACCATTGGGAGCCGGCGCCTTTTGAAGCACGTCTCACGTGTTTTGCGAGCTGAGGTCGTGTTGCGTCACTCGTTCCCCACAGAGACCTACCTCTCGTGATGTCAGACGTACCAGTGACCATCACAGTTTGTTTCGGCTTGGTTACGACGACGTCGAGTTGGTGGCGGAGGAAGACTTGGCATTTGGAAAAAGCAAGCCACCCAATGGTGTGGTACGTAGTGGTTCTCGTACGCGCCCTGCTCTGAAACAGACGAAAGATGGTGCGTGTCGCACTCACGAGGGACTGCCAGTGAGATACTAGAGGAAGGTGGGGATGACATCAAGTCTGCATGGCCCTTATAGGCTGGGCGACACACGTGCTACAATGGCAATGACAATGGGAAGCGACAGTTTTTCCATAAGGCAGAGCGAATCCGGAAAGATTGCCTCAGTTCGGATTGTTCTCTGCAATTCGGGAACATGAAGTTGGAATCGCTAGTAATCGCAGATCAGCATGCCATGGTGAATAAGTACCCGGGCTCTATACACACCGCCCCTTACACCCTGAAAATGGGTTTCGCCCGAAGCATTGGACTGACAAATCACCCATGATTTCTGTGTACCACTAGTGCCACAGACGGCTTTTGGTGGTCTTATTGGCGCATACCATGGTGGGGTCATCGACTGGGGTGAAGTCGTAATATGGTAGCCATAGGGGAACCCGTGGCTGGAATGAATCTTGAGCGATGGAAATGCCAGCGCCTATGTCGACTAAACTGATGGATCTGCAACGCGATGACAATGGATGTTTTCCTTCATCGTTCATCAATCAGAAATCAGGAAAAATCGGGCACTTCTGTGAGACGTGAAAACACCCGATCTCATTCCGACCTCGATATGAAGAATCGTCTTACGCCATATGTACTGAAATTGTTCGGGAGACATGGTCAAAACTCGATTGTCGAATTTGTTCTTTTCTCTTCTTCGTATACTGGAACGGCTTTCTTCTGCGGCAGAGAAGGCAGATCATGAGGAGAAGCAAAGGAGTGAAATCGTTTTGTGAGTTAGTCGAAATTTCCTGGAGGGGCGTAGCGAGCGCCTTTCCTTGTGGCATAGCTTTTATTCGATGATTTTTTCTTTTCTCACTGTCGAATTTCGAGACTTTCCCATTTCTTTCATTTCGGAGGTCAAACTTCTTTCATTTTGCTATCCACAAGCTCCACCAATAGACGGGCAATCATCGTCAAAAAGAAAATTTCCTAGCATATAAGAGAAGAGAGATTTACGAAAATCTCTCTTCTTCCATTACCTTCCTTTCGATTATCCCAGGAATAGGAGTCGAAAATCAAAGCATCATAATGAGAATCTATTGGAATCGATCATTTCCAAAATCTAATTCTTCTTTCTTTTTATGTCGTTGAACTGCCTCATAATCTTTCGTTTTACGCTTAGGCTTAAGTGAAGAAATGTTCTTGTTGGATGCTGGACCTGGTACCCCCAAAATTTGTATGAAAGATAAGCTTACAAGAGTGCCAATCAACCGAGCCATCAGGTTTGAGAATAAGGTGGGATCCCTAAAGGTAGTGGTTAGTGAATCACTGATCAAAAAGCATATTTTGGAGAGATTCTTCATCGATCTAGTGGCCGGTGAATCACTGATCAAAGAGTGAGCAACCGCTAGGTTTCATGATTTTGTAGGATCCCTGGATGGGGGGATGGTGTACCGCTTTTTCTTCCCCGAAGATTCAGACAAAAGAAAGCTTGGATGGAACTGAAAAAGATTTGGCAAACGAATAAAAAGGTCAAAGGGTTTATTCTCCATAGAGTAAAAGGGGGTTATTCAATAGCCATAGCAGGTTTTCGTCCATTCTATCCTTACATAACTAAAAGTTCCGCGAATAATCGATTCACTCTCCAGAGCCTCCACCCCAAAAGGACGAATATTGTGGTGTTATAATAGCGACAGATCAAAGAAGAACTTTCTAAGAAAAAAAAGAAAGAGAATGTTTCCGACATCCGAAGCCCACCGTCAATCCATTCTTTTGTTGAGGGTCTGGCACGTCGTTCTATCTCGAGATTTACAAGGAGAAGAAAGGCTCATGCTCGAATGTGTGACTGCAAAGTGCCTATCGCCTTTTCCGGCATGGCACTTGAAAATGTTGGGTTGGGACAGTAATGACGACTGGCCCTCGAGTGACGAAGAATCGAATTGAAGAAGGCATAGTCTAACGATAATAGAATAGAAGACCAACCAATGAGTGAGTGACAAATTATGTTGAATGGTGACAAATATGACAGATTCTACTTCGTATATAGTAGAAGTTTTACTAGGAATTTCTTCAATAGTTCCTAAATGTATATCATAAGATTCTAAATCTTGTAACCATACTGTTTTTATGTTGACAGTACATTCATAAGAATAATGACCTTTTTTCCACATTTAAAACATTTGCAATTCTTTTTAGAATTGTATTTGTTGCTTTTAATAAACTTTCGTCTTTTATATTTTTTAGACTTTCTATATTTTTCTTTGTGTTCTGGTTTCCATTTTTTCTTAGAAACTTTGTATCTCTTTCTCTTATATTTAGGTTTATAATTTGTATAATCTCTTTTATACTTGTACTTCTTAGGATACTTCTTATGCCTTTTCTTATAAGGAAAGTAAGGTTTATTTTATCCATATGTTGGGGGACATCCAAATTGGAGATTGATTTCTGGATCATATTTTGGACAACATGAAGTTGTTATATCCGATTTATGTAGGTATTTTGTTAAATGATTGTTTGCCTTTTGTAACTGGCAAGTCTTTTTTACTGTTTCCATACAAGCCTTTTTTAAAGCACCTGTGTTATGTGGAATACCACCCGCTCTAAGGTTATTATATTTTTTCTCAATCATAGAGTCCCAAGGCATAGGTAGTTTTGAAAAGAAAGCGGTTATCCAAAATTCTTTCTTTTCTAAAGAATTTAATTTGAATATATAACTTATATATTGATTTGTAAATTCCTCAAGATAGCATATATTGCATAGTTTTATTTTTAATAATATATTTTCATCAATTCCTTCAGCTGATATATCGTCTCCAGTTAAGTCTGCATATAAACATTTGCAAATACTATGTAAACCCATTTTTCTAGAAGAATGACTGTTTAGAGCTAATATTTCATCAGGGCATAATTTTTCATATTGTGTTAACCATCTTAGGGCTATTCCTTGCCAGTAACCACAAGCAAGTATTACAAACTCTTTATGTGGTATTGTCTCTGGTATTAATGTATTTGTTCCTACCATTAATTGTTCCTAATTTACTATATAATCTCTTAGTTCATTTGCTGATATATAATCTATATTAAATATTAGATTTTCTGTTGTTCTATGATGTCTATTACTTTGTCTATATATATAAGAATCAACATAATTTTCACTAGTATCTCTATGATACATATTATCATCAGTACCTTCTGGTTGACGAGGAGGTGGTTGTGGATATCAAGGATGATGTATTATATAGAAGATTTCCCTTGTTCCATATGAACATATAAATTTTCCTCGGTAGAGGACTCCTCGTTAGAGGGTATATATGGTGTGTCAGATTCCTCGTTAGAGGATATATATGTATATGTTTCCTCTTTAGAGGATATAGACAACGCATCATCAAAAGAACTTTCAACAGAAACAAAGCTATCATCAGAAAAAGATTTTTCAGAAGATTTTTCATTAGAAAAGTAATTTATAGAATTTGAAAATCTTTCTTAAAATTGAAAAAGTTCTTTAGAGTCTATTTTTCCATTTAATTCGTCTGTTTGCAAAGACTTGTACTGCAAATATTTTTGATAATCAATTTCTTTCGGATCAATGTTTTTTAAAGATTTTGAAGAAGTTTTTATCATGCGAATAGATCCAAATCTTTCTTTAGAAGCAAAAGAAGGAAAACTTAAAAATGTTTGCAGAGTAGAAAGTTTTTGAGAGACAAGATATAATTGTTCACTTAAATAATTTAACATACTATTTTGTTGTTCAATAGTACCATTGCTAGGAAGATGTATACTATGCTCATGAGAATTCAAATTAAAAGGGCATTCATATCTTTCGGGTAAAACTAAAGATCTGACATGCTTGAATTGTATAAACTAGACACGTTATTTTTTTTCTTTCTTTAGTTAGCTAGATATTAGTATCGTTTTGACCCTCTTCTCTCCGGCCTTGTAACCTCTAAGAGTGGTTTTCATCTTAGAGTTAGGCTGCACCGACCTATTTATCCGCAGACATAGTCCACCACGGGCCGATTACTTAGCTTAAGAGAGAGAGAGCACAGCCATGTTTCGTTTCCTACCTCATGGCGTAAGATACTAACATCTAGTTTTACTAAAGAAATTAAGAAAATAACATGTCTAACTAGTTTAGCCAATCATGACTAAGGGAAGTATACTTACAAAAAAAGAAGAAGATCGCTACACAATGGCTCTGATACCAGTTGCAGGATTGAAGCATGGTGGACCCACTTCCAGAACCCTCCTTATCTTCCAACTCAGAGCCACCTCAAAAAGGATTCTTTCTTATCCTTCAGCCGACAGCATCTTAGATAATTGTACGATAAAGTGTGTAATTATTGTACGAAAGGCTATACTGTAGCAATAATGCAGACTTTTACTGTACACTTTTTCCTGTAGCAGGATTCCTTCTTATCCTAAAGGAATCGCTTTGTAACTCTATATAAGAAATGAAATGAAACGGGAGAAGGTAGAGAGCTTTCCCGAACTTCTATTTTAATCTTCTTTGTGAGACTTTCTTTGAGACTTTCTTTGTGAATAAATTGTGAATATTTCAGAGCTTTGTGCTGAAGCAGACGCTCTCCTGCAACTGGTATCAGAGCCATTGTGTAGCGATCTTCTTCTTTTTTTGTAAGTATACTTCTCTTAGTCATGATTGGCTAAACTAGTTAGACATGTTATTTTCTTAATTTCTTTAGTAAAACTAGATGTTAGTATCTTACGCCATGAGGTAGGAAACGAAACATGGCTATGCTCTCTCTCTCTGAAGCTAAGTAATCGGCCCGTGGTGGACTATGTCTGCGGACAAATAGGTCGGGAATTAGATATGGATGATTTTATAAGCTTGTGCTTTTCATTGTTATACAAGTATTCTGATCTGGAATAGATACACCAGTAATGATAATATGTTGTGATGAAAGAATTATTAACAATCCTCTAAATAGCATATTAGGAGGAGCAAAATCAAATTTGGCCAATAGAATATTTGGTGTAAATATACATCCAGACTTTTGTATCAGCTTAAACGATATCAATATAGAAAATGTATGTACTCTATCTATAAATTTAAAGGGAATAGAAATGCTTACTGAATCAAAGATTTTGGGTATTCAATGGGAACATTGTGTAGCGATCTTCTTATTTCTGATAGACTTTTGGTGATGGCCGACGGGGCTGAACCGGCCTCCGGACACCTTAAGGCCGACAAAAACGAGCAAGACGGCCCAAACCGGCCTGACCGGGCCTCCGCCGGACATGGCCGGAGCTCCGGCGATGGCCGGCGGCGCCGCCGGCCGGACAGCCGCCCCCCGGGGCACACCTGGTGGCGGGGTGGGCCGCCCACCCGAGCCAAAGTGCCTGCCCCTGCCATGCCCAGACGGTGCCATGGCCTACCCATGCCATGCCCAAACGGTGCCACGGCCTGCCCATGCCATGCCCAGACGGTGCCATGGCTCCTGCTTGCTTGCCCCCCCCTACTACCTTAGAACAAGTTTTAACCTTAATTAGTGCCCTGCAGACCCAAGTGTCTCTGCTAGCTCACTTTTTTCAAAAGAGGCTGGGCAACCTCAGAATGGAAAAAGTGGCTATTCCTGAGGAAAGACCCTCAAGACCTGAGCGCCCTGGGCGCACGGGGGGGTGTTCCGCCCGCACGGTGCGGCCATTTTCCTGCACAACTGCTGTTCTGGCCGTGCCAGGAGCCCCGAACCAGCCCGTCGCACGACCGGAACCCACACGGAGCGGTGCAGGGGCTGTTCCGGCCGTGCCACCGCCACGAACCGGACCGTCGGTCCGCCCGAGCCTGCATGGGAGGGTGCGAGAGCAGTTCGGGCGGTGCCCGGCCGCCCCGATTCGGACCGTCCGCCAGCCCAAACCCGCACGGCATGCTGCACGGGCCGCCCCGGCCGTGCCCTCCGCCCACACCCGCACGGCAAGGAGCGCGGGCAGGGCCCGCCCCCGCAAGGCAGGGTGTGCGGGCGGTCCGTCCGTCCGTTCCGGTCCGTCCGTCCGAACGCCCATCCGTCCGTCCGTCCGTCCGTCCGCCCGTGCGTCCCGGTCCGTCCAAATCCGTCCGTCCGTCCGTCTGCCCGCCCGCCCCTGCACGGCATGGTGTGCGGACAGGGCTCGCCCCCGCACGACATGTCGTGCGGGCGGTCGTCCGTCCGTCCGTTCCGGTCCGTCCGTCCGAACGTCCGTCCGTCCGTCTGTCCGTCCCGGTCCGTCCAAGTCCGTCCGTCCGCCCGTCCGTCCCGGTCCGTCCAAGTCCGTCCGTCCGTCCGCCCGCCAGGCCCCTCACGGCATGGTGTGCGGGCAGGACCCGCCCCCGCACGACATGGTGCGCGGGCGGTCCGTCCGTCCGTCCGTTCCGGTCCGTCCGTCCGAACGCCCATCCGTCCGTCCGTCCGTCCAAGTCCGTCTGTCCGTCCGCCCGCCCGCCCGCCCCCGCACGGCATGGTGTGCGGGCAGGGCCCGCCCCCGCATGGCATGGCGTGCGGGTGGTCCGTCCGTCCGTCCCGGTCCGTCCAAGTCCGTCCGTCCGCCCGTCCGTCCCGGTCCGTCCAAGTCCGTCCGTCCGTCCGCCCGCCCGCCCCCGCACAGCATGGTGTGCGGGCAGGACCCACCCACGCACGGCATGGTGCGCTTGCATTCGTTAAAGTTGAACAACTACAGTATAGCCTTTCGTACAATAATTACACACTTTATCGTACAATTATCTAAGATGCTGTCGGCTGAAGGATAAGAAAGAATCCTTTTTGAGGTGGCTCTGATTTGGAAGATAAGGAGGGTTCTGGAAGTGGGTCAACCATGCATCAATCCTGCATTATGTTTTGTATAGCACCCTCGTCCATTGCGGCCTCGAGATTTGCATCTTGATCTCCATTGTTGCTGCCGAGGTCTTCGTCCTCCAGATGTTCTAATTCCTCATAGAACTCTTCCTTCGCCTTGGAGCCAATCTTCCCAAGCTGAAGAGAAGCTAGGAATGACAGAGCTTTGGGAATTCTCTGTTCAGAGGCCTCATAGGCACCAATATAGTCATAAAAGAGGATGTTTTCCTCAACTTTAATGGAATGAGCTCCAGAAAGGGCCTTGGCATAAGCTTCTTAAAAAATTCTCGAGCTGCCTTCTTTGTCTCTTCCTCCATGTCTAAGACAGGGAGATTCTCACAAGCAGGGGAAGGAATATAATTGAAATTGTGAAGCTCCCATAATTGTGCAGATGGAAATACCTTAAGATATTTCCATTCTTCCCATGTACTCCAGATACGAAAGAAAAATGTAGTCTGGTATCTGGTTGTATAAGCTTTGATATTCTTGAGACAAATAGCAGGCAGAAAGTCAGAAAATTCCTCTGGATGTGAGGCATTTACGAACAATTAATGCACAAGGCCTAGCTGGATGGCCTTATGACATTTAGGAATTTCCTGAAATCCAGAAATAATTCGGGGAGAATTATTCTTATTCAAGACCAATTCATGTTGTTGAAGAAGAGCCAGGATATCTGTGGCTTCTAGTGTCTTGAAGAAAAGCTTCAGGTCATTATCAGGGATCATATTTTGCTGATTTAACCCGATCATTTTGTATATTGTCATTGTTTGCCCAAAAATTGAATCTTTGATTCCATTGCAAAATTGATTGATTGCAAGGAAATTGAGATTACAAAAATTCTGAGGAACAAGAACGGGAATATTAATTTATTCCCTTTTTTATGTGTGGGTTCGGGTGGCGATGGAGTCTCGTTAATGCCTCCGTTGACCGTCCGACCAGGAGAAGATGGCTCTGCTCTTTTTTTTTTATCTCACGAGCTCGCCCGAAATCTTCCCAAAGTCCAAGAATCCAAAAGTCCTCTCTCCGGTTAAATTCCTGTGTTTTATAGACCGAAGAAGCTCCAAATCCGGCTCAATTATTCCTGAAAAACCGGATCATGGAATATTAACCAAATAAAATAGGAAATAAATAATCGGAAAACAACCCGCGGGTTGGCATCTGCAGGATCGCTCCCGCGGGTGGCAACCCGCTGGATCGTTCCCGCGGGTGGCAACCCGCGGGATCGCCCCCGCGGGTGCTCCCGCGGCCCCCGCGGGTTGCAACCCGCTGGTGTGCCCACTTAGCAGTTTTCAAATTTTTTTTTTTAAATTTTTATTTTTTTATTTATTTTTTTTTATTTTGGTATCTACAGTCATCTCAGCTTCAAGATTCCTAGATTTCTCATTCTGAATCCTGCAAAGTTCCAATAATTTGTAGAATTCTGGAAGTGAATGATATACCTGGTCTGCAATTTCCATATCCATAATTGTATTTCTTAGAAATTCCTGCAACTGTTATCAGAGCCATTGTGTAGCGATCTTCTTCTTTTTTTGTAAGTATACTTCTCTTAGTCATGATTGGCTAAACTAGTTAGATATGTTATTTTCTTAATTTCTTTAGTAAAACTAGATGTTAGTATCTTACGCCATGAGGTAGGAAACGAAACATGGCTGTGCTCTCTCTCTCTGAAGCTAAGTAATCGGCCCGTGGTGGACTATGTCTGCGGACAAATAGGTCGGTGCAGCCTAACTCTAAGATGAAAACCACTCGTAGAGGTTACAAGGCCGGAGAGAAGAGGGTCAAAACGATACTAATATCTAGCTAACTAAAGAAAGAAAAAAAATAACGTGTCTAGTTTATACAATTCAAGCATGTCTAGATCTTTAGTTTTACCCGAAAGATATGAATGCCCTTTTAATTTGAATTCTCATGAGCATAGTATACATCTTCCTAGCAATGGTACTATTGAACAACAAAATAGTATGTTAAATTATTTAAGTGATCAATTATATCTTGTCTCTCAAAAACTTTCTACTCTGCAAACATTTTTAAGTTTTCCTTCTTTTGCTTCTAAAGAAAGATTTGGATCTATTCGCATGATAAAAACTTCTTCAAAATCTTTAAAAAACATTGATCCGAAAGAAATTGATTATCAAAAATATTTGCAGTACAAGTCTTTGCAAACAGACGAATTAAATGGAAAAATAGACTCTAAAGAACTTTTTCAATTTTACGAAAGATTTTCAAATTCTATAAATTACTTTTCTAATGAAAAATCTTCTGAAAAATCTTTTTTGATGATAGCTTTGTTTCTGTTGAAAGTTCTTTTGATGATCGTTGTCTATATCCTCTAAAGAGGAAACATATACATATATATCCTCTAACGAGGAATCTGACACACCATATATACCCTCTAACGAGGAGTCCTCTACTGAGGAAAATTTATATGTTCATATGGAACAAGGGGAATCTTCTATAATACATCATCCTCGACATCCACAACCACCTCCTCGTCAACCAGAAGGTACTGATGATAATATGTATCATAGAGATACTGGTGAAAATTATGTTGATTCTTATATATATAGACAAAGCAATAGACATCATAGAACAACAGAAAATCTAATATTTAATATAGATCATATACCAGCAAATGAACTAAGAGATTATATAGTAAATTGGGAACAATTAATGGTAGGAACAAATACATTAATACCAGAGACAATACCACATAAAGAGTTTGTAATACTTGCTTGTGGTTACTGGCAAGGAATAGCCCTAAGATGGTTAACACAATATGAAAAATTACGCCCTGATGAAATATTAGCTCTAAACAGTCATTCTTCTAGAAAAATGGCTTTACATAGTATTTGCAAATGTTTATATGCAGACTTAACTGGAGACGATATATCAGCTGAAGGAATTGATGAAAATATATTATTAAAAATGAAACTATGCAATATATGCTATCTTGAGGAATTTACAAATCAATATATAAGTTATATATTCAAATTAAATTCTTTAGAAAAGAAACAATTTTGGATAACCGCTTTCTTTTCAAAACTACCTATGCCTTGGGACTCTATGATTGAGAAAAAATATAATACCCTTAGAGCGGGTGGTATTCCACATAACACAGGTGCTTTAAAAAAGGCTTGTATGGAAACAGTAAAAAAGACTTGCCAGTTACAAAAAGCAAACAATCATTTAACAAAATACCTACATAAATCGGATATAACAACTTTATGTTGTCCAAAATATGACCCAGAAATCAATCTCCAATTTGGATGTCCCCCAACATATGGATACAATAAACCTTACTTCCCTTATAAGAAAAGGCATAAGAAGTATCCTAAGAAGTACAAGTATAAAAGAGATTATACAAATTATAAACCTAAATATAAGAGAAAGAGATACAAAGTTTCTAAGAAAAAATGGAAACCAGAACACAAAGAAAAATATAGAAAGTCTAAAAAATATAAAAGACGAAAGTTTATTAAAAGCAACAAATACAATTCTAAAAAGAATTGCAAATATTTTAAATGTGGAAAAGAAGGTCATTATTCTTATGAATGTACTGTCAACATAAAAACAGTATGGTTACAAGATTTAGAATCTTATGATATACATTTAGGAACTATTGAAGAAATTCCTAGTGAAACTTCTACTATATACGAAGTAGAATCTGTATATGACGAAAGCTCTTCTTCTTCAGAAATAGAAAATCTAAATGTTAATATGATGACTATTAACAAAACATATCACTCTGTACAAATTATACCGTTATCTAAAACAGTAATATTACCTAAAAGAGAAATTTTAAATTTTCCAGGTCATATACTTTATGCAAACAAAAATTATAGTCTACAGAGATATCAAACAACTGAAATCTACTTAGACTTAATTATAAGAATACCCTACGGATATTACGGAGAAATCCAAAATTTAAAATATCATACTATAAGAAATATTTTTATAACCTATGGGTTAATAGAATCCATGACAGATCAGAATACTTGTATAATAATGAAAAGCACAAGTTTAGAAAATCATCCATATCTAATTCCGTTAGGAACACCTATTGGAATTTTAATCATACATAGGTATGAAGATTTACCAATGGTTAAAGTTGAACAAGATCCTTTATTTTCAACTTCTCCTCCATTAAGCCCGAAAATATTTCCTGGTCAAACTTCTAAAGAACCCATGCATGAATACAGAGTATACATGAATACACTATCAGAAATAGAACCTCTTGAAACTCATAATACAAGTATAGAAAATAGCCAATGTGAGCAATATGAAATCACAGAGGAAGATATTGAAAGATTAAAACTTTCAATACCTCAGGCAAAACCAAATGAAGTATATAATCCTCAATCTAGATTTAAATCTATATGGTCTACCAAAAATACATATATATTTGAACGTATGCAAGGAAATATTGAATTAAAAGGAGATGAAAATTTTACTTCTATAAAAATACTAAATCTTGCTCAAATAGAAAAATTAAAACTCAAATATCCCCGAAAGAAATATTTACATATTGGATTAATACAAATAAAGATAACTGGTTTATTCAGATCTGGAATAGATACACCAGTAATGATAATATGTTGTGATGAAAGAATTATTAACAATCCTCTAAATAGCATATTAGGAGGAGCAAAATCAAATTTGGCCAATAGAATATTTGGTGTAAATATACATCCAGACTTTTGTATCAGCTTAAACGATATCAATATAGAAAAGGCATGTACTCTATCTATAAATTTAAAGGGAATAGAAATGCTTCCTGGATCAAAGGTTTTGGGTATTCAATGGGAACATTGTCTAGCTCTAAATGAAACTTTTACATTTAGATCCGTTACACCTTCTCAGTTTATCAGACTATATGAAGTTGAGAATGGAAAAATAATCCACCCAAAATTAGTCAATATCAAACATCTCAAATACGACAATGAAATGCAAGTTTTTTTGAAAACATTAAAACCAAAACCACAACTTCCCATAGAAACTTTTATTGCTTCAGGAAATACTATTTCTACAACATTTATACAGCCAAATATTCCAAGAAGTTTAAGTTCTACTAACTTCCGGAATACTACTCTACATCTAGAGCCTAGCAGACCAAGTACTTCTTCTATAATTGATAATCTAGAAAATACTCCTTTAGAAGGAAGAACTCAAAAAATTTTAGAAAAACAAAAACAGATTCAAGAGCAACATATTATAAGATTACCAACTAGTTCCTTCGGACTTTCAAATGTTGGACCTTGAAACTAACCCTCAATTACACATTTATATTCCTATGACTATAACATTTTCGGATGAACATCAAAAGTTTACTCTCCACGCTCTTTTAGATTCCGGTGCAGAAACTAGCCTTATTCAAAGAACATTCATTCCCCAACAATTCTGGATACCGTTAGCAAAACATGCTAAACTCCATGATTTTATGGGTCGACCTGTTTTAGTCACCCATAAAGCAAAACTATCAGTCTCCTTTCCTGATATTCACAACCAATTTCATCAATACAAATTTGAATTCACCCTATTACCTATGGAATTTAACATCGACTGCCTAGTAGGAATGAATAATCTTCGCCATTATGCTCCTTTCAATACACATTACTTTACTTTTGACAATCATCCTATTCCTCGGATACATTTTCCTATACCTTTAGCCCCCACAGCCCAGCGTGGTGAAGTGACACCAAATAAAGATGCACCAAATGCACCAAATGATACTTTTTTCATGTATCCCATCTCAACAATATCTAAAACCGAAACTATTCTACATAGTCTTTTAAAACCCTTATATTCTAATAATCGTTTGCTATACTTTGATAAAGCACCAAGGTATTGTACTCTAACTGTCCTAGATCAATACAGAAACACTAAAATTAGAGTAAATAGTATAATGGTATCTCCTATAGACAAAAAAAAATTCTCTGAACAAATCAAAGAATTATTAGATCTCAAACTAATACAACCAAGCTCCAGTCCACATTCTTCTCCTGCATTTATGGTAAGAAACCATGCAGAACAAAAAAGAGGAAAAGTAAGAATGGTTATTAACTATAGAAAATTAAATAGTTGTACAAAATTTGATGGTTATTTTATACCTTCTGCAGAACAATTAATAAAACAAATACAAGGATCAAAATACTATAGTAAATTTGATGCTAAATCTGGTTTCTGGCAGATAAAATTAGCCAACATAGAATCCATAGAATTAACAGCTTTTAGTTGCCCTCAAGGACATTACGAATGGTTAGTAATGCCTTTTGGCTTAAAAAACGCTACACAAATATTTCAAAAATGGATGAATTCTATATTTAGACATCTACCCTTTGTAGTTGTATATGTAGATGATATATTAATCTTTTCACTTACTTTAGAAGAGCATAAACAACATTTGTTACAAGTCTCAAAACTACTACTTGATAATGGAATCATTTTAAGTCCGAAAAAGATATCTCTATTCAAAACAGAAATAGAGTTTCTTGGAAAATATATAAAAGAAGGGCAGATAGAATTACAACAGCATATATATTCAAAGATAAAAGAATTTCCTAAAACCTTTAAAACTTTAAAGCAATTACAGAGTTTTTTAGGATTACTAAATTATGGACGGAAATTCATTCCTCACCTGTCTCAGCTAGTTCAAAACCTACAAGATAAACTAACAGTAGAACAATCAAAGTATAAAGTAGAAAATGGTGAACAACCTAGAAAATGGAACACAGACAAAATAAGTATTCAATTATCTCTCTCCGAAGAAAAGGAAATTGAGAAAATTAAATAGCTAATTACAAAGCAGCTTATTTTATATTTTCCAAAAGATGAAGAATTAGTAACTCTTCAAACGGATGCTTCTGACCTATTTTGGGCAGGAGTATTAATAGCAAAACAAAAAGAAATAGTAGCTTATACTTCTGGTAAATTTACAAGACCACAACATAGCTATCAGCTTATGATAAAGAATTATTAGCTATTAAATTAGCTATAAAAAGTCTGAAAATTTACTTATTAAATCGTAGTTTTATGATTGAAACTGATAACAAAGCAGTAGCACAATTTTTGAAAAAAAGAACCATAAACAATCCTGAAGAAAATATTAGGAGGATAAGAATTGCTTTATACCTTGAAATATATCAATATGATGTTAAATATATTCCTGGTTACACTAATGTTCTTACAGATTTATTAACTCGTCCCTAAAATGGACGAAGAAAGGCTTAAAAGGCTTCGGTCCATGGCTAATGAAGCTAAGTGGACCACCATTAGCAACAAGAAGACCCCGCACACGGGAGGAAACAATCAAAAGAAAGCTCCTGAAAAAGGAGAAAGCTCTACCCAGGAGCCCGAAGGACCAAAATCCGTTCAGGCAACTGGAGGACACACCACTACCCAGACAACAACTGGAGGCAACAATACTACTACTACCACAACAGCTTATACAGAAGCAAGACCATTCCCACCACCGGGAATGACAGTTCTTCCAATACAGTCTACTACACCAACTTACAGTAATATTGCAGCAGCCCAAAGAAGAGTCCAAGTTCCCCAAAGACCAACAGCAGCAGCAGTTGTACGTGACTGGTACAACACAGATCTTAAGAATGCTAACCCTTCTATTTATGAAAAATTGAATGGATGCTACCGCGCCATTCAATCAAATGATTTTCATGCATCTAAGTACTGGCTCTCTCAGATAGAGCAACTAGTACTTTCTATGCTCTCTCATTACAATCAGGAAAAATCAGAAAGACAAGCCATTATGAAGACGGTTACCAATCTCAGCAACTATACTCTGGCCACCCAGAGTTCAGAACTGGAACAAAGAAAGACAACATGGTTCCAAGGCTCTTCTCCAGAGTAAGAATTTCTAAGAAACACAATTATGGATATGGAAATTGCAGACCAGGTATATCATCCACTTCCAGAATTCTACAAATTATTGGAACTTTGCAGGATTCAGAATGAGAAATCTAGGAATCTTGAAGCTGAGATGACAATATACAAAATGATCGGGTTAAATCAGCAAAATATGATCCCTGATAATGACCTGAAGCTTTTCTTCAAGACACTAGAAGCCACAGATATCCTGGCTCTTCTTCAACAACATGAATTGGTCCTGAATAAGAATAATTCTCCCCGAATTATTTCTGGATTTCAGGAAATTCCTAAATGTCATAAGGCCATCCAGCTAGGCCTTGTGCATGAATTGTTCGTAAATGCCTCACATCCAGAGGAATTTTCCGACTTTCTGCCTGCTATTTGTCTCAAGAATATCAAAGCTTATACAACCAGATACCAGACTACATTCTTCTTTCGTATCTGGAGTACATGGGAAGAACGGAAATATCTTAAGGTATTTCCATCTGCACAATTATGGGAGCTTCACAATTTCAATTATATTCCTTCCCCTGCTTGTGAGAATCTCCCTGTCTTAGACATGGAGGAAGAGACAAAGAAGGCAGCTCGAGAATTTTTTGAAGAAGCTTATGCCAAGGCCCTTTCTGGAGCTCATTCCATTAAAGTTGAGGAAAACATCCTCTTTTATGACTATATTGGTGCCTATGAGGCCTCTGAACAGAGAATTCCCAAAGCTCTGTCATTCCTAGCTTCTCTTCAGCTTGGGAAGATTGGCTCCAAGGCGAAGGAAGAGTTCTATGAGGAATTAGAACACCTGGAGGATGAAGACCTCGGCAGCAACAATGGAGATCAAGATGCAAATCTCGAGGCCGCAATGGACGAGGGTGCTATACAAAACATAATGCAGGATTGAAGCATGGTGGACCCACTTCCAGAACCCTCCTTATCTTCCAACTCAGAGCCACCTCAAAAAGGATTCTTTCTTATCCTTCAGCCGACAGCATCTTAGATAGTTGTACGATAAAGTGTGTAATTATTGTACAAAAGGCTATACTGTAGCAATAATGCAGACTTTTACTGTACACTTTTTCCTCTAGCAGGATTCCTTCTTATCCTAAAGGAATCACTTTGTAACTCTATATAAGAAATGAAATGAAACGGGAGAAGGTAGAGAGCTTTCCCGAACTTCTTTTTTAATCTTCTTTGTGAGACTTTCTTTGAGACTTTCTTTGTGAATAAATTGTGAATATTTCAGAGCTTTGTGAAATCCCATAGGCTGCTTGACATATGCTCCACATCAAATGGAATCTACAGAGTACTTTGATCCTTGACAAATGGAGGCTCATTTTGACAAAGTGGTCAACAATTGTCGAAAGTTGGCTTCGACACATAAACGAAGACCAAAGAGAACTCTATGTGTAGCGATGTCAGGCCTCTTCCCTCTTCGAATTCCCTCAACGTTCATGCACGACGGATAGAGAAAGGCGGACACTTGACTGTAATCGCGACTTTCGACTACCCGGCATGATCTTTTAAAAAGACGAAGGTCGCAGGTTGAATACTTTCTGTTGTAGTCGTGACGGTATTGAAGATCTTGTAGATAGGGCTGGGAGGGTATGATCAGATGGAGGCAATCGATTCCTATCAATCATTCATAGTCTATGAGATCAGGACAGAAGTCGGACTATGATTGGGTCCCAGCCCATTTTGGGTGGAACAACTCTACTAAACTCTTTTTTCCAGTTAGTAAGAGGGATCTTGATAGGCCTAGAAGCTAAAAGAGGGTATCCATAGCAATTGCAAGAATTGGGTTCATTAATATTCCTGCTATAGTAGATGCTATCACACATACAATCATACTCCAATCAATGGAATTGTTTGATCATAGAGAAGATCTTCTATAATTTCGCACGTGAGGGGTTATTTCTTGGTTTCGTCCAGTCATTAATAACTTGATTATTTTTAGATAGTAGTAGATGGAAACAACGCTCGTAAGGAGTCCTATTGAAACTAAGAAATATAGGCCTGCCTGCCATCCACACCAGAATAGATGGAGTTTTCCCAAAAAAAACCTGCTAGTGGAGGAAGACCTCATAGCGATAAGAGACATAGGGCTGAAGAGAGAGCCAAAAAAGGATCTTTCATGTATAATCCTACATAATCTCGAATGTTATTAGTTCTAGTATGAATACCAAATGATACAATGCGAGCAAAAGTTCCTAGATTCATTGAGATATAGAACAACATATAAGTTATCATGCTTGCATATCCATCATTTGAGTCTCTAACAATTATTCCAATAATTACATATCCGATTTGACCGATGGACGAATATGGAAGCATATGTTTCATGCTTGTTTGAGCAATAGCAATGAGATTCCCTAATATCATGCTAAGAATAGCTAGGATTTCCAAAAGAAGATGCCATTCGTTTGATGAAAAATAAAAGGGAATATCGAAAATTCGCATGCTGAAACTGAGGAAGCTACTCGAAGTAACAGAAAGAAAAGAAATGACCGGAGTGGGAGATTCGGAGTCGAAAAGAGAATTCCTCACTTCTTTCTCTCATTCAAAACCGTGCATGAGACTTTCATCTCGCACGGCGCCTAAGTGATGAAAGAAGAACTCATCTTCTTTCTTTTTTGATTACCTTCCTCGAGTATGTTTAAGACCGAATCCATTCGATTTCTTAAAAGGATTCCTAATCCTTAACTTTTGAGGTTTTAATTACATATAGTAACTCCGGTTGGAATCAGCATATTTATATTTTATTCC
This sequence comes from Dracaena cambodiana, assembly GCA_036321105.1. NCBI lineage: Eukaryota > Viridiplantae > Streptophyta > Magnoliopsida > Asparagales > Asparagaceae > Dracaena > Dracaena cambodiana. The sequence goes on along the minus strand of JAYEPQ010000020.1, from coordinate 20,702,486 downwards.
CCGTAACTATTCCTTAGCCAGGCTTGGGCAGAATAGCGAAGCAAGAAGTATTACTAGCATAGCAAAAATGTGTTCCTCATCATTAATATGTTTGCTCACGTTAATTGTGGCCTATCAGGAGACTGCATCTTTGATGCACTGCTAGTACATCATCTGAGAATTCTTAATTAGCTAGTTGTAAATAGCCTTGGGGCTAAACGGTTTACCCCGGATCTACACCGAGGTATTGACGGTGATTCTCAATTATCGTAGAGCAGAATGTGATACGATGAGATAGAATGCAATAGAAACAATGACAAGGAACGGGTTACCTACCCCTAACGGCGGTCTTCATCCTCTGCAAGAGAATCAAAGAAGTGGATCACCGAGTTGACTCGGGACCCGGAGTATCGAATGAAAATCTTTTCCTCAGCTAATCTCCCGTTGGGTACTATAATAACAAGATCTCTTAAATTACCCTTATTCAAAGTAGTGTCTCGTGACTCCGTCTGGTATTAAAAGAGTAAATAGCCAAAATCCTGAAGAAAGCTCAAAACTGCTGTTTGATGAGCCTGCGTAGTATTTGATAGCTGGTCAGGTACAGGCTGACCAAGTCAATGATGCTTAGCTGGTATTTTCAGATGATCAACCACACTGGGACTGAGACACGACCCGGACTCCCACGGGGGGCAGCAGTTGGGAATTTTGGACAATGGGCAAAATCCCAATCCAACAATATCGCGTGAGTGAAGAAGGGCAATGCCTCTTGTAAAGCTCTTTCATCGAGTGCGCGATCATGAGAGGACTCGAGGAAGAAGCCCCGGCTAAATCCGTGCCAGCAGCCGTGGTAAGATGGGGGGAAAGTGTTCTTCGGAATGACTGGGCGTAAAGAGCACGTAGGCGGTGAATCGGGTTGAAAGTAAAAGTCGCAAAAAATTGGCGGAATGCTCTCGAAACCAATTCATGTCGAGTGAGACAAAGGAGAGTGGAATTTCGTATGTAGGGGTGAAATCCGTAGATCTACAAAGGAACGCCAAATGCGAAGGTAGCTCTCTGGGTCCCTACCGACGCTGGGATGCAAAAGCATGGGGAGCGAACAGGATTAGATACCCTGGTAGTCCACTCCGTAAACGATGAGTGTTTGCCCTTTGTCTACGCGGATCAGGGGCCCAGCTAATGCGTGAAACACTCCGCCTGGGAAGTACGGTCGCAAGACCAAAACTCAAAGGAATTGACGGGGGCCTGCACAAGCGATGGAGCATATGGTTTAATTCCATACAAAGCGCAAAACCATACCAGCCCTTGACATATGAACAACAAAGCCTGTCCTTAACGGGATGTACTGACTTTCATACAGGTGTTGCATGGCTGTCATCAGCCGGGTCGTGAGATGTTTGGTCAAGTCCTATAACGAGCGAAATCCTCATTTGTGTTGATGAGACATGCACCGACAGAGAAATGGCAACCGAAGTAAGCTGAGGAGCCGAGTGACGTGGCAGCTCCCCTACATCGACGTCGAGTGCCCGCACATAGTTGTGCTTTTAGCGACGAATTTCACCATTGGGAGCCGGCGCCTTTTGAAGCACGTCTCACGTGTTTTGCGAGCTGAAGTCGTGTTGCGTCACTCGTTCCCCACAGAGACCTACCTCTCGTGATGTCAGACGTACCAGTGACCATCACAGTTTGTTTCGGCTTGGTTACGACGACGTCGAGTTGGTGGCGGAGGAAGAATTGGCATTCGAAAAAAGCGAGCCACCCAATGGTGTGGTACGTAGTGGTTCTCGTACGCGCCCTGCTCTGAAACAGACGAAAGATGGTGCGTGTCGCACTCACGAGGGACTGCCAGTGAGATACTAGAGGAAGGTGGGGATGACATCAAGTCTGCATGGCCCTTATGGGCTGGGCCACACACGTGCTACAATGGCAATGAAAATGGGAAGCGACAGTTTTTCCGTAAGGCGGAGCGAATCCGGAAAGATTGCCTCAGTTCGGATTGTTCTCTGCAATTCGGGAACATGAAGTTGGAATCGCTAGTAATCGCAGATCAGCATGCCATGGTGAATAAGTACCCGGGCTCTATACACACCGCCCGTTACACCCTGAAAATGGGTTTCGCCCGAAGCATTGGACTGACAAATCACCCATGATTTCTGTGTACCACTAGTGCCATAGACGGCTTTTGGTGGTCTTATTGGCGCATACCATGGTGGGGTCATCGACAGGGGTGAAGTCGTAATATGGTAGCCATAGGGGAACCCGTGGCTGGAATGAATCTTGAGCGATGGAAATGCCCGCGCCTACGTCGACTAAACTGATGGACCTGCAACGCGATGACAACGGATGTTTTCCTTCGTCGTTCATCAATCAGAAATCAGGAAAAATCGGGCACTTCGGTGAGACATGAAAACACCCGATCTCATTCTGACCTCGATATGTGGAATCGTCTTACGCCATATGTACTGAAATTGTTCGGGAGACATGGTCAAAACTCGATTGTCGAATTTGTTCTTTTCTCTTCTTCGTATACTGGAACGGCTTTCTTCTGCGGCAGAGAAGGCAGATCATGAGGAGAAGCAAAGGAGTGAAATCGTTTTGTGAGTTAGACGAAATTTCCTGGAGGGGCGTAGCGAGCGCCTTTCCTTGTGGCATAGCTTTTATTCGATGATTTTTTCTTTTCTCACTGTCGAATTTCGAGACTTTCCCATTTCTTTCATTTCGGAGGTCAAACTTCTTTCATTTTGCTATCCACAAGCTCCACCAATAGACGGGCGATCATCGTCAAAAAGAAAATTTCCTAGTATATAAGAGAAGAGAGATTTACGAAAATCTCTCTTCTTCCATTACCTTCCTTTCGATTATCCCAGGAATAGGAGTCGAAAATCAAAGCATCATAATGAGAATCTATTGGAATCAATCATTTCCAAGATCTAATTCTTCTTTCTTTTTATGCCGTTGAACTGCCTCAGAATCTTTCGTTTTACGCTTAGGCTTAAGTGAAGAAATGTTCTTATTGGATGCTGGACCTGGTACCCCCAAAATTTGTATGAAAGATGAGCTTACAAGAGTGCCAATCAACCGAGCCATCAGGTTTGAGAATAAGGTGGGATCCCTAAATGTAGTGGTTAGTGAATCACTGATCAAAAAGCATATTTTGGAGAGATTCTTCATCGATCTAGTGGCCGGTGAATCACTGATCAAAGAGTGAGCAGCCGCTAGGTTTCATGATTTTGTAGGATCCCTGGATGGGGGGATGGTGTACCGCTTTTTCTTCCCCGAAGATTCAGACAAAAGAAAGCTTGGATGGAACTGAAAAAGATTTGGCAAACGAATAAAAAGGTCAAAGGGTTTATTCTCTATAGAGTAAAAGGGGGTTATTCAATAGCCATAGCAGGTTTTATCACTTTTCGTCCATTCTATCCTTACATAACTAAAAGTTCCGCGAATGATCGATTCACCCTCCAGAGCCTCCACCCCAAAAGGACGAATATTGTGGTGTTATAATAGCGACAGATCAAAGAAGAACTTTCTAAGAAAAAAAAGAAAGAGAAAATGTTTCCGACATCCGAAGCCCACCGTCAATCCATTCTTTTGTTGAGGGTCTGGCACGTCGTTCTGTCTCGAGATTTACAAGGAGAAGAAAGGCTCATGCTCGAATGTGTGACTGCAAAGTGCCTATCGCCTTTTCCGGCATGGCACTTGAAAATGTTGGGTTGGGACAGCAATGACGACTGGCTCTCGAGTGACGAAGAATCGAATTGAAGAAGGCATAGTCTAACGATAATAGAATAGAAGACCAACCAATGAGTGAGTGGCAAATTATGTTGAATGGTGACAAAGCCTGACTTCGTGAAATGCGGCTCGAGCTGCGAGGTCCCACTGTCTTTTTTTTCGACATATGGTAGGCGAAGCCTGGCTTTCCTCCCTCTTTTCATTTCCACACAGAAAGAGAAAGACGAATTGCATATATGATATTATGGTTTGCTGTCTTCCCAAAGATTCCAAACAATTGGGCGGTGTGTCACCCTCCTGAGCGGTATGAAGTCCGCTTTCCAATGGTGTCGGAAGAGATGCTTTGATTTGACAACAATCTTGTAAATGAATGCAGCAAAAGAATGAAGCTGCATTCATTTCTTCAACGTCGATGCGCATGAACGGAAGGAAGGGCTGACTCCCTAGCATCTCATTCAGAATCTTTCCTCTTTTGGGCAGTGAACGTGTGAATTTCTTTCGACATTTTTCGGGAGGAGGGAAGGACTGACGACGATGGACTCCACAACAGAAAATCACCCGGCAGAACGAAAATCATTTTTCTTTTCTTCTTCGACGAATATATAGGCTCTCAAAAGCCATGAAATCTCCCTACCTGCGGCCTTTCTGTGAAGCGAAATTTACTGGTTGCATTTTTTTTGAAGAGTGGTTTCGAGATCCAGTGGCGAAGGTAAGTATTGTCCTGGACATTATGGAAAAACCCTTTCTGAAGGAGATACATTAGTTACATTTATATAAAAAAAAATCTTGATCTGGTGACATAATGCAAGGTCTTCCAAAAGTGGAACAAATCTTAGAAGTGTGTTCATTATCATTGAACCTTGAAAGGAGAGTTGAAGGTTGGAACGAGCGTATAGGAAGAGTTCTTGGAATTCCTTGGGGATTCCTAATTGGAGCTGAGCTAACCATAGCCCAAAGTCGTATCTCTTTAGTTAATAAGATCCAAAAGGTTTATCGATCCCAGGAGGTACAGATCCATAATAGACATATAGAGATTATTGTATGGCAAGTAACATTAAAAGTGTTGGTTTCAGAAGATTGAATGTCTAATATTTTTTTACCTGGAGATCTAATCGGATTGTTGTGAGCGGAACAAGCTGGACGTGCTTTAGATGAAGCAATCTGTTATCGAAAAATTTTATTGGGAATAACGAGGGCATCTCTGAAAACTCAAAGTTTCATATCCGAAGCAAGTTTTTCAAGAAACTGCTAGAGTTTTGGCAAAAGCTGCTCTACGGGGTCGTATTGATTGGTTGGTGGATATGAAAGAAAATGTTGTTTTGGGGGGAGATTATCCCTGTCGGTACTGGATTCAAAAAATTAGTGCACCCTCAAGGCAAGACAAAAACCACTAATCGTTGTTTCCAGATACGGTTGCCAGTTGACATCTCTTCTAATTCGTCGATACGAGAAGCAAATTGTTGTGTGGAGCAATCAATCCCTTGTTGTTCGTCAGTGTGGGAAGAATTTTGTCTATTGCCTGTTCATTTTCTCCACTTCGCTCATGTCATGAAGTAGCCCTATAGAGAGAGGGGATGGATGGATCCGAAAGACTATTTATTGGCCGACAGTCTATCCTTCTTTCCAGGGGGTTGGGGTTTTTAGACCATAAGCTCGAAAAGGTGATGGACAGAGAGGGGCGAAAGCGAGTTGCGTCGAAAAGATTACGCATAGGATTTTGAGTGATGGGATATTCTAAACCGAATGAGAGCCTGTTCGTTTATGATCAAATGAAAACGGGGAATTTACATCTCTATGTTTCGAACAAATAGAGTTTAGATGAATCCAACGCCCCGATGCCTATTGAATAGCCATCCAACAAATGAAACGAATCCCTGTGATGGTTCGAGCTACATCAAACTACATGGGTAGGTCATACTATGACGTAGGCGTCGGCTAGCAGGAAACCGACTTTCCTTATTGGAAGTCGCGATGGTTCGAAGACCTCCTGCCCTGACTTCTTCTCTTTTGCCTTGACGAACGGTCCATTGCCTTTGGAAGACTAAGTCAGCTCGGCTCAATCACTTTCTCAGCCGGTGGCTGAGATAATCTCCCCAAACCGTTCAATAGTAAGCGCCACTGGGAAAGTACATCGAACTATAATGACGTAGGGCCTGCAGAAGGAAAGCAATCCATTCACATAGTAGGGAAGCACTGCTATCAATCTTCAGGGGACCAGGCCAGTCAGCTTATCAATCGCAAGCCATCTATTTGTCTTTTATTTTACCCATTCTCCTTGCTACACAAGTCACATCACCGCATTCTTTCAGTCGGGTCGCCAAAGCAGCGGTGATAAAGGCTGACAAGCACGATTTATCAGAACTGGAGTTTCACAAGGGATTTAGTAGTTCCGTAGCTGCATATTGACGTCGAGCACATGTAACTGAATCGCCCGTTCTGGAGCTCGAGAAACAAACCAAGTACTGACCGAGTCTCCTCCATTTCGTGAGCAGTAGAGAAAATGTTTCCAACATTGCCTTCACGAAATGAGCTGACAAGTGTATGAATGAAGTCGAAGCAGCGAAGTGTACTTTGGAACTGTTCTCCATCGTTTCATAGCTGGAGCAGACACGTGGAGTTTACTGGAAAGGAGAATGGCGGGAATGATTTCGTCGCAATGCAACAGAACTCAAAGCCTGTTTCAGAGGCCGTACTCATACTCACCGGCTACACGGAACTCATCAAACGATGTTTTCGTGAAGTCTGTGGACTTCCTCATAAAGTCTGAGCTGTCGAGTGAATTTATGAATGGGCAACTCTCCTAAAAAATATGAAGGTTTTTTATTCTTCCTCCACTCACCCCCACGGGCGAATGGAGTCTACTACACTCTTTCGTCGGCTAGTGTAGTAGACTATAGGTCATTCGGAAGGGCTCCGTATAGTTCTATTTTAGGGCGGAAAGTTGTGGTTGTTCCCTCGACTGACAGAGAAAAATGACGTTCCAGAGGCATTTTCCATTCATTTGGATTTTGGTTTTTCTGCACCATATTTAGATCTGCCTCTTCTTCGATCCGGAATTCCCAGCAAATCCTTGACTCCTCGAATACAATGGGATTTCACACCTGGTGAATCTTTCACTCTACCTCCTATGACTAAGACTATAGGACGTTCCTGCAAATTATGACCTTCGCCCGAAATGTGAGCAAATATATCATGTCGATTGCTCAACCGTACTTAAGCTATCTTATGTAGAGCTGAATTTGGTTTTTTCAGTGTTCTCGTCAGAACACGTGGGCATACTCCTTGCTTCTTGGGACATTGATCTGAAGCTCGAATACAGTCCGTGCGCCGTTTTTCTTCTCTACCATGACGAATCAATTGATTGAATGTAGGCATCCATCTCTTTCTTATGTCCTTCCCCCCGTCTGCCCTATCACTAGTGGTTACTCTCGATCCGAAGCACCCCTTTTTTATTCATAGAGAGATCCAATCGTCAAAATCAATAAAAAGGCCATCATGGACAAAGATCCAAATGGATCAATCTTGTTGAGAGGAACTGCCCAAGGAGAAGAAAAGGTGACTTCCGGATCAGGGATAACAAATAAAACCGAAATCGGATAAAATCGTATATCGAAACAACTTCTAGGATCACCGGAGGGATCGGAACCACATTCGTGGGCCGATAATTTTTCTAGATAAGTCAAACTATTGGAAGCAAATGGAAAAGGAACACCAAGTGGGATCAAAGAAACTAGCAGACACATCACTAAATAGATACAAATAGGTGCAAATTCCGACATTATCAAAGACCAATTCGTTCTCTCACTCTACTCGCGACGCTCCGTCGCTCACGGAGCAGCATACCAAAAAAATGAACTTCCCCCTCTGACCTCCACTACTGCATGACGATGGAAACTCGACAATTGATGCTGGTAATGAGAGATTGAACCTTTGAAGCTGCCTTCCAATACCAACTCTACGATCCATGCTGGAGCAGATCGACCGACGATCTCGTCGAGATAAGAGGGGTCTAGCATCACCTCTTCCCCAATCACCTCCCAATCCCATTCTGGGAGAGACCATTGTGATGGATAAGGCCATTCTGGTTGCTTTCAGCAACTCAGAAAATTGGTCACAAATTTGTCAAAAAATACTATTCGGATCATCCATAGCGACGAATTTCCGTCTCAGAATCATCCCCTATGGAAAATTCCAACGGAAGCATCAAAAGCTTCACTCACTATGTGAAGCTTCGTTTGTTCGCCTGTTTCGTTCTGAAATAGAAATGCAGAAAGACTCAGAGTTCAGAAAGAAGGAAGGAGTGAGGAGAGCGAAGTGAGGAAGACATCCATAAACTCGGAAACTAAACGAGAGTCTCATGCCCGCAACCACTGTTGATACTTTGCTTCGTCATAGTGACAACGTGGGGAATGTCGTGCTTGAATTGAAGTGGCACCTTTTGAATATGAGTGGGGCTCCTAGGTGGCGCATTCGTGGAACCAAACCGAAGGAAGAGCAAATGGAAGGTTGGGTGCGTCGTGGGGCGAGGCCATTCGACCTCGAATGGGAGGGGGCGTTAGCTCTGGATCTTGCCTGCTTGCAGAAATAAATGGATCAAGAGGGGGGGCTGGGTTCGATTTCCGGGCTAGGCGCTGGAGGTAAAGGCCAGAAGAAGAAGAGAAGTGCACCTTCCCAGTGACGGAAGGGGAGAAAAAGGTGTTGTCATCGAGCGAGACCAGTTTCCCTAGGAGCTAGAAATGGAAATAGACGACCGACTTAGAGAATCACTGGCGTGGTTTCCCCCTTCCCATTGTTTCGCCAACAAAGAAGTCATCTATCAACGTCGACGATTGACCATTCCTTCCCTACCGAGCCGCCTCTCTTCGCCATTCGATTACCGTCACCTCTGCCTTCCCTTTTTTAGGAAATACCGACGGCGCCCTCCTTTTCAAGATTTTCATTGACGAAAAAAGAAAGACCGTGAAATGAAAAAAATAAAAAAAAGAAGACTTCATCTTGATTTTCTTGGCCTCGACGGGAGTTTACTCGACCCATTCTATGGGATCCCGCACTGCTCGACGTGTGCGACTCCGTATGAAGACCGCCTTCCCTTTTGCTCGCCCACTCTCCGTTCACACGGTTATCAGCAGGTACCACGAGCCCTCTATCCCACACATCTATCGACGATGCAAGTGTAGTTCACTGATTCCACCGAATGCTCCGAGCGATCGGCAAAGATCGTATAAGTGTGTAGTTATGCTTCGGATACTTCGCCATATTTCTGATCGACCCAGTTCCTGTTCTTTTTCGGGCACTCACTTTGCATCACCAACACATGACGGAAGGACACAGTGGGAAGGAAGCAGCCCTAGTCTCTGTCCGGCTGATCATTCCGCTGGCATCTCGCATTCACACCCCTGTTTGACTACCGCTCAGGGATGTAGTTGTAGATACGTGAGTCGTCAGTGGGTCGGTGGCTCCACCTGTTATCTCCTTATACGACATGCTATTGTCGTCGCCATATTCTAAATGTCACTTAGTCATATCTGCCTAGCTGCTGGTCAGCACCTTCAAAAGTGAAGGAGGACTTCATTTAGTGACTCCGCGATTGCCCTCTGAACGGTCAGAATTAGGTAAAGCTTTAAGATAAGTTTTGTACTCTATGAATTTCTCAGTCCCTCTAGTCGTGTGGGCGCCGGTCGGTCTTTCGGCCGGATCACCCTGAAAACCGTACGTGCGGGTCACCCCGCATGTGGCTCACGCCATTCGAGGTGGCCTAACCTAGCATTCATTCGCAAATCCTTTGTCAAAATTGAGACTGCTCGACCTCGGAAGTGGAGTCACGTGTAGGCAGTGCTATCAGTCTACCGTTGACTCGGTATAATCCTGCGATCCATTGGCTCGCTCCCTTCCTCTTTTTTCGACAAAATGAGCCGCTCGGACCTTCCATTTCTGTCAAATGACCTGGCCTCCCCTATCTCTTTCACCGTCCAGGCTCCCTTTCCTCCCTATGCTCCCTCGGCGCAAGTGTTTCGTGCCTGCGGCGTTTTTGCCAGACGGTCTTTGCCAGTAGTGTCGTCCTCGTCGGCTCAAGTCACACTCCCTTCTTTGGCTAAAGCACCATCCCCTTTCCGAGCTGACAACACAAGACCCATACTCATCTTCCTTATCTGCAGATTCTAGGCCTGCAACTCCAATACACCTTTCGATTTAGTACATTCCACGATTAGGTTTTGTTCATCGGTAACTTTTCGTCGAAAGTGAATCTTTCCTATACTAGAGGTTCGTCAGCCCACTCTTCCTATGTTGATGAATCAGGCCCGGAACTCCAACAATAGCTTTTCTTTCATCACCCACATGTCCCAGCCCGTCCTTCCAAAGCAATTGATGATGGGCATCCCTTCTTCAATCTGAAGCCTTTTCCGACGTATGCCCAAACAACGGAGGAATGTTCTATCTAACCCTACTTCGAAGGCTGACAGAAGTGGGACCGGGATTCGGGAGAAAGACATACCTGAACCTGTGTCTTTGACCTATTCAGTTGTTATAATATCGAGTTACTTTGGACTCGCATAGGTAGGGGTGACGGGGGATGAAAATCCCCAATGGGAGTAGTGACGTACTACCATCAGATAGGCAAAACATAGGTTGGACTGGCCTGGGACAGCCTTTCATCTCACCACATGCGGAATGAAGCAATTCCTTTTTTTATGTACGTCATTCCTATAGTTTAGTTGCGTGTTCGCCCTGATACAAGACTTTCTAATCGAATGAAACAATCAACAAATCTACATTTTCAAATCGACGATATTCATGAGGAATTGTTATGTGCATTCCCTCGTCGGTTGAGCGCTTTGCTTCGGCCCTTCCCCTCTTCGAATATGAGAGGATAGTTACCCTCGTCAACTGCGCATTCTTCCTTCAAACCTTCCACGAGCAGGGGATTCTGTAGCACTGACGACAGAAAGGTTTGATTATCCTGATGAGTGGTTATCCCTCCCGACGAGCCTTCGTCAAGCAAACTCCTATATGCTGGTTTTGTATCGAAGTTGGCTGCATCAGTTGAGGAGGAATTGGTCAACACATGCAATGCTGAGGAAAGGAGCCGAGGCTGAACCACACAGCCTAGACAGGAGGAAAGGAGCCGAGGCTGAAGGGGTTGCGCAATCTAGTCAGCACATCCGTTTTGAAGCGTCGCTGGGGTGACGTGACGACCTTTCCGGTGATGACAAAAGAGGTAAGGCAAATTCTGGCATCTCCCATGTTTGAATGAGGGGGAAGAGCATGAGACTCATATCGTAGACCAGACTACCTGACTACTAGCCTCCATGAGCATACATGGGAGTAGATATTAAAAAAGGCAGAAAGAAAAAACAATTCAAGAGCAAGATTTTTCTTTTGTTTTATTTTCGTAGATCTGATACAAAATCTCCTTGACCTTGTTATTTTTTTTTTGTTGGAATTTTATAATTCAAGATATTCTTTTTGATTAGCTAATATAGAAATATTTTTTTTTATCAAAGGAGAAGATTATTTTTTTTAACAAACATATGCGGATCAAATCACGATCTTCTAATCTAATAAAATAAAAACAAGAGATCTTTCTCGATCATTCCCTTTGCCCCTCATTCTTTGAGAATCAGAAAGATCCTTTTCGAGTTTGAATTTGTTCATTTGGAATCTGGGCTCTTCTATTTTCTACTTATTTTTTTTGTTTTATTCTTTATTTCATTTCGATTTTCCTTCCCTCTCTTTTTTTTTTAATCCCTTCCATCATTTCCATCATTTCTCAAGTCCCATAGGTTTGTTGATCCTATAGAATCTGACCCATTTTCTCATCGAGCGAGGGATACGAAATAAATCTGATTGATTTTTCGATAAAAGTACTATGTGAAATCTTCGATTTTTTCCTCTTCCTCTATGCCTATCCCATAGGTACAAAGTTTGAATCAATAGAGAACCTTTTCTTCTGTATGAATCGATATTATAACATTCCAATTCCTTCCCGATCCCTACCAAGGAAAAAACCGGATTGGATCCAAAATTGACAGGTTAGTGTGAGCTTATACATGCGGTTATGCACTCTTCAAATAGGAATCCATTTTCTGAAAGATTCTGGCTTTCGTGCTTCGGTGAGTCATCCGAGATCCTTCCAATGACCTATGTTGTGTTGAAGGGATATCTATATAATCCGATACATTGTGTAAGGCCCACGGTAGTAACGGAATCGGGAAAAGTATATAGAAAAGGCAAATCTTTTCTATTATATTAGTATTAGTTAGTGATCCCGGCTCGGTGAGTCCCTTCTTACGTGATGAACTGTTGGCAGTAGTCCTACATTTTGTCTCTGTGGACCAAGGAGAAAGGTGGCTCAGCTCGGTGAGTCCCTTCTTATGTGTGAGCTTATTCATGCGGTTATGCACTCTTCAACTGCTTTAAATATACAACATGGATTTTGGCAATGCAATGGAGTTGGACCCTCATGTTGATCCGAATGAATCAGTCTTTCCACAGAGGTAAATCTTTGCCTCCTAGGCAATAGGATAGCAAGTTACAAATTCTGTCTCGATAGGACATGTATTTCTATTATTGTGAAATTAATAAATGAAAGCGAAGTAGTTAATGGTGAGATTACCATTATCCTTTTTCTTGTATGTGTTCCCAAGAAAAAGAATTTGTCCATTTCTTTTTTTTTGAGACCACGAAAAATGTAATGGCGTGGAAACACATAGAAACTCTAGAATGGAAATTGAAAAGAAATGTTGCTTTAGTTCCTTCGGAAATGGTAAGATTTTTGGCGCAAGAAGAAGGGGTGATCCATATCATCTTGACTTGTTCTGCTTCCCTCTTTTTTTAACAATACCGAGTTGGGTTCTTCTCCTACCAGTATCGAATAGAACATGCTGAAAAAAAATCTTCTTCATGGAAAACATACTCGATTTAGATTGGGAAAATCGTACGTATTTTATGAAACATGTGCTATGGCTCGAATCCGTAGTCAATCCAATTTCCGATAGGAGCAGTTGACAATTGAATTCAATTTTTCCCATTATTTTACTATCCATAATAGTGCAAAAAGAAGGCATGGCTCCAAGTTGTTCAAGAATAGTATCATTGAGTTTCTCAACCCTTTGCCTTAGGATTAGTTAGTTCTATTTCTCGATGGGGTCGGGAAGGGATATAACTCAGCGGTAGAGTATCACCTTGACGTGGTGGAAGTCATCAGTTCGAGCCTAATTATCCCTAAATCCAATGTAAGTTTTTCTATTTTGACTTGCTGCACCGCAGCGATCGAACGAGAATGGATAAGAGGCTTGTGGGATTAACGTGATAGGGTAGGGATGGTTATATTGCTGGGAGCGAACTCCAGGCTAATATGAAGTGCATGGGACCAAGTTATGCTTGGAATGAAAGAAATTCCAAATCCGCTTTGTCTACGAACAAGGAAGTTATAAGTAATGCAACTATGAATCTCATGGAGAGTTCGATCTTGGCCCAGGATGAACGCTAGTGGCATGCTTAACACATGCAAGTCAGATGGGAAGTGGTGTTTCTAGTGGCAGACGGGTGAGTAACGCATAAGAACCTGCCCTTGGGAGGGGAACAACAACTGGAAACGGTTGCTAATACCCCTTAGGCTAAGGAGCAACAGGAGGAATCCGCCCGAGGAGGGGCTCGAGTCTGATTAACTAGTAGGCGAGGCAATAGCTTACCAAGGCAATGATCAATAGCTGGTCTGAGAGGATGATCAGCCACATTGGTACTGAGACACGGCCCAGACTCCTACGGGAGACAGCAATGGGGAATTTTTAGCAATCCTGATGGAGCAATGCCGCATGGAGGTAGAAGGCCCACGGGTCATGAACTTCTTTTCTCGAAGAAGAAGTAATGACGGTATCTGAGGAATAAGTATTGGCAAACTCTGTGCTAGAAGCCGCGGTAAGACAGAGGATGCAAGCGTTATCCGGAATGATTGGGCACAAAGCATCTGTAGGTGGCTTTTCATGTCCGCTATCAAATCCCAGGCTCAACCCTGAACAGGCGGTGGAAACTACCAAGCTAGAGTACGGTAGGGACAGAGGGAATTTTCGGTGGAGCGGTGAAATGCTTAGAGATAGGGAAGAACACCAATGGCAAAAGCACTCTACTAGGCTGACACTGACATTGAGAGATGAAGGCTAGGGGAGCAAATGAGATTAGATACCCCAGTAGTCCTAGCCGTAAACGATGGATACTAGGCGCTGTGCATATCGACCCGTGCAGTGCTGTAGCTAACGCGTTAAGTATCTTGCCTAGGGAGTACGTTTGCAAGAATGAAACTCAAAGGAATTGACAGGGGCCCGCACAAGTGGTGGAGCATATGCTTTAATTCGATGCGAAGTAAAGACCTTACAAGGGCTTGACATGCTGCGAATCCTCTTGAAATATAGGGGTGCCCTCGGGAACGCAGACATAGGTGGTGCATGAATGTCATCAGCTCATGCCGTAAGGTGTTGGTTAAGTCCCGCAATGATCATAACCCTCGTGTTTAGTTGCCACCATTGAGTGTGGAAACTGAACAAACTACCAGTGATAAGCCGGAGAAAGGTGAGGATGACATCAAGTCATCATGCCCCTTATGCCCTAGGCGACACACGTGCTATAATGGATGGGATGAAGGGTCGCGATCCCGCGAGGGTGAGCTAACTCCATAAACCCGTCCTTAGTTCGGATTGCAGGCTGCAACTCGCCTGCATGAAGCCGGAATCACTAGTAATCGCCGGTCAGCCATACGACGGTGAATTGTTCCCAGGCCTTGTACACATCACCTGTCACACTATGGGAGCTCGTCATGCCCGAAGTCGTTACCTTAACACAAGGAGGGGGATGCCAAAGGCGGGGCTAATGACTGGAGTGAAGTTGTAATAAGTTAGCCATACTGGAAGGTGCGGCTGGATCACCTCCTTTTCAGGGAAAGCTAATGCTTATGCTTGTTGAGTATTTTGGTTTGACACTTCTTCACACCCAAAAAGAAGTGAGCTACGTCTAAGCTAAGCTTGGATATTGAAGTCTTCTTTCGTTTCTCGACGGTGAAGTAAGACTAAGCTCATGAGTTTATTACCCTAGGTCGGAACAAGTTGATTGGATCCCACTTTTTACGTCCCCATGTCACCACACGGGAGGGACATTGGGTGCAAAAATGAAATTGAGAGATGAGGTTTATCTCGCTTTTGGCATAGTAGGCCTCCTAGTGGGAGGCCCGCACGAGGGGCAATTAGCTCAGTGGTAGAGCAAGCCCCTAATAATCGTGTCATTGTGCCTGGGCTGTCAGGGCTCTCAACCACATAGATAGTTTAATGTGTTCATCAGCTCCTGACCTAGAGATGTGGATCATCCAAAGCACATTAGCATGGCATACTTCTCCTGTTTGAATCAGAGTTTGAAACCAAACTTCTCCTCAGGAGGATAGATGGGGCGATTCAGGTGAGATCCAATGTAAATCTAACTTTCT
The DNA here is from genome assembly GCA_036321105.1 of Dracaena cambodiana. Classification (NCBI taxonomy): domain Eukaryota; kingdom Viridiplantae; phylum Streptophyta; class Magnoliopsida; order Asparagales; family Asparagaceae; genus Dracaena; species Dracaena cambodiana. The sequence continues at coordinate 20,687,308 of JAYEPQ010000020.1, read as the reverse complement.
ATTCACTCGTGGGATCCGGACAGTCCGGGGGGACCACTGTGACTCCTCTCTTCTTGAGAATCCATACATCCCTTATCACTGTATGGACAACTATCTCTCGAGCAAAGGTTTAGGTTCGGCCTCAATGGGAAAATGGAGCACCTAACAACGCATCTTCACAAACCAAGAACTACGAGATCACCCCTTCCAGTCTGGGGTGACGGAGGGATTGTACCATTCGAGCCTTTTTTTCTTGCTTTTCTTGGAGGTCTAGAGAAAGCAGCAATCAATAGGATTTCCCTAACCCCCCTTACTGAAGGGAAGAACGTAAAATTCTTTTTCCTTTTTGTAGGGACCAGGAGATTGGATCTAGCCATAAGAAGAATGCTTGGTATAAATAACTCACTTCTTGGTCTTCAACCCCCTCAGTCACTATGAGCGCCCCCCGAATAGTGCAATAGGATGTGTCAATTTAGCTATCTTAGAGTGTTTAGGGCTGGGTCAGGAGGTCTTTTAACGCCTTCTTTGTTCTTCTCATCAGAGTTATTTCACAAAGACTTACCACGGTAAGGTAGAAAGGGGAACAAGTACACTTGAAGAGTGCAGTACAACGGAGAGTTGTATGCTGCATTTAGGAAGGATGAATTGCTCCCGAAAAAAATCTATTGATTCTCTCCCAATTGGTTGGATCGTAGGTGCAATGATTTACTTCACGGGAGAGGTCTCTGGTTCAAGTCCAGGATGGCCCAATTGCGCCAGTGAAAAGAATAGAAGAAGCATCTGACTCTTTCATGCATACTCCACTTGGCTCGTGGGATATAGCTCAGATCTGGTTAAACATGACTACTATAGAGTAGAGTTACCAAATACAAAGTCTTGTTCTCTTTTTGTTCTCTTCTTTCTTTTTTTGACGTGGCAGGGCCTTTCTCGTTGGGCGAGCGCATCCGATTCTGTAGTCCGTCCTATCCTAAACAACTCTTGTTCAGTTGCTGAAATCTTGATGCTGATACAATTCAAAAATACATGGAACACCACACATCACGGAATATGACAATACTATATGACAATACTTCTACAATGGCCCTCATTGGATTTAAATGTTTAGCAGTATCCTCTATTTGTTGGAGCTCCTCACTCAGGAAATGGAATGTATTGCAAGATTGCCCGTAATCAATGGAGGGTTCTTCAATTAGATACTACTAGGGCTATAAGATAAGATACAGCTGTTGTACTACTTAACTGGTAAGAAAAACTTACGTAAAAACTTTTAGACTCTTGTATGTACGGTAACCCTCTCTTCCGCTATTGGTGGACTATTGCACAGAAAGGCCGACAGAAGCAACCTTTCATCAGCGCGCTTTTCAAGCGCTTGTTTTAAGAGGCGGGCGACGACAGCCATAGACGTCAGTTCAGTATTCGAAATCTTTCTTCGTGAGTTAGCTGGTCTTCTAGTCGAGTTTTCCCTCTGCTCTTTCTTATCGGTTGCTTGCTGTTACTGGTTCAAATCGTTCTATGTGCTTTGGTTCGGAGAGTGCACCACCTTGCTCCACTTGATGTTCGTATGCTGTCTTCTCTCTCCCACCCACCGAGGACGAAGTTAAACGGAGAAATTTTGGTGCCGAGGACAATCCGCTAACCCACGTTTATCAAGTGCTTCGCTGACATAAGTTGAGACCGAAGAACTCTCATCCGATCCGCTTTATTGATGGAATACATAGAAGTCTTCGCTTGTATTCCTGACTAGAGGACTCGACCCGCCGATGCGTCAAGCGTCAGTAGTTGCGTAGGCGGAATCGGCGATAGTTAAAAAATTAATAGCATAGTGAAATAAAGTTATCGTGGGTGGTGTGGCCTTCCCACTCTCCCTCCAAAAGGAAGCAGCCTCTCTTTCTATTGCCAGTAAGCCTCCGACATGTAATGGCTAGCTCAGATAAGAGCACTTCGACGCTATTCATCTCGATCCAGTCCAGAGTAGTGTTGTCTTACTGGGTTGATACTTCAACGTTCTGTCCCCCGATAAAGCTTGTGTCGGAAGCCATGGCAAGCTTTTATCCTGATCGTACCGGTTCCTAGCCAGCCTCCAAAAATTCTATCCTTCGATTCGTCAAAACTTCGATGCTGGAATGGAGATCCGCCCTACTTCTCTTTTCCTTGCGAATTCCATAGTAGTATGGTTTCTTTCCATCGTGTGCATGGTTTCTCTTGAAGCAGTTATGCGTGCATGGTTTCTCTTGCCATGGTTCAAGAGAAATCGTGCATGGCTTCTCTTGAAGCAGTTATGCGTTGTGTGAAAGCGGAGCTGTCGGGTAAGGAAAATTAGTGGTACACCCCGTCGGACTGTCAGCCCCGTCGACGGGTTGGGTTCTAGTGGCGGGCTCGTCAGGTCGTCCGGACCCATATCTGGTAAAAGTGGTGGCCTGGTTGGCCCCACACCCCATCATCATGCGTGTTTGTGGGAGCTGTTTGTGCGGTAGTTTTGGCGCTCACCTTATGATTCTGACATCCACTTTCGCCGAGATTCCTTTAAAAAGATTTATTCCCTCCATTTGGCATAGGAACAACTCCCACTATACTAGATTTAGCCAATTACCCGCCAATGGCAATAAAATGTTTATGCCTGCGAGGACAAAATATTAATGGAATGACCAAACTCAGACTTTGTCAGAGGGAATCTCTGGGGATTTCCTGACGGGCCATGGAGGGTCTAGTCTCAATCATGGGTTTCACCGCCTTTGATTTTGAGGTTCCAGTAGGTTGGTAAAAAAAGGGCTTGCTGACCAATCCCTCTGCCTGAAAAATCTCGGGATCAAAGTCTCTCAGCCAGCGTGCCTTGCTGCTATGACGCCTCAGGGGCACAAGCGCTTTCTGACGTGTTTTATCACTTCACTTGGTCGATCTGGCAGTTCATTTCAGTTCGGTTGCGAAATATATGGCTATCAAGCTGGTGGGACTGGAACTCAACCTGCAAATGTAGTGATGTGACGGGTCCCCTCCCCTAGAGGCTTCCGTCAGATGGTTCGTCCTAATGACTTTTCATTGGGGAGGGAAGGAAGGCGTCGGAAAAGTTTACCTATGACAATTTTCGATTTTTTTGGAGATTGTTGAGGATTCGAGCCGGTTCCTTTTCCGTGAGGACATCGGTAAGAGACTTGTCAGGGCAAGTGTAAAAGACTGCCACCGCCGGAAACGTCGGTGCTCTGAATATCAGTCTCTTTTTTTTTAGGCGCACTGCAAATAACATACCTCGTCCCATCTCAATATTGTAGCGACGGGGCATAAAGAGCAGAAAACCGTCGATTGTACTAAAGAAAAGAAGCAGTCCATGTGGCGGGTTACACCAATTCCATAGAAAGAGCAGGACCTGGGTGGATGCGTGAAGAACCCGTACCACCACGCCCTCCCCGTTGGCTATGACAATCCGACCGACAGGCTTCGCAGCAGCAATTCCTCTCGCGGTGTTGCCGGGTTACCGTCGCTCCCCTTCGCTTCAGTGTCTTTACCAGCTCTCGAGGCATAGGAATCGGCTCCTAGCCACCCGTCGACGGTGGTGAGTGCTCCCCAATCCTCGCATCTTTCGATCAACTCCCCCCGCAAATAAAATAGTGGATCATCCTGGCAAACCACCTTCGTAAATAGAATAATGTAAAGTCTCCGCTCCGCCTCTCGAATTATATCATTCTGGGAAGCCCGAGAAAATCCAAGCCCGCCAGCCTTTTTCGACTTTCCAAAGATATGCAGTGACCGAGTTTCAACCTACTCAAAGCAGCACTCTTGGGAAACTGGTTTCTGGTTCCGTATTTGGAGCATTTGGGAAGAAAGAAACCTGTACCAACTGTTCACCTCTTTTCAAATATGGGAACTACATGACAAAAGTCAACAGCTCGCCCACGGATGGGGTGTTTATCCTAAGCATGAGTACAACTATGAAGAACAAGCTTATGCAGCTGCTTCAGAGTTTTTTACAGAAGCAATGACCGACAGCCTTTGTGGAGCAAGATCTATTACCATCAGTAATAACATCATGCTCTATGATCATCTTTCAGCCATTGAATCTGTTCAAATAAAATTGGGAAAAGTCATCCCATTCCTTACCGGCATTAACCTTGGAAGAATTGGACAAAAGGCAAGGATTGATTGCACCCGCTCAGGACTTTTCCAGACAAAGTAAAAAGCGTGGTGGGCCCATGCCACGCCAGAAGATTCCTTCTCATCTCCACAAGGACTACAATTATCAAAGATGGGACCCAGTAAAGGACAATAATGCAACTTTTTCTGTCCAAAGGACAATCATGCAGTTTTCTTTTTCTGTACATCTTTTGTAAAGAAACTTTGTAAAAGATTCCTTCCTATCTGAAGGACGTCTTGGAAACATTATAAATAAAGACATCAGATGAAGGGAGGGGGCAGAGAGCCTTTCCGAACTTCTTTTTTTTCTAAACATATTTCTTCCTCTGATCTGCTTCCTTAGTTTAAAATAGTGTGAATAAATAGTAACGCTGAGTACTGGAGCAGAAGCTCTCCTGCAACTGGGTATTCTTATAATATGTTGGTCTTCCGATTTCTTTTGGAGATCAAGGATTCTTTGAGTCCTTCCTTCTAAAGGAGTATGTTCTAAGGTAGACATACTAGTTCTCCAATTGATTCGATAGATTCGGATGTCGGATGCCCCTGCGCATATACGATATGGATAGGGATGCCGATTCAGATGCGGCTAGAAAGGCTCGTTTGAGTGATTCATAAACCCTTGTTGGGATGACGGTTTCATCCTCTACTTATGGGAATGCTACTTCGAGAAATTTCAGGATAAACTAGATGTGTAGGGTAGGTAGACTGGAGTTGTTGGTTCGGCTGATGCTGGTTTGGATGTGCTTCCACTTTGGCTTCGGTGCTACTACAATCGAGCTCGGACTATGACTCTCAGATGGAAGGTGAATCCCTTTGCTCGACTTTTTGTCACATTGGTAGTTCCAGTCCACAGCTTCCACTGCTAAAGGACGAGGTAGTGAAATCTGCCTGCCAAAGTCAAAGTCCGACGAGCTGCTAGTAGAAGATAGGCAAGGCCTATATGAGAATGAAAAGTCAAAAAGTGAGTGCTGCCCCGCCTATGTGACTGATTCTATTGCAGGATCAGCCGTCTAGTGGCTCCACTGATAAGGAACTCTGCTGACGTTTCTGTTACTCGTCGAGAATAAGCTGCGCTCAGTATCAATCCCACCCCGTCACTGATTTTGCTCGTGTGATCATTGTAGTAACTCAGAACACTCGGATCGAGCCAGTTGCGACCGATGAAGAGTATTACCTAGAGAATCATTCCAAACCAACTTTCAATCCTAAAGCTTTCGCTTATGCTTTTTTTTTTGGCTTTGTAGCAGCAAGCCAGCCGGGAATGTGCCAGATCTTCGCACCATCGTTTATACCTTTTATCAACACTGGTTTGCCTTGTTTCAATCCGCCTCAACTCCTTTTATTTATTTTTTTCCTCTTATATATACAAAATATGGTGGGCCTATCTGCCTATTTGTCTGTCTGGGTGATAAAGAGGAAAAGCTGCACTTCAACGGGATTTACCCGTCGTCAGCTATCTATCTCTACCCCCGACGGCTACGTGAGGGATCCGATTAGTCATCGCTTTGAATGCCCATGCCTAAAGACAAAGAGTACTCGAAGGTCAGATCGGCATGAATTACAGGAAATTCGTGAATTAGATCGGGTTACGGCAAGTCATCGGAAATCGATCGTCATTGAGTTGCCTAGGACGCCCCCCGAAGGAGAGAGAGTATGGATCACTATATCTCAACAAATGCGTCTTGCGGAGCAAATGAGACGTAGGGGGAATGTTCGTCATGCCGCTCTCCGTAGATCAAACGCTTGTCGTTTCTCTTATTTTTCGGAGTATATCTTTTCTTAGTCGAGTCAGCAGATCCGCACCATAGGCTAATCTCTCATTTTTTGGAGCGTCGACTTCCGACTCGCTGCCCCTATATGTTTCGACGCTTATGGACACTTCGACGCTCGTACCGTCAGCATCGTCGTCGTTCCGGTTTGATCGACGTCGTATGTTGTAATTTCACTCAGGTTCTGTGACTCGAGTCACAGGAGCTCGAAGAGCAAGCACGAAAGAACGACATCTCTCGGTAGGATTGACTTATCCCTTTGGTATCCCATTGGCTTATCCCGATTTCAGTCTCGGTCTCTCGTTCTGATAGACTTGCCTGCGCATCTGTTTTGGGTTGATACACGTCATGGAAAAGTGGCAGGGTCAATGTCTTTTATTGGCTTCTCTTTCCCTATTCAATATCTTCTATTTTCTGTCTCTGTCGTTTTCAAATAGACGACCTCTTTCTGTCTTCTCGGGCAGTGGATTTGCTAACTCTATGGCTCGTCATATCGGTATGAATTCCTATTTCTCTTCCTTTTCACTTTTTGTTTGTGGATTCTATTTTCCCCTGTGCTTCCACTTGCCCTTGCCTCGAGATCGTGCCTTTTATCACTCGAAAAGTCCTACTCGTCGGATGCATGACATCTGAAAGACTCTTCCTAGACTGCTTCTATATCGAGAGGAGAGATTCACAACATGTTCTAAGGTAGTAGGGGGCAAGCAAACAGGAGCCATGGCACCGTCTAGGCATGGCAGGGGCAGGCCATGGCACTGTCTGGGCATGGCAGGGCAGGTCCCTTTGGCTCGGGTGGGCGGCCCACCCTGCCATGCGGTGTGCTCCAGGGGCTGCTGTCTGGCCAGCGGCACCGCCGGACATCGACAATACCAGTTGCAGGAGAGCTTCTGCTCCAGTACTCAGCGTTACTATTTATTCACACTATTTTAAGCCCTACAAAAATTCATCTATTCAAAAAGGAAATAGAATTCCTTGGGAAATATATAAAAGAAGGTCAGATAGAATTACAACAGCATATATATTCCAAGATAAAGGAATTCCCTAAAACATTTAAAACTCTAAAACAATTACAGAGTTTCTTGGGTCTTTTAAATTATGGGAGGAAATTTATTCCTCACCTATCCCAACTAGTCAAAAGTTTACAAGAAAAATTGACTATAGAACAATCTAAATATAAAATAGAAAATGGTGAACAACCAAGAAAATGGAATACAGACAAAATAGGAATCCAGCTCACTCCTGAAGAGGAGAAAGAAATAAAAAATATAAAGGAGCTGATTACTCATCAAACAATACTATATTTTCCCAAAGAAAATGACCTAGTAACCCTCCAAACAAATGCATCAGACATGTTTTGGGCAGGAGTTATAATAATTAAACAAAAAGAAATTATAGCATATACCTCGGGAAAATTTAATAAACCCCAACAAAAATATTCTACTTATGATAAAGAATTGTTGGCCATTAAATCAGCAATAAAAAGTCTAAAAATATATTTACTCAATAGACAGTTCATCATAGAAACTGATAACAAAGCAGTATCCCAATTCTTGAAAAAACGGACTATAAATAATCCTGAAGAAAATATCAGAAGAATAAGAATTGCCTTATACCTTGAAATATACCAATATGATGTTAAGTATATTCCTGGTTACACTAATATTCTTACAGATATATTATCCAGGCCAAACAATGGATAAAGACCAAGTAAAAAGACAGAAGACCTCTCCATTGGATCCCTCCAGTTCCAATCCACACCTTTCAGGACAAACTGAAAGCCTTCCAGACCACATCTTGATCAAACTCAGACAGCTACAACAGAAGCTTTCTGAACTCCAAAATCTAGGCAAACAGATATGCAAAGTCTCTGTTCTTACTAAATCTCAAGAACAAAAGCAAAAGGAGAAAATTTGGTTTTGTGGTTCTTCTCCTGAAGAACAAGAACTCAAAACTATTACATCCAGAAGATTACCTCGATCACTTTCCAAAGATATGCTTACTTAAGAAAAAAGAAGTTCGGAAAGGCTCTCTGCCTCCTCCCTTCATCTGATGTCTTTATTTATAGTGTTTCAAAAGACTTCCTTCAGATAGGAAGGAATCTTTTCTTTACAAAAGATGTATAGAAAAAGGACTACATGATTGTCCTTTGAACAGGAAAAGTTTACATTATTGCTACAGTTTCAAACTTTACAATAATTTAAAGTGGCTGTCGGCTGGTCTGCTGGAGGGATAAGGAGGAATCTTTTGCTGAGTAAGATTTGGCCCACCATGATGGTCCTTGTTGATTTTGGCCCACCATGCTTATCCTTGCATAATGTCTTCTTCGATGGCATCTTCAGGATTGACATCTTCATTATTTCCTCCTAGGTCTTCATTTTCCATAGTCTCCAGACTTTCATAAAAATCTTCCTTTGCTTTACTCCCAATTTTCCCTAGCTGTAGAGAGGATAAAAAAGCTAGTACTTTGGGAATTTTTTGCTCAGATGCTTCAGAAACTCCTATGAAGTCATAGAGGAGAATATTATCCTCAATTTTGATAGAATGAGCTCCTGCTAAAGCTTTGGTATATGCTTCCTCGAAGAACTCTTGAGCAGCTTTTTTGGTTTCTTCTTCAAGATCCAGAACCGGAAGATTTTCACATGTTTTGGATTGGATATAATTAAAATTGTGGAGTTCCCACAATTGTATTGAAGGAAATACTTTTAAATATTTCCTTTCTTCCCAAGTTCCCCAGATACGGAAGAAAAATGTAGACTGGTATCTGGTTGTGTATGCCTTGAGGCTTTTGAGGCAAATTGGGGGTAAGTAGTCTGAGAATTCTTCTGGATGAGAAGTGTTGACAAATAATTCATGGACTAACCCCAGCTGTATGGCTTTTAGGCTTTTGGGAATTTCCTGAAAACCAGAAATGATCCGGGGGGAATCATTTTTATTAAGAATCTTTTCATGCTGCTGAAGGATGCTGATGATATCTGTTGCTTCTATGGTTTTGAAGAAGATTCTTAGTTCTGAATCAGGAATCATATGTTGCTGATTGAGCCCAATCATTTTATAGACTGTCAGTTCTGCTTCGAACTGTCTGGTCTTTTCATTCTGGATTTTGCATTGCTCCAGTAATTTGTAGAATTCTGCCAATGGATGATGAACTTGGTCTGTTATCTCCATGTCTGAGATAGTATTTCTTAAGAACTCTTGATCAAAGGAAGAGCCTTGGAACCATGTCATCTTTCTTTGTTCCAAATCTGAACTTTGGGTGGCAAGAGTATAATTGCAGAGGTCTGAAACAGCTTTAATGATGGCTTGTTTTTCTGTTTTCTCCTGCAAATAGTGGTTAAGCATAGAAAGTACTAGCTGCTCTAGTTGAGAGAGCCAATACTTAGAAGCATGAAAATCATTTGATTGTATCGAACGATAACAACCATTTAATTTCTCATAAATACTAGGATTGGAGGTTTTGAGTTCTGTGTTATACCAATCCCTTACAACAGTTGCTGCTGTTGGCCTTTGGGTTGCCAGGAGTCTTTTTTGTGAGACTGCATTACTGTAGGATGCTTGTTGTAGTGGTAGAACTGTCATCCCTGGTGGGGGAAAACTTTTTTCCTCGTTAGAGGCTGATGTAGTGTTGTAGCCAGTAGCCAGGAAGAGTTTCTTTTCTTCTGTCTTCTGGGTTGAGCTCTCTCCTTTTTCAGGAGGTTTTGTGTGAGCATTGCCTCCGGTTGCAGAAGCTTTCTTGTTATTTACCTTAGTCCACTTGGACTCTTCTATCATGGTCTTCAGTTTCTTTAGTCTATCCTCATCCATGTTCAGGAAGAGGTAGGGAACCTGGAAGATTAGTAATTTCAAGAACATTATTTGATAAATTGCTGGCCATAATAAGCCGAGAAACTTTAATAGTTGTTTTGTAATGAAAACCCACGGAGAAGCTTTTTGTATTATGGTTAGGTTTAAGATGATGCCATTATCCAGTAGTCTTTTTGCTACTTGGAGTAAATGCTGTTTATGTTCTTTTATTGTAGGAGAAAAAACTAGTATATTATCTATATAGACTACTACAAAATGTAGATGTCCGAACATAGAATTCATCCATTTTTGGAATATTTGTGGGGCATTTTTCAAACCAAATGGCATTACTAACCACTCATAGTGTCCTTGGGGACAACTAAAGGCAGTTAATTCTATAGATTCTTTATTGGCTAGTTTTACTTGCCAAAAGCCTGATTTAGCATCAAATTTACTATAGTACTTTGATCCTTGTATCTGTTTTATCAATTGTCCTGCAGCAGGTATAGAATAGTCGTCAAACTTCGTATAGCTATTTAATTTTCTATAATTAATGACCATTCTGGCTTTTTCTCTTTTTTGTTCTGCATGTTTTCTGACTAGAAAAGCAGGTGATGAATGAGGACTGCTGCTAGGCTGTATTAATTTAAGAGATAAAAGCTCTTTTATTTGAGCTGAAAATTCTTGTTTATCTATAGGGGATACCATTATACTGTTTGATCTTACATTAGTACTTCTGTATTGATCTAGTAATGTAAGGGTACAATATCTTGGTGCCCTATCAAAGTATAATAAAGGATTATTTGAATATAAAGGCTTAAGCATACTGTGTATGATTTCTTCTGTATTAGAGAATATAGTAAGAGGATAAGTGCAGGTGTTTTGGGTGGAAAAAATAAGTCTTTCACCACGTTGGGCTGCAGTATAAGATGAAGCTAAGGGTACCGGAAAAGGAACCCTGGGAATTTGATGATTATCAAATAGAAAAATTTGTGAATTGAAAGGGGCATAATGTCGTAAGTTATTTATGCCAACTAAGCAATCGACATTGAAATCAATAGGTAATAAAGCAAACTCAAAAGTATAGTGATAAGAGATATTATGAATATCTGGAATAGAGATTGGGAGAAGTGCTTTATGAGTAATAATGACAGGTCTTCCCATAAAGTCATTCAAGTTTGCTTGCTTTTCGAGGGGTAACCATAATTGCTTAGGGATAAATTTTTCATGTATAAGACTAGTTTCAGCACCTGAATCTAGTAAAGTATGTAAGGTAAGACAAGAGTTATCAGGAAATGATAATGTCATGGGAATGTATATGTGTAATTGAGGTTTTTTCTTAAGAAGATCCGACATTTGATAAACCAAATGAACTGGATGGTAGTCTTATAATATGTTGGTCTTCCAATGTCTTTTGGAGATCAAGGATTCTTTGAGTCCTCCCTTCAAGAGGAGTATTTTCTAAGGTAGACATACTAGGTCTAGCTTGGTCAACCAAAATATTGGTATTTCGATATTCAGAGGTGCTAAGACTTCTTGGAATACTTGGATTTATAACCGTGGTAGAAATAGTATTGCCTGAAGCAATAAATGTTTCTATAGGGAGATGTGTCTTTGGTTTCAAAGTTTTCAAGAATATTTGCATCTCATTGTCATATCGCAAATGTCTTATATTGACCAATTTTGGTTGGATTATCTTTCCATTCCCAACCTCAAAGAGTTTAATAAACTGTGTAGGCGTGATAGATCTAAAAGTAGATGTTTCGTTTAGTGCTAAGCAATGTTCCCATTGTATTCCCAATACTTGAGATCCTGGAAGCATCTCAATTCCTTTTAAATTTATAGAAAGGGTACATGCTTTTTCTATATTTGTATCATGTAGGCTGATGCAAAAATCAGGATGTATATTTACTCCAAATATTCTATTTGCCAGATTGGACTTTGCTCCTCCTAATATACTATTTAGAGGATTATTGATAATTCTTTCATCACAGCATATTATCATAATAGGTGTGTCTATTCCGGATCTGAATAGACCAGTAATCTTTATTTGGATTAACCCAATGTGCAAATACTTTTTCTTAGGATATTTTTGCTTTAGATTTTCTATCTGATGATAGTTTAGCAATTTTATAGAAGTAAAATCTTCATCTCCTTTTAGTTCTATATTTCCTTGCATTCTTTCGAATATATAGGTAGGTTTATTTGTCCATATAGATTTAAATTTGGACTGAGGTTTATATACCTCTTCTTGTTTAGCATGTGGTATTGAAAGTTTTAATCTTTCAATATCTTCATCAGTTACTTCATAATGTTCCCCTTGGCTATTTTCAATACTTGTATTATGAATCTCTTGAGGTTCTACTTCCTTCAATGTATTCATATATACTTTGTATTCAAACATAGTTTCTTTTGAAGATTGTCCAGGGGTAAATTTTGGACTATGAGGTGGAGATGTTGAAAGTAAAATATCTTGATCAACTTTTACCAATGCTAAATCTTCGTATTTATGGATTATAAGTATTCCTATAGGAGTACCTAAAGGAATTTGATATGGATTATCATCTAAACTTGTACTTTTCATTATTATACTTATGTTTTGATCTGTCATAGATTCTATTATGCCATAAGTAATGAAAATATTTCTAAGAGCATGATGTCTTAGATTTTTAATTTCTCCATAATATCCATAAGGTATTCTTATAACCAGATCTAAATAAATTTCTATAGATTGATATCTTCTTATGCTATAATGATTGTTAGCATACAGAATATGTCCTGGAAATTTCAATGATTCCCTTTTGGGTAATATAGTAGTTTTAGACAAAGGTATTACTTGTACAAAATGGTATGTTTTATTCAACGTCAACATGTTGATATTGAATCCTTCTGTTTCAGAAGAATCAGAATTTGAAGGACTTTCTTCATATATAGTTTCAATCTCATATATAGAAGAGTTATCACTAAGGACTTCTTCTATGGTTCCAGTATGGATGTCATACATTTCTAACTCATTTAACCATATTGTTTTGATGTTTACAGTGCATTCTGTTGCATAATGTCCTTGTTTCCCACATTTAAAACATGTACAATTCTTTTTCATACCTGTTTGATTTGTTTTGATAAACTTTCGTTTACTAAATTTCTTTGACCTTTTGTATTTCTCCTTATTTTCAGGTTTCCATTTCTTTCTGGATACCTTATATTTTTTCTTATTATTCTTTTTGAATCTAGATTTATAGTCTTTGGATTTTTTCCCATATTTTGTTTTCTTGGGAAAGAATGGTTTGTTGAACCCATATACTGGAGGACAACCGAACTGATAATTGATATCCGGATCATACTTAGGACAACAAGAAGTTTTAATGTCAGATTTATGTATGTATTTGGATAGATGATTATTTGCCTTTTGTAGCTGGCAAATTTTCTTAACAGTTTCCATACAAGCTTTCTTTAAAGCTCCTGTATTGTGTGGAATTCCTCCAGCTCTAAGACTGTTATATTTTTTCTCTATCATGGTATCCCATGGTATAGGTAACTTAGAAAAGAAGGCTGTTAGCCAAAAGATTTTTTTATCTAAGGTATTCAGTTTAAAAATATAACTGATATATAGATTAGCAAATTCTTCTAAGTAACAGATGTTACACAATCTTAGTTTTAGAAGGATATTTTCATCTATACCTTCAGCATTAATATCTTCTCCAGTTATGTCTCCATATAGACTTTTACAAATACTATGTAAAGCTGTTCGTCTAGATTCATGGCTATTTAAAGCTATTATCTCAGTTGGGTATAACTTTTCATATTGTGTTAGCCATCTTAAGGCTATTCCTTGCCAATATCCGCAAGCTAATATTACAAATTCTTGGTGAGGGATTCCCTGTGGCATTAGGGTATTTGTCCCGACCATTAGTTGTTCCCAATTGAGTATATAATCTCTTAAAGCATTAGTTGGTATATTATCAACATTAAATATTAATCCTGAAGTAGCAGTTTGATGTCTCTTTCCTTGTTTATAGATATAGGAATCTACATAGTTTTCATCTGTATCTCTACGATACATAGTTTCTTCAGTAGTATTAGGATGTGGTGGATTTTGTCTACCTGTAGAAATCATTTGGGTAGATGATTCCCCACGCTCCATATTTATATTAAATAAATACTGCTCCTCGTTAGAGGGTATATTTGATATATGATAGTCCTCGTTAGAGGGTATGTTGTATGATTCCTCTGACCAAGAGGCTTCCTCGTTAGAGGGTTGTGATAGTAGGTCAACATCACCATACACCTCATTAGAGGGTATTTCATCAACAATATCATCATATTCAGATAATTCATCATCAAAAGAATCAGATGCAGATATATAACTTTCATTATCAGAAGAACTTTTGGAAAAATATTTAATAGAAGCAGAGTTTTCTTCATAGAATTTGAAAATCTCTTTAGAAGTAATTTTTCCTTCTATTTCTTCAACTAATAAAGTTTTATATTTCAAATATTTCTGATAATCAATTTCATCTAAGTTTGTTTCTTTCAAACTTTTTGAAGATGTTTTTATCATTCTAACTGATCCAAGTTTTTCTTTTGAAGATGAAGAATACGTTGGAAAACTTAAGAAGGTTTGCAAAGTAGTTAATTTTTTAGAAACTAAATAAATTTGATCACTTAAATAGTTTAGCAAACTATTTTGTTGTTCTATTGTTCCATTACTAGGAAGATGGATACTATGTTCATGAGTATTTAGACTGTAAGGACATTCATATGTTTCAGGAAGAACTAAAGCACGAGACATCCTTGTTAAGATGTTCTTATGAACTTAGACACGTTATTTCCTTCCTTTCTTTCACTAGATTAGATAACAGTATCGCTTTGACCCTGGTCTCTCCGGCTATGTAACCTCTAGGGGTGGCTTTCTCCCTAGAGTTAGGCAGCCATAACTGAAGCGTCCCTTCCGGACATATCGTCAACCACAAGCACTATTACAAGCTTCAGAGAGACAGAGCACAGCCATGTTTCGTTTCCTACCTCATGGCGTAAGATACTATTATCTAAAATAGCTTAAGAAATTAAGGAAATAACATGCCTAAACAGTTTAGCCAGACATGGCTAAGTTAAGGATACTTACAAAAAAGAAGAACGGAACTGCACAAGGCTCTGATACCAGTTGCACGAGAGCTTCTGCTCCAGTACAAAGCGCTACTATTTATTCACACTATTTTAAACTAAGAAGCAGATCAGAGGAAGAAGTAAGCTTAAGAAAAAAGAAGTTCGGAAAGGCTCTCTGCCTCCTCCCTTCATCTGATGTCTTTATTTATAGTGTTTCAAAAGACTTCCTTCAGATAGGAAGGAATCTTTTACAAAGTTTCTTTACAAAAAGATGTACAGGAAAAAGGACTACATTATTGTCCTTTGTACAGAAAAAAGGTTACATTATTGTCCTCTATAGGGTCCCACCTTTGCTGAGTGATGTCTCTTTGTTGGTAGAGGGGATGAGGAGGAATCTTTTGGCGTGGCATGGGCCCACCACGCTTTTTATGCTATCTGGAAAAGTCCTTCTTTGCTGCAATTATTCCTTGCCTTTTGTCCAATCCTCCCAAGGTTAATATTGGTAAGAAAAGGAATGACTTTTCCTATTTTTATTTGAACAGTTTCAATGGCTGAAAGATGGTCATAGAGCATAATGTTTTTACTGACAGTAATAGATCTGGCTCCACAAAGGCTGTCAGTCACTGCTTCTGTAAAAAATTCTCTAGCAGCTTCATAAGCTTGTTCTTCATAATTAAATTCCTGCTTAGGATAAATTCCCCATCCATGGGCAAATTGTTGACTTTCATCATGGAGTTCCCATATCTGGAAAGAAGAGAATAACTGGTATAGGTTCCTTTCTTCCCATATGCTCCATATCCGGAACCAGAAACCAGTTTCCCAGAAATGCTGCTTAGAATAAAATGAAACTCGGTCACTGCATATTTGAGGAATGTGATCGAGATAATCTTCTGGATGTAAGGTGCTTAAATAAAGATTATGAACAATCCCAAGCTGGAGAGCTCTGGCAGATTCAGGAATATCTCCTAAATAGACAGATAATCTTGGGCGTTCATACTTGTTCTTGATTAAAGCATCTTCTTTAAGCAGAAGTTGGGTAATTTCTGTAGCTTCCATCTGGTGGAAAAAGAGGAGGAGATGCTCATGTGATAGACAGTTCTGCTGATGTAGATTTACCATTGTGTTCACAATGGCTTCTGCCTTGAATTGTTTTGCCCTTTCAGAGTCAACTTCTAAAAGTGATAGGAGCTGGTAGAAATCTGTATTTGGACAGATTACTATGTCTGAAAGGTTGCTTCTTGAGACAATGGTTTTGAGTTCTTGTTCTTCAGGTAAAGAACCACAAAACCAGCTTTTCTCCTTTTGCTTCATTTCTTGAGATTTAGAAAGAACAGAGACCTGGCAAAGCTGTCTGGCAAGATTTTGCAGGTCAGTAAGCTTTTGTTGTAGCCTCCTGAATTCGACCAAGATATGTTCTGGAGGGCTTTCAGGCTGTCCTGAAAGGTGATGGCTTTCAGTCTGTTCTGAAAGGAGAGTCTTTGAAGAACTTGTATCTTCTCTTTTTCGTCTAAGCATAGCCTTTTGTCTTTTGTCACCCATTATTTGGTCTGGATAATAAGTCTGCAAGAATATTTGTAAACCCAGGAATATATTTAACATCATATTGGTATATTTCCAGATATAAAGCAATTCTTATTCTCCTGATGTTTTCTTCAGGATTATTCATTGTTCGTTTTTTAAGAAACTGGGATACTGATTTGTTATCAGTTTCTATTACGAAATGTTTATTGAGTAAGTATATTTTTAAGCTTTTTATAGCTAACTTAATGGCCAGCAATTCTTTATCATAAGTGGAATACTTTTGTTGGGTTTTAGTGAATTTCCCAGAGGTATATGCTATTATTTCTTTTCCTTTGGCTATTATTACTCCTGCCCAAAATAGGTCAGAAGCATCAGTTTGAAGAGTTATCAATTCTTCTTTGGTAGGAAAATATAATATTGTTTGATGAGTAACCAGCTCTTTTATATCTTTTATTTCTTCCTCTTCTTTTGAAGAGAGCTGAATTTCTATTTTGTCTGTATTCCATTTTCTTGGTTGTTCACCATTTTCCATTTTATATTTAGATTGTTCTATAGTCAATCTTTCTTGCAAATTTTGGACCAACTGGGATAAGTGAGGAATAAATTTTCTTCCATAATTTAAAAGTCCCAGAAAACTCTGTAATTGTTTTAGGGTTTTAAATGTTTTAGGGAATTCCTTTACCTTGGAATATATGTGTTGTTGTAATTCTATTTGGCCTTCTTTTATATATTTCCCAAGGAATTCTATTTCCTTTTTAAATAAATGTATTTTTGTAGGACTTAGTATAATCCCATTATCTAGCAGTATTTTTGCTACTTGAAGTAAATGTTGTTTATGTTCTTCCATTGTGGGAGAAAAAACTAGTATATCATCTATGTAAACTACTACAAAATGTAGATGTCCGAACATAGAATTCATCCATTTTTGGAATATTTGTGGGGCATTTTTCAAACCGAATGGCATTACTAACCACTCATAGTGTCCCTGGGGACAACTGAAGGCAGTTAATTCTATAGATTCTTTATTAGCTAGTTTTACTTGCCAAAAACCAGATTTAGCATCAAATTTACTATAGTATTTTGATCCTTGTATCTGTTTTATCAATTGTTCTGCAGCAGGTATAAAATAGCCGTCAAACTTTGTATAGCTATTTAATTTTCTATAATTAATGACCATTCTGGCCTTTCCTCTTTTTGGTACAGGCCGTCGACGTCGAGAGAAATAGCGATCCTCTTTTTGAAATCTAATGAATATCCTTCACCCCTCTCCTGCTTTCTGGCTTGACTTTGTTTATGTATCCGCTCGTCGCTTTTGGGAAAATATCCGCAGGTGCTTAAATAGGCATTGTTTGCCAGAGTTTGGGAGGGAAGGAAGGGGACAAGGTATTTACTCCTTTGCCCCGACATCCCGGTCTTTTATAAAGTAGCACGTTCCCGAATATCCTCATAGAAGGTGCGTAGCATTTAGGCTACAGTAGCAAGTGTTCTGTAAGGAGCTATGGGACGAAGAGAAAAGGCTCTTTGCCACGAAGGGTTTTTTTGCAATTGAATCAGAAGGGGAAAACTGACGTCGATGGGTTGGTTCGACGCGAATGGGAAGAAAAGGCTTATGCTTATCGAGCCCATCGATGAGGAAGATGTGGTTTTTAAACAGAATCGGCAAAATCCCTTCGTCGTTCTTGCTACGTCATGTCTCTCCTGTCGGTTTGCTATAATAGATGGGGCACTACTGCTCTTTGCTAGGACTAGTAGCAGTAGGAGAATGCTTTTATTCTTTTCTATGTACATGAATATGCCTCTCTGACGGGCGTCGGTGCTCCGAGGAGGAGCATCACGGTATTCTCGAATGCGCTGTTTCTACAAGAGAATCCGCAACTATTGAATCCGGTCTTTCGGAATCGAATGCAAATGAATAGGGCTTTCCACCATCACTTTACTCATAGCAGGATTTCCCGTGGTGAGTAAAGCCTTGATAGTAGTATCTATCAAATAGAAAAATTTGTGAATTGAAAGGGGTATAATGTCGTAAGTTATTCATGCCAACTAAGCAATCGACATTGAAATCAATAGGTAATAAAGCAAACTCAAAAGTATAGTGATAAGAGATATTATGAATATCTGGAATAGAGATTGGGAGAAGTGCTTTATGAGTAATAATGACAGGTCTTCCCATAAAGTCATTCAAGTTTGCTTGCTTTTCGAGGGGTAACCATAATTGCTTAGGGATAAATTTTTCATGTATAAGACTAGTTTCAGCACCTGAATCTAGTAAAGTATGTAAGGTAAGACAAGAGTTATCAGGAAATGATAATGTCATAGGAATGTATATGTGTAATTGAGGTTTTTTCTTAAGAAGATCCGACATTTGATAAACCAAATGAACTGGATGGTAGTCTTATAATATGTTGGTCTTCCAATGTCTTTTGGAGATCAAGGATTCTTTGAGTCCTCCCTTCAAGAGGAGTATTTTCTAAGGTAGACATACTAGGTCTAGCTTGGTCAACCAAAATATTGGTATTTCGATATTCAGAGGTGCTAAGACTTCTTGGAATACTTGGATTTATAACCGTGGTAGAAATAGTATTGCCTGAAGCAATAAATGTTTCTATAGGGAGATGTGTCTTTGGTTTCAAAGTTTTCAAGAATATTTGCATCTCATTGTCATATCGCAAATGTCTTATATTGACCAATTTTGGTTGGATTATCTTTCCATTCCCAACCTCAAAGAGTTTAATAAACTGTGTAGGCGTGATAGATCTAAAAGTAGATGTTTCGTTTAGTGCTAAGCAATGTTCCCATTGTATTCCCAATACTTGAGATCCTGGAAGCATCTCAATTCCTTTTAAATTTATAGAAAGGGTACATGCTTTTTCTATATTTGTATCATGTAGGCTGATGCAAAAATCAGGATGTATATTTACTCCAAATATTCTATTTGCCAGATTGGACTTTGCTCCTCCTAATATACTATTTAGAGGATTATTGATAATTCTTTCATCACAGCATATTATCATAATAGGTGTGTCTATTCCGGATCTGAATAGACCAGTAATCTTTATTTGGATTAACCCAATGTGCAAATACTTTTTCTTAGGATATTTTTGCTTTAGATTTTCTATCTGATGATAGTTTAGCAATTTTATAGAAGTAAAATCTTCATCTCCTTTTAGTTCTATATTTCCTTGCATTCTTTCGAATATATAGGTAGGTTTATTTGTCCATATAGATTTAAATTTGGACTGAGGTTTATATACCTCTTCTTGTTTAGAATGTGGTATTGAAAGTTTTAATCTTTCAATATCTTCATCAGTTACTTCATAATGTTCCCCTTGGCTATTTTCAATACTTGTATTATGAATCTCTTGAGGTTCTACTTCCTTCAATGTATTCATATATACTTTGTATTCAAACATAGTTTCTTTTGAAGATTGTCCAGGGGTAAATTTTGGACTATGAGGTGGAGATGTTGAAAGTAAAATATCTTGATCAACTTTTACCAATGCTAAATCTTCGTATTTATGGATTATAAGTATTCCTATAGGAGTACCTAAAGGAATTTGATATGGATTATCATCTAAACTTGTACTTTTCATTATTATACTTATGTTTTGATCTGTCATAGATTCTATTATGCCATAAGTAATGAAAATATTTCTAAGAGCATGATGTCTTAGATTTTTAATTTCTCCATAATATCCATAAGGTATTCTTATAACCAGATCTAAATAAATTTCTATAGATTGATATCTTCTTATGCTATAATGATTGTTAGCATACAGAATATGTCCTGGAAATTTCAATGATTCCCTTTTGGGTAATATAGTAGTTTTAGATAAAGGTATTACTTGTACAAAATGGTATGTTTTATTCAACGTCAACATGTTGATATTGAATCCTTCTGTTTCAGAAGAATCAGAATTTGAAGGACTTTCTTCATATATAGTTTCAATCTCATATATAGAAGAGTTATCACTAAGGACTTCTTCTATGGTTCCAGTATGGATGTCATACATTTCTAACTCATTTAACCATATTGTTTTGATGTTTACAGTGCATTCTGTTGCATAATGTCCTTGTTTCCCACATTTAAAACATGTACAATTCTTTTTCATACCTGTTTGATTTGTTTTGATAAACTTTCGTTTACTAAATTTCTTTGACCTTTTGTATTTCTCCTTATTTTCAGGTTTCCATTTCTTTCTGGATACCTTATATTTTTTCTTATTATTCTTTTTGAATCTAGATTTATAGTCTTTGGATTTTTTCCCATATTTTGTTTTCTTGGGAAAGAATGGTTTGTTGAACCCATATACTGGAGGACAACCGAACTGATAATTGATATCCGGATCATACTTAGGACAACAAGAAGTTTTAATGTCAGATTTATGTATGTATTTGGATAGATGATTATTTGCCTTTTGTAGCTGGCAAATTTTCTTAACAGTTTCCATACAAGCTTTCTTTAAAGCTCCTGTATTGTGTGGAATTCCTCCAGCTCTAAGACTGTTATATTTTTTCTCTATCATGGTATCCCATGGTATAGGTAACTTAGAAAAGAAGGCTGTTAGCCAAAAGATTTTTTTATCTAAGGTATTCAGTTTAAAAATATAACTGATATATAGATTAGCAAATTCTTCTAAGTAACAGATGTTACACAATCTTAGTTTTAGAAGGATATTTTCATCTATACCTTCAGCATTAATATCTTCTCCAGTTATGTCTCCATATAGACTTTTACAAATACTATGTAAAGCTGTTCGTCTAGATTCATGGCTATTTAAAGCTATTATCTCAGTTGGGTATAACTTTTCATATTGTGTTAGCCATCTTAAGGCTATTCCTTGCCAATATCCGCAAGCTAATATTACAAATTCTTGGTGAGGGATTCCCTGTGGCATTAGGGTATTTGTCCCGACCATTAGTTGTTCCCAATTGAGTATATAATCTCTTAAAGCATTAGTTGGTATATTATCAACATTAAATATTAATCCTGAAGTAGCAGTTTGATGTCTCTTTCCTTGTTTATAGATATAGGAATCTACATAGTTTTCATCTGTATCTCTATGATACATAGTTTCTTCAGTAGTATTAGGATGTGGTGGATTTTGTCTACCTGTAGAAATCATTTGGGTAGATGATTCCCCACGCTCCATATTTATATTAAATAAATACTGCTCCTCGTTAGAGGGTATATTTGATATATGATAGTCCTCGTTAGAGGGTATGTTGTATGATTCCTCTGACCAAGAGGCTTCCTCGTTAGAGGGTTGTGATAGTAGGTCAACATCACCATACACCTCATTAGAGGGTATTTCATCAACAATATCATCATATTCAGATAATTCATCATCAAAAGAATCAGATGCAGATATATAACTTTCATTATCAGAAGAACTTTTGGAAAAATATTTAATAGAAGCAGAGTTTTCTTCATAGAATTTGAAAATCTCTTTAGAAGTAATTTTTCCTTCTATTTCTTCAACTAATAAAGTTTTATATTTCAAATATTTCTGATAATCAATTTCATCTAAGTTTGTTTCTTTCAAACTTTTTGAAGATGTTTTTATCATTCTAACTGATCCAAGTTTTTCTTTTGAAGATGAAGAATACGTTGGAAAACTTAAGAAGGTTTGCAAAGTAGTTAATTTTTTAGAAACTAAATAAATTTGATTACTTAAATAGTTTAGCAAACTATTTTGTTGTTCTATTGTTCCATTACTAGGAAGATGGATACTATGTTCATGAGTATTTAGACTGTAAGGACATTCATATGTTTCAAGAAGAACTAAAGCACGAGACATCCTTGTTAAGATGTTCTTATGAACTTAGACACATTATTTCCTTCCTTTCTTTCACTAGATTAGATAACAGTATCGCTTTGACCCTGGTCTCTCCGGCTATGTAACCTCTAGGGGTGGCTTTCTCCCTAGAGTTAGGCAGCCATAACTGAAGCGTCCCTTCCGGACATATCGTCAACCACAAGCACTATTACAAGCTTCAGAGAGACAGAGCACAGCCATGTTTCGTTTCCTACCTCATGGCGTAAGATACTATTATCTAAAATAGCTTAAGAAATTAAGGAAATAACATGCCTAAACAGTTTAGCCAGACATGGCTAAGTTAAGGATACTTACAAAAAAGAAGAACGGAACTGCACAAGGCTCTGATACCAGTTGCAGGAGAGCTTCTGCTCCAGTACAAAGCGCTACTATTTATTCACACTATTTTAAACTAAGAAGCAGATCAGAGGAAGAAGTAAGCTTAAGAAAAAAGAAGTTCGGAAAGGCTCTCTGCCTCCTCCCTTCATCTGATGTCTTTATTTATAGTGTTTCAAAAGACTTCCTTCAGATAGGAAGGAATCTTTTACAAAGTTTCTTTACAAAAAGATGTACAGGAAAAAGGACTACATTATTGTCCTTTGTACAGAAAAAAGGTTACATTATTGTCCTCTATAGGGTCCCACCTTTGCTGAGTGATGTCTCTTTGTTGGTAGAGGGGATGAGGAGGAATCTTTTGGCGTGGCATGGGCCCACCACGCTTTTTATGCTATCTGGAAAAGTCCTTCTTTGCTGCAATTATTCCTTGCCTTTTGTCCAATCCTCCCAAGGTTAATATTGGTAAGAAAAGGAATGACTTTTCCTATTTTTATTTGAACAGTTTCAATGGCTGAAAGATGGTCATAGAGCATAATGTTTTTACTGACAGTAATAGATCTGGCTCCACAAAGGCTGTCAGTCACTGCTTCTGTAAAAAATTCTCTAGCAGCTTCATAAGCTTGTTCTTCATAATTAAATTCCTGCTTAGGATAAATTCCCCATCCATGGGCAAATTGTTGACTTTCATCATGGAGTTCCCATATCTGGAAAGAAGAGAATAACTGGTATAGGTTCCTTTCTTCCCATATGCTCCATATCCGGAACCAGAAACCAGTTTCCCAGAAATGCTGCTTAGAATAAAATGAAACTCGGTCACTGCATATTTGAGGAATGTGATCGAGATAATCTTCTGGATGTAAGGTGCTTAAATAAAGATTATGAACAATCCCAAGCTGGAGAGCTCTGGCAGATTCAGGAATATCTCCTAAATAGACAGATAATCTTGGGCGTTCATACTTGTTCTTGATTAAAGCATCTTCTTTAAGCAGAAGTTGGGTAATTTCTGTAGCTTCCATCTGGTGGAAAAAGAGGAGGAGATGCTCATGTGATAGACAGTTCTGCTGATGTAGATTTACCATTGTGTTCACAATGGCTTCTGCCTTGAATTGTTTTGCCCTTTCAGAGTCAACTTCTAAAAGTGATAGGAGCTGGTAGAAATCTGTATTTGGACAGATTACTATGTCTGAAAGGTTGCTTCTTGAGACAATGGTTTTGAGTTCTTGTTCTTCAGGTAAAGAACCACAAAACCAGCTTTTCTCCTTTTGCTTCATTTCTTGAGATTTAGAAAGAACAGAGACCTGGCAAAGCTGTCTGGCAAGATTTTGCAGGTCAGTAAGCTTTTGTTGTAGCCTCCTGAATTCGACCAAGATATGTTCTGGAGGGCTTTCAGGCTGTCCTGAAAGGTGATGGCTTTCAGTCTGTTCTGAAAGGAGAGTCTTTGAAGAACTTGTATCTTCTCTTTTTCGTCTAAGCATAGCCTTTTGTCTTTTGTCACCCATTATTTGGTCTGGATAATAAGTCTGCAAGAATATTTGTAAACCCAGGAATATATTTAACATCATATTGGTATATTTCCAGATATAAAGCAATTCTTATTCTCCTGATGTTTTCTTCAGGATTATTCATTGTTCGTTTTTTAAGAAACTGGGATACTGATTTGTTATCAGTTTCTATTACGAAATGTTTATTGAGTAAGTATATTTTTAAGCTTTTTATAGCTAACTTAATGGCCAGCAATTCTTTATCATAAGTGGAATACTTTTGTTGGGTTTTAGTGAATTTCCCAGAGGTATATGCTATTATTTCTTTTCCTTTGGCTATTATTACTCCTGCCCAAAATAGGTCAGAAGCATCAGTTTGAAGAGTTATCAATTCTTCTTTGGTAGGAAAATATAATATTGTTTGATGAGTAACCAGCTCTTTTATATCTTTTATTTCTTCCTCTTCTTTTGAAGAGAGCTGAATTTCTATTTTGTCTGTATTCCATTTTCTTGGTTGTTCACCATTTTCCATTTTATATTTAGATTGTTCTATAGTCAATCTTTCTTGCAAATTTTGGACCAACTGGGATAAGTGAGGAATAAATTTTCTTCCATAATTTAAAAGTCCCAGAAAACTCTGTAATTGTTTTAGGGTTTTAAATGTTTTAGGGAATTCCTTTACCTTGGAATATATGTGTTGTTGTAATTCTATTTGGCCTTCTTTTATATATTTCCCAAGGAATTCTATTTCCTTTTTAAATAAATGTATTTTTGTAGGACTTAGTATAATCCCATTATCTAGCAGTATTTTTGCTACTTGAAGTAAATGTTGTTTATGTTCTTCCATTGTGGGAGAAAAAACTAGTATATCATCTATGTAAACTACTACAAAATGTAGATGTCCGAACATAGAATTCATCCATTTTTGGAATATTTGTGGGGCATTTTTCAAACCGAATGGCATTACTAACCACTCATAGTGTCCCTGGGGACAACTGAAGGCAGTTAATTCTATAGATTCTTTATTAGCTAGTTTTACTTGCCAAAAACCAGATTTAGCATCAAATTTACTATAGTATTTTGATCCTTGTATCTGTTTTATCAATTGTTCTGCAGCAGGTATAAAATAGCCGTCAAACTTTGTATAGCTATTTAATTTTCTATAATTAATGACCATTCTGGCCTTTCCTCTTTTTTGTTCTGCATGTTTTCTGACTAGAAAAGCAGGTGATGAGTGAGGACTGCTGCTAGGCTGTATTAATTTAAGAGATAAAAGCTCTTTTATTTGAGCTGAAAATTCTTGTTTATCTATAGGGGATACCATTATACTGTTTGATCTTACATTAGTACTTCTGTATTGATCTAGTAATGTAAGGGTACAATATCTTGTGCCCTATCAAAGTATAATAAAGGATTATTTGAATATAAAGGCTTAAGCATACTGTGTATGATTTCTTCTGTATTAGAGAAGATAGTAAGAGGATAAGTGCAGGTGTTTTGGGTGGAAATAAGTCTTTCACCACGTTGGGCTGCAGTATAAGATGAAGCTAAGGGTACCGGAAAAGGAACCCTGGGAATTTGATGATTATCAAATAGAAAAATTTGTGAATTGAAAGGGGCATAATGTCGTAAGTTATTCATGCCAACTAAGCAATCGACATTGAAATCAATAGGTAATAAAGCAAACTCAAAAGTATAGTGATAAGAGATATTATGAATATCTGGAATAGAGATTGGGAGAAGTGCTTTATGAGTAATAATGACAGGTCTTCCCATAAAGTCATTCAAGTTTGCTTGCTTTTCGAGGGGTAACCATAATTGCTTAGCGATAAATTTTTCATGTATAAGACTAGTTTCAGCACCTGAATCTAGTAAAGTATGTAAGGTAAGACAAGAGTTATCAGGAAATGATAATGTCATGGGAATGTATATGTGTAATTGAGGTTTTTTCTTAAGAAGATCCGACATTTGATAAACCAAATGAACTGGATGGTAGTCTTATAATATGTTGGTCTTCCAATGTCTTTTGGAGATCAAGGATTCTTTGAGTCCTCCCTTCAAGAGGAGCGCTTTCTAAGGTAGACATACTAGGTGTATGGTGATGTTGACCTACTATCACAACCCTCTAACGAGGAAGCCTCTTGGTCAGAGGAATCATACAACATACCCTCTAACGAGGACTATCATATATCAAATATACCCTCTAACGAGGAGCAGTATTTATTTAATATAAATATGGAGCGTGGGGAATCATCTACCCAAATGATTTCTACAGGTAGACAAAATCCACCACATCCTAATACTACTGAAGAAACTATGTATCATAGAGATACAGATGAAAACTATGTAGATTCCTATATCTATAAACAAGGAAAGAGACATCAAACTGCTACTTCAGGATTAATATTTAATGTTGATAATATACCAACTAATGCTTTAAGAGATTATATACTCAATTGGGAACAACTAATGGTCGGGACAAATACCCTAATGCCACAGGGAATCCCTCACCAAGAATTTGTAATATTAGCTTGCGGATATTGGCAAGGAATAGCCTTAAGATGGCTAACACAATATGAAAAGTTATACCCAACTGAGATAATAGCTTTAAATAGCCATGAATCTAGACGAACAGCTTTACATAGTATTTGTAAAAGTCTATATGGAGACATAACTGGAGAAGATATTAATGCTGAAGGTATAGATGAAAATATCCTTCTAAAACTAAGATTGTGTAACATCTGTTACTTAGAAGAATTTGCTAATCTATATATCAGTTATATTTTTAAACTGAATACCTTAGATAAAAAAATCTTTTGGCTAACAGCCTTCTTTTCTAAGTTACCTATACCATGGGATACCATGATAGAGAAAAAATATAACAGTCTTAGAGCTGGAGGAATTCCACACAATACAGGAGCTTTAAAGAAAGCTTGTATGGAAACTGTTAAGAAAATTTGCCAGCTACAAAAGGCAAATAATCATCTATCCAAATACATACATAAATCTGACATTAAAACTTCTTGTTGTCCTAAGTATGATCCGGATATCAATTATCAGTTCGGTTGTCCTCCAGTATATGGGTTCAACAAACCATTCTTTCCCAAGAAAACAAAATATGGGAAAAAATCCAAAGACTATAAATCTAGATTCAAAAAGAATAATAAGAAAAAATATAAGGTATCCAGAAAGAAATGGAAACCTGAAAATAAGGAGAAATACAAAAGGTCAAAGAAATTTAGTAAACGAAAGTTTATCAAAACAAATCAAACAGGTATGAAAAAGAATTGTACATGTTTTAAATGTGGGAAACAAGGACATTATGCAACAGAATGCACTGTAAACATCAAAACAATATGGTTAAATGAGTTAGAAATGTATGACATCCATACTGGAACCATAGAAGAAGTCCTTAGTGATAACTCTTCTATATATGAGATTGAAACTATATATGAAGAAAGTCCTTCAAATTCTGATTCTTCTGAAACAGAAGGATTCAATATCAACATGTTGACGTTGAATAAAACATACCATTTTGTACAAGCAATACCTTTGTCTAAAACTACTATATTACCCAAAAGGGAATCATTGAAATTTCCAGGACATATTCTGTATGCTAACAATCATTATAGCATAAGAAGATATCAATCTATAGAAATTTATTTAGATCTGGTTATAAGAATACCTTATGGATATTATGGAGAAATTAAAAATCTAAGACATCATGCTCTTAGAAATATTTTCATTACTTATGGCATAATAGAATCTATGACAGATCAAAACATAAGTATAATAATGAAAAGTACAAGTTTAGATGATAATCCATATCAAATTCCTTTAGGTACTCCTATAGGAATACTTATAATCCATAAATACGAAGATTTAGCATTGGTAAAAGTTGATCAAGATATTTTACTTTCAACATCTCCACCTCATAGTCCAAAATTTACCCCTGGACAATCTTCAAAAGAAACTATGTTTGAATACAAAGTATATATGAATACATTGAAGGAAGTAGAACCTCAAGAGATTCATAATACAAGTATTGAAAATAGCCAAGGGGAACATTATGAAGTAACTGATGAAGATATTGAAAGATTAAAACTTTCAATACCACATGCTAAACAAGAAGAGGTATATAAACCTCAGTCCAAATTTAAATCT
Source organism: Dracaena cambodiana (assembly GCA_036321105.1). NCBI lineage: Eukaryota > Viridiplantae > Streptophyta > Magnoliopsida > Asparagales > Asparagaceae > Dracaena > Dracaena cambodiana. The sequence goes on along the minus strand of JAYEPQ010000020.1, from coordinate 20,659,228 downwards.
ATATGGACAAATAAACCTACCTATATATTCGAAAGAATGCAAGGAAATATAGAACTAAAAGGAGATGAAGATTTTACTTCTATAAAATTGCTAAACTATCATCAGATAGAAAATCTAAAGCAAAAATATCCTAAGAAAAAGTATTTGCACATTGGGTTAATCCAAATAAAGATTACTGGTCTATTCAGATCCGGAATAGACACACCTATTATGATAATATGCTGTGATGAAAGAATTATCAATAATCCTCTAAATAGTATATTAGGAGGAGCAAAGTCCAATCTGGCAAATAGAATATTTGGAGTAAATATACATCCTGATTTTTGCATCAGCCTACATGATACAAATATAGAAAAAGCATGTACCCTTTCTATAAATTTAAAAGGAATTGAGATGCTTCCAGGATCTCAAGTATTGGGAATACAATGGGAACATTGCTTAGCACTAAACGAAACATCTACTTTTAGATCTATCACGCCTACACAGTTTATTAAACTCTTTGAGGTTGGGAATGGAAAGATAATCCAACCAAAATTGGTCAATATAAGACATTTGCGATATGACAATGAGATGCAAATATTCTTGAAAACTTTGAAACCAAAGACACATCTCCCTATAGAAACATTTATTGCTTCAGGCAATACTATTTCTACCACGATTATAAATCCAAGTATTCCAAGAAGTCTTAGCACCTCTGAATATCGAAATACCAATATTTTGGTTGACCAAGCTAGACCTAGTATGTCTACCTTAGAAAATACTCCTCTTGAAGGGAGGACTCAAAGAATCCTTGATCTCCAAAAGACATTGGAAGACCAACATATTATAAGACTACCATCCAGTTCATTTGGTTTATCAAATGTCGGATCTTCTTAAGAAAAAACCTCAATTACACATATACATTCCCATGACATTATCATTTCCTGATAACTCTTGTCTTACCTTACATACTTTACTAGATTCAGGTGCTGAAACTAGTCTTATACATGAAAAATTTATCCCTAAGCAATTATGGTTACCCCTCGAAAAGCAAGCAAACTTGAATGACTTTATGGGAAGACCTGTCATTATTACTCATAAAGCACTTCTCCCAATCTCTATTCCAGATATTCATAATATCTCTTATCACTATACTTTTGAGTTTGCTTTATTACCTATTGATTTCAATGTCGATTGCTTAGTTGGCATGAATAACTTACGACATTATGCCCCTTTCAATTCACAAATTTTTCTATTTGATAATCATCAAATTCCCAGGGTTCCTTTTCCGGTACCCTTAGCTTCATCTTATACTGCAGCCCAACGTGGTGAAAGACTTATTTCCACCCAAAACACCTGCACTTATCCTCTTACTATCTTCTCTAATACAGAAGAAATCATACACAGTATGCTTAAGCCTTTATATTCAAATAATCCTTTATTATACTTTGATAGGGCACCAAGATATTGTACCCTTACATTACTAGATCAATACAGAAGTACTAATGTAAGATCAAACAGTATAATGGTATCCCCTATAGATAAACAAGAATTTTCAGCTCAAATAAAAGAGCTTTTATCTCTTAAATTAATACAGCCTAGCAGCAGTCCTCACTCATCACCTGCTTTTCTAGTCAGAAAACATGCAGAACAAAAAAGAGGAAAGGCCAGAATGGTCATTAATTATAGAAAATTAAATAGCTATACAAAGTTTGACGGCTATTTTATACCTGCTGCAGAACAATTGATAAAACAGATACAAGGATCAAAATACTATAGTAAATTTGATGCTAAATCTGGTTTTTGGCAAGTAAAACTAGCCAATAAAGAATCTATAGAATTAACTGCCTTCAGTTGTCCCCAGGGACACTATGAGTGGTTAGTAATGCCATTCGGTTTGAAAAATGCCCCACAAATATTCCAAAAATGGATGAATTCTATGTTCGGACATCTACATTTTGTAGTAGTTTACATAGATGATATACTAGTTTTTTCTCCCACAATGGAAGAACATAAACAACATTTACTTCAAGTAGCAAAAATACTGCTAGATAATGGGATTATACTAAGTCCTACAAAAATACATTTATTTAAAAAGGAAATAGAATTCCTTGGGAAATATATAAAAGAAGGCCAAATAGAATTACAACAACACATATATTCCAAGGTAAAGGAATTCCCTAAAACATTTAAAACCCTAAAACAATTACAGAGTTTTCTGGGACTTTTAAATTATGGAAGAAAATTTATTCCTCACTTATCCCAGTTGGTCCAAAATTTGCAAGAAAGATTGACTATAGAACAATCTAAATATAAAATGGAAAATGGTGAACAACCAAGAAAATGGAATACAGACAAAATAGAAATTCAGCTCTCTTCAAAAGAAGAGGAAGAAATAAAAGATATAAAAGAGCTGGTTACTCATCAAACAATATTATATTTTCCTACCAAAGAAGAATTGATAACTCTTCAAACTGATGCTTCTGACCTATTTTGGGCAGGAGTAATAATAGCCAAAGGAAAAGAAATAATAGCATATACCTCTGGGAAATTCACTAAAACCCAACAAAAGTATTCCACTTATGATAAAGAATTGCTGGCCATTAAGTTAGCTATAAAAAGCTTAAAAATATACTTACTCAATAAACATTTCGTAATAGAAACTGATAACAAATCAGTATCCCAGTTTCTTAAAAAACGAACAATGAATAATCCTGAAGAAAACATCAGGAGAATAAGAATTGCTTTATATCTGGAAATATACCAATATGATGTTAAATATATTCCTGGGTTTACAAATATTCTTGCAGACTTATTATCCAGACCAAATAATGGGTGACAAAAGACAAAAGGCTATGCTTAGACGAAAAAGAGAAGATACAAGTTCTTCAAAGACTCTCCTTTCAGAACAGACTGAAAGCCATCACCTTTCAGGACAGCCTGAAAGCCCTCCAGAACATATCTTGGTCGAATTCAGGAGGCTACAACAAAAGCTTACTGACCTGCAAAATCTTGCCAGACAGCTTTGCCAGGTCTCTGTTCTTTCTAAATCTCAAGAAATGAAGCAAAAGGAGAAAAGCTGGTTTTGTGGTTCTTTACCTGAAGAACAAGAACTCAAAACCATTGTCTCAAGAAGCAACCTTTCAGACATAGTAATCTGTCCAAATACAGATTTCTACCAGCTCCTATCACTTTTAGAAGTTGACTCTGAAAGGGCAAAACAATTCAAGGCAGAAGCCATTGTGAACACAATGGTAAATCTACATCAGCAGAACTGTCTATCACATGAGCATCTCCTCCTCTTTTTCCACCAGATGGAAGCTACAGAAATTACCCAACTTCTGCTTAAAGAAGATGCTTTAATCAAGAACAAGTATGAACGCCCAAGATTATCTGTCTATTTAGGAGATATTCCTGAATCTGCCAGAGCTCTCCAGCTTGGGATTGTTCATAATCTTTATTTAAGCACCTTACATCCAGAAGATTATCTCGATCACATTCCTCAAATATGCAGTGACCGAGTTTCATTTTATTCTAAGCAGCATTTCTGGGAAACTGGTTTCTGGTTCCGGATATGGAGCATATGGGAAGAAAGGAACCTATACCAGTTATTCTCTTCTTTCCAGATATGGGAACTCCATGATGAAAGTCAACAATTTGCCCATGGATGGGGAATTTATCCTAAGCAGGAATTTAATTATGAAGAACAAGCTTATGAAGCTGCTAGAGAATTTTTTACAGAAGCAGTGACTGACAGCCTTTGTGGAGCCAGATCTATTACTGTCAGAAAAAACATTATGCTCTATGACCATCTTTCAGCCATTGAAACTGTTCAAATAAAAATAGGAAAAGTCATTCCTTTTCTTACCAATATTAACCTTGGGAGGATTGGACAAAAGGCAAGGAATAATTGCAGCAAAGAAGGACTTTTCCAGATAGCATAAAAAGCGTGGTGGGCCCATGCCACGCCAAAAGATTCCTCCTCATCCCCTCTACCAACAAAGAGACATCACTCAGCAAAGGTGGGACCCTATAGAGGACAATAATGTAACCTTTTTTCTGTACAAAGGACAATAATGTAGTCCTTTTTCCTGTACATCTTTTTGTAAAGAAACTTTGTAAAAGATTCCTTCCTATCTGAAGGAAGTCTTTTGAAACACTATAAATAAAGACATCAGATGAAGGGAGGAGGCAGAGAGCCTTTCCGAACTTCTTTTTTCTTAAGCTTACTTCTTCCTCTGATCTGCTTCTTAGTTTAAAATAGTGTGAATAAATAGTAGCGCTTTGTACTGGAGTCCCATTGGACGCTCGATGCCATCGGAGCAAGTGACCTCGTCTCACCTTCCTTACATCGTTTATGGTGAGTAGCCAATGATGAACCTTTCCGTCATTTATATAGGAAGTCTGGCAGCGGAGGAGTATTGAGCGAAGCCTTCTATTGGGCAGAGCGAGCAGATGTCACTACATCAACGGCAAAAGAAAATGTTGCTAAATTGTCATCAAATTATCAAAATTGGCTACTTACGTGTCACACATCGGAGCAAGTGACCTCGTCTCACCTTCCTTACATCGTTTATGGTGAGTAGCCAATGATGAACCTTTCCGTCATTTATATAGGAAGTCTGGCAGCGGAGGAGTAATGAGCGAAGCCTTCTATTGGGCAGAGCGAGCAGATGTCACTACATCAACGGCAAAAGAAAATGTTGCTAAATTGTCATCAAATTATCAAAATTGGCTACTTACGTGTCACACTCACCAATCCCGTTCAGACGTAGGTTAAGAAAGAGTCTCATCCAGCTAGTCGTTCAAAGGAAGAGTGTCATCATATGAGCGAAGCAACCAAACAAAATGGTACCATCGGAGATGAAGCCCGAGAGCGAGGTCCAATGATCGTCTTTTCAATCTCTTAATCACTCTTCAAACTACCAGTGATAAGCCGGAGAAAGGTGAGGATGACATCAAGTCATCATGCCCCTTATGCCCTAGGCGACACACGTGCTATAATGGATGGGATGAAGGGTCGCGATCCCGCGAGGGTGAGCTAACTCCATAAACCCGTCCTTAGTTCGGATTGCAGGCTGCAACTCGCCTGCATGAAGCCGGAATCACTAGTAATCGCCGGTCAGCCATACGACGGTGAATTGTTCCCAGGCCTTGTACACATCACCTGTCACACTATGGGAGCTCGTCATGCCCGAAGTCGTTACCTTAACACAAGGAGGGGGATGCCAAAGGCGGGGCTAATGACTGGAGTGAAGTTGTAATAAGTTAGCCATACTGGAAGGTGCGGCTGGATCACCTCCTTTTCAGGGAAAGCTAATGCTTATGCTTGTTGAGTATTTTGGTTTGACACTTCTTCACACCCAAAAAGAAGTGAGCTACGTCTAAGCTAAGCTTGGATATTGAAGTCTTCTTTCGTTTCTCGACGGTGAAGTAAGACTAAGCTCATGAGTTTATTACCCTAGGTCGGAACAAGTTGATTGGATCCCACTTTTTACGTCCCCATGTCACCACACGGGAGGGACATTGGGTGCAAAAATGAAATTGAGAGATGAGGTTTATCTCGCTTTTGGCATAGTAGGCCTCCTAGTGGGAGGCCCGCACGAGGGGCAATTAGCTCAGTGGTAGAGCAAGCCCCTAATAATCGTGTCATTGTGCCTGGGCTGTCAGGGCTCTCAACCACATAGATAGTTTAATGTGTTCATCAGCTCCTGACCTAGAGATGTGGATCATCCAAAGCACATTAGCATGGCATACTTCTCCTGTTTGAATCAGAGTTTGAAACCAAACTTCTCCTCAGGAGGTTAGATGGGGCGATTCAGGTGAGATCCAATGTAAATCTAACTTTCTATTCACTCGTGGGATCCGGACAGTCCGGGGGGACCACTGTGACTCCTCTCTTCTTGAGAATCCATACATCCCTTATCACTGTATGGACAACTATCTCTCGAGCAAAGGTTTAGGTTCGGCCTCAATGGGAAAATGGAGCACCTAACAACGCATCTTCACAAACCAAGAACTACGAGATCACCCCTTCCAGTCTGGGGTGACGGAGGGATTGTACCATTCGAGCCTTTTTTTCTTGCTTTTCTTGGAGGTCTAGAGAAAGCAGCAATCAATAGGATTTCCCTAACCCCCCTTACTGAAGGGAAGAACGTAAAATTCTTTTTCCTTTTTGTAGGGACCAGGAGATTGGATCTAGCCATAAGAAGAATGCTTGGTATAAATAACTCACTTCTTGGTCTTCAACCCCCTCAGTCACTATGAGCGCCCCCCGAATAGTGCAATAGGATGTGTCAATTTAGCTATCTTAGAGTGTTTAGGGCTGGGTCAGGAGGTCTTTTAACGCCTTCTTTGTTCTTCTCATCAGAGTTATTTCACAAAGACTTACCACGGTAAGGTAGAAAGGGGAACAAGTACACTTGAAGAGTGCAGTACAACGGAGAGTTGTATGCTGCATTTAGGAAGGATGAATTGCTCCCGAAAAAAATCTATTGATTCTCTCCCAATTGGTTGGATCGTAGGTGCAATGATTTACTTCACGGGAGAGGTCTCTGGTTCAAGTCCAGGATGGCCCAATTGCGCCAGTGAAAAGAATAGAAGAAGCATCTGACTCTTTCATGCATACTCCACTTGGCTCGTGGGATATAGCTCAGATCTGGTTAAACATGACTACTATAGAGTAGAGTTACCAAATACAAAGTCTTGTTCTCTTTTTGTTCTCTTCTTTCTTTTTTTGACGTGGCAGGGCCTTTCTCGTTGGGCGAGCGCATCCGATTCTGTAGTCCGTCCTATCCTAAACAACTCTTGTTCAGTTGCTGAAATCTTGATGCTGATACAATTCAAAAATACATGGAACACCACACATCACGGAATATGACAATACTATATGACAATACTTCTACAATGGCCCTCATTGGATTTAAATGTTTAGCAGTATCCTCTATTTGTTGGAGCTCCTCACTCAGGAAATGGAATGTATTGCAAGATTGCCCGTAATCAATGGAGGGTTCTTCAATTAGATACTACTAAGGGCATTGATCACTCTCCTATTAATATCCAAATGATAAGAGCTGCTACCCACGTTGTTGGGGCAGTAAGTTTTGTTATCGAAGCCACAATGCCACTATTGTGTATGATGGAACCCCAAAAAGCAGGGGGGCTGGTTCGGAGCCATCGGGATCTGGAGTCATTGCCCGAAATTTTCCATCTGATGGGAGATTCCAGTTGGAACCATCATCCCGATATGCTCATACGGGACCTCCGACCGTCACCAGATTAAAATCAGCCGATTCTAGAGGACGACCCCTGCCACGAGGCTCTCATTGATTAGACGCTTGATTTTAGTAATGAAAAAGATCCCCACGTTATTCGACGGGCTCAAAGCGGAGCAAGCGACGAGGGGCTATAAAATATATCTCTTCTCACCATCCCCATAGTATGTAAGACAAATGTATGCATTTCGATTAGGGTCGTATTCTATGGTTATGATTCTACCAGATAAGTCGTTTTCATTGCGTCAAAAATCGATTTTACGGTATAGACGCTTATAACCTCCCCCTCTATGCCTTGCGGTAATGATTCCTTTGGCATTACGACCTTTACCACAACGATGCTATCCATAGATCAAATTATTTCATAATTGGATTTCACTTGATTGTCTACGGGTACATTTCGTGTGATGAGATTAGAAGTTTTGTATAAATGTATCGCCGTGTTATTAAGTATTTTGCTTTCAATTCTTTTCTCTTCAAGAGGTAGAATAGAATAACCCGGTTGAAGCGTAATGATCATACGTCTGTAATCCATTGTATGTCCCATAATAGGTCCCATTCTTCTTCCCTTTCCTGGGAGTCGATGACTATTCATAGTTATTACCTTGACACTAAAGAAGAGTTCAACCCAATGCTTTATTCCTGCTGGATGCACGCCAATGGAACGTTCAATAAGTCTTTTAGAATTGGCTCTGTATCAATGGAATCTCATCATCAATACATAACGAATTGGTATGGTATATTCATACGATAACATATAACAGTAAGAACTAGAATTCTTATCGATACTAGAACTCATAAGGAAGAAAATGGATTTATATGCAGTATTTACAGAAAAAAGTATTTGGTCATTGGGGAACAATCAATATACTTCTAATGTCGAATCAGGATCCTACCCACACTGTTTTGGCGACAAACCCATCTCCTTGCTATTCCTCATTATTACCTACTGCAATCAAGCGTAGCGATCACTAAACGATTGATTCCTATTCGTCATTATACAATATTCATCAGATGATATAGATGGTGGGAACAATGAAGTTGATTCTTCATCTATAGGTTGCAATTCGTATGATTTCTTTTCTCGATCTACTACTTGCTTTCGCTTATCCGACACACTCACATCCCCCCCCCCCCGGCGACAAACTGGGATGGGACCAATCATGTTAATTGTTTATTCGACCCAGCTCGGAAAACTAGTTTGGTTTTTGATTTACTTGTTACTACTAAAGTCTAGCCTCTCTTCTTTCTTAGATCCCTTATTTCACTCCAATAGTATCATATATCGGGATTGATGCAGAGGAAATGAATGCATTTCCATACTATAAATAAGTAAGTAGAATAGATAGAAGATTGAGTTATGCTACTCACTTATTCTATTCTACGGGATCTTACGGAGCCTGTTCATGCATGGCATAATTCTGGTATGATCATAGGAAAGATTCTCCTCAAGCGAACCAGCCTATCCTATGCTACATAGGGGGATTTACGTGGTTGTTGGATGCGAAGACACATTTGGTTGTGAATTTCAACGTGGCTGATAAAATCATATATCAGCACGGCCCAATCAATAGTTCAACTCACACACTCCCAAATCCATCCTTTCCTAGAGAATCCACTTCAACTATTCGTATCAAATAAAAAGTACAATACTTCAGAGTTGAAGAGAAGTATCTGTATAGCCAAAATCATCATATCGGGAATTTTTTGTTTGAATAATTTTTCTTTTATAACTAAGTTCCATTCTACATTGAAGTTAATTGAATAACAGAAAAAGTTCCGTTTGTTCGATGAATTACCCCCCCAACTCTTTTTATTAAGAAGCGGATTTGATTTAATTTTTACGCATACTCCAATCCTTTTTATTTCATCACCTTTCTTATTTTATCTTTTTTTTATAGAGTAAGGTTCTATTAGTTTAGTATGGGAATGATTTGCAGGATGTCTCATCCATTTAAATCCATATAATTATCCAGAAAATCAATTGATTCCTTCTTGTTGCTTCTCGTAAGAGTTAATATTCTATTATCGAGGAATGACATAACCTATAAATGAATCAATAGAAATAGATTCCATTCCGCTGTTCAAAAACATTATAAGAAACAAAGGAATAAAGTGATTTGAAAGATCAGAGCAAAGGATTCCGTTTTGTCATTTCTACGAAAACGGATGGCACCCGGAGTGAAAGCTTAACTCCTGACGGATCCTGCCCTAAAATAGAACTATACAGAGCCCTTCCGATTGACCTATAGTCTACTACACTAGTCGACGAAAGAGTGTAGTAGACTCCATTCGCCCATGGGGGTGAGTGGAGGAAGAATAAAAAAGCTTCATATTTTTTAGGAGAGTTGCTCGTTCATAAATTCACTCGACCGCTCAGACTTTATGAGGAAGTCCATGTAGACTTGATGAGAATGTCGTTTGACGAGTTCCGTGTAGTCGGCGAGTACGAGTACAGCCTATGAAACAAGCTTTGAGTTCCATTGCATTGCGACGAAATCATTCCCTCCATTCTCCCTTCCTGTGAACTCCACGTGTCTGCTCCAGCTACGAAACGATGGAGAACAATTCCGAAGTACACTTCGTCGATTCAACTTCATTCATACACTTGTCAGCTCATCTGTGAAGGCAATATTGGAAACGTTTTCTCTACTGCTCGTGAAACGGAGGAGACTCGGTTAGTAGTTGGTTTGTTTCTCGAGCTCTGGTATGGGCTACTCGTTACATGTGATCGACGTCAATATGTAGCCACGGAACTGCTAAATCCCTCGTGAAACTCCAGTTTCAGTAAATCGTGCTTGTCAGCCTTCATCACCGCTGCTTTGGCTACCCGACTGAATGAATGCGGTTATGTGACTTGTGTAGCGAGGAGAATGGGTAAAGTAAAAGACAGACAGATGGCTCGCGATAAATAGTTGACTGGCCTGGTCCCCTGAAGTTTGATAGCAGCGCTTCCCTACTTTGTGAATGGATTGCTTTCCTTCTGCAGGCCCTACGTCATTATAGTCTGATGTGCTTTCCTAGCGGCGCTTACTGTTGCATGGTTTGGGGAGATTATCTCAGTCAATGGCTGAGAAAGGCACCTTTCGCTTATCCATTCAACCTGCTTGTCTAGACGCAACGCCCTTTCTCTTCTATTGCTGATTTTGCTACTTCCATTGCCATATATTGGCTTTTCCAAGTGTTTTGATGCTAAGTATAGCTATGGCATTTTCGGTCAATCTATCTATTCAGCAAATAAATGGAAATTTTATCTATCGGGGGGTTGGGAAATTCTGAATTTTGTTCATGCCACGACGATCTATATGGAAGGGGACTTTTTTTTATGCTTTCCTATTGAGAAGGAAGAAGAGCAGAGATGGGATTTTGGAAAGGAAAATTTTGTCACGTAGATCTTCTATTTTGCCAGAATTCGTTGATTGCTGCATACTTATTTATAATGGAAAAACTCTTGTTCGTTGTAAGATCACTGAAGGAAAGGTTGGTCATAAATTTGGAGAGTTTGCTTTGACATGGAGACGAAGACCCTCGAGAACAAAAAAAGGAAAAGGAGGAAAGGGGAAAAGTCAAGTATGACGCGCCCTACATATGCCATGAAAAAGCAATACAATTTCGGTAAGACTTGATCTGAATTGTAGTTCAGATCTAAGTCAATTTAGTGAGGGCGACCGCGAAAGTTACTGAATGGGTCCGGTCCATCTTTTCTTGATCTTTGTTCCATATTCGACAAAGAAAGGCGTGGGAGGATGATGCAGATGTCCGGGACGGACACGACTTCTTCTAACTCCAGAAGACCACAGGAAATGGGAGCCGTAGACAGTCAAGTGAAATCCAATCCACGAAATAATTTGATCTATGGATAGCATTGTTGTTGTAAAGGTTGTAATGCCAGAGGAATCATTAAAGCAAGGCATAGAGGGAGAGGTCATAAGTGTCTATATCATAAAATCAATTTTCAACGGAATGAAAAAGACATATCTGGTAGAATCGTAACCATAGAATATGACCCTAATCGAAATGCATACATTTGTCTCATACACTGTGAATATGGTGAGAAGAGATATATTTTACATCCCAGAGAGGCTATAATTGGCGATACCATTGTTTTAGGTACAGAAGTTCCTATAGCAATGGGAAATGCCCTACCTTTGAGTGCAGTTTGAACTATTGATTTACGTAATTAAAAGTAACAAATTAGGTTTACAACGAAACCTAGAAATCAATCACTGATCCAATTTGAGTACGACAAAATACTATTTCCAGAGTGATAGGGGTAGGTAATCGAGGTTGTCCATCTATTTTGCTTTGCTATCGACTCTGAAGGCACCAGGCTAACGAAAGGAAGCTTTTCAAACCGTCATTCCGATCGCCGACTCCCGTCAAATAATGATAGAGTACCAAAGCAAAAGGCGGCTATGCCAATCTGAGTGCTTGCCTAGGGATCGCGAGTTCTTCTTTAATTTCGACTTTCTGGATTTCAAACGAAACTGACGGATGGTCTCCCTCTTTCCTTTTTGTCGAAAGGAATCTATCGAAAAGTTAGAGTCCTCAATCCCGGAGAAATATCTTTAGGTAGTGAAGGGCGTCGATTCGCTACTGCCCCGGGAGTCCAATACCTTCGCTACTGGTTTCACTCTAGTCCGTTTCACCGGTAAATCATGATAACAAAAAAAAGAAGAAAATAAGTAAGACCTACATATTATACTCTATGGATAAAGGATCGAATTGATAAACAAAGCACCGTAAAGATCAATTAGCGAGCTTTTGGGGTCGATACAGTTAAGAACTACTTACTTATGTCACGATATAGGATATCAAGTTAGGAATCAACGTATGTAATAGAGTCAATCCAATAAAGTATTGAGCAGCGGTGTAGCATCAGATCCCAAAGATAGTAAGCTCTTTTTTCTTATAGAAGAAAGTCTTTTTCAAAGATTCTATTTAAATTTCATATATGAAACCGAGAAGTTACCTTTCAGAAAATTATAATGATATAGCAGATACCTATGCTTCATTTTTCTGAAGGTGGGAGAAAAACTAAAACTAATTAATTATTGATCAAAATTAGAATTTGAAACTTAAGTAATTAACTTCTTCTAGTTAACCCAAGAAAAATGGGATAGATTTATCATAAATCTAATTCAGTTAGCATAGGGTAAATTAAAATGAGAAAGCGAAAAGAATCGATTGTTGAGCCGTATGAGGTAGGAAACTCTCAAGTACATCTAAGGGAAGGTATAAAGTTATCTGTATTTATTTTTGTGCTTAGATAAACCTCTATGCTTGTAGAAAATTCGTAGAAAAAATTCCAAAAAATTCAGAAAAAATCAAAAAAGTTACTGTATCAAAAATCCTTCGAAAATAAAAAATGTCACTATAGCAAATCCGAAAAAATCAAATAAAAAATCAGAAAAATTAGGAAAAATTTGGGGAAGGATTTATAACATATATACGTACGTGGTATCAAATAGTCTATAACTCTGACCTATATTTTTTCACAACCTGTATCAATACTGTCCTAATTACACTCTAAGTGTCCCCTACTAGAATTGAATATCTTTAAAGCCCAGATTCCTCAGGAAATCCCTTTGTTGCCGCGGTTAGGCGTTTGTAGGGTGATCTTTGGGAGACGGTTTTAGGCACCATAGGCTACTCAAAGGTAGTTATCCACTAACATCTTAGATGGCTACCGGCATATTGTGTAATTGCGAGATATGTAGAGCAAAGTGTAATAAATATGATATCATGTATAATGATATATATGGTACGATGAACACCCCAAAATATTTCAAGAAAAAATTTGATGAGGTAGTTCTCCGAATAGAAAGGTTAAAAGAACAAGTTAAAAATCCCAACCTAACTCCAGAAGGCAAAGAAGATCTAACCTAACAACTCAAAGAAATTTATAAAAAATTTAAGGGTCTATTAAGTCATTTTGAATATAAGCCTAATCAAGAAGAGGTTGAACCCAATATCAAAAATAACACTAAAGAGGACATAAAGGTAAATAGTGAAGACATCCCGGTAAGAAAGGAAGAGAGTAGTGAAGAAGAAACAACAAAAACAGTAAATAGTATAACTAAGGATAAAGAAAAAGTGAACGAAAATCTTTTGCAATCTAAACCAGAAGATAATGATATTAATGATGTAGAAAGAACAGTTGAAGAGATTATCTTAAATTGCGAAGAACCCCCTAACAAAGAAAAGGAAAATGAATGTAATAATCTATCACAAAGTCAAATAGAAATTAGTTACCAAGAAAGTAGATATAAGATAGAGAGAACAAATGAAGAATTCTTCTTGAGATCTGATAGAGTAGAAGAATGAATGATAGGATATGATAAAATACTTTCTGTAGAAAAATTAGATCACATTGACAGATTAGGAACTAATTCAAAACAAAAGAGTCCAAGCCAACAAGTTAATATGACGTACTCCAGACAGGAATACGACTCAATACATGAGATAATTAATTGCTGGAAAGAGCTGTACAGGGATCAGAATAACACTATTCAAGAGAAAGAGTATCTAGGGAATAAGATTCAAGAAACATACCTCCAATATAAAGATTTGTTGCACCATTTCGAGTTTGACCCTGGGATATACAACTTAAATGAAGACGTAGAAAATGAGAGCATCACGAATCCAGAAAATGAAGACCGTGGAAAGATTACAGATGATGAGTACAGGACATAATCTAAAGAAAATATCGAATCTAACAATAAGCTGATTAATTTAATGGAAAGTGACCACAGAATTAATGATCTAGATTTGCCCAAAGTACATTCCGAGGATATAAACGACTGGGCACAATCCCTAACCATCGTGATCACAAATTATAAAGAATCATGGGACATTACGAGGATATTACAAGTAAATATTTTGCTAAGAATGAAACAATGGATAAATTCGCAGAAGAAGTGGAAGGAAAACAATAAACCAATTGGATCTGAGGATATCCCCATTGACCTTATAAAAGAAAATTTATGTAGGTTAACAGATGACAAGGCTTATGACAAAATAAACCTTTATGCAATATCTAAAATTGAACTATGTGATATATGCGAATTCAAAGAATACTGCAAAGCGTTCTCAAAATACTTAGAATACAATAAGACACAAAACTGGATTGATCCATTCCCTCACACATTTCCAAGTCTATGGGATACAAAAACACAAAACAGATATCTAGAATACCTAAAACAAATAAAGAAAAAGAACAATCTAAGATACTATATTCAAAAAACAGAATCTTATAAGGAAGCGAAAAATGCAACAAGTAACTCCCCTAAAAATAGGAAATACTGTAATAACGAGAAATGGAAAAAAGGAAGAAAGAAAAGACCAAAAAAGGAAAAAGATAAAAAGCAACAACAGAGTCCACTAGATCTGCTGAATTGTGGGGAAAATTTTCAAAAGAAACCGTCCAAGTAAGAAGAGCCACTATTCAAAAAGATAAATAAAAATCGAGGTTTTATCTGGATGGATGAAGATAAAAGAATTTTAAAACAGCAAGCTGAAAATACCCAAAAGGTTTACCCACCTAGACCAGTATCTAGAAAACCATGGAGAGACAAAAAGAGATTTATCAAGAGTAACAAATATATCCAGAAGTGTGATGAATCCTCTACACAAATGGGTAAGAAAGAATACAAGTATTTTAAATATAACGAAAAGGGACACTATCCTAAAATAGGAGAAGAAGCTAAAAAGATGATAGAGCATAATTTAGAAGTCTACATTGGAAAAGAAATTATCCTTTCTGATATAGTACTCTGCAAACATAAGAACAATCCAGAGTTTGAGATAATCCCTAAAATAAATCACACTCCTAACGTCAAGATTAAGTAACTTAACGTTAAGGGATGCAGATGGAAGAAAAACAGCCTCTAGTCTAGGATACATCAAAAAACAAGTAATAAATAATAATAAATTCTTAATAACGGAAAACAATAGTGATATATCAATCAAGATTTTGAAGAAGAGAAACATGGTGAGAGCTATAACAAATAGTATTTCAGCAGCATTTATTGTATACCAACCAGGTATATATACAATACGGGTTAAATGTTATAAACGGGAATTCAACAGACATCATTACTCCTGTAAGAATGCTATATCACTTCAGACAGAAGAAACAAATAAGACAAAATTTCCAGAGTTAAAAGAAGTCTGGAAATTACACCAAAGAATAAATCGCACGGCTAAAAATCATCAAGCAGTATATAAGGCAAGGACCACAAGGAAGCCACTCATCCTCACAAAATCAAGATTGCAGTTCAGAATCTTTGCGAAAGAATATTTGCAGGTGCGCAACACTCCCAGAGATAGGATGGTCAAAGAAGTAGAAGTCGACAGAAGTATCAACCGCCATAACGGTAAGAACACTATCCAACAACAATATAAACAAGTATTCAAATGTAAAACATGCAGCAAACAGTTCACTTCGTTCCAAGCACTCGGAGGCCACCGGGCAAGCCACAGAAGGTCAAGGTCAGAAAAGCTACATGAAAAAGAAAGAAAACCTAAAATGCACAAGTGTTCCATATGTGGAATCGAGTTTATGAACGGGAATGCACTTGGAGGGCACATGAGGACACATAGAGCTAGAGAAAATCAAGATCCTAGTGTCAAGAATGGTCTGTGTCTAGATCTGAGCTTGGGATCTTCCAGCTATGTCAACAAGGTAAGACGACCTTGCATTTTCAGGTATGGTAAAAATACTATATAGATATAGCCTATAAAAAAAAAACTATTAAAAGGACTAGTTTGGCATATAAGTCGAAATAAAGTTCTTGACAACTCATAATGCCGAGGGAAATGGCATGGCTAGCCCAACTCAAACGGTAGTTGGTAAAGGCAAATCAAATCCGTTGATAGCTGGGGATTTGCTTAAAATCACATATCATTTGACAACTCATCATGCTGAGAGGAATAGCATAGCTAGCCCAACTCAAACGGTAGTTGGTAAAGGCAAATCAAATCCGTTGATAGCTGGGGATTTGCTAAAAATCCCATATCATTAGACAATTCCTGGTGAAGTCTCTAGTCTCAAATAATGGTGACAAAATTATCTACAAAAAGAAAACAGACAAACAAAGCCTGATATGACAAAAAATAGCCTAATATGAAAAAGAAGTCTAACATGGCAATTTTATCATGAAGCTCTACAATAATATTGACAAAGGAAGCCTGATAAAGACAGAAGAATGCCTGATACAGACAAAATCCAAAGGGCTACAGAGAAGATTCCTCACTCTCCCTCATCAGATCTTAAACTTCACATGAAAGAGATATCTCTACAAAATGACAAAGAGAGCCTAATAATCCAAGAGATGCACAGGCCCCAACAAAAAATTTCATCAAGAGAAAGCCCTTTGCAGGATTCCTGACAGAGACAAGACATCAATAGTAAAGATTCCTGACAGAGACAAGACATCAACAGTGAAGATTCCTGACAGAGACAAGACATCAACAGTGAAGATTCCTGACAGAGACAAGACGTCAATAGTGAAGGCTCGTGACGAGGCTTCCACAGAAAGATTTTTCAATGGCTTCTCGTGCAAGGAAGTCATCTATAAATAGAGCCTCCGAGGGATGAGAAGAAGGGGGGCAAACAAGCAAAAGAAGGAGAAATAATTTCATCCTAACCAATCCAACAAAAACAACAGAAGCTCCTCAACAGATCCCTCTCCTCATCACCATCCTCTCTCACCCTCTCATCCTCTTCCACTCGTTTTGCTTGGTTTATGCCTTCAGATCAACCCACCAACCACTTGCAGTTCTCCACCACCCATATGTATAATTAAGTGTACCTGAGTATATTTCCCTTTGTATTTTCTTCTTTTTCTGCTTCAGCTGTGAGAAAGTAGTAGTAGTGTGTAGTATTTTCCTGGTAGTAGTGTGTAGTAGTTTCCTGGTAGTAGTGTAGTATTTTCCTGGTATCAGGAAAATTACGTAGTATCTGAATCATACTACGTAATTACCAGGAAAATACTACCGCCCAAAAAAGAAAACTTCATAAGTATCTCCTCATGATGATACAATGGTAGTATTTTCCTGGAAAATAATAGTATTTTCCTGGTATCAGAGCACACTTAAGTAACCCTGGTATCAGAGATCGAGGGGACGTTCCTTTTTTGGGCGGTAGGGGTCTGCAGTCTGTACAGAGAGTCTTCGGTGTGATGGCTACTGTTCCGGTATGTTCTGTATGTTTCTGAATTTTTATTAAGTTATCTGAATCTATTTTTGTGTTTAGATAAGTCTCTATGCTTGTAGAAAATTCGTAGAAAAAATTCCAAAAAATTCAGAAAAAATCAAAAAAGTTACTGTGGCAAAAGTCCTTCGAAAATAAAAAATGTCACTATAGAAAATCAGAAAAAATCAAATAAAAATCAGAAAAATTAGGAAAAATTTGGGGAAGGATTTATAACATATATAGCACTTACATGGTATCAAATTGACTATAACTCTGACCTATATTTTCTCACAAGCTGTATCAATACTGTCCTAATTACACTCTAAGTGTCCCTTACTAAAATTGAGTATCCTAAAAGCTCAGATTCCTAAAATAATCCCTTTATTGCCGCGGTTAGGCGTTTGTAGGGTGAACGTTAGGAGACGGTTTTAGGCACCATAGGCTACTCAGGGCTAGTTATCCACTGACATCTTAGATGGCTACCGGCATGTTGTGCAATTGCGAGATATGTAGAGCAAAGTGTAGTAAATACGACATTATGTATGATGATATATATGATATGATGAACACCCCAAGATATTCCAAAAAAAAATTTGATGAGGTAGTTCTCCGAATAGAAAGATTAAAAGAACAGGATAAAAGTCCCTTAATTATACTATTAAGTTTTTTGAACTCTTTGATTTCAAAATACTACCAGGAAAATACTACACACTGCTACTACCAGGAAAATACTAGTAGTGTGATCCAATGTCTGGGCACTTTGGTAACTACGTAATTCAGATACTGTTCTTGGCACTGGTAGTGTGTATTAAGTGAACAGAAAAACTACACTCTGATACCAGGAAACTACTACCAGGAAAATACTACACACTAATACTACTATTACTGTCACACAGCTGAAGCTGAAGAAAAAGAAAATACAAAGGGAAATACACTCAGGCACACTTAATTATACATATGGGTGGTGGAGAACTACAAGTGGTCGGTGGGTTGATCGGAAGGCATAAACCAAGCTAAACAGGTGGAAGAGGATGAGAGGGTGAGAGAGGATGGTGATGAGGAGAGGGATCTGTTGAGGAGCTTCTGTAGTTTTTGTTGGATTGCTTAGGATGAAATTATTTCTCCTTCTTTTGCTTGTTTTCCCTCCCTGCTTCACTTCCCTCGGAGGCTCCTCTTATAGATGTCTCCCTTGCACGATAAGCCATTTGAAGAATCTTTCTGTAGAAGCCTTGTCACGAGCCTTCACTGTTGACGTCTTGTCTCTGTCAGGAATCTTGCTGCAGATGTCTTGTCTCGAATCTTTACTGTCGCGAATCTTTACTGTTGATGTCAGGAATCATACTGTAGGCGTCTTGTCATGAATCTGTATTGTTGATGTCTTGTTGTTCCCATCGAATGATGTAAATTGGTTCTTTTCTTATGAAGCCTTAGCTTGGAGGATCCGATGTAACATTGAGAGAGTTTCTGTAGAAGTCTTTTCGCTGTCTTGTTTTTGTCAGGAATCTTTTCTGTTGATATCTCGTCAGATTATTTGCAATGGTTTCCTTTTGATGAAGCTTGCCTCGTTTTCTTTTGGATTTTGTCTGTATCAGGCATTCTTCTGTCTCTATCAGGCTTCCTTTGTCAATATTGTTGTAGAGATTCTATGATAAAATTGCCATGTTAGACTTCTTTTGTCATATTAGGCCATTT
The DNA here is from genome assembly GCA_036321105.1 of Dracaena cambodiana. NCBI lineage: Eukaryota > Viridiplantae > Streptophyta > Magnoliopsida > Asparagales > Asparagaceae > Dracaena > Dracaena cambodiana. Next base: position 20,640,085 of record JAYEPQ010000020.1, on the reverse strand, counting down.
TTGTCATATTAGGCTTTGTTTGTCTGTTTTCTTTTTGTAGATAATTTTGTCACCATTGTTTGAGACTAGAGACTTCACAGAAATTGTCAAATGATATGGGATTTTTAGCAAATCCCCAGCTATCAACGGATTTGATTTGCCTTTACCAACTACCGTTTGAGTTGGGCTAGCCATGCTATTCCCCTCAGTATGATGTGTTGTCAAATGATATGGGATTTTGAGCAAATCACCAGCTATCAACGGATTTGATTTGCCTTTACCAACACCGTTTGAGTAGGGCTAGCCATGCTATTCCACTCAGCATGATGAGTTGTCAAGAATTTCATTTGGACTTATATGCCAAACTAATTCTTTTAATAGTTTTTGGTTTTTACTGAATCTTTTTTTTTTTTTTTTTTTTATTTGAATAGGCTATATTTATATAGTATTTTTTCAGATAATTTTATAAATTACCAGAGGCTGAGATTTTTGCCATACCTGAAAATGTAAGGTCGTCTTACCTTGTTGACATAACTGGAAGATCCCAAGCTCAGATCTAGACACAGACCGTTACTAGGATCTTGATTTTCTCTAGCTTTATGTGGTCTCATGTGCCCTCCAAGTTCATTCCCGTTTATAAACTCGATTCCGCAGATGGAACACTTGTGTACTTTAAGGTTTCCTTTCTTTTTTACGTAGCTTTTCTTACCTTGACCTTCTGTGGCTTGCCCAGTGGCCTCCGAGTGCTTGGAACGAAGTGAACTATTTGCTGCATTTTTTTTACATTTGAATACTTATTTATATTGTTATTGGATAGTGTTCTTACCGTTATGGCGGTCGATACTTCTGTCGACTTCTACTTCTTTGACCATCCTATCTCTGAGAGTGTTGCGCACCTGCAAATATTCTTTTGTAAAGATCCTGAACTGCAATCTTGATTTAGTGAGAATGAGTAGCTTCCTTGTGATCCTTGCCTTATATACTACTTGATGATTTTTAGCCGTGCGATTTATTCTTTGGTGTAATTCCCAGGCTTCTTTTAACTCTGGGAATCTTTGTCTTATCACTTTTGTTTCTTCTGTCTGAAGTGATATAGCATTCTTACAGGAGTAATGATGTTTGTTGAATTCCCGTTTATAATATTTATCCCGTATTGTATATATACCTGGTTGGTATAGAATAAATGCTGCTGAAATACTATTTGTTATAGCTCTCACCATGTTTCTCTTCTTCAAGATCTTGATTGATATATCACTATTGTTTTCCGTTATTAAGAATTTATTATTATTTATTACTTGTTTTTTGATGTATCCTGGACTAGAAGGCTGTTTTTCTTCCGTCTGCATCCCTTAATGTTAAGTTACTTAATCTTGACGATACCAGGAAAACTACTACACACTGCTACTACTACTGTCACACAGCTGAAGCTGAAGAAAAAGAAAATACAAAGGGAAATACACTCAGGCACACTTAATTATACATATGGGTGGTGGAGAACTACAAGTGGTCTGTGGGTTGATCGGAAGGTATAAACCAAGCAAAACGGGTGGAAGAGGATGAGAGGGTGAGAGAGGATGGTGATGACGAGAGGGATCTGTTGAGGAGCTTCTGTAGTTTTTGTTGGATTGCTTAGGATGAAATTATTTCTCCTTCTTTTTCTTGTTTGACCTCTGTTTCTCTTCTCTTCGAAGGCTCCTTTTATAGATGACTTCCTTGCACGAGAAGCTATTTGAAGAATTTTTCTGTGGAAGTCTCGTCACGAGCCTTCACTGTTGACGTCTTATCTCTGTCAGGAATCTTTACTGTTGACGCCTTGTCTCTGTCAGGAATCTTTGTTGTTGATGTCTTGTTTCTGTCAGGAATCTTCACTTTGAGCCGGGCTTTATCTTGATGAAAAATTGATGTGGCCTGTACCTTTTTGGATGTATCATGCTTTCGTGTGAAGCTTGATGAAAACTTTTGATGGGGGCCCATACATTTGAATGTATTAGGAATTCATTTGGCTTTATTAGGCATCTCTTGGAAGGAATCCTTCAATAATATATTTGTGAAGCATTTAGAGGATCCGATGCTTAGAGGGAGTTTCTGTAGGACTGTCTTGTCTGGCTTCTTTTGTCAATGTTGTTGCAGAGATTAAGATATGTGATTTTTAGCGAACCTCCAGCTATCAACAGATTTGACTTGCCTTTACCAACTGCCGTTTGAGTTGGGCTAGCCATGTCATTCCTCTCGGCATGATAAGTTTGTCAAGGATTTCATTTGGGCTATATGCCAAACTTAATCCATTTAGTATTATATATATATGTATATTCCTTCTCTCTCTCTCTCTCTTTTTATATACTATTTTTACATATCCATTTGAACTCTATTGGGATGTCTAAATTCTTCTGGTTGAAAACTATGTCTTGTAACAGCTTCAGTGCTCTATGATTCTGTCCTTTTGGAATGCTAAATTTTGCATGGTAGTCTTTCGTGGCGACTATTCTTCTTCCATCTGTCATAATCGAGTAGCTGCTAATATTTTTAATAAGTTTTCTTGCCTTGTCGACCAGCTCGATAAAGCTGCTGTACCAGAAATAATTATAATTGATTTCTTCGATGTTGTGTTCGGGGTCGAATTTCTGCCATTGCTCAGGGTAGACGAATACCCATATCTGATATGGCTGGAAAAATTTTGTCTCTTCCCTCCATCCAAGCATGCTGAATATTTGGAAGGTGAACAGATGATTATAACTAATGCTTGTAGCTAGCTTGCGGCTAAAAAATCTCAACACTGCTGGTAGCTTGCGCCATTCTTGTCCCCCCCCCGTAGTTTGAAGCACAGCTGTCTGAAAAGCCCCCACTCTATTCCTTGGATATCCCACATTTCTTCTTTCATGAATTTAAATAGCTTATGGCAGTTGTTTCTGGCCAGGATAATATCTGTTCTATTTTTTGACAAAATTCTTTTTATATTTTCTCTGTGATCGAGCGTCATTATTTTGATATGAAAAGATCTCTGCGGGAAGTGCCTGTCTAGCTTCCTCCAGAATTTGTATTCTTTTTGTCTTTTCTGACACGATCACTTCTTTTCCTTTCTTTGATTTTTCCTGTAAGATGGTTAGTACATGATTATTTTATTATATAAAAACTAATAACTGAACTCAACAACTCCCTCGACGGCCTCTTGCCAAGACGTTGACCCTGGCATGAGTGGTATACTGAGATTTTGGCTTATTTCTTTAATATTTGGGCTTAGTTTTTGATCTTCTCCTAATAATCATGTCAGCACTGGCTCTCTTATTTCTTCCCTAGTAATAGATCTCCTAGCCACTTCTCTAGTCTTTCTTTCACTATTACTTCATGTTAATAACGGTTGTTTTGAATTGTTTTTAATATATAGACTGTTCCCAGAACTTTGTATTTCTACCCCTCCAAAGTATTTTGGTTCTTCGGTTTGAATTAAGTCTTCAAGGAACCATTGTCTAGGTACCGTGAGATCCTTTATATTCATTAGTCGAGGTTTGATTTCCTCCTCAAAAGGTTTTGGTTCAAATATTTCGATTATTTCCCGTTGATTTGAAACTGTTCTTGCTTCTGTGGTCTGAGTCAATTCATGAATCATCGTATATTCTATGGCTAAATCGTGTGAGTTGGTTTTCATGTTCATTCCTTGGGTCTTAATTTTTAGGCGTACAGTATCTATTATGTTTGGGTCAGATATAGAGATAAAATAGTTGGGGCGGATGTTGAACCATACTGTTTGATTTACTAGATTGGATTGGAAGCCCCCTATTAGAGCCTGGTGACAATTGGTGAATCGATTGTCCATTACAAGTGTTATTATAGGGATATCTATGCCAGCTCTGAATAGCGCGTTAATTTTAATTTGAATTAGGCCAACGTGTATATAGTGAATTTCTGGGTATTTCTTTTTCCATCTTCGTACTTTTTCACGATTAAAGATGGGAATGTCTACTCTTCCTCCGGCTGATAGATTTGCTGTTGTGTTTCCGTTAAAATTTTCGATTATTCTTCTGGAAAAAAAATTGAATCGTGAAATTTTGTAAATTTCTGTTTTCTTTGTCAGTTGATGCTTTTTCATTCTATCAATGTCTTCTGGGCTAAAAATTGTTTCTCTTCCGACTACGTCTCCTAATGATAAGTTGTCTAGTTCTGATACCGGGGGTGTAATTGGATCTAATTTTTCGTTCATCATGAAAACTAATTCGGCGTCTGAATCATACTCGACCTCAAGCTCATAGAGTATTATATCTGTTGGCGAGATTTCTTCACCCAAACATACTTCGAGTTCTTGTTCTTCTATATATTTTATCATTTTTGAGCACCTTTTCCTCTTTTAGGACAGTCTCTAGCAAAATGTCCTTCTTCATCGCATACAAAGCATCTGCAACCTTTTTTGTCCTTTTGTGCAGGGGATTCTCTTTGTGTAGATGACTCGTCCTTTTTTCTAACGTATTTATTGTTCCTGGCAAATCCCCTACTCCTTGTCCATGGTTTCCATTGAAATCTTTTTCTAAATGTTGATTTTTGGTTTTTTCTCACTTCCTATTTTCCATTTTTCTCCAATTATTTTTTCGCAACACTTTCTTCCTTTAGCAGAATTATTTATTGTGTTCTTCATTTTTTTTGTAAGATTTTATATTGAGACAGTCGTCCTGTATAATTTTAAGTGCATAGTATATTCGGTGCCCCAAATTATCCTTCTTTTCAATTCGCTTTAAGTAGTCTGGGTATCCGTTTCTTGTTTTGGTATCCCATGGACTAGGAAGTTTATGGAAGAAAGGATCAAGCCAATTCTGTGCCTTATCGTATTCTAACTTGTAAAAGTATTTTGAGAATGTTTTGCAGTATTATTCGAATTCACATATCTCGCATAATTCAATTTTGGACAGCGCATACAAAACTTCTTCTTCTTGAGATTTCTCATCTATATACCCACATAAATTTTCTTTGATGATTTTTATGAAATCATTGAGGATTTTTTCAAAACTTGTGAACCTATTGCTTTCTCCCCACTCTTTCCGTTTATTTTTTCCTTCTTCTGAGTTTATCCATTGTTTCATCCATTGTAAAACATCTCCTTGTAAAGTTTCCGTAATGTAATCGACAAATCTTTCATTGTCCCATGATCTTTCGTGATTTGTGATTACGACGGCTAGAGATTGCGCCCAGTCGTCTATAATCTTTTGTTTATCCTTGAAATGTATGTTGGATAGATCTAAATAGGTTCCTCCTTGGGATACACTTCTTTTTATTAAATCGTCGATCCTCATACTCCCTCCTATCTGTGGGTTGTTTAAGTCTATTGCAGTCTTGCTATCTTCTCCAACATGTATCACCTCACTTTCAGATTCAGTTCCTTTCTCATATTAAGACTCGTATTCATCGTGTATAGTCATCCCGTAGTCTTCGTTATCTGAATCTACGATGCTTTCTGGTTCTTCTTCACTTTCCAGGTTATATATTTCGGGATCAAAATTAAAATGATGTAGTAACTCTTTATTTTGTAGGTAGGTCTCTTGCATTCTACTTACTAGATGGTCTCTTTCCTGAACAGTATTGCATGGGTCTTTATATAGCTCTTTCCAACAGTTAATTAGCTCCACAATCGAGTCATACTCTTTTCTGGAGTGTTTTCTACCTACTTGCATCATATTTATCTGTTCACTTGGTTTCTTTTGTCTTGAGCTTGTTCCTAAACCGTCAATTCTATTTAATCTTCCTAATATTTCTCTTACTTTTTTGTCGAATTTTGTTATTTCTTTGTCGAATTGTTCTGCGGGATTATCTCGAACGGTTTTACAAAGCTTAGTAATATATATTTCATTCTGTTCTATTATCTTATCTAGCCGTTTTTCCACCCTACTAAACCTACAAACTACATAATCAAAAAGGATGTTGAGAAAACTTGTAATATTTGTTAAGTTTTTATCTGTCGCTACTGAAAAATGCTCTAAGTGACTATAGTCCCTTCTACAACTCTCAAATATGCATGGTATATCACTAGCCATCTAGGATATCTCTTGGTAGTTAGCTCTAAATAGCCTATGGTGCCTAAAACCGTCTCCTAAGGATCACCCTACAAACGCCTATCCGTGGCAACAAAGGGATCACTTTAGGAATCTGGGCTTTAAGCTTACTCAAATCTAGCAGGGAATACTTAGAATGAAACTAGGACAATAATCACGCAAGTTGTGAGATAGTATAGATCGGTATTATAGTCAATTTTTTATCATATAAGTGCTAGAGATGTTATAAATCCTTCCCTAAATTTTTCCTAATTTTTCTGATTTTTTCTGAATTTTTTGGAATTTTTTCTCAAATTATCTGCAAGCATAGAGACTTATCTAAAAACAAAACAAATACAGATAACTTAATAAAAACTCAGAAATATACAGTACATACCAGAACAGTAGCCATCACACCGGAGACTCTGTGTACAGTCTGCAGACCCCTACCGCCCAAAAAAGGAACGTCCCCCCGGGTTCTGATACCAGGAAAACTACTGGTCTTTGATTTGTTCCAGTCAATAATTGGAAATCAAACCGATGGTCCGTGAAGTCAATGAGGGTCACTAGGTCAATCTGTTGGTCTAGGGATAGGGTGGCAAGCAGTTAATCGATATCGTTGAATGAGTTTCCCAAATGCTCCGGGTTACCGGTTTTATAGGCTTTCGTTCGAGCCCATCAAGCACAGGTTCATCTCTCTTCTGCTTTCCTCTTTTCCAAGGAGAGAATCAGTCTTCATTTACCATCAAAAGTGAAACGTCTTTTTCTTAGACGCTGGAATGGTGACATTCTTTTCCTGAATCGGTCGGGAATATCTCGACGCTTCTTCTTTCCTCCTCATTTCGTCACAATAAAACACCAGAAATTAAGTCAATCAAGCAATAGCGTAACAGCACTTGCCCCTAGATTGAAATGAAAGACCGTACGGGAAGAATGGTATTGAGCAGCTTATGTACAGGTCGCGGTAGCCGTCAGTTGAGGCCAATAGGATACTCCCGTGGCCCTCTGTAGATCGTCACTTCTAAGCAATCTCTGATTTATCATCGCTCTGAGGAGGTAATTTTCTACGTTCACTGCCCCTTCTTTGTTTTTTCTTTTTTTTCCTGCCGGTTTTTCTTTCTAAAAGCTAGACTAGAAGCCAATATATGCAAGTACCATCTAGGTATTATGAACCGATAGCATTGTTAAACCCAGACTCCTTTTGACATGAATGACTTCAACGAGCGAGAAGCGGGTGACCGAACAGGAGTCATTTCCAGATTAGACGGTGCAAGCGTTAGCTAAAACATGTAGAAAAACCCGCACTCGAGCGAGGGGATTGATGACGAGATTATCGTAGATACAGTCTGACGGCGTAATTGCAGTTCATCAAGTGAACAAATTCAGTATGACGTGAAGAAAAGATGAGGCTCGTTCAAAGTCAAGTCAAATGCTCCGAATCGGTCGCGTCAAAGTCATGCTTGCTTTCGAGATAATGCAGAAAATCGGTCGCAATCCCCGAACGAGAAGTACGACGTCATTTTCCGATCTCGTGAGTTCGGGTAATCGAGAGATCTGACTTTCTTTCCGGACTTGTCTTTAATATATGAATAGGGTACTCTCCGTTAGTCTCTCCTCTTCATTATGCGACGCCGCATCTTCAATCATGATTACGTTGACAACGAACTTCTTCGGCTGGCACTTCGAGACTCGTCATTATGTCAGCGTGAGTCTGAATAATGGTATTTGACTTTAAACACCCAGGTTTTCGAGTGCTCTTGCCCTGGTGCTCTATTTCTTAATCATCTTGGTCTTCTTTACTATCAAAAGGGCCATCCACGTACATCCACCTCTTGCGAAACTCTCCGTAAAATATGCTTGCCCGGCGAGAAAGGGCCTAAAAAGGAAATGCGAAAAGAGAACGAAAGATTCCCACTTCGTATTTCGTCATTATCATAAAGTCAACAGCACACTTCCCACTTCCTGCTCAGGGACAACAACCTAGAAATCGCATCAGCAATCAAACTCGGTGTTTGAAGTTCCGGGCACAGTGACTCTTCCGAAAAGAGGAACTTTTCTTTTGAGCTTGACCAAACACACCATCGGGAGCGCCGAATGGCTATCGTCAATATCGAAATAGGCGTATTAGCTTATGACAAATCTCTGTCGTTGAGAAGTTCTGAAGTTCATACTCGTCTCTCTTTCACCTCCTATTTGAAATAGGCAAGACGTGCATATCAGGCAGAAGATATGCCGCTGACAGATTCTTCATTTGACGTACCGGAATATACATCAACGTCAAGGCCACAGCAAGCCTCTTTACCTATTGCATCACCCGAACCATATGTATGTCATGCGAAACTGTGTTGTTCACCGAATTGTCACTCAATGGACTAGGGTTCTATCTTCCTCCTCCCGAAATGACAATCTGAAAAAACTACTCGGACAACGAAAGTCTATCTCAAAAGTTGTTCTAACAGTCGCATCGTCAAAAATCTCTAATCGAGTCAATGGAGATGTCAAAGGGGCGCTCCTAGGTGTGTGTAGGGGGTGTGTTTGTTTGCGAGAATGGGTTCCTCGTCGACGTCAGGGGGTGTGGACACACTTGAGTGAATTCGGGGGAAGGCTACGACGAGCGCAACGACGAAAGGAAACTGTACCCGACCAGGGATGGACGTAAACTCGAGAGACCCCAAGGGTAGGGATAATTATCCAAGTCTTATTGTGAAACAAAAACACCGTCCTACCACACTAGACAAGGATTCCTTTCCGACGCCTCTGTCATCTCCAGGGAGCTCGTCAGCGAGGAGACCATAGGATGATGTTGCTAAAACAAACGGATGCGCTGAGAAAGCCGTTCAGTAGAATTCCAAAAAAAGACTTTCAGCAACAGGTGGAGACATTTATGTGGCCCCTATAAAAAGAAATGCGGGCAGGGTAGAGCTCGGCAGAGGGTTCAAGAATAGGGTAGGTCCTGTCCTAAAGATGAAGATCGACAAAAGAGGTGGTTCCCGTCTATGCATGCATCTCTGTAGGACGTTCCGACCGGAAAGATCAAACCTCTCTTAACCGCTCACATCACAGTAGTCATAGTTGCATAGACAGGCATCAGTCGGGGGGCGACCAGGAAATGACGACAATGACTTTCACAGATCTCTCTCTAGATATCTATAGATAGAGAGAGATAACTGCTACATGAGCAACCCGACTGTGCCGTCACATGTGCTCTACAGGCCGCACTCGAGATTTCTTCCCAACGAGCCTATTTTTCATCAAGATGGAAGACGGGTGGGTTCGAAGGCAAGGTTTTTGATGGTCGAGCCCCCTACCCCGCATTGTTATGGACAGTTGAATCGCGAGCCTATATAACGTAACGTAATGAAGCAAAAAATGGCTGAAGATTATCAAGCCTTTTCCTTTCTCCTCCCCTTCGACTTTTACAGGACGGTTGGACTCACATTGAAGACTGCAGATCACTTAGCATTGGGGTGATTGACTTCACTGACAAAGACAGAGAGGGTAGTCGGCATCAAAAGTTCGAGTCCCCGGACAAAGGTGAGACCAACCTTTGTCCTGATTAGCGAAGTCCTTTCCAACTCCCAGCTTGGTAGTTTCCACCGCCTGTCCAGGTTTAAGCACTGGGATTTAACGGCGGACTTGAAAAGCCACCTACAGACGCTTTAGGCCCAATCATTCCAGACAACACTTACATCCTCTGTCTTACAGCAGTTGCTGGCTCAGAGTTAGCCGATACTTATTCCTCAGATACCGTCATTACTTCTTCTCCGAGAAAACAAGTTCATGACCCGTAAGCCTTCTACCTCCACGCGGCATTGCTCCGTCAGGCTTTTGCCCATTAAGAAAAATTTCCCACTACTGCTTCCCATAGGAGTCTAGGTCGTGTCTCAGTCCCAGTGTGGTTGATCATCCTCTTGGACTAGCTACTGATCATCGCCTTGGTAAGTTATCACCTCACCAACTAGCTAATTAGATGCGAGCCCCTCCTCGGGCGGATTCCTCCTTTTGCTCCTCAGCCTATTGGGTATTAGCAACCCTTTCCAATTGTTGTTTCCCTCCCAAGGGCAGGTTCTTAAGCATTACTCACGCCGTCCGCCACTGGTAACACCACTTCCCATCTAACTTGCATGTGTTAAGCATGCCGCTAGTGTTCATCCTGAGCCAGGATTGAACTCTCCATGAGATTCATAGTTGCATTACTTATAGCTTCCTTATTCGTAGTCAAAGTGGATTCGGAATTTCTTTCATTCCAAGCATAAGTTGAACCCATGCACTTCATATTAGCCTAGAGTTCGCTCCCAACAATATAGCCATCCCTACCCTATCACGTCAATCCCACAAGCCTCTTATCCATTCTCGTTCGATCGTTGCGGGGGAGCAAGTCAAAATAGAAAAACTCACATTGGGTTTAGAGATAATCAGGCTCGAACTGATGACTTCCACCACGTCAAGGTGACACTCTATCGCTGAGTTATATCCCTTCCCGGCCCATCGAGAAATAGAACTAGCTAATCCTAAGGCAAAGGGTCAAGAAACTCAACACTACTATTCCTAAACAACTTGGAGCCAGGCCTTCTTTTCGCACTATTATGGATAGTAAAATAATGGGAAAAATTGAATTCAATTGTCAATTGCTCCTATCGGGAATTGGATTGCGAGCCATAGCACATGGTTTCATAAAATCCGTACGATTTTTCCATTCTAAATTGAGTAGGTTTTCCATATAGAAGATTTTTTTTAGCATGTTCTATTCGATATTAGTAGGAGAAGAATCCGACTCAGTATTGTTAAAAAAGAGGTGAATCAGAACAAGTCAAGATGATATGGATCACCCCTTCTTCTTGCGCCAAAGATCTAACCATTTCCGAAGAAACTAGAGCTACATTTCTTTTCAATTTCCATTCCAGAGTTTCTACGTGTTTTCACGCCATTGCAGTTTTCGAGGTCTAAAAAAAAGAAATGGACAAATTCCTTTTCTTAGGAACACATACAAGAAAAAAGATAATGGTAACCTCATCATTAACTACTTCATTTTCATTTATTAATTTCAAGTAATAGAAATGTATGTCCTATCGAGACAGAATTTGTAACTTGCTATCCTCTTGCCTAGCAGGCAAAGACTTACCTCTGCGGAAAGACTGTAAAGTAGATGTGTACGGTACAGCACGGGAAGCTCAGGAGTGACCATCACACTCGCTTGTGTAGTGGGGAAACATACTACAACTACGATGAACAAAGAGATAAGAACGAGAGCCTACCCAATATCAACTTCAGAATCGAGGGAAAAGGTGAACGTCGGAGGGAGCCCCAATTGGAAAATGTCCAAACAAGACGACCGAGACCGCTGGCCAATACCTAGGATAGCGGGCAAGTGAATACAGGAACAAACCCATAGCATAGAATGGAAGGAACCAAGAAGGTGGTATTAGCAACAACTGGTTTTATTACGGGGCAGCTCATGATATTCATATCGATCTATTATGCGCCTCTGCATCTAGCATTGGGTAGACCTCATACAATAACTATCTTAGTTCTACCGTATCTTTTGTTTCATGTCTTCTGGAACAACCACAATTTTTTTTTTATTATTATGGATCTACTACCAAAAATTCAATGTGTAATCTCAGCATTCAATATGTATTCCTGAATAATCTAATTTTTCAATTATTCAACAATTTCATTTTACCAAGTTCAACGTTAGCCAGATTAGTCAACATTTATATGTTTTGATGCAACAACAAGATGTTAATTGTAACAAGTAATTTTGTTGATTGGTTAATTTGTCACATTTTATTTATGAAATGGGTTGGCTTGGTATTATTCTGGATATGGTAAAATTATTCGATTCGATCTAATAATAAGTACCTTGTGTCAGAATTGAGAAATTCTATGGCTCAAATCTTTAGTATTCTATTATTTATCACTTGTGTCTACTATTTAGGCAGAATGTCGTCGTCTATTGTCACTAAGAAACTGAAAGAAACCTCAGAAATGAAAGAAAGAAAAGAAGAAAATGATGTAGAAACAACTTACGAAGATGACAAAGATAGCCCAGACTACGAGTACTTTTATCTTGATACTCATCAAGATAATTGGGAATTAGTAAAACTTAACTTAAAAAAAGAAGAGAAAAATGAAGGCTTTTGCCCATTGCTGAAAATTCCCCATCGATGCCTCCCATAGAAGTCTGGGCCGTGTCTCAGTCCCATTGTGGCTGATCATCCTCTCGAACCAGCTACTGATCATCGCCTTGGTAAGTTATTGCCTCACCAACTAGCTAATCAGATGTGAGCCCCTCCTCGGGCGGATTCCTCCTTTTGCTCCTCAGCCTACGGGGTATTAGCAACTGTTTCCAGTTGTTGTTCCCCTCCCAATGGTAGGTTCTTACTCGTTACTCACCCATCAACCACTGAAAACACCACTTTCCGTCCGACTTTCATGTGTTAAGCATACGCTAGCATTCATCCTGAGCCAGGATCAAACTCTCTATGAGATTCATAGTTGCATTACTTATAACCTCCTTATTCATAAACAAAGCGGACTCAGAATTTCTTTCATTCCAAGCATAACTTGGACCCATGCGCTTCATATTAGCTTGGAGTTCGCTCCCAGCAATATAGCCATCCCTACCTTATCACGTCAATCCCACAAGCCTCTTATCCATTCTCGATCACTCGCTATGGGGGTGCAAGTCAAAATAAAAAAACTCACATTGGGTTTAGGGATAATCAGGCTCAAACTGATGACTTTCACCACGTCCAGGTGACATTCTATCGCTGAGTTATATCCCTTTCCGGCCCCATTGAGAAAAAGAACTAACTAAAGGGTCGAGAAACTGAACGGTACTATTTCGGAAGAAGCCATGCATTCATTCGATGAATCTCCCTAGTATCAAATACTGGTAATAATATCAGCAAAAAATCATTCTCCCATGCTTCCAAACATGCTGAGCTCTAAAAATTCTTGTACATTCAAAAAAGGGAATTGATTCCGTGAAAGATGAGATCAGTAAAGAGGAAAACCACTGATAGTTTATTTTGTAAGATTGTCAATTATGTACCAAAGGCGTATTTATATTCTCTGTCTTGGCGATTCCTCCTTCCGGAAAAGAGAAGGGTTTCTCCATAATGTCCATGAACAGTCGCTTCTGGAGTGGCCAAATAAGGCTTAGCTGATCTTATAATTAAAGAGTGAACATGAACAATTAAGATTTGACCAGATTTTTTTATGTGTGGTTCATATTTAAATAGACATATATTTTCACAAATAAATTGTCCAATGCTAATTATTGTGGATATCTCTTCACAATATAATGTAGAAAGCACCAATTCAAATGGGATGGATTCAAAATGATTTTATTGCATGGACTGGGATTATAAATCCTATTATTTTCATCTATTAAACAGTATTTAAGTACTTAAAGTATTTAGAAAGTTTATTTAAAATTGTCAAATGGCCTATATCGGATGATGGAATTCATGATAACGGATGTCAACATCGGGAAGTGGAGTTTTTACCTGAAGCATCACATTCAATCTGAAACGTTTAAGAAAAGTTAGGCAAAGACAATAAGGGGGCGTTGGTTAGCGTCTCTTTGATTAGCTGAAATGCCTTCTTTTGTTCTTCTCCCCATCTAAATCCGACGTTCTTCTTGATCACTTCGGTAAGTGGTGCGGCTATGCTACTAAAGTCCTTCACAAACTGCCAGTAAAAACTAGCAAGTCCATGAAAACAACGAACATTGCTTACACTTGTGGGACTCGGCCACTCTCGGATTGCACGTACCTTCTCTTCATCAACCTGTATACCCTGTGCACTAATAACAAATCCCAGAAATACAAGCTTATCGGTGCAAAAAGTACACTTTTTCAGGTTAGCAAATAACTTTTCTTCCTAAGACAGAGGAAGGATCAGGTAGTCGCCTATCTATGTCTTTCAAGTGATTTAAAGCCTACAGTAGGAACTCCAATGCGAGTCGGAAACATGTTCAGCTCTGGCGGTTGAGAATCAAATCCTTCTCTCTCTGGTTACGGCAGTAAATTCGGTATTTTCTTCTCTTGCAAGGCGCTACCGGTTGGTCGACGAATGAATTTGCCTAAACTAGGACCTTTGAATCTCCCCTCGGAACAGTTTCGGAAAGTCGCTTTCTGTTTTGAACTGCTTTCAACGTCACATAGTCTACTACACTCGCTTATAAAGGGAGCTTGCACTAGATCGTCGTTGTGACGGTTATTTGCTGCTCTTTCATTGTTCCTATTTAGCTTCTTCGGAACGGTAGACACATTGTTCAAGCTCAATTGACTTTGAACTTTGTCCGGTTGTTTCGGGTAGGCCAGAGAGAAGCGTCGGTGGTTCATTGCAAAAGGAGAGGAAAATCAAAGCGAAAAGCACTTTTGACGCAAGCGAAGCCTCACTCAATTCCTTCTTTCGATGCTTGACAGTTTGACGTCATTCTGCGGTCGTACTAGAAGTTTGGGTAGGCATGCAGTTCTTCCTGAAGTTCGTTCCATTCAGCAAGTCTGTCTAGATCCACGGCAGGTGTTGCCCATCTAAAGTAGGTCCCATGTTATATCTCAGGTGCGCGATAACGAACTCAGACGGAATTGCTTTCTGCTTCTTGTTGCAGTCCCTGAGCCCAGCTTGTAGCATGCCAAAAGTTTGACTTCAGCCTACTTTGCTAAGATAATAGAGAGAGGAAAGATAGACGGCAGAAAGTAATCCTTCCAATAGCGGAGTTGAACACAAACATGACGGTTCTTTCGTCAATCTCCTGGCCTTTGCTTAATTTCTTGTTTCGTAAATTGGTCGCTGGTTGATCTGATTAGACCCCGGACATGAGAGAGCCTAGCCCGGGAGGAATGCGACGGTTCCCTGGCGCTTAATGGGATGGACGTTCACAGTCCCCCTCCCTCTAATCTAAGCCTACTCGCTCGCCCAGTCACTGTCGTCTCGTACTTTTAGGAGCATCAAGTAGATATGTGAGCTCTAAGTCAGTGGCAGTTGCATAAACCCATGACCCTTGTCTTTCGGCCAGGTTGATTTGCTAACCCAAATTCATTTTCTACCAACATCAATAGTGTTCAGTAATTATATATCAGGCCATTCCATTCCAGATTTGAACTTAACCAGTGGAATCAGAAAATATTATATTTTATATATTTGGTTAAGCAATAGGGAACTTGCCCGCAGGTCAGCGATTTGAGGTCGTGAGGCCAAACTAGACCACTCAAATTCAAATTTAAATCAACCCTCGGGGAATCCCCCAGGTTTCTGAATTTCGATTAAGCGGGCAATTGTCGTAGCTACCTACTTCGGAAATTACTCTCATACCTACCGGCACTGGTTTTTGATCCCCAAGTGGTCGCCTATAAAAGGAAATGCATTGTTTTGTTCTTGTTCCCCAACGAGAGGCGGCTTAGCGAAACGAGGCAGGAATTTTGGAATGTGACGTCGAAAAGAAAAGGAAGTGATTGGATGATTGCCCGGTTCGTTCACTTTGTTTACTACTCCGCTCATGCTATATGCTTGAGAGCAGGTTGTTTACATAGTTGCTCTTACAAGCAAGGTTGAGATAGTGGTGATCTCAGGTAAAGTAGTCAGAAGAGTTCACTAAGAAGACAAGTCCAACTTTTCATTGACCAACTAGCAAAAAGCGCTAGTCCGGTAAAAGCAATAAGAGCATTGAGGGTAATCTATGATCAGGAAGTGAAAAGGCTAAAGCTAAAGCAGTAGGAGATGGATGGGGCAATCAACCCCACTAGAAGGTTATTCTCGGTTACGGGGAAAGGAAGAATAATCCAATCTATTTAGAAAGTTCGGATCGCTATGATGAAAATCCATTGATTGGTTCTCCAAGAAAAATAGGCAGGAAAAACAAAAATCCTTCCCCATGGCAGGCCCTGAGTCGGATTCCACCAAATTCACAGAATAACAAGCTTCATTACCAGAATTTCATTACTTCAGTTTTACCTTTCCATTAATGACTGACTGATTCCAGGAGCTGCCCTTATATACTATACGACCATCTTCCTTTAGTTGCTACCCTATGGTTGAGTGCTTTGTTTTGCTAGTTACGTGCGAGCTCTTTCTTCGCTGCTTCTCCTGGTTGCCTTCTTTTCTTTTGTGCTTTCTTATGGCTGGCCCTTATGAGCTGAGGGGTGGTATCCGCACAAGAGGGCTTCTTCTTTCGTCGCTTCCGCTCCTTCTATATGGATATAAGGAAAGTCAGCTCTCCCCCTTCTCTCTTTATGCTAGAGAGCTTCCTCTATTTTCCTTACATCAAGCGCAAATCAGACATTGAAGGCTAGAGAGGAGGGTATGATTCTTGCTCAAGCCTAAAGTTCTCATTCCTACTTTCAGTCAAGTTTGAGTGAAGTTCCTACTGAGGAATTAATGTCATTCTTTTCAAAAAGAATATCATATGTCCAAATTGATAGATTCTTTCACAGCAAATTAAATACCTCTAGCAGTTCCTTATATGGCATCGATTTCAATTCCGTATGCATCCTATTCTAGCCATGTCTCTTATACGAGACTAGTGCCATAAGTTCCCTCCTTTCCTTCTCTAGCCTCTTCCCCAGTTGAAATTAAGCAAAGGCCAGGAGATTGACGAAAGAACCGTCAGGTTTGTGTTCAACTTCGCTATTGGCCAGGAGATTGAACTACATCTTTACTCCATACAACTCGCACCAATAGCGGCACTGAGCGGTCGAAGATTGATTGAAAAGGCAGCCCCCTAGCCGCCTACCTGCTCGTGTTCGTAGCTCGATGGGAGGTCAAGACTTCGGTCCGGCAGAAAAACAGGAGTCGTCCGTATCAAGTGATACGTGAATTGCTCAATAGTGCTTCGCCACTACCATAGCTGGCGAAAATAGCTTAATGGTAGAGCATAGCCTTGCCAAGGCTGAGGGTTCGACGTCCCTCCTTCCGCTCCTGGCTTTGTCGTTGTTTAGTGGTAATGGTGCATAAACCCCTTTAGAGAGAGGGATGAGCAACAAGCAGCCCTTTGTATAGGGTTCCAAACCTATCTTACTAATAACATAGAAAGGGGCAAGCAAAAACCTAATTTGAAAAAGTTGCTGGCTTTTCATCAGCTGTTGCGCGCTTCTGTTTTTCAACAAGCTTCTTCAAATATACCATAAATGAAGTGGGGCTATAACTATAAGTATAAGTAGCTAGCTAGCGCACTAGCATTTTCCCTTACTAGTAAAGGGGCTGCTAGTTGTAGCGCACAATGTACTAGTGAATAGGAAAGGTGAATTGAGATTACTAATGACAGATGGAGGTTGAGGATAGAACATGTTCGGTGCCTCACCCTTGTCTCCTTTGCTGGAGACTACAAATGATGAGAATCCTATCGATAAAGAAGAGGCTTAAGCATCGCCTCTTGATCCAGTCTGTCTTCCCTGGTCTCCCCAACACACTTTGGATATGAAAGAAACCTCCCGCTGTAGAGAAGAGATCTAAAGTCTGGGTCCCCTCGATCACCCTCCCTTGAACCTGAACAGGTCGAGAGCGATAAACCCGCACGGCATTTTATAACCTTTGAACCGAAACTCCCAACTAGAGATGGAATTCGACGAACCTAAACAACTCAGTTGAGAGCTCCATGACTGGTTCAAGGGAAGGTGCACCAATGATTGATAGACCATTCCTCCCTATTCGTCTCTTGATTCCTCATTCTACTAATCCGTTGTTACTGATTCATTCAATGGCATAGACTCCCCATTTCTTTGTCTTCTCCGCGCAGGTGTTCGTCAACGATGAAAGCCGCTGAACTTAAGATTCGAGTTGAGAAAGAGGGCTACGCCCCCGGGAGGGCTTTCAAGTACTGGAGAGGGTAGATTATAGAGCTAGGGGAAAATCAAAGGTTTTTTCCATTGGGATTGGACAAGCCTTGACTGGGTCAGCATTGATGAAAAAATGAAAAAAAGAAAAACTTCTCCCATCGCATCACTAACCGGTGTAGGATTAAAGATCAGGTCCAGGATTCGAGTCAAATCGACCTTCCCTCTCACACAAAGAAAATATAAAAAGAATTTTGTCAAAAAATAGAACAGATATTATCCTGGCCAGAAACAACTGCCATAAGCTATTTAAATTCATGAAAGAAGAAATGTGGGATATCCAAGGAATAGAGTGGGGGCTTTTCAGACAGCTGTGCTTCAAACTACGGGGGGGACAAGAATGGCGCAAGCTACCAGCATTGTTGTAGAGATTCTATGATAAAATTGCCATGTTAGACTTCTTTTGTCATATTAGGCCATTTTTGTCATATTAGGCTTTGTTTGTCTGTTTTCTTTTTGTAGATAATTTTGTCACCATTGTTTGAGACTAGAGACTTCACAGAAATTGTCAAATGATATGGGATTTTTAGCAAATCCCCAGCTATCAACGGATTTGATTTGCCTTTACCAACTACCGTTTGAGTTGGGCTAGCCATGCTATTCCCCTCAGTATGATGTGTTGTCAAATGATATGGGATTTTGAGCAAATCACCAGCTATCAACGGATTTGATTTGTCTTTACCAACTACCGTTTGAGTAGGGCTAGCCATGCTATTCCACTCAGCATGATGAGTTGTCAAGAATTTCATTTGGACTTATATGCCAAACTAATTCTTTTAATAGTTTTTGGTTTTTACTGAATCTTTTTTTTATTTTTTTATTTTATTTGAATAGGCTATATTTATATAGTATTTTTTCAGATAATTTTATAAATTACCAGAGGCTGAGATTTTTGCCATACCTGAAAATGTAAGGTCGTCTTACCTTGTTGACATAACTGGAAGATCCCAAGCTCAGATCTAGACACAGACCGTTACTAGGATCTTGATTTTCTCTAGCTTTATGTGGTCTCATGTGCCCTCCAAGTTCATTACCGTTCATAAACTCGATTCCGCAGATGGAACACTTGTGTACTTTAAGGTTTCCTTTCTTTTTTACGTAGCTTTTCTTACCTTGACCTTCTGTGGCTTGCCCGGTGGCCTCCGAGTGCTTGGAACGAAGTGAACTATTTGCTGCATTTTTTTTACATTTGAATACTTATTTATATTGTTATTGGATAGTGTTCTTACCGTTATGGCGGTCGATACTTCTGTCGACTTCTACTTCTTTAACCATCCTATCTCTGAGAGTGTTGCGCACCTGCAAATATTCTTTTGTAAAGATCCTGAACTGCAATCTTGATTTAGTGAGAATGAGTAGCTTCCTTGTGATCCTTGCCTTATATACTACTTGATGATTTTTAGCCGTGCGATTTATTCTTTGGTGTAATTCCCAGGCTTTTAACTCTGGGAATCTTTGTCTTATCACTTTTGTTTCTTCTGTCTGAAGTGATATAGCATTCTTACAGGAGTAATGATGTTTGTTGAATTCCCGTTTATAACATTTATCCCGTATTTTATATATACCTGGTTGGTATAGAATAAATGCTGCTGAAATACTATTTGTTATAGCTCTCACCATGTTTCTCTTCTTCAAGATCTTGATTGATATATCACTATTGTTTTCCGTTATTAAGAATTTATTATTATTTATTACTTGTTTTTTGATGTATCCTGGACTAGAAGGCTGTTTTTCTTCCGTCTGCATCCCTTAACGTTAAGTTACTTAATCTTGACGATACCAGGAAAACTACTACACACTGCTACTACTACTGTCACACAGCTGAAGCTGAAGAAAAAGAAAATACAAAGGGAAATACACTCAGGCACAATTAATTATACATATGGGTGGTGGAGAACTACAAGTGGTCTGTGGGTTGATCGGAAGGTATAAACCAAGCAAAACGGGTGGAAGAGGATGAGAGGGTGAGAGAGGATGGTGATGAGGAGAGGGATCTGTTGAGGAGCTTCTGTAGTTTTTGTTGGATTGCTTAGGATGAAATTATTTCTCCTTCTTTTTCTTGTTTGCCCTCTGTTTCTCTTCTCTTCGAAGGCTCCTTTTATAGATGACTTCCTTGCACGAGAAGCTATTTGAAGAATCTTTCTGTGGAAGTCTCGTCACGAGCCTTCACTGTTGACGTCTTATCTCTGTCAGGAATCTTTACTGTTGACGCCTTGTCTCTGTCAGGAATCTTTGCTGTTGATGTCTTGTTTCTGTCAGGAATCTTTACTTTGAGCCGGGCTTTATCTTGATGAAAAATTGATGTGGCCTGTACCTTTTTGGATGTATCAGGCTTTCGTGTGAAGCTTGATGAAAACTTTTGATGGGGGCCCATACATTTGAATGTATTAGGAATTCATTTGGCTTTATTAGGCATCTCTTGGAAGGAATCCTTCAATAATATATTTGTGAAGCATTTAGAGGATCCGATGCTTAGAGGGAGTTTCTGTAGGACTGTCTTGTCTGGCTTCTTTTGTCAATGTTGTTGCAGAGATTAAAATATGAGATTTTTAGCGAACCTCCAGCTATCAACGGATTTGACTTGCCTTTACCAACTGCCGTTTGAGTTGGGCTAGCCATGCCATTCCCCTCGGCATGATAAGTTTGTCAAGGATTTCATTTGGGCTATATGCCAAACTTAATCCATTTAGTATTATATATATATGTATATTCCTTCTCTCTCTCTCTCTCTCTTTTTATATACTATTTTTACATATCCATTTGAACTCTATTGGGATGTCTAAATTCTTCTGGTTGAAAACTATGTCTTGTAACAGCTTCAGTGCTCTATGATTCTGTCCTTTTGGAATGCTAAATTTTGCATGGTAGTCTTTCGTGGCGACTATTCTTCTTCCATCTGTCATAATTGAGTAGCTGCTAATATTTTTAATAAGCTTTCTTGCCTTGTCGACCAGCTCGATAAAGCTGCTGTACCAGAAATAATTATAATTGATTTCTTCGATGTTGTGTTCGGGGTCGAATTTCTGCCATTGCTCAGGGTAGACGAATACCCATATCTGATATGGCTGGAAAAATTTTGTCTCTTCCCTCCATCCAAGCATGCTGAATATTTTTTTTAGAAAAAATCTCAACACTACTGGTAGCTTGCGCCATTCTTGTCCCCCCCGTAGTTTGAAGCACAGCTGTCTGAAAAGCCCCCACTCTATTCCTTGGATATCCCACATTTCTTCTTTCATGAATTTAAATAGCTTATGGCAGTTGTTTCTGGCCAGGATAATATCTGTTCTATTTTTTGACAAAATTCTTTTTATATTTTCTCTATGATCGAGCTTCATTATTTTGATATGAAAAGATCTCTGCGGGAAGTGCCTGTCTAGCTTCCTCCAGAATTTGTATTCTTTTTGTCTTTTCTGACACGATCACTTCTTTTCCTTTCTTTGATTTTTCCTGTAAGATGGTTAGTACATGATTATTTTATTATATAAAAACTAATAACTGAACTCAACAACTCCCTCGACGGCCTCTTGCCGAGACGTTGACCCTGGCATGAGTGGTATACTGAGATTTTGGCTTATTTCTTTAATATTTGGGCTTAGTTTTTGATCTTCTCCTAATAATCGTGTCAGCACTGGCTCTCTTATTTCTTCCCTAGTAATAGATCTCCTAGCCACTTCTCTAGTCATTCTTTCACTATTACTTCTTGTTAATAACGGTTGTTTTGAATTGTTTTTAATATATAGACTGTTCCCAGAACTTTGTATTTCTACCCCTCCAAAGTATTTTGGTTCTTCGGTTTGAATTAAGTCTTCAAGGAACCATTGTCTAGGTACCGTGAGATCCTTTATATTCATTAGTCGAGGTTTGATTTCCTCCTCAAAAGGTTTTGGTTCAAATATTTCGATTATTTCCCGTTGATTTGAAACTGTTCTTGCTTCTGTGGTCTGAGTCAATTCATGAATCATCGTATATTCTATGGCTAAATCGTGTGAGTTGGTTTTCATGTTCATTCCTTGGGTCTTAATTTTTAGGCGTACAGTATCTATTATGTTTGGGTCAGATATAGAGATAAAATAGTTGGGGCGGATGTTGAACCATACTGTTTGATTTACTAGATTGGATTGGAAGCCCCCTATTAGAGCCTGGTGACAATTGGTGAATCGATTGTCCATTACAAGTGTTATTATAGGGATATCTATGCCAGCTCTGAATAGCGCGTTAATTTTAATTTGAATTAGGCCAACGTGTATATAGTGAATTTCTGGGTATTTCTTTTTCCATCTTCGTACTTTTTCACGATTAAAGATGGGAATGTCTACTCTTCATCCATATAGATTTGCTGTTGTGTTTCCATTAAAATTTTCGATTATTCTTCTGGAAAAGAAATTGAATCGTGAAATTTTGTAAATTTCTGTTTTCTTTGTCAGTTGATACTTTTTCATTCTATCAATGTCTTCTGGGCTAAAAATTGTTTCTCTTCCGACTACGTCTCCTAATGATAAGTTGTCTAGTTCTGATACCGGGGGTGTAATTGGATCTAATTCTTCGTTCATCATGAAAACTAATTCGGCGTCTGAATCATACTCGACCTCAAGCTCATAGAGTATTATATCTGTTGGCGAGATTTCTTCACCCAAACATACTTCGAGTTCTTGTTCTTCCATATATTTTATCATTTTTGAGCACCTTTTCCTCTTTTAGGACAGTCTCTAGCAAAATGTCCTTCTTTATCGCATACAAAGCATCTGCAACCTTTTTTGTCCTTTTGTGCAGGGGATTCTCTTTGTGTAGATGACTCGTCCTTTTTTCTAACGTATTTATTGTTCCTGGCAAATCCCCTACTCCTTGTCCATGGTTTCCATCGAAATCTTTTTCTAAATGTTGATTTTTGGTTTTTTCTCACTTCCTATTTTCCATTTTTCTCCAATTATTTTTTCGCAACACTTTCTTCCTTTAGCAGAATTATTTATTGTGTTCTTCATTTTTTTTGTAAGATTTTATATTGAGACAGTCGTCCTGTATAATTTTAAGTGCATAGTATATTCGGTGCCCCAAATTATCCTTCTTTTCAATTCGCTTTAAGTAGTCTGGGTATCCGTTTCTTGTTTTGGTATCCCATGGACTAGGAAGTTTATGGAAGAAAGGATCAAGCCAATTCTGTGCCTTATCGTATTCTAACTTGTAAAAGATTTTGAGAATGTTTTGCAGTATTCTTCGAATTCACATATCTCGCATAATTCAATTTTGGACAGCGCATACAAAACTTCTTCTTCTTGAGATTTCTCATCTATATACCCACGTAAATTTTCTTTGATGATTTTTATGAAATCATTGAGGATTTTTTCAAAACTTGTGAACCTATTGCTTTCTCCCCACTCTTTCCGTTTATTTTTTCCTTCTTCTGAGTTTATCCATTGTTTCATCCATTATAAAACATCTCCTTGTAAAGTTCCCGTAATGTAATCGACAAATCTTTCATTGTCCCATGATCTTTCGTGATTTGTGATTACGACGGCTAGAGATTGCGCCCAGTCGTCTATAATCTTTTGTTTATCCTTGAAATGTACGTTGGATAGATCTAAATAGGTTCCTCCTTGGGATACACTTCTTTTTATTAAATCGTCGATCCTCATACTCCCTCCTATCTGTGGGTTGTTTAAGTCTATTGCAGTCTTGCTATCTTCTCCAACATGTATCACCTCACTTTCAGATTCAGTTCCTTTCTCATATTAAGACTCGTATTCATCGTGTATAGTCATTCCGTAGTTTTCGTTATCTGAATCTACGATGCTTTCTGGTTCTTCTTCACTTTCCAGGTTATATATTTCGGGATCAAAATTAAAATGATGTAGTAACTCTTTATTTTGTAGGTAGGTCTCTTGCATTCTACTTACTAGATGGTCTCTTTCCTGAACAGTATTGCATGGGTCTTTATATAGCTCTTTCCAACAGTTAATTAGCTCCACAATCGAGTCATACTCTTTTCTGGAGTGTTTTCTACCTACTTGCATCATATTTATCTGTTCACTTGGTTTCTTTTGTCTTGAGCTTGTTCCTAAACCGTCAATTCTATTTAATCTTCCTAATATTTCTCTTACTTTTTTGTCGAATTTTGTTATTTCTTTGTCGAATTGTTCTGCGGGATTATCTCGAACGGTTTTACAAAGCTTAGTAATATATATTTCATTCTGTTCTATTATCTTATCTAGCCGTTTTTCCACCCTACTAAACCTACAAACTACATAATCAAAAAGGATGTTGAGAAAACTTGTAATATTTGTTAAGTTTTTATCTGTCGCTACTGAAAAATGCTCTAAGTGACTATAGTCCCTTCTACAACTCTCAAATATGCATGGTATATCACTAGCCATCTAGGATATCTCTTGGTAGTTAGCACTAAATAGCCTATGGTGCCTAAAACCGTCTCCTAAGGATCACCCTACAAACGCCTATCCGTGGCAACAAAGGGATCACTTTAGGAATCTGGGCTTTAAGCTTACTCAAATTTAGCAGGGAATACTTAGAATGAAACTAGGACAATAATCACGCAAGTTGTGAGATAGTATAGATCGGTATTATAGTCAATTTTTTATCATATAAGTGCTAGAGATGTTATAAATCCTTCCCTAAATTTTTCCTAATTTTTCTGATTTTTTCTGAATTTTTTGGAATTTTTTCTCAAATTATCTGCAAGCATAGAGACTTATCTAAAAACAAAACAAATACAGATAACTTAATAAAAACTCAGAAATATACAGTACATACCAGAACAGTAGCCATCACACCGGAGACTCTGTGTACAGTCTGCAGACCCCTACCGCCCAAAAAAGGAACGTCCCCCCGGGTTCTGATACCAGGAAAACTACTGGTCTTTGATTTGTTCCAGTCAATAATTGGAAATCAAAGCGATGGTCCGTGAAGTCAATGAGGGTCACTAGGTCAATCTGTTGGTCTAGGGATAGGGTGGCAAGCAGTTAATCGATATCGTTGAATGAGTTTCCCAAATGCTCCGGGTTACCGGTTTTCCAGGCTTTCGTTCGAGCCCATCAAGCACAGGTTCATCTCTCTTCTGCTTTCCTCTTTTCCAAGGAGAGAATCAGTCTTCATTTACCATCAAAAGTGAAACGTCTTTTTCTTAGACGCTGGAATGGTGCATTCTTTTCCTGAATCGGTCGGGAATATCTCGACGCTTCTTCTTTCCTCCTCATTTCGTCACAATAAAACACCAGAAATTAAGTCAATCAAGCAATAGCGTAACAACACTTGCCCCTAGATTGGAGCAGCTTATGTACAGGTCGCGGTAGCCATCAGTTGAGGCCAATAGGATACTCCCGTGGCCCTCTGTAGATCGTCACTTCTAAGCAATCTCTGATTTATCATCGCTCTGAGGAGGTAATTTTCTACGTTCACTGCCCCTTCTTTGTTTTTTCTTTTTTTCCTGCCGGTTTTTCTTTCTAAAAGCTAGACTAGAAGCCAATATATGTAAGTACCATCTAGGTATTATGAACCGATAGCATTGTTAAACCCAGACTCCTTTTGACATGAATGACTTCAACGAGCGAGAAGCGGGTGACCGAACATGAGTCATTTCCAGATTAGACGGTGCAAGCGTTAGCTAAAACATTTAGAAAAACCCGCACTCGAGCGAGGGGATTGATGACGAGATTATCGTAGATACAGTCTGACGGCGTAATTGCAGTTCATCAAGTGAACAAATTCAGTATGACGTGAAGAAAAGATGAGGCTCGTTCAAAGTCAAGTCAAATGCTCCGAATCGGTCGCGTCAAAGTCATGCTTGCTTTCGAGATAATGCAGAAAATCGGTCGCAATCCCCGAACGAGAAGTACGACGTCATTTTCCGATCCCGTGAGTTCGGGTAATCGAGAGATCTGACTTTCTTTCCGGACTTGTCTTTAATATATGAATAGGGTACTCTCCGTTAGTCTCTCCTCTTCATTATGCGACGCCGCATCTTCAATCATGATTACGTTGACAACGAACTTCTTCGGCTGGCACTTCGAGACTCGTCATTATGTCAGCGTGAGTCTGAATAATGGTATTTGACTTTAAACACCCAGGTTTTCGAGTGCTCTTGCCCTGGTGCTCTATTTCTTAATCATCTTGGTCTTCTTTACTATCAAAAGGGCCATCCACGTACATCCACCTCTTGCGAAACTCTCCGTAAAATATGCTTGTCCGGCGAGAAAGGGCCTAAAAAGGAAATGCGAAAAGAGAACGAAAGATTCCCACTTCGTATTTCGTCATTATCATAAAGTCAACAGCACACTTCCCACTTCCTGCTCAGGGACAACAACCTAGAAATCGCATCAGCAATCAAACTCTGTGTTTGAAGTTCCGGGCACAGTGACTCTTCCGAAAAGAGGAACTTTTCTTTTGAGCTTGACCAAACACACCATCGGGAGCGCCGAATGGCTATCGTCAATATCGAAATAGGCGTATTAGCTTATGACGAATCTCTGTCGTTGAGAAGTTCTGAAGTTCATACTCGTCTCTCTTTCACCTCCTATTTGAAATAGGCAAGACGTGCATATCAGGCAGAAGATATGCCGCTGACAGATTCTTCATTTGACGTACCGGAATATACATCAACGTCAAGGCCACAGCAAGCCTCTTTACTTATTGCATCACCCGAACCATATGTATGTCATGCGAAACTGTGTTGTTCACCGAATTGTCACTCAATGGACTAGGGTTCTATCTTCCTCCTCCCGAAATGACAATCTGAAAAAACTACTCGGACAATGAAAGTCTATCTCAAAAGTTGTTCTAACAGTCGCATCGTCAAAAATCTCTAATCGAGTCAATGGAGATGTCAAAGGGGCGCTCCTAGGTGTGTGTAGGGGGTGTGTTTGTTTGCGAGAATGGGTTCCTCGTCGACGTCAGGGGGTGTGGACACACTTGAGTGAATTCGGGGGAAGGCTACGACGAGCGCAACGACGAAAGGAAACTGTACCCGACCAGAGATGGACGTAAACTCGAGAGACCCCAAGGGTAGGGATAATTATCCAAGTCTTATTGTGAAACAAAAACACCGTCCTACCACACTAGACAAGGATTCCTTTCCGACGCCTCTGTCATCTCCAGGGAGCTCGTCAGCGAGGAGACCATAGGATGATGTTGCTAAAACAAACGGATGCGCTGAGAAAGCCGTTCAGTAGAATTCCAAAAAAAGACTTTCAGCAACAGGTGGAGACATTTATGTGGCCCCTATAAAAAGAAATGCGGGCAGGGTAGAGCTCGGCAGAGGGTTCAAGAATAGGGTAGGTCCTGTCCTAAAGATGAAGATCGACAAAAGAGGTGGTTCCCGTCTATGCATGCATCTCTGTAGGACGTTCCGACCGGAAAGATCAAACCTCTCTTAACCGCTCACATCACAGTAGTCATAGTTGCATAGACAGGCATCAGTCGGGGGGCGACCAGGAAATGACGACAATGACTTTCACAGATCTCTCTCTAGATATCTATAGATAGAGAGAGATAACTGCTACATGAGCAACCCGACTGTGCCGTCACATGTGCTCTACAGGCCGCACTCGAGATTTCTTCCCAACGAGCCTATTTTTCATCAAGATGGAAGACGGGTGGGTTCGAAGGCAGGGTTTTTGATGGTCGAGCCCCCTACCCCGCATTGTTATGGACAGTTGAATCGCGAGCCTATATAACGTAACGTAATGAAGCAAAAAATGGCTGAAGATTATCAAGCCTTTTCCTTTCTCCTCCCCTTCGACTTTTACAGGGCGGTTGGACTCACATTGAAGACTGCAGATCACTTAGCATTAGGGTGATTGACTTCACTGACAAAGACAGAGAGGGTAGTCGGCATCAAAAGTTCGAGTCCCCGGACAAAGGTGAGACCAACCTTCGTCCTGATTAGCGAAGTCCTTTCCAACTCCCAGCTTGGTCGTTTCCACCGCCTGTCCAGGTTTAAGCACTGGGATTTAACGGCGGACTTGAAAAGCCACCTACAGACGCTTTACGCCCAATCATTCCGGACAACACTTACATCCTCTGTCTTACAGCAGTTGCTGGCTCAGAGTTAGCCTATACTTATTCCTCAGATACCGTCATTACTTATTCTCCGAGAAAACAAGTTCATGACCCGTAAGCCTTCTACCTCCACGCGGCATTGCTCCGTCAGGCTTTTGCCCATTAAGAAAAATTCCCCACTACTGCTTCCCATAGGAGTCTGGGTCGTGTCTCAGTCCCAATGTGGTTGATCATCCTCTTGGACCAGCTACTGATCATCGCCTTGGTAAGTTATCACCTCACCAACTAGCTAATTAGACGCGAGCCCCTCCTCGTGCGGATTCCTCCTTTTGCTCCTCAGCCTATTGGGTATTAGCAACCCTTTCCAATTGTTGTTTCCCTCCCAAGGGCAGGTTCTTAAGCATTACTCACGCCGTCCGCCACTGGAAACACCACTTCCCATCTAACTTGCATGTGTTAAGCATGCCGCTAGTGTTCATCCTGAGCTAGGATTGAACTCTCCATGAGATTCATAGTTGCATTACTTATAGCTT
The DNA here is from genome assembly GCA_036321105.1 of Dracaena cambodiana. Lineage (NCBI taxonomy): Eukaryota > Viridiplantae > Streptophyta > Magnoliopsida > Asparagales > Asparagaceae > Dracaena > Dracaena cambodiana. Next base: position 20,611,714 of record JAYEPQ010000020.1, on the reverse strand, counting down.
CCTTATTCGTAGTCAAAGTGGATTCGGAATTTCTTTCATTCCAAGCATAAGTTGAACCCATGCACTTCATATTAGCCTAGAGTTCGCTCCCAACAATATAGCCATCCCTACCCTATCACGTCAATCCCACAAGCCTCTTATCCATTCTCGTTCGATCGTTGCGGGGGAGCAAGTCAAAATAGAAAAACTCACATTGGGTTTAGAGATAATCAGGCTCGAACTGATGACTTCCACCACGTCAAGGTGACACTCTATCGCTGAGTTATATCCCTTCCCGGCCCATCGAGAAATAGAACTAGCTAATCCTAAGGCAAAGGGTCAAGAAACTCAACACTACTATTCCTAAACAACTTGGAGCCAGGCCTTCTTTTCGCACTATTATGGATAGTAAAATAATGGGAAAAATTGAATTCAATTGTCAATTGCTTCTATCGGGAATTGGATTGCGAGCCATAGCACATGGTTTCATAAAATCCGTACGATTTTTCCAATCTAAATTGAGTAGGTTTTCCATATAGAAGATTTTTTTTAGCATGTTCTATTCGATATTAGTAGGAGAAGAATCCGACTCAGTATTGTTAAAAAAGAGGTGAATCAGAACAAGTCAAGATGATATGGATCACCCCTTCTTCTTGCGCCAAAGATCTAACCATTTCCGAAGAAACTAGAGCTACATTTCTTTTCAATTTCCATTCCAGAGTTTCTATGTGTTTTCACGCCATTGCAGTTTTCGAGGTCTAAAAAAAAGAAATGGACAAATTCCTTTTCTTAGGAACACATACAAGAAAAAAGATAATGGTAACCTCATCATTAACTACTTCATTTTCATTTATTAATTTCAAGTAATAGAAATGTATGTCCTATCGAGACAGAATTTGTAACTTGCTATCCTCTTGCCTAGCAGGCAAAGACTTACCTCTGCGGAAAGACTGTAAAGTAGATGTGTACGGTACAGCACGGGAAGCTCAGGAGTGACCATCACACTCGCTTGTGTAGTGGGGAAACATACTACAACTACGATGAACAAAGAGATAAGAACGAGAGCCTACCCAATATCAACTTCAGAATCGAGGGAAAAGGTGAACGTCGGAGGGAGCCCCAATTGGAAAATGTCCAAACAAGACGACCGAGACCGCTGGCCAATACCTAGGATAGCGGGCAAGTGAATACAGGAACAAACCCATAGCATAGAATGGAAGGAACCAAGAAGGTGGTATTAGCAACAACTGGTTTTATTACGGGGCAGCTCATGATATTCATATCGATCTATTATGCGCCTCTGCATCTAGCATTGGGTAGACCTCATACAATAACTATCTTAGTTCTACCGTATCTTTTGTTTCATGTCTTCTGGAACAACCACAAAATTTTTTTTATTATTATGGATCTACTACCAGAAATTCAATGTGTAATCTCAGCATTCAATATGTATTCCTGAATAATCTAATTTTTCAATTATTCAACAATTTCATTTTACCAAGTTCAACGTTAGCCAGATTAGTCAACATTTATATGTTTTGATGCAACAACAAGATGTTAATTGTAACAAGTAATTTTGTTGATTGGTTAATTTGTCACATTTTATTTATGAAATGGGTTGGCTTGGTATTATTCTGGATATGGTAAAATTATTCGATTCGATCTAATAATAAGTACCTTGTGCCAGAATTGAGAAATTCTATGGCTCAAATCTTTAGTATTCTCTTATTTATCACCTGTGTCTACTATTTAGGCAGAATGTCGTCGTCTATTGTCACTAAGAAACTGAAAGAAACCTCAGAAATGAAAGAAAGAAAAGAAGAAAATGATGTAGAAACAACTTACGAAGATGACAAAGATAGCCCAGACTACGAGTACTTTTATCTTGATACTCATCAAGATAATTGGGAATTAGTAAAACTTAACTTAAAAAAAGAAGAGAAAAATGAAGGCTTTTGCCCATTGCTGAAAATTCCCCATCGATGCCTCCCATAGAAGTCTGGGCCGTGTCTCAGTCCCATTGTGGCTGATCATCCTCTCGAACCAGCTACTGATCATCGCCTTGGTAAGCTATTGCCTCACCAACTAGCTAATCAGATGTGAGCCCCTCCTCGGGCGGATTCCTCCTTTTGCTCCTCAGCCTACGGGGTATTAGCAACTGTTTCCAGTTGTTGTTCCCCTCCCAATGGTAGGTTCTTACTCGTTACTCACCCATCAACCACTGGAAACACCACTTTCCGTCCGACTTTCATGTGTTAAGCATACGCTAGCATTCATCCTGAGCCAGGATCAAACTCTCTATGAGATTCATAGTTGCATTACTTATAACCTCCTTATTCATAGACAAAGCGGACTCAGAATTTCTTTCATTCCAAGCATAACTTGGACCCATGCGCTTCATATTAGCCTGGAGTTCGCTCCCAGCAATATAGCCATCCCTACCTTATCACGTCAATCCCACAAGCCTCTTATCCATTCTCGATCAATCGCTATGGGGGTGCAAGTCAAAATAAAAAAACTCACATTGGGTTTAGGGATAATCAGGCTCAAACTGATGACTTCCACCACGTCCAGGTGACATTCTATCGCTGAGTTATATCCCTTTCCGGCCCCATTGAGAAAAAGAACTAACTAAAGGGTCGAGAAACTGAACGGTACTATTTCGGAAGAAGCCATGCATTCATTCGATGAATCTCCCTAGTATCAAATACTGGTAATAATATCAGCAAAAAATCATTCTCCCATGCTTCCAAACATGCTGAGCTCTAAAAATTCTTGTACATTCAAAAAAGGGAATTGATTCCGTGAAAGATGAGATCAGTAATGAGGAAAACCACTGATAGTTTATTTTGTAAGATTGTCAATTATGTACCAAAGGCGTATTTATATTCTCTGTCTTGGCGATTCCTCCTTCCGGAAAAGAGAAGGGTTTCTCCATAATGTCCATGAACAGTCGCTTCTGGAGTGGCCAAATAAGGCTTAGCTGATCTTATAATTAAAGAGTGAACATGAACAATTAAGATTTGACCAGATTTTTTTATGTGTGGTTCATATTTAAATAGACATATATTTTCACAAATAAATTGTCCAATGCTAATTATTGTGGATATCTGTTCACAATATAATGTAGAAAGCACCAATTCAAATGGGATGGATTCAAAATGATTTTATTGCATGGACTGGGATTATAAATCCTATTATTTTCATCTATTAAACAGTATTTAAGTACTTAAAGTATTTAGAAAGTCTATTTAAAATTGTCAAATGGCCTATATCGGATGATGGAATTCATGATAACGGATGTCAACATCGGGAAGTGGAGTTTTTACCTGAAGCATCACATTCAATCTGAAACGTTTAAGAAAAGTTAGGCAAAGACAATAAGGGGGCGTTGGTTAGCGTCTCTTTGATTAGCTGAAATGCCTTCTTTTGTTCTTCTCCCCATCTAAATCCGACGTTCTTCTTGATCACTTCGGTAAGTGGTGCGGCTATGCTACTAAAGTCCTTCACAAACTGCCAGTAAAAACTAGCAAGTCCATGAAAACAACGAACATTGCTTACACTTGTGGGACTCGGCCACTCTCGGATTGCACGTACCTTCTCTTCATCAACCTGTATACCCTGTGCACTAATAACAAATCCCAGAAATACAAGCTTATCGGTGCAAAAAGTACACTTTTTCAGGTTAGCAAATAACTTTTCTTCCTAAGACAGAGGAAGGATCAGGTAGTCGCCTATCTATGTCTTTCAAGTGATTTAAAGCCTACAGTAGGAACTCCAATGCGAGTCGGAAACATGTTCAGCTCTGGCGGTTGAGAATCAAATCCTTCTCTCTCTGGTTACGGCAGTAAATTCGGTATTTTCTTCTCTTGCAAGGCGCTACCGGTTGGTCGACGAATGAATTTGCCTAAACTAGGACCTTTGAATCTCCCCTCGGAACAGTTTCGGAAAGTCGCTTTCTGTTTTGAACTGCTTTCAACGTCACATAGTCTACTACACTCGCTTATAAAGGGAGCTTGCACTAGATCGTCGTTGTGACGGTTATTTGCTGCTCTTTCATTGTTCCTATTTAGCTTCTTCGGAACGGTAGACACATTGTTCAAGCTCAATTGGCTTTGAACTTTGTCCGGTTGTTTCGGGTAGGCCAGAGAGAAGCGTCGGTGGTTCATTGCAAAAGGAGAGGAAAATCAAAGCGAAAAGCACTTTTGACGCAAGCGAAGCCTCACTCAATTCCTTCTTTCGATGCTTGACAGTTTGACGTCATTCTGCGATCGTACTAGAAGTTTGGGTAGGCATGCAGTTCTTCCTGAAGTTCGTTCCATTCAGCAAGTCTGTCTAGATCCACGGCTGGTGCTGCCCATCTAAAGTAGGTCCCATGTTATATCTCAGGTGCGCGATAACGAACTCAGACGGAATTGCTTTCTGCTTCTTGTTGTAGTCCCTGAGCTCAGCTTGTAGCATGCCAAAAGTTTGACTTCAGCCTACTTTGCTAAGATAATAGAGAGAGGAAAGATAGACGGCAGAAAGTAATCCTTCCAATAGCGGAGTTGAACACAAACCTGACGGTTCTTTCGTCAATCTCCTGGCCTTTGCTTAATTTCTTGTTTCGTAAATTGGTCGCTGGTTGATCTGATTAGACCCCGGACATGAGAGAGCCTAGCCCGGGAGGAATGCGACGGTTCCCTGGCGCTTAATGGGATGGACGTTCACAGTCCCCCTCCCTCTAATCTAAGCCTACTCGCTCGCCCAGTCACTGTCGTCTCGTACTTTTAGGAGCATCAAGTAGATATGTGAGCTCTAAGTCAGTGGCAGTTGCATAAACCCATGACCCTTGTCTTTCGGCCGGGTTGATTTGCTAACCCAAATTCATTTTCTACCAACATTAATAGTGTTCAGTAATTATATACCAGGCCATTACATTCCAGATTTGAACTTAACCAGTGGAATCAGAAAATATTATATTTTATATATTTGGTTAAGCAATAGGGAACTTGCCCGCAGGTCAGCGATTTGAGGTCGTGAGGCCAAACTAGACCACTCAAATTCAAATTTAAATCAACCCTCGGGGAATCCCCCAGGTTTCTGAATTTTGGTTAAGCGGGCAATTGTCGTAGCTACCTACTTCGGAAATTACTCTCATACCTACCGGCACTGGTTTTTGATCCCCAAGTGGTCGCCTATAAAAGGAAATGCATTGTTTTGTTCTTGTTCCCCAACGAGAGGCGGCTTAGCGAAACGAGGCAGGAATTTTGGAATGTGACGTCGAAAAGAAAAGAAAGTGATTAGATGATTGCCCGGTTCGTTCACTTTGTTTACTACTCCGCTCATGCGATATGCTTGAGAGCAGGTTGTTTACATAGTTGCTCTTACAAGCAAGGTTGAGATAGTGGTGATCTCAGGTAAAGTATTCAGAAGAGTTCACTAAGAAGACAAGTCCAACTTTTCATTGACCAACTAGCAAAAAGCGCTAGTCCGGTAAAAGCAATAAGAGCATTGAGGGTAATCTATGATCAGGAAGTGAAAAGGCTAAAGCTAAAGCAGTAGGAGATGGATGGGGCAATCAACCCCACTAGAAGGTTATTCTCGTTTACGGGGAAAGGAAGAATAATCCAATCTATTTAGAAAGTTCGGATCGCTATGATGAAAATCCATTGATTGGTTCTCCAAGAAAAATAGGCAGGAAAAACAAAAATCCTTCCCCATGGCAGGCCCTGAGTCGGATTCCACCAAATTCACAGAATAACAAGCTTCATTACCAGAATTTCATTACTTCAGTTTTACCTTTCCATTAATGACTGACTGATTCCAGGAGCTGCCCTTATATACTATACGACCATCTTCCTTTAGTTGCTATCCTATGGTTGAGTGCTTTGTTTTGCTAGTTACGTGCGAGCTCTTTCTTCGCTGCTTCTCCTGGTTGCCTTCTTTTCTTTTGTGCTTTCTTATGGCTGGCCCTTATGAGCTGAGGGGTGGTATCCGCACAAGAGGGCTTCTTCTTTCGTCGCTTCCGCTCCTTCTATATGGATATAAGGAAAGTCAGCTCTCCCCCTTCTCTCTTTATGCTAGAGAACCTCCTCTATTTTCCTTACATCAAGCGCAAATCAGATATTGAAGGCTAGAGAGGAGGGTATGATTCTTGCTCAAGCCTAAAGTTCTCATTCCTGCTTTCAGTCAAGTTTGAGTGAAGTTTCTACTGAGGAATTAATGTCATTCTTTTCAAAAAGAATATCAGATGTCCAAATTGATAGTTTCTTTCACAGCAAATTAAATACCTCTAGCAGTTCCTTATATGGCATCGATTTCAATTCCGTATGCATCATATTCTAGCCATGTCTCTTATACGAGACTAGTGCCATAAGTTCCCTCCTTTCCTTCTCTAGCCTCTTCCCCAGTTGAAATTAAGCAAAGGCCAGGAGATTGACGAAAGAACCGTCAGGTTTGTGTTCAACTTCGCTATTGGCCAGGAGATTGAACTACATCTTTACTCCATACAACTCGCACCAATAGCGGCACTGAGCGGTCGAAGATTGATTGAAAAGGCAGCCCCCTAGCCGCCTACCTGCTCGTGTTCGTAGCTCGATGGGAGGTCAAGACTTCGGTCCGGCAGAAAAACAGGAGTCGTCCGTATCAAGTGATACGTGAATTGCTCAATAGTGCTTCGCCACTACCATAGCTGGCGAAAATAGCTTAATGGTAGAGCATAGCCTTGCCAAGGCTGAGGGTTCGACGTCCCTCCTTCCGCTCCTGGCTTTGTCGTTGTTTAGTGGTAATGGTGCATAAACCCCTTTAGAGAGAGGGATGAGCAACAAGCAGCCCTTTGTATAGGGTTCCAAACCTATCTTACTAATAACATAGAAAGGGGCAAGCAAAAACCTAATTTGAAAAAGTTGCTGGCTTTTCATCAGCTGTTGCGCGCTTCTGTTTTTCAACAAGCTTCTTCAAATATCCCATAAATGAAGTGGGGCTATAACTATAAGTATAAGTAGCTAGCTAGCGCACTAGCATTTTCCCTTACTAGTAAAGGGGCTGCTAGTTGTAGCGCACAGTGTACTAGTGAATAGGAAAGGTGAATTGAGATTACTAATGTGCCTCACCCTTGTCTCCTTTGCTGGAGACTACAAATGATGAGAATCCTATCGATAAAGAAGAGGCTTAAGCATCGCCTCTCGATCCAGTCTGTCTTCCCTGGTCTCCCCAACACACTTTGGATATGAAAGAAACCTCCCGCTGTAGAGAAGAGATCTATTGATGATTATCTCAAGGCAGAAGAATTCACCCCTTGGAATTTGATGATAATCAAGGGGATGTTACCCCTCGATCACCCTCCCTTGAACCTGAACAGGTCGAGAGCGATAAACCCGCACCATATTTTATAACCTTTGAACCGAAACTCCCAACTAGAGATGGAATTCGACGAACCTAAACAACTCAGTTGAGAGCTCCGTGACTGGTTCAAGGGAAGGTGCACCAATGATTGATAGACCATTCCTCCCTATTCGTCTCTTGATTCCTCATTCTATTAATCCGTTGTTACTGATTCATTCAATGGCATAGACTCCCCATTTCTTTGTCTTCTCCGCGCAGGTGTTCGTCAACGATGAAAGCCGCTGAACTTAAGATTCGAGTTGAGAAAGAGGGCTACGCCCCCGGGAGGGCTTTCAAGTACTGGAGAGGGTAGATTATAGAGCTAGGGGAAAATCAAAGGTTTTTTCCATTGGGATTGGACAAGCCTTGACTGGGTCAGCATTGATGAAAAAATGAAAAAAAGAAAAACTTCTCCCATCGCATCACTAACCGGTGTAGGATTAAAGATCAGGTCCAGGATTCGAGTCAAATCGACCTTCCCTCTCATCTCAGGGTGAGGCAAGGAATTCAATCAAATCTTTTATGCCAGCCCAAACAAAACGAATTACTATCTTTGAAAAGAAAGGAACGCAGGGAACAACTCTTTCTTTTTCGCTGGTTCGTAGAAATCTATCAATCCCCGCTTCTCCCCTCTCTCACATTGGTTCTGCATCAGATGATGAGCCCATGCGCAAACTTTTTCTTTTATTGGCCCCCGATAGGTAGGCTAGTAGATTGAGTAGAAAGCCTACCAATTCCGATTCGAGCGTGAGACCAAACGAAGGAGGCGAGAACATCTTGATCAAAAAACATTCTTTGCTAAAAAAAAGTTGAGCTATCGCGTGCGGACGAATGAGATGAAGTTCTTTAATCATTCCAGATAGGAATGTAGAGGAGATTCTTTAGACAAATGTTGTAGTAGTAAGTTTTCCAATAGGATAGGACTTTGCATCGACTTCTAGACCCATATGTGTTTTTGACTTACTCTCGTCATTGTAGGTATATGTTCGAACTCTCATGACAAACTGGTGAAAGCCAGTCGGCGGAATTCCGCCTTCCTTTAGTGCGAGAAAAAACGTTTAGGTTTTATCGATGACTGGTAGCGTAAGCAAAATACATAAAATCCTCACATTTTGAAGTGAATCCCCTTCCTGGTTCATCAACTCTATCTTTTTCGATTTCTTCTACCAGTCCGAAATTCGACAATTGCTTGTTGATCGAGTCAATCGGGACGGACTTTCCGTAGCTTTCCTCACTATGCCAAAGCAATCCTCTTTTCTTGTTCTGTAGTTCACGAGATTGGTTCAGCTTTTCAATCTTTCAAAGGTGGCAGAGACCCTCTTCTCTAAACTATCGAACATGACTGACACTCGAAATCATTGAAATTCCCCTACTCGTCTTTCTTTTAAAGGGAAGGAAGTAAAGGGGAGGAACAAAGCCTTCGTCAACGTCCAAATGGCTGACAGACCTTTTCCCAAGTCAGCGCACCCATCTGTATCCACTTCATCCAATGTAAGAGATTCTTCTTATTCTTCCTTGGGTTTCTTCCTCTGTCTCAGGAAGAAGGTCTGTCAGCTGTAACTTGGCTGAACTGTCACACGTTAGCTTCCTCTGTCTCAGGAATACAACCTTTCCTTCTGTCTTAACAGAACAGCCAAAACTGGTTGGTGAGAGATCCAGCTACTAAGGAACAAGTAATCAAATATGAATTTACATTGCTCCAATCTTTCACATTCTACTTCAGCTGAATATTCATTTTAATAAAGTTTCGGTTCATATTTTTTCTTCTATGTAATCCATGGAGCAATCTCCATAATTGGAAACTACGATCATATGAAAGCATTGGTTTCTAAATTCAAGGATTGGTATTGACCTTGAGGTTGGGGAGATTTCGCCAGCTCCGGGCGAAGTGCATTTGAAGTTCCGGAAAAAAGATCCTTTTGTTCATTGCCCAGGAAGCTTCTTATTCCGAATCGAGCTCACAACTGAACAAGATATTGAGATGGCAGGGGCAATTACCATGTTATTAACCAATTGAAACTTTAATAGAACCTTTTTTGACCCTGTAGAGTATGTGCACCAGTAACTTGGCTCTGATACCAGTTCGTCGCAGCTAATTATTCACAAAATATTCACAGAGAATTCACACTCAAAAACTAAACTTAAAAACTTAAGAATAAGAAGAATAATACCCCTTCTCCTTTCACAAAGCTTTATTTATAGCCATCTATCAGTTACAGTAAGATTCCATGTTGATAAGATGGAATCCTTCTACAGGAAAAGGTTACATTATTGCTTCAGAAAAGATAAAAAGAAGAGTACAATTATTAAAGTGGTGTCGGTGAAGTGGGTCATGAGTTGTTGTCGGTTGGTGGAGCTTGCTTTTTGGATGAGGCCGAATCTTGACAGGTAAGCATTTGGATGAGGACGAATCTTGACAGGTAAGCATGGTCCCACCACGCTTAATCTTGCATGATGTTCTATAGGGCATCCTCATCAAAGACTTCTTCTCCGGCAGCATCAGGATCATGATTATCTTCTCCTTCGAGATTTTCGTCATCCATTCCTTCCAAGTTAGTATAGAATTCCGTTTGATAAGTTGATGGTAAACCCCACGGAAGAATTCTGATAAGTTCGAATAGTCCTTCAAAGAACCAAAGAGAATAAACTCACCAATTATCTGTAAACTATCTCCCTTCTCTTCCATTAGACGCCTATTTATAAGCTAAAAAAATACAAGGAAAGTTCCTACAAGGAAAGTTTAAGAAATAGAAACAAAACAAAAGCAAACAATCAGCCCCTGAGTCCCGGGTGCAGTGGCAGGGATACTCATTCGAGATTTTTCTATATCGACATCTGTTTAGCTCTGAGGGAAGATATTCACTTTGAGAATATCATTTTTGACAAAAGTGCGTCACTACAGAATCCCACTCCTGATTGACCAGAATGATAACAAAAGATGAGGTTGCAAACACTGTGAAGAAGGTAAATCCAGATAAAGCACCGGAACCTGATGGATTCTCAGTGGGCTTTTTTCAGAAATGCTTCGTCCATGAAGATGTTTGGTTGGCTCTACGTAACTTTTCCAGGTCAGGTAAGATGATGAAAGAACTGAATCAAACTTTGATTTCAATCATTCCTGATGACGGAGCACTACTGATAGAATGGAGCATTTGATGACCGGAATCGCTATGCAACTTTGTTTACAAAATCGAATTTTGACTGACGTTCTCGTACGAGGTTTTTGAACAGAAGTTCCTCCTGAAATACTCCAACCACCCCATGAATTGGTTCTTTAAATTCTGTAGGTGGTGTAGCTACCGAGATCAATGCAGTCAATTATGTCTCTCCTTGAAGTTGGTTAGCTCCTGCGTTCGTGTCAGTTATCAACATGTGCGTAGGCAAAGTGTTCCGGAAAGAGTGAAGCTTCAATTCCCGCCTCCGCAGAAGATCATCGATCATACTTTCATCACCATCAGCCACCATTGAGGAAGAGGGATTTTGAATTGCCATAGACCATGGTAGAGGAAGAGAGACTCATAGCACATACGATCCGTCAACTCATAGCACAGATGATTCGTCACCGATGAAGGCAGAAAGAATCCCTGTTGTTAAAAAAATAGAGTCTCAAACATTGGTAGCAAGGGTCTCTATAAAGTCAATTCATTTTCAGGTAGAGCACCATTCAAAGGCCTAGAGGCCTATGAAAGTCACATTTTCACTTGACGAAAGATGGCACCGTCAGCGAGGATGTCTTTAATCAGTCAATGCCAAGGCAACAGATCCCGCAGCAAATCTACCTGCCAGACCTCTTTTGAGAATCATATTCCAGTAGTTCTTTCTATTCGCTCTTCACTCTAACCAAACACTGATCTCTCCCGCCCATCTATTCTGACTCACTACTCTATAAGTGAAGTTCAAATTGTCATTCTTTTTTTTTCCTGTTTGTTGTCTTGCGTTGGCTATGCCTCCTTTCCTACTATGAGTCATCTTGGCTCGACTCGGTTGTCCTGACCTCTCGCTCAGTCATTATTGACAACCCTAGGGCAGAGTCTTTCTCAGCCATTTTCCGTCATTATGTATGCTTTGCTCTCCCGGTTCACCTAGATCCTACCGACCGGCTTGCTATTGACGGTCCTTCCCTTCAGTAAAGCACATCCACGTCCACATGACGTGAAAGACAAAAGACTCTGCTCTCCGGTATTCTGATAGAGTCTCGAATCTTCTGTCAATTCGTTACATAACAGTACGGAGCGAAAGATACAGATTCAGATATAGTGACGATGGAACGTCTACGATCCTATCCTGCAGGCCAGTAGCGGTTTTCAGAGGTAGGGGGAAGAGAAGCTGGAAGTATGTAGGCAGCGCGGGAGCACCTGCTGGAAGAATGAAAGAGGCGGCCGACTCGACTACAGAGACTACAATACGACATCATGAGCGATAGCGAAGACTCTCCCATTCCCACCGAGAGCCCCTCCCCTGATCACAAACAGGGCCGACTGGGAGGCGTGAGCGAGATGTTGATTTGTTCTGTCATTCTCCTCATTATAGTCCTCTTAGAATCGACGAGCATTTCATCGGAATACATCCTGTCTTTTCACCGTCTGTAGTCCTATGTATAGTCAGTACTATAGCCACAATCATGGCTACTAATAAAATCAGACTAGGAACCAAAAACCAGATAGAATAGTAGGTATAAAGTAAATTGTCTAATGTTTCCAACTTCGTACCTTTCCGGCATAAACCGTATATATCAGAGAGGTCGTATTTATGTGGGTTGGGGGGAAGGGAATGGTTTCATTATCTGAAATGAAGAACATTTCCCACCAAAGGATCAGTCCAATAATACCACTCACTGGTAAATAACGCAAGACTTCTTCATGAATCTCCACTATTTGAATATTGAACATCATAACCACGAATAGGAATGAAACGACAATGCTCCTATATGAACTACTGAGGAGATCATAGCAGAGAAGTCGAGACCTAATAAAAGAAGTAAACTAGAAGTGTCGCAAAAGACTGGGATGGGAAATGAAACGGAATGTACTGGATTTTTAGCATGTACAACCACCAAACCAGAGACCAAAGCAGGGCTCAACGAAACAGAAAGTATCATGGTATGTCGTCCTTCCCTAAAATGGAACGTCGAATGCATCTTCTTGCTCTAGTATTCGACGTTGATCTATTACAACTGTACCAAGTGGTTGTTCATATTTCATTTTCTTCTTCCGATACCTGAGATATATACTCGAAGAAAGAAGAAAGAACTAGCTGAATTACTTACGGAATCTCGTCTTTCTCTCGACGCCGAGAATTGTCGGATATGTCCGGGTCGATTAAAGATTCGGCTTGCTTCTCCCCCACCCAGCAAACTCCAGAATCAAAGCTTACGTGCTCCTGCATGCTCGAGGATGAATGATGCTACGGATTAAGCTAACGTGTGACAGTTCTGAAAGAAAGAACGACGCAACGGCTTTCGCCGTTGCTCTCCGCGCAGCCATTTTGAAGCATCAGCCCTGTAGTTTTTCACCTTCAAAAGAAGGTGCGGGAGCGTCGAGTACTGATCCCGAAGGGGGTCCTGGGTTGCTTTGCTTTGGCGCGCGCCACCCCAACGTGAGAGTATTGCCTTTTTAGCCTACACTTGCTGCATCGCTAATCGCTGTGTTAAAAAATGACACGAAGCTGGATATGAGTAGATGTTGTTGGTCAAAAACAAAACGTCTCTCATTCACAATGGAACGGAGTGGAATGGTCTCGCTCGATGCTTTTCTTTTGTGTATTTTCATATTTAGAGTTCAGGGTCACATCAAACAGGAATTTGTCCTGCTGTCGTGCCACGAGGCATGACCATGGAACTAATAAAAAAGAAAAAGTTTTATAGTTGGACCATCTGCTCAGTACATTCAAGTTTAGCTTCTCCAGAGAAGATGAGATGCTCAAAATAAATGAAAGTGATCGCAACGCAAACCAAAAAAGGGTACCCATGTTCTCGAATCTGGAATGGAATGGCCTGGTATGTAACTACTGAACACTATTGATGTTGGGTGATCTCTTCATTTCGTGGCAGTCAAACTCAAGAGGTACTCATCAGTAGCCCCCTTTCCTATTCAGCTTTGCTTGCCGCCTCTCTAGAGAATAGGTCCCGGTTCGACACGGCCCACCTTTCATCATCTATACCAACTGCCACGCACGATCCCGTAGGAACGATTTTTGCACCCTGACGAAGCAGAATGCGCCATCACCTATAGCCTTTTCCTCTGCCGGAAACTTCCACAGAATGAAAACAGGCGGCATCGTCGTATGCTCGACTTTGCCCTAGTGTATATCCCGCAGTACTCCTATGGCCGATCTGTCACCCATACATTCTGGGCTTAGCCCCGTCCCGTGTGGAGAATGCCCCCTAGAGGCACGGCGTCGAGCAGTTATTATCGCAGTTCAGAGTTTCAATATGTAAGCCGCCACTTCTCTGAAAGTATGGTTTGTCGCCTCCCTCCATCGAAGCTCGTGCATTCGTTGGGTGATCCCTTGCTCTCACGTTCGAGTGTTTGCTCGTCATTTAGGCCGGTGAGTGACATTTTTGCTCAATGCAGTCACATTCATGGTTCTTCACACCTGGGAAATTCAAAGGTGGCAGAGACCCTCTTCTCTAAACTATCGAACATGACTGACACTCGAAATCATTGAAATTCCCCTACTCGTCTTTCTTTTAAAGGGAAGGAAGTAAAGGGGAGGAACAAAGCCTTCGTCAACGTCCAAATGGCTGACAGACCTTTTCCCAAGTCAGCGCACCCATCTGTATCCACTTCATCCAATGTAAGAGATTCTTCTTATTCTTCCTTGGGTTTCTTCCTCTGTCTCAGGAAGAAGGTCTGTCAGCTGTAACTTGGCTGAACTGTCACACGTTAGCTTCCTCTGTCTCAGGAATACAACCTTTCCTTCTGTCTTAACAGAACAGCCAAAACTGGTTGGTGAGAGATCCAGCTACTAAGGAACAAGTAATCAAATATGAATTTACATTGCTCCAATCTTTCACATTCTACTTCAGCTGAATATTCATTTTAATAAAGTTTCGGTTCATATTTTTTCTTCTATGTAATCCATGGAGCAATCTCCATAATTGGAAACTACGATCATATGAAAGCATTGGTTTCTAAATTCAAGGATTGGTATTGACCTTGAGGTTGGGGAGATTTCGCCAGCTCCGGGCGAAGTGCATTTGAAGTTCCGGAAAAAAGATCCTTTTGTTCATTGCCCAGGAAGCTTCTTATTCCGAATCGAGCTCACAACTGAACAAGATATTGAGATGGCAGGGGCAATTACCATGTTATTAACCAATTGAAACTTTAATAGAACCTTTTTTGACCCTGTAGAGTATGTGCACCAGTAACTTGGCTCTGATACCAGTTCGTCGCAGCTAATTATTCACAAAATATTCACAGAGAATTCACACTCAAAAACTAAACTTAAAAACTTAAGAATAAGAAGAATAATACCCCTTCTCCTTTCACAAAGCTTTATTTATAGCCATCTATCAGTTACAGTAAGATTCCATGTTGATAAGATGGAATCCTTCTACAGGAAAAGGTTACATTATTGCTTCAGAAAAGATAAAAAGAAGAGTACAATTATTAAAGTGGTGTCGGTGAAGTGGGTCATGAGTTGTTGTCGGTTGGTGGAGCTTGCTTTTTGGATGAGGCCGAATCTTGACAGGTAAGCATTTGGATGAGGACGAATCTTGACAGGTAAGCATGGTCCCACCACGCTTAATCTTGCATGATGTTCTATAGGGCATCCTCATCAAAGACTTCTTCTCCGGCAGCATCAGGATCATGATTATCTTCTCCTTCGAGATTTTCGTCATCCATTCCTTCCAAGTTAGTATAGAATTCCGTTTGATAAGTTGATGGTAAACCCCACGGAAGAATTCTGATAAGTTCGAATAGTCCTTCAAAGAACCAAAGAGAATAAACTCACCAATTATCTGTAAACTATCTCCCTTCTCTTCCATTAGACGCCTATTTATAAGCTAAAAAAATACAAGGAAAGTTCCTACAAGGAAAGTTTAAGAAATAGAAACAAAACAAAAGCAAACAATCAGCCCCTGAGTCCCGGGTGCAGTGGCAGGGATACTCATTCGAGATTTTTCTATATCGACATCTGTTTAGCTCTGAGGGAAGATATTCACTTTGAGAATATCATTTTTGACAAAAGTGCGTCACTACAGAATCCCACTCCTGATTGACCAGAATGATAACAAAAGATGAGGTTGCAAACACTGTGAAGAAGGTAAATCCAGATAAAGCACCGGAACCTGATGGATTCTCAGTGGGCTTTTTTCAGAAATGCTTCGTCCATGAAGATGTTTGGTTGGCTCTACGTAACTTTTCCAGGTCAGGTAAGATGATGAAAGAACTGAATCAAACTTTGATTTCAATCATTCCTGATGACGGAGCACTACTGATAGAATGGAGCATTTGATGACCGGAATCGCTATGCAACTTTGTTTACAAAATCGAATTTTGACTGACGTTCTCGTACGAGGTTTTTGAACAGAAGTTCCTCCTGAAATACTCCAACCACCCCATGAATTGGTTCTTTAAATTCTGTAGGTGGTGTAGCTACCGAGATCAATGCAGTCAATTATGTCTCTCCTTGAAGTTGGTTAGCTCCTGCGTTCGTGTCAGTTATCAACATGTGCGTAGGCAAAGTGTTCCGGAAAGAGTGAAGCTTCAATTCCCGCCTCCGCAGAAGATCATCGATCATACTTTCATCACCATCAGCCACCATTGAGGAAGAGGGATTTTGAATTGCCATAGACCATGGTAGAGGAAGAGAGACTCATAGCACATACGATCCGTCAACTCATAGCACAGATGATTCGTCACCGATGAAGGCAGAAAGAATCCCTGTTGTTAAAAAAATAGAGTCTCAAACATTGGTAGCAAGGGTCTCTATAAAGTCAATTCATTTTCAGGTAGAGCACCATTCAAAGGCCTAGAGGCCTATGAAAGTCACATTTTCACTTGACGAAAGATGGCACCGTCAGCGAGGATGTCTTTAATCAGTCAATGCCAAGGCAACAGATCCCGCAGCAAATCTACCTGCCAGACCTCTTTTGAGAATCATATTCCAGTAGTTCTTTCTATTCGCTCTTCACTCTAACCAAACACTGATCTCTCCCGCCCATCTATTCTGACTCACTACTCTATAAGTGAAGTTCAAATTGTCATTCTTTTTTTTTCCTGTTTGTTGTCTTGCGTTGGCTATGCCTCCTTTCCTACTATGAGTCATCTTGGCTCGACTCGGTTGTCCTGACCTCTCGCTCAGTCATTATTGACAACCCTAGGGCAGAGTCTTTCTCAGCCATTTTCCGTCATTATGTATGCTTTGCTCTCCCGGTTCACCTAGATCCTACCGACCGGCTTGCTATTGACGGTCCTTCCCTTCAGTAAAGCACATCCACGTCCACATGACGTGAAAGACAAAAGACTCTGCTCTCCGGTATTCTGATAGAGTCTCGAATCTTCTGTCAATTCGTTACATAACAGTACGGAGCGAAAGATACAGATTCAGATATAGTGACGATGGAACGTCTACGATCCTATCCTGCAGGCCAGTAGCGGTTTTCAGAGGTAGGGGGAAGAGAAGCTGGAAGTATGTAGGCAGCGCGGGAGCACCTGCTGGAAGAATGAAAGAGGCGGCCGACTCGACTACAGAGACTACAATACGACATCATGAGCGATAGCGAAGACTCTCCCATTCCCACCGAGAGCCCCTCCCCTGATCACAAACAGGGCCGACTGGGAGGCGTGAGCGAGATGTTGATTTGTTCTGTCATTCTCCTCATTATAGTCCTCTTAGAATCGACGAGCATTTCATCGGAATACATCCTGTCTTTTCACCGTCTGTAGTCCTATGTATAGTCAGTACTATAGCCACAATCATGGCTACTAATAAAATCAGACTAGGAACCAAAAACCAGATAGAATAGTAGGTATAAAGTAAATTGTCTAATGTTTCCAACTTCGTACCTTTCCGGCATAAACCGTATATATCAGAGAGGTCGTATTTATGTGGGTTGGGGGGAAGGGAATGGTTTCATTATCTGAAATGAAGAACATTTCCCACCAAAGGATCAGTCCAATAATACCACTCACTGGTAAATAACGCAAGACTTCTTCATGAATCTCCACTATTTGAATATTGAACATCATAACCACGAATAGGAATGAAACGACAATGCTCCTATATGAACTACTGAGGAGATCATAGCAGAGAAGTCGAGACCTAATAAAAGAAGTAAACTAGAAGTGTCGCAAAAGACTGGGATGGGAAATGAAACGGAATGTACTGGATTTTTAGCATGTACAACCACCAAACCAGAGACCAAAGCAGGGCTCAACGAAACAGAAAGTATCATGGTATGTCGTCCTTCCCTAAAATGGAACGTCGAATGCATCTTCTTGCTCTAGTATTCGACGTTGATCTATTACAACTGTACCAAGTGGTTGTTCATATTTCATTTTCTTCTTCCGATACCTGAGATATATACTCGAAGAAAGAAGAAAGAACTAGCTGAATTACTTACGGAATCTCGTCTTTCTCTCGACGCCGAGAATTGTCGGATATGTCCGGGTCGATTAAAGATTCGGCTTGCTTCTCCCCCACCCAGCAAACTCCAGAATCAAAGCTTACGTGCTCCTGCATGCTCGAGGATGAATGATGCTACGGATTAAGCTAACGTGTGACAGTTCTGAAAGAAAGAACGACGCAACGGCTTTCGCCGTTGCTCTCCGCGCAGCCATTTTGAAGCATCAGCCCTGTAGTTTTTCACCTTCAAAAGAAGGTGCGGGAGCGTCGAGTACTGATCCCGAAGGGGGTCCTGGGTTGCTTTGCTTTGGCGCGCGCCACCCCAACGTGAGAGTATTGCCTTTTTAGCCTACACTTGCTGCATCGCTAATCGCTGTGTTAAAAAATGACACGAAGCTGGATATGAGTAGATGTTGTTGGTCAAAAACAAAACGTCTCTCATTCACAATGGAACGGAGTGGAATGGTCTCGCTCGATGCTTTTCTTTTGTGTATTTTCATATTTAGAGTTCAGGGTCACATCAAACAGGAATTTGTCCTGCTGTCGTGCCACGAGGCATGACCATGGAACTAATAAAAAAGAAAAAGTTTTATAGTTGGACCATCTGCTCAGTACATTCAAGTTTAGCTTCTCCAGAGAAGATGAGATGCTCAAAATAAATGAAAGTGATCGCAACGCAAACCAAAAAAGGGTACCCATGTTCTCGAATCTGGAATGGAATGGCCTGGTATGTAACTACTGAACACTATTGATGTTGGGTGATCTCTTCATTTCGTGGCAGTCAAACTCAAGAGGTACTCATCAGTAGCCCCCTTTCCTATTCAGCTTTGCTTGCCGCCTCTCTAGAGAATAGGTCCCGGTTCGACACGGCCCACCTTTCATCATCTATACCAACTGCCACGCACGATCCCGTAGGAACGATTTTTGCACCCTGACGAAGCAGAATGCGCCATCACCTATAGCCTTTTCCTCTGCCGGAAACTTCCACAGAATGAAAACAGGCGGCATCGTCGTATGCTCGACTTTGCCCTAGTGTATATCCCGCAGTACTCCTATGGCCGATCTGTCACCCATACATTCTGGGCTTAGCCCCGTCCCGTGTGGAGAATGCCCCCTAGAGGCACGGCGTCGAGCAGTTATTATCGCAGTTCAGAGTTTCAATATGTAAGCCGCCACTTCTCTGAAAGTATGGTTTGTCGCCTCCCTCCATCGAAGCTCGTGCATTCGTTGGGTGATCCCTTGCTCTCACGTTCGAGTGTTTGCTCGTCATTTAGGCCGGTGAGTGACATTTTTGCTCAATGCAGTCACATTCATGGTTCTTCACACCTGGGTAGTACTAGGACCCATCGTGCCCCGGACTGCACTGCCCGCCCTATGACCCAAAACGAAAAATGAGCCTTGCAACGAGACGCGGACATTCCTCATGCTGCGGTTCCCTCCGATCCATTCCCGGTTTGGGTTAGGGCAACATCCGAGCGATTGCCTTCACGGATCCAAACATGCTTACAAGGCGCACAATAAGAATAAGACCAATAGAGACTTCATAAGGAACCATTTGAGCTGCAGATCGTAATGCTCCCAACAATCCACGAGCATACCCAATGATGAACTGTACGAACTTTTCTACGCCGACAATGGAAGATTTGCAGTCGATTTCCCGAGAGCAAAGGTGAGGTTGATGATAACGAACACGTCATGTTACTCTTATATCTAGTACGTCGTGTTCGTCGCTTTCCGAAGAGAAGGGAAACTGGCTGAATTGACTTTTTCTTGTCAATTAGTGGCCTAGATTTGGTACTATGTCACGTCGAATGATGTTGAAAACATTTTTTGCCATATTTTTTTTCGATGCTTGTCCAGCCAATTGGAGTTGACGTTTTGCACGAAACCAACCCGATTTCGACAGGATGCGATAAAGAATTCTTCATCGTCATCTCCTGCCTACCCTTCTCTGCGAAAGAGGTTTCATCTTCGGGCGATTACGAAGATTTAGGCGGGCGTCGAAAGAGGGGTAACATGTTGACGTATCCGCCCGGGATCATGTCCTCATCAGGTTATTTGTAGGGATCTGAGGCGAGTGCTTCCCTTTCTCAAAGCACGAGACAAACGGCTTTCAATCTTTGCTAAATGCTAGGTTGACTGCTTTAGTAGAGCATTGTTGCGTTAGCTTCTTTGCTCTGAGCGAGCAGCCTGATGTTATGTGACGATGCTTGCGTTCAGCAACTGCCACGGGGAAAGGTTCTTTCGAGCCTATTTTGACGGGCCCCTATGCTATGCTCTGTATTTTCTTCGCTCCGTAGTTTGCATCGTTTGCGTCGAGCTCTCTCGGCTTTTTAGCTGAGCCGTATCTTGCTACTCTCAACCCTTCCTTTTCATCCTGACAAGGATTTATCTCCGATGCGTCATTCCTGATGAAAAGTTGAAGCTGAAGACTGAGAATTCATCTGGCTTGACCCGAGTTCATTCGAACTGATCCCATAGAAACTGCGGTCTTTTACTGCAAAGCAGTGTCTAAATCTAGGCGCACCTATCGAAGATGAAAACGCCCTCGTACAAAGGACTAATGTGCATAAGTAAACTCGCAACAAATCCGAGGCAAATCCCTTAGGGAAAATCCTCTTCAGCTGACTTCGAAGCATTGAAGAG
The DNA here is from genome assembly GCA_036321105.1 of Dracaena cambodiana. NCBI lineage: Eukaryota > Viridiplantae > Streptophyta > Magnoliopsida > Asparagales > Asparagaceae > Dracaena > Dracaena cambodiana. The sequence continues at coordinate 20,591,152 of JAYEPQ010000020.1, read as the reverse complement.
GAAATGGCAGAACTCCAGCAGATGATGGAGTGCATGCTATCCATGCCTCGTGCAATAGCAGCAATTCGACGTCCGATGGCCTTCAACGTACCCCATGGCTTCATCCACCAGTGGTACCATGCTACCCAGCGCGTTGCCCCACAATGACCCAACGTCCTGCAGCTATGGGATCAACTACAACTCCCCTACTCCTATTGAAGGAGCAAGATCAACAAACTAGGGTAAGAGAGCTCGATTCCCTGCTTCAAAAGCCTCCTCAGACAGAAAGGTCATACCAGCGACGGCGGAACATGCCTTCCATGGGTACATGTCAAAACTGTCGGACCAAGTCAAGCACATTTCGAAGGTTCACAGTTTGCTACGGAGGCCACTCCTCCTCCGATGCTAATTTCAAACCCCTCCTAAAGCATCTACTTCAGTCCAGCAACCACAATCTCCCTTCAGTCAGGTGGGACCTGCAAGTGGTTCCAATTCCATTCTGACGGATTCGTCATGGCAGCAACCGCTGCAGCTCAAAAGCCAGTTTGAAGAGATGAAAGAGAAGCTCCTTTTCGGGGATCGAAGCTCCCGACGAGAATAGAACAAGTGGAATGGAGGGATAGGTGAACCTGAAAGCGAAAGCCAGAAGGGTGCGAAGTACTCTCTAGACAGAAGAAAGACATGTAAACGATGAAGACTAAGACAAAGGCGAATTCCCTTCCATCAACCCAAAAACATACTCACTCAAAAGAGAGGGGCATCGACGAGTAAGAGCAAGCCAGACAGAGTTCGAGAGCCCTATGGATCTCGGTTGGTGATGCAAAAACCAAATCATTTTATGCGTCTATGGCTAGTGACGAAGGCCTATAATGGTATGAGAGTTGTCGAAAGATGAGACGGGGATAACCTCCATGAATAAACGATTCAGATAGCTGAGTTTGTTGTTGACTACTATAAGACAAATGGTTACTGCTAAACATAGGATGCAGATCGACGGAGGAAATCTGGCCGACGGAGAGTACTAGAAGAAGATTCACAGATGGTGGCTGAGCAGCCCCATCTCATTAAATGACGTTTATATTCAGACGATAAAATGATCAGAAGCTTCCTGTGGAAAGGAATTGAAAATGAGAAGAGTTTCCTCCCGTTCCGCTAGACTGACGATGTGTATACCTGACGGAGGAGAGGGGCTCAGCGTGAGAAGGTTGGGAGACTAGAACCGTGCATCTTTGCATCATACTATTCTACGAAATGGCCCGAGGAAGTAATGCTTTGTGGGCACAATTGCTTCGACAGAAATATCTGAAGAATAACGTCCATTTCGGAGGTTGAAGTAAACCCCACTTCTTCTTGGGTTTTTATAAGTATCCGGTAATTCTGATTTCCAGCTCATGGATTCCTCTGACATCAAATAGGGAATGGAAAGGGCACTGACACTGTGGACGGATCCATCGGTTACCAGAGGGAAGAGTAGTTTCTGTTTAGAGAAGAGATCCTCTCCCTTCAATTGTCAGAGGGTGATTGTAGAGTGGAGAAATTGATAAACCAAAGGAACACTTTTACGTTACCACCCCCACTCCCTTGTGAAATAAAACATGCCTTGGACAATATCAAAGAGGTGGAATTACCGGCCAAAGGTACAGAAGATGACGGTGATATGGAATCAACACTCCTACAAGGGAGTATACATTGAAATCCGATTGGAGTGCTACCAGAAAAACAATGCTGGGACGTTGGTTGGAATGACACTGCTTTGGCATCGTCAAGTAATTTCTAGATATGCTTTGTCATGTTTGGAAAGAAAGTCCTTCACAGGAAACTGTGCACTCGATGAGATGTTACAGAAGAAAGGTGTCCACGTCAGCCTCTATATGCGTGTTATGTAGAAAAGCCGAAGAATACGTTGATCACTTATTTCATTTCGAAAGTTTCCTTCGCACATTTGCTATGGAGTGTTTATAGTTGAAGCTAAACGTGCATCCCCAGGCATCAGGAGACGATGGAAGTTTTGGCTGTTCAGTTCAACGAACTCATCAATGGCTCTGGTAAGATATGTGCCATCACCAAACTGGCTTGTCTTGTCGCAGCTACTATTCACAAAAATTTACAGCTCAAAATCTAAAACTTTAAAACAGGAAGGAAGCAAAAGAGGATCAGAAATGCTTGATGACTTGAAGGTTCCCATTGTATTCCTAATATTTTTGATTCAGGTAACATTTCTATACCTTTTAGATTTATAAATGTGTGCATGCCCTTTCTATATTTTTGTTATTTAGACTTATACAAAAATCTGGATGTATATTTACTCCGAATATTCTATTTGCCAGATTAGATTTCGCTCCTCCTAATATGCTGTTTAAAGGATTATTTATTATCCTTTCATCACAACATATTACCATAATTGGGGTATCTATTCCAGATCTAAAAAGACCGGTTATTTTTATTTGTATTAAACCTATATGTAAATATTTTTTCTTAGGGTATTTTTGTTCAAATCTTTCTATTTGAGAGGTATTTAGTATTTGTACAGAAGTAAAATCTTCGTCACCTTTTAGCTCTATATTTCCTTGCATTCTTTCAAATATATATGTATTTTTATTTGACCATAAAGACTTAAATCTAAATTGTGGGTTATATACCTCGTGTTGTTTTGCATGTGGTATAGAAAGTTTTAGTCTATACTTTCGTTTTGAATCTCTTGTGGTTCGAATTCTGTTAATTTATTCATATATATTCTGTATTCGAATGTATTATCTCTAGAAGTTTGTCCTGGAGTAACTTCAGGACTTAAAGGTGGAGATGTAGATAAGGGGTCTGATTCTACCTTTAGAAATGGCAAATCTTCGTATTTATGTATTATTAGCATACCAATAGGCATTCAAGTAGGTATTTGATATGGTTGATTATCTAGACTAGTACTTTTCATAGTTATGCATATATTTTGATCTGTCATTGATTCAATTAATCCATAAGTAATAAATATGTTTCTTATAGTGTGATACTTTAAGTTTTGGATTTCTCCATAATATCCATATGGGATTTTTATTATTAAATCTAAATATATTTCTGTAATTTGATATCTTTGTAAGTGATAATTTTTACTGGCATACAGTATATGCCCTGGATATTTTAAAGATTCTCTTTTAGGAAGTATTACTGTTTTAGATAATGGTATTATTTGTACAAAATGATAGGTTTTGTTAAGTGTTATCATATTGATTCCCATGTGTTCTTCTTCTGTAGATTCAGAAGAACTTTTATCGTATACAGATTCTACTTCGTATATTGTAGAATCATCACTAGGAATTTCATCTATAGTTCCCAAATGAATATCGTATATTTCTAGATCATCAATCCATATTGTCTTTACATTTGTAGGGCATTCATAAGCATAATGACCTTCTTTGTCACACTTAAAACATTTGCATCCTTTTTTATAGTTTATTTTATTGTTTTTAATAAACTTTCTTTCCTTGTATTTATTTGATTTTTTATACTTTTGTTTAAATTCAGGTTTCCATTTCTTTTTTGATACTTTGTATCTCTTCTTCTTGAATTTAGATTTAAAATCTTGTTTGTATTTAGAATGTTTTGAATGCTTTCTTTTATAAGGTTTATTGTATCCGTAGATAGGAGGACAACCAAATTGATAATTTGTTTCATCATCATATTTTGGACAACAAGATACTTTTATATCAGAACCATGAATATGTTTACTAAGGTGTTTATTTGCTTTACTTCTTTGACACGTCTTTTTAACTGTTTCCATACAAGCCTTTTTTAACATTCCAGTATTATCTGGATTTCCTGCTTTTAAATTATTATACTTCTTTTCTTTCATAGTGTCCCATGGTATAGGTAGTTTTGCAAAGAAAGCTTTTATCCAGAACATTTTCTTTTCTAAAGAATTCAATTTAAATATATGGCTTATGTATTCATTTGCAAATTCCTCTACATAACATATATTACATAGTTTCATTTTTAACAATATATTTTCATCAATTGTTTCTTCGGATAATGCATCTCCCGTTAAATCAGCATATAACAATTTGCAAATACTATGTAAAGCATCCTTTCTATTACTATAAGCATTTAAAGTGGCTACATCATCTGGACACAATTTTTCATATTGGGTTAGCCATCTCAAGGCTATTCCTTGCCAATATCCACAAGATATAATAACAAAATCTTTATTTGTTACTGATTCCGGTAGTAATAAAGAAGTTCCTACCATTAACTGTTCCCAATTTACTATATAGTCTCTAAGTTTTCTAGCAGGTACATGATCTATATTAAATATTAAGTTTACTGAAGGAGTATAATACTTTTTACCTTGTTTGAATATACAAGAATCTATATAAGCTTCAGCAGTATCTCTATGATACATACTTTCCTCTGCAGATTCTGGCGTACGGGGTTGTTGATGCCCTTGTTGTATAATGGAGCCAGAAAATTCTCTTCGTTCCATATTAATATATAAATTTTCCTCGTTAGAGGACTCCTCGTTAGAGGGTATATGTAGTGTATCAGTTTCCTTGTTAGAGGATATGTATATATCATTGTCAGAAGGTACAGATAAATTAGCAAAAGAACTTTCACGAGAAAAACTCTTTTCAGAAGAAACTTCTTCAATAAAATACCTAATAGAAGAAGAATGATTTTCATAAAATTCTTAAAGTTCTTTGGATTCAATAGTACCATCTAACTCTTGTTTTTGCAAAAGTTTATATTGCAAATAATTTTGATAATCGATATTTTTAGGACTAATTTCTTCTAAATTTTTTGAAGATATTTTTACCATTCTGACAGAACCCATTTTTTCTTTTAAAGGAGTATAAATAGGAATGCTGGAAATCATTTGTAAATTTTTTATTTTTTGAGAAACTAGATGCAGTTGATCAGACAAATAATTTAACATACTGTTCTGTTGTTTTAAAGAACCATTGGATGGAAGATGAATAACATGCTCATGGGAATTTAAATTGTAAGGACATATATAATTGTCAGGAATAACTAGCGATCTAGACATAGTTAAAAACTGGATAATATTAGACACGTTATTTTCTTTCTTTCATTAGCTAGTTAGATAATAATATCGCTTTGACCCCTCTTTCTCCGGCTCATAGTAAACTCTAAGAGTGGCTTTCACCTTAGAGTTAGGCGGCCAAGACTTTCCTTGTCTACCACAGGCCTATTACTTGCTTCAGAGAGGAGGTGCACAACCATGTTTCGTTTCCTACCTCATGGCATAAGATATTATTATCTACCTAACTAACGAAATTAAGAAAATAACATGTCTAACCAATTTAGCTAGACATAAGTAAAGATTACTTACAAAAGGGAAAAGGAAAAGACACCGGGAGTCGTTGCCAAACTAGGCTCTGATACCAGTTTGTCGCAGCTACTATTCACAAAAATTTACAGCTCAAAATCTAAAACATTAAAACAGAAAGGAAGCAAAAGAGGATTAGAAAGGCTCAATGACTTGAAGGTTCCAAGACTCGATACCTCTTCTCCTTCTCATTCATTCATTTATAGAGAATTCAGAGTTACAGTATGATTCCTTTCTGATAAGATGGAATCTTTAAACAGGCAAAAGTGTTACAGGAAAAGGTGAAATAATTGCTATGGAAAAACTTTTCGTACAATTATTAAAGATGCTGTCTGTAGGCTGTCTGCTGGATGATAAGGGGGAACCTTTTGGGTGGAGAGTGAGCTGGCTGGCATGTGCTGATGTCAGCTGGTGGATGAGGATGAATCTTGATAAGCATGGTCCCACCACGCTTAATCTTGCATAATATTCTGAAGTGCTCCTTCATCCATGGCGTCCTGGATATCATCTTGCTGGTGATTTTCGCCGAGGTCGTCGTCTTCGCCGAGGTCTTCATCTTCCATTCTTTCTAAATCTTCATAGAATTCTTCCTTGGCTTTTGTGCTGATTTTCCCCAGCTGGAGGGATGACAAGAATTTCAGAACTTTCGGAATCCGAACCTCTGAGTTTTCGAATGCTCCAATATAGTCATAAAAAAGAATATTGTTTTCAATCTTTATAGCATGAGCACCCGTTATAGCTTTAGTATAAGCTTCATCGAAGAATTCCTTGGCAGCTTTCTTGGTTTCTGCCTCAAGGTCTATTATAGGAAGATTATCACATGCTGGGGAAGGAACATAATTGTGGCTATGGAGCTCCCATAACTGTACGGAGCTATAGATTTTAAATACTTCCTTTCTTCCCAAGTACTCCACACTCGGAAGAAGAAAGTGGTCTGATACCTTGAAGTATAAGCCTTGATACCCTTAATACAAATGGGTGGAAGAAGATCCTGGTATTCCTCTGGATGAGATGCATTGATAAATATCTAGCCCGAGCTGAATAGCTTTGTGGCACTTAGCTATTTCTTGGAAACAAGTGATAACTCTAGGAGAATTATTTTTGTTCCAAATTAACTCGTGCTGTTGCAGAATAGAGATAATATTCGTGACTTCCAGCTGTTTGAAGAAATCTCTTAACTGGATATCAGGAATCATATTCTGCTGATTTAGGCCTATCATTTTATGGACTGTGATCTCGGTCTCTAGTTGTCTAGTTTTTTCATTCTGTATTTTGTACAGATCTAATAACTTGTAGAATTCAGGTAAGGGATAGTATAACTGGTCAGATATCTCCAGGTCCTGAATAATTTCTCTCAGGTACTGTTGATCCTGAGATGAACCTTGGAACCATGTTCCTTTCCTCTGATTTAGATCAGAGCTTTGTGTTGTAAGTGTGTAACTGCAAAGATTTGTGATGGCTCTAACAATGGCCTGCTTTTCGTCTTCTCTTGGGTGTAGTGAGAGAACATGGAAAGAATCATCTGCTCTAACTGGGAGAGCCAGTATTTTGAAGAGTGAAAGTCATTCAACTGGATGGCGCGGTAGCACCCATTCAGTCGTTCATAGATATGTGGATTGGAGTTCTTGAGCTCGAGATTGTACCAGTCTCGAACCACTGCTGCTGTTGTTGGTTTTGACATTTGTTGGACTCTTCTCTGTGCCGAAGCGATATTGCTTTAGGATGGCGGTTGTGTTGTCGAGGATGGCTGTACTGGAAGTACTGTCATTCTGGGTGAAGGAAAATGTTTGTCTCCTGCTGTGGCGGTAGGTGTTGTAGTAGTAGATACTCTTGTTTCCATGGTGTGTGAGCTTTCTCCTTTTTCAGGAGCCTTCTTCTTCTCGTCCTTGGTGTTACCTCACTGTTGAGGGGTCTTCTTATTGTTTGGAATGGTGGTCCATTTAGCCTGTTCGGCCGTACACCTAAGCCTTTTCAAGCCCTCCTCGTCCATTTTCTGGACGTGTTAAAAGATCTGCAAGATAGTTAGTATAACTAGGAATATATTTAACATCATACTAATAAATTTCTAGATATAAAGCAATTCTTACTCTTCTAAGATTTTCTTCTGAAATATTGAGTTCATCCATTTCTGGAATATTTGAGGTGCATTTTTTAAACCAAAGGGCATTACTTTCCATTCATAATGACATTGTGGACAACTAAATGCTGTTAACTCTATAGATTCTTTATTGACTAGTTTAATTTGCTAAAATCCTGACTTAGTATCAAATTTACTATAGTATTTCGCTCCTTATACTTGTTTAACTAGTTGTTCTGCAGAAGGTATGAAGTAACCATCAAATTTGGTATAGCTATTTAGTTTTCTATAGTTTATTACCATCCTTGCTTTTCCTCTTTTTTGTCCTGCATGGTTTCTTACCATGAAAGCAGGTGAGGAATGTGGACTTGCACTAGGTTGTATTAATTTTAATTCTAATAATTCATTTATTTGTTCTGCAAATTCTTTTTTGTCTATAGGGATACCATTATACTGTTTACACGTACTTTAGTATCTTTGTACTGTTCTAGCAATTCTATAGAGCAATATCTAGGGGATTTTTCAAAATATAGTAAGGGATTATTTGAATATAGCGGTTGTAACATACTATGAATTATTCTTTTTGTGTCTGAGGTAATGGCTATTGGATATGAATAAAAGGTTTGAGTTTGAACAGCGGGAAATATGGATGTAAATAAAGATTCACCACGCTGGGCTGGCGTATAATTTGGGGCTAAGGCCATAGGAAAAGGGACGCGAGGAATAGAATGATTATCAAAAGTGAAATAATGTGTATTGAAAGGGGCATAATGTCGAAGATTATTCATGCCAAGAAGGCAATCAATATCAAATTCTTTTGGTAAAAGGGCAAAGTCAAATTGATAATGATGCTCTTTATTATGAATGTCGGGGATAGTAATGGCTAATCTGGCTTTGTGAGTAATATGGACGGGCCGGCCCATAAAATCTTGTAATTTGGCTTGTTTATCTAACGAGATCCAAAATTGTTGAGGTATAAAACTATTTTGTATAAGACTCGTTTCTGTTCCTGAGTCTACTAGAGCATGTATGGTTAGGTCTGTTTGGATTTCTGGAAATTTTATAGTTAATGGGATATAAATATGTAATTGGGATTTAACTTTTAGATCCATCATAATTTATTTCAGATAATGAAGAAGGTAATCGTATAATATTCTGATCTTGTAATCTATTTTGTTGATCTAGAATTTTTTGTGTTCTTCCTTCTAAAGGAGTATTTTCCAAATTGGTTTCTATAGTAGAAGTACTGGTTCTACTTGGTTCAATATGTAACTGAGTATTTCTATAATCTGTCGTACTTAGACTTCTTGGAATATTCGGATTTAGTATTGTAGTAGAAATTGTATTGCCAGAGGCTATAAATGTTTCTATAGGAAGTTGCATTTTGGGTTTAAGTGTTTTTAGAAAAACTTGCATCTCATTATCATATCTCAAATGTTTAATATCTACTAATTTTGGGTGTATAACCTTACAATTTCCTACTTCATATAATTTAATAAATTGTGTAGGTGTAACTGATCAGAAAGTTGATGTTTCATTTAATGCTAAGCAATGTTCCCAATTGTCAGAGGGTGATTGTAGAGTGGAGAAATTGATAAACCAAAGGAACACTTTTACGTTGCCACCCCCACTCCCTTGTGAAATAAAACATGCCTTGGACAAACATCAAAGAGGCGGAATTACCGGCCGAAGGTATAGAAGATGACGGTGATATGGAATCAACACTCCTACAAGGGAGTATACATTGAAATCCGATTGGAATGCTACCAGAAAAACAATGCTAGGACGTTGGTTGGAATGACACTGCTTTGGCATCGTCAAGTAATTCCTAGATATGCTTTGTCATGTTTGGAAAGAAAGTCCTTCACATGAAACTGTGCACTCGATGAGATGTTACAGAAGAAAGGTTTCCACGTCAACCTCTATATGCGTGTTATGTAGAAAAGCCGAAGAATACGTTGATCACTTATTTCATTTCGAAAGTTTCCTTTGCACATTTGCTATGGAGTGTTTGTAGTTTGAAGCTAAACATGCATCCCCAGGCATCATGAGACGATGGAAGCTTTGGCTGTTCAGTTCAACGAAACTCATCAATGGCTCTGGTAAGATATGTGCCATCGCCAAACTGGCTTGTCGGTGCAGTGATCTGGAATATTTCGACAAAAACTAATCGAAGATTTTTTGAAAATAGAAGTGTTCAACGAAGTGACAATGATGAACACTATATGTGAGTCTTCCCGGGGATTTGATGACCGACCTCTCAACAACAACAACAATAGCATCAACATCAACATCAACATGGAATACTACATCTCCCTCCGACGACAGGCTTCTCGAATCTTTAGGTTTTTTCGGAAAGCACCTCTATACATCGTCACATAAACCATAATATGACTGACTATTGTCCATAGAAGAGTAGAAGTACTTCATAGCAAAAATGGAGGATGACGAAAGGCGATGTGAGACCGCCCAACTCACTAACAACCTGTAGGGGGTTGAGGAGGGGGAGGGGATGTCAGTAATTTACGAAAATCTCTCTTCTTCCATTACCTTTCTTCCGATTATCCCAGGAATAGGAGTCGAAAATCAAAGCATCATAATGAGAATCTATTGGAGTCGATCATTTCCAAGATCTAATTCTTCTTTCTTTTTATGTCGTTGAGCTGCCTCATAATCTTTCGTTTTACGCTTAGGCTTAAGTGAAGAAATGTTCTTGTTGGATGTAGGACCTGGTACCCCCAAAATTTGTATGAAAGATGAGCTTACAAGAGTGCCAATCAACCGAGCCATCAGGTTTGAGAATAAGGTGGGATCCCTAAATGTAGTGGCTAGTGAATCACTGATCAAAAAGCATATTTTGGAGAGATTCTTCATCGATCTAGTGGCCGGTGAATCACTGATCAAAGAGCGAGCAGCCGCTAGGTTTCATGATTTTGTAGGATCCCTGGATGGGGGGATGGTGAACCGCTTTTTCTTCCCCGAAGATTCAGACAAAAGAAAGCTTGGATGGAACTGAAAAAGATTTGGCAAACGAATAAAAAGGTCAAAGGGTTTATTCTCCATAGAGTAAAAGGTGGTTATTCAATAGCCATCGCAGGTTTTATCACTTTTCGTCCATTCTATCCTTGCATAACTAAAAGTTCCGCGAATGATCGATTCGCCCTCCAGAGCCTCCACCCCAAAAGGATGAATATTGTGGTGTTATAACAACGACAGATCAAAGAAGAACTTTCTAAGAAAAAAAGAAAGAGAAAATATTTCCGACATCCAAAGCCCACCGTCAATCCATTCTTTTGTTGAGGGTCTGGCACGTCGTTCTGTCCCGAGATTTACCGGGAGAAGAAAGGCTCATGCTCGAATGTGTGACTGCAAAGTGCCTATCGCCTTTTCCGGCATAGCACTTGAAAATGTTGGGTTGGGACAGTAATGACGACTGGCCCTCGAGAGACGAAGAATCGAATTGAAGAAGGCATAGTCTAACGATAATAGAATAGAAGACCAACCAATGAGTGAGTGGCAAATTATATTGAATGGTGACAAAGCCTGACTTCGTGAAATGCGGCTCGAGCTGCGAGGTCCCACTGTCTTTTTTTTCGACATATGGTAGGTGAAGCCTGGCTTTCCTCCCTCTTTTCATTTCCAGACAGAAAGAGAAAGACGAATTGCATATATGATATTATGGTTTGCTATTTTCCCAAAGATACCAAACAATTGGGCGGTGTGTCACCCTCCTGAGCGGTATGAAGTCCGCTTTCCAATGGTGTCGAGAGAGATGCTTTGATTTGACAACAATCTTGTAAATGAATGCAGCAAAAGAATGAAGCTGCATTCATTTCTTCAACGTCGATGCGCATGAATGGAAGGAAGGGTTGACTCCCTAGCATCTCATTCAGAATCTTTCCTTTTTTGGGCAGTGAACGTGTGAATTTCTTTCGACGTTTTTCGGGAGGAGGGAGACTGACGACGATGGACTCCACAATAGAAAATCACCCGGCAGAACTAAAATCATTTTTCTTTTCTTCTTCGTCGAATATATAGGCTCTCAAAAGCCATGAAATCTCCCTACCTGCGGCCTTTCTGTGAAGCGGAATTTACTGGTTGCATTTTTTTTGAAGAGTGGTTTCGAGATCCAGTGGCGAAGGTAAGTGCTGTCCTGGACATTATGGAGAAAACCCTTTCTGAAGGAGATACATTAGTTACATTTATATAGAAAAAAATCTTGATCTGGTGACATAATGCAAGGTCTTCCAAAAGTGGAACAAATCTTAGAAGTGTGTTCATTATCATTGAACTGTGAAAGGAGAGTTGAAGATTGGAACGAGCGTATACGAAGAGTTCTTGGAATTCCTTGGGGATTCCTAATTGGAGCTGAGCTAACCATAGCCCAAAGTCGTATCTCTTTAGTTAATAAGATCCAAAATATTTATCGATCCCAGGAGGTACAGATCCATGATAGACATATAGAGATTATTGTATGGCAAGTAACATTAAAAGTGTTGGTTTCAGAAGATTGAATGTCTAATATATTTTTACCTGGAGATCTAATCGGATTGTTGTGAGCAGAACGGGCTGGACGTGCTTTAGATGAAGCAATCTGTTATCGAAAAATTTTATTGGGAATAACGAGGGCATCTCTGAATACTCAAAGTTTCATATCTGAAGTAAGTTTTTCAAGAAACTGCTAGAGTTTTGGCAAAAGCTGCTCTACGGGGTCGTATTGATTGGTTGGTGGGTATGAAAGAAAATGTTGTTTGGGGGGGGGGATTATCCCTGTCGGTACTGGATTCAAAAAATTAGTGCACCCTCAAGGCAAGACAAAAACCACTAATCGTTGTTTCCAGATACGGTTGCCAGTTGACATCTCTTCTAATTCGTCGATACGAGAAGCAAATTGTTGTGTGGAGGAATCAATCCCTTGTTGTTCGTCAGTGTGGGAAGAATTTCGTCTATTGCCTGTTCCTTTTCTCCACTTCGCTCATGTCATGAAGTAGCCCTATAGAGAGAGGGGATGGATGGATCTGAAAGACTATTTATTGGCCGACAGTCTATCCCTCTTTCCAGGGGGTTGGGGTTTTTAGACCATAAGATCGAAAAGGTGATGGACAGAGAGGGGCGAAAGCGAGTTGCGTCGAAAAGATTACGCATAGGATTTTGAGTGATGGGATATTCTAAACCGAATGAGAGCCTGTTCGTTTATGATCAAATGAAAACGGGGAATTTACATCTCTATGTTTCGAACAAATAGAGTTTAGATGAATCCAACGCCCCGATGCCTATTGAATAGCCATCCAACAAATGAAACGAATCCCTGTGATGGTTCGAGCTACATCAAACTACATGGGGTAGGTCATACTATGACGTAGGCGTCGGCCAGCAGGAAACCGACTTTCCTTATTGGAAGTCGCGATGGTTCGAAGACCTCCTGCCCTGACATCTTCTCTTTTGCCTTGACGAACGGTCCATTGCCTTTGGAAGACTAAGTCAGCTCGGCTCAATCACTTTCTCAGCCGGTGGCTGAGATAATCTCCCCAAACCGTTCAATAGTAAGCGCCACTGGGAAAGCACATCGAACTATAATGGCGTAGGGCCTGCAGAAGGAAAGCAATCCATTCACATAGTAGGGAAGCATTGTTATCAATCTTCAGGGGACCAGGCCAGTCAGCTTATCAATCGCAAGCCATCTGTTTGTCTTTTATTTTACCCATTCTCCTTGCTACACAAGTCACAACACCGCATTCTTTCAGTCAGGTCGCCAAAGCAGCGGTGATAAAGGCTGACAAGCACGATTTATCAGAACTGGAGTTTCACGAGGGATTTAGTAGTTCCGTAGCTGCATATTGACGTCGAGCACATGTAACTAAATCACCCGTTCTGGAGCTCGAGAAACAAACCAACTACTGACCGAGTCTCCTCCATTTCGTGAGCAGTAGAGAAAACGTTTCCAACATTGCCTTCACGAAATGAGCTGACAAGTGTATGAATGAAGTCGAAGCGGCGAAGTGTACTTTGGAACTGTTCTCCATCGTTTCATAGCTGGAGCAGACACGTGGAGTTTACTAGAAAGGAGAATGGCGGGAATGATTTCGTCGCAATGCAACGGAACTCAAAGCCTGTTTCATAGGCCGTACTCGTACTCACCGGCTACACGAAACTCATCAAACGATGTTCTCGTGAAGTCTGTGGACTTCCTCGTAAAGTCTGAGCTGTCGAGTGAATTTATGAATGAGCAACTCTCCTAAAAAATACGAAGGTTTTTTTATTCTTCCTCCACTCACCCCCACGGGTGAATGGAGTCTACTACACTCTTTCGTCGGCTAGTGTAGTAGACTATAGGTCATTCGGAAGGGCTCCGTATAGTTCTATTTTAGGGCGGGAAGTTGTGGTTGTTCCCTCGACTGACAGAGAAAAATGACGTTCCAGAGGCATTTTCCATTCATTTGGATTTTGGTTTTTCTGCACCATATTTAGATCTACCTCTTCTTCGATCCGGAATTCCCAGCAAATCCTTGACTCCTCGAATACAATGGGATTTCACACCTGGTGAATCTTTCACTCTACCTCCTCTGACTAAGACTATAGGATGTTCCTGCGAATTATGACCTTCGCCCGAAATGTGAGCAAATATATCATGTCGATTGCTTAACCGTACTTAAGCTATCTTACGTAGAGCTGAATTTGCTCAACCGTACTCAACCGTACTTAAGCTATCTTATGACCTTCGTCAGAACAAGTAGGCATACTCCTTGCTTCTGGGGACATTGATCTGAAGCTCGAATACAGTCCGTGCGCCGTTTTTCTTCTCTACCATGATGAATCAATTGATTGAATGTAGGCATCCATCTCTTTCTTATGTCCTTCCCCCCGTCTGCCCTATCATAGCACCCCTTTTTCATTCATAGAGAGATCCAATCATCAAAATCAATAAAAAGGCCATCATGGACAAAGATCCAAATGGATCAATCTTGTTGAGAGGAACTGCCCAAGGAGAAGAAAAGGTGACTTCCGGATCAGGGATAACAAATAAAATCGAAATCGGATAAAATCGTATATCGAAACAACTTCTAGGATCACCGGAGGGATCGGAACCACATTCGTGGGCCAATAATTTTTCTAGATAGGTCAAACTATTGGAAGCAAATGGAAAAGGAAGACCAAGTGGGATCAAAGAAACTAGCAGACACATCACTAAATAGATACAAATAGGTGCAAATTCTGACATTACCAAAGCCCACTTCGTTCTCTCACTCTACTCACGACGCTCTGTCGCTCACGGAGCAGCATACCAAAAAAATGAACTTTCCTCTCCGACCTCCACTACTGCATGACGACGGAAACTCGATAATTGATGCTGGTAATGAGAGATTGAACCTTTGAAGCTGCCTCCCAATACCAACTCTACGATCCATGCTGGAGCAGATCGACCGACGATCTCGTCGAGATAAGAGGGGTCTAGCATCACCTCTTTCCCAATCACCTCCCAATCCCATTCTGGGAGAGACCATTGTGATGGGTAAGGCCATTCTGGTTGCTTTCAGGAACTCAGAAAATTGGTCACAAATTTGTCAAAAAATACTATTCGGATCATCCATAGCGACGAATTTCCGTCTCAGAATCATCCCCTATGGAAAATTCCAATGGAAGCATCAGAAGCCTCACTATGTGAACCTTCGTCAGGTCTCCGTCTCAGGGACAATATCTGGAGCAAATGAAGATGCTCTTTCATTTGTTCGCCTGTTTCGTTCTGAAATAGAAATGCAGAAAGACTCAGAGTTCAGAAAGAAGGAAGGTGTGAGGAGAGCGAAGTGAGGAAGACATCCATAAACTCGGAAACTAAACGAGAGTCTCATGCCCGCAACCACTGTTGATACTTTGCTTCGTCATAGTGACAACGTGGGGAACGTCGTGCTTGAATTGAAGTGGCACCTTTTGAATATGAGTGGGGCTCCTGGGTGGCGCATTCGTGGAGCCAAACCGAAGGAATAGCAAAAGGAAGGTTGGGTGCGTCGTGGGGCGAGGCCATTCGGCCTCGAATGGGAGGGGGCGTTAGCTCTGGATCTTGCCTGCTTGCAGAAATGAATGGATCAAGAGGGGGGGCTGGGTTCGATTTCCGGGCCAGGCGCTGGAGGTAAAGGCCAGAAGAAGAAGAGAAGTGCACCTTCCCAGTGACGGAAGAGGAGAAAAAGGTGCTGTCATCAAGCGAGACCAGTTTCCCTAGGAGCTGGAAATGGAAATAGACGACCGGCTCAGAGAATCACTGGCGTGGTTTCTCCCTTCCCATCGTTTCGCCAACAAAGAAGTCATCTATCAATGTCGACGATTGACCATTCCTTCCCTATCGAGCCGCCTCTCTTTGCCATTCGATTACCGTCACCTCTGCCTTCCCTTTTTTAGGAAATACCAATTGCGCCCTCCTTTTCGAGATTTTCATTGACGAAAAAAGAAAGACCGTGAAATGAAAAAAAAAAGAAGACTTCATCTTGATTTTCTTGGCCTCGACGGGAGTTTACTCGACCCATTCTATGGGATCCCGCACTGCTCGACGTGTGCGACTCCGTATGAAGACCGCCTTCCCTTTTGCTCGCCCACTCTCCGTTCACACGGTTATCAAACCGGAGGAAGGGTGGGCAGCAGGTACCACGAGCCCTCTATCCCACACATCTATCGACGATGCAAGTGTAGTTCACTGATTCCATCGAATGCTCCGAGCGATCGGCAAAGATCATGTAAGTTTGCAGTTATTCTTCGGATACTTCGCCATGTTTCTGATCGACCCAGTTCCTGTTCTTTTCCGGGCACTCATTTTGCATCACCAACACATGACGGAAGGACACAGTGGGAAGGAAGCAGCCCTAGCCTCTGTCCGGCTGATCATTCCGCTGACATCTCGCATTCACACCCCTGTTTGACTACCGCTCAGGGATGTAGTTGTAGATACGTGAGTCGTCAGTGGGTCGGTGGCTCTACCTGTTATCTCTTTATACGACATGCTGTTGTCGTTGCCATATTCTAAACGTCACTTAGTCATATCTGCTTAGCTGCGGGTCAGCACCTTCAAAAGTGAAGGAGGACTTCATTTAGTGATTCCGCGATTGCCCTCTGAACCGTCAGAATTAGGTAAAGCTTTAAGATAAGTTTTGTACTCTATGAATTTCTCAGTCCCTCTAGTCGTGTGGGCGCCGGTCGGTCTTTCAGCCGGATCACCCTAAAAACCGTACGTACGGGGTCACCCCGCATGCGGCTCACGCCATTTGAAGTGGCCTAACCTAGCATTCACTCGCAAATCCTTTGTCAAAATTGAGACTGCTCGACCTCGGAAGCGGAGTCACGTGTAGGCAGTGCTATCAGTCTACCGTTGACTCGGTATAATCCTGCGATCCATTGGCTCGTTCCTCTTTTTTCGACGAATAAATGAGCCGCTCGGACCTTCCATTTCTGTCAAATGACCTGGCCTCCCCTAGCTCTCTCACAGTCCAGGCTCCCTTTCCTCCCTATGCTCCCTCGGTGCAAGTGTTTCGCGCCTGCGGCGTTTTTGCCAAACGGTCTTTGCCAGTAGTGTCGTCCTCGTCGGCTCAGGTCACACCCCCTTCTTTGGCTAAAGCACCATCCCCTTTCCGAGCTGACAGCACAGGACCCATACTCATCTTCCTTATCTGCAGGTTCTAGGCCTGCAACTCCAATGCACCTATGATTTAGTACATTCCACGATTAGGTTTTGTTCATCGGTAACTTTTCGTCGAAAGTGAATCTTTCCTATACTGGAGGTTCGTCAGCCCACTCTTCCTATGTTGATGAATCAGGCCCGGAACTCCAACAATAGCTTTTCTTTCAACACCTACATGTCCCAGCCCGTCCTTCCAAAGCAATTGATGATGGGCATCCCTTCTTCAATCTTCAACGTATGCCCAAACAATGGAAGAATGTTCTATTTAACCCTACTCCGATGGCTGACGGAAGCGGGACCAGGATTCGGGAGAAAGACATACCTGAACTTGTGTCTTTGACATATTCAGTTGTTACAATATCGAGTTACTTTGGACTCGCATAGGTAGGGGTGACGGGGGATGAAATCCCCAATGGGAGTAGTGACGTACTACCATCAGATAGGCAAAACATAGGTTGGACTGGCATGAGACAGCCTTTCATCTCACCACATGCGGAATGAAGCAATTCCTTTTTTTATGTACGTCATTCCTATAGTTTAGTTGTGTGTTCGCTCTGATACAAGACTTTCTAATCGAATGAAACAATCAACAAATCTACATTTTCAAATCGACGATATTCATGAGGAATTGTTATGTGCATGCCCTCGTCGGTTGAGCGCTTTGCTTCGGCCCTTCCCCTCTTCGAATCTGAGAGGATAGTTACCCTCGTCAACTGCGCATTCTTCCTTCAAACCTTCCACGAGCAGGGGATTCTGTAGCACTGATGACAAAAAGGTTTGATTATCCTGATGAATGGTTATCCCTCCCGACGAGCCTTCGTCAAGCAAACTCCTATATGCTGGTTTTGTATCGAAGTTGGCTGCATCAGTTGAGGAGGAATTGGTCAACACATGCAACGACGAGGAAAGGAGCCGAGGCTGAACCACACAGCCTAGACAAGAGGAAAGGAGCCGAAGCTGAAGGGGTTGCGCAATCTAGTCAGCACATCCGTTTTGAAGCGTCGCTGGGGTGACGTGACGACCTTTCCGGTGATGACAAAAGAGGTAGGGCAAATTCTGGCATCTCCCATGTTTGAATGAGGGGGAAGAGCATGAGACTCATATCGTAGACCAGACTACCTGACTACTAGCCTCCATGAGCATACACGGGAGTAGATATTAAAAAAGGCAGAAAGAAAAAACAATTCAAGAGCAAGATTTTTCTTTTGTTTTATTTTCGTAGATCTGATACAAAATCTCCTTGACCTTGTGTTTTTTTTGTTGGAATTTTCTAATTCAAGATATTCTTTTTGATTAGCTAATATAGAAATATTTTTTTTATCAAAGGAGAAGATTATTTTTTTTAACAAACATATGCGGATCAAATCACGATCTTCTAATCTAATATAATAAAAACAAGAGATCTTTCTCGATCATTCCCTTTGCCCCTCATTCTTTGAGAATCAGAAAGATCCTTTTCGGGTTTGAATTTGTTCATTTGGAATCTTGGCTCTTCTATTTTCTACTTATTTTTTTGTTTTATTCTTTATTTCATTTCGATTTTCCTTCCCTCTCTTTTCTTTTTATTCCCTTCCATCATTTCCATCATTTCTCAAGTCCCATAGGTTTGTTGATCCTATAGAATCTGACCCATTTTCTCATCGAGCGAGAGATACGAAATAAATCTGATTGATTTTTTGATAAAAGTACTATGTGAAATCTTCAATTTTTTCCTCTTCCTCTATGCCTATCCCATAGGTACAATGTTTGAATCAATAGAGAACCTTTTCTTCTGTATGAATCGATATTATGACATTCCAATTCCTTCCCGATCCCTTCCAAGGAAAAAACCGAATTGGATCCAAAATTGACAGGTTAGTGTGAGCTTATACATGCGGTTATGCACTCTTCAAATAGGAATCCATTTTCTGAAAGATCCTGGCTTCCGTGCTTCGGTGAGTCATCCGAGATCCTTCCAATGACCTATGTTGTGTTGAAGGGATATCTATATAATCCGATCCATTGTGTAAGGCCCACGGTAGCAACGGAATCGGGAAAAATATATAGAAAAGGCAAATCTTTTCTATTATATTAGTATTAGTTAGTGATCCCGGCTCGGTGAGTCCCTTCTTACGTGATGAACTGTTGGCAGTAGTCCTACATTTTGTCTCTGTGGACCAAGGAGAAAGGTGGCTCAGCTCGGTGAGTCCCTTCTTACGTGTGAGCTTATTCATGCGGTTATGCACTCTTCAACTGCTTTAAATATACAACATGGATTTTGGCAATGCAATGGAGTTGGACCCTCATGTTGATCCGAATGAATCAATCTTTCCACAGAGCTAAATCTTTGCCTGCTACGCAATAGGATAGCAAGTTACAAATTCTGTCTTGATAGGACATGTATTTCTATTATTGTGAAATTAATAAATGAAAATGAAGTAGTTAATGGTAAGGTTACCATTATCCTTTTTCTTGTATGTGTTCCCAAGAAAAAGAATTTGTCCATTTCTTTTTTTTGAGACCACGAAAAATGTAATGGCGTGGAAACACATAGAAACTCTAGAATGGAAATTGAAAAGAAATGTAGCTTTAGTTCCTTCGGAAATGGTAAGATTTTTGGCGCAAGAAGAAGGGGTGATTCATATCATCTTGACTTGTTCTGCTTCCCTCTTTTTTTAACAATACCGAGTTGGGTTCTTCTCCTACCAGTATCGAATAGAACATGTTGAAAAAAATCTTCTTCATGGAAAACCTACTCGATTTAGATTGGGAAAATCGTACGTATTTTATGAAACATGTGCTATGGCTCGAATCCGTAGTCAATCCAATTTCCGATAGGAGCAGTTGACAATTGAATTCAATTTTTCCCATTATTTTACTATCCATAATAGTGCGAAAAGAAGGCATGGCTCCAAGTTGTTCAATAATAGTAGCATTGAGTTTCTCGACCCTTTGCCTTTCTCGATGGGGCCGGGAAGGGATATAACTCAGCGGTAGAGTATCACCTTGACGTGGTGGAAGTCATCAATTCGAGCCTAATTATCCCTAAATCCAATGTAAGTTTTTCTATTTTGACTTGCTGCACCGCAGCGATCGAACGAGAATGGATAAGAGGCTTGTGGGATTAACGTGATAGGATAGGGATGGTTATATTGCTGGGAGCGAACTCCAGGCTAATATGAAGTGCATGGGTCCAAGTTATGCTTGGAATGAAAGAAATTCCGAATCCGCTTTGTCTACAAACAAGGAAGCTATAAGTAATGCAACTATGAATCTCATGGAGAGTTCGATCCTGGCTCAGGATGAACGCTAGTGGCATGCTTAACACATGCAAGTCGGATGGGAAGTGGTGTTTCTAGTGGCGGGCGGGTGAGTAACGCATAAGAATCTGCCCTTGGGAGGGGAACAACAACTGGAAACGGTTGCTAATACCCCTTAGGCTAAGGAGCAAAAGGAGGAATCCGCCCGAGGAGGGGCTCGTGTCTGATTAGCTAGTAGGTGAGGCAATAGCTTACCAAGGCAATGATCAATAGCTGGTCTGAGAGGATGATCAGCCACACTGGGACTGAGACACGGCCCAGACTCCTACAGGAGACAGCAATGGGAAATTTTTCGCAATGGGGAATTTTTAGCAATCCTGATGGAGCAATGCCGCATGGAGATAGAAGGCCCACAGGTCATGAACTTCTTTTCTCGAAGAAGAAGCAATGACGGTATCTGAGGAATAAGTATTGGCAAACTCTGTGCTAGAAGCCGCGGTAAGACAGAGGATGCAAGCGTTATCTGGAATGATTGGGCACAAAGCATCTGTAGGTGGCTTTTCATGTCCGCTGTCAAATCCCAGGCTCAACCCTGAACAGGCGGTGGAAACTACCAAGCTAGAGTACAGTAGGGACAGAGGGAATTTTCGGTGGAGCGGTGAAATGCTTAGAGATAGGGAAGAACACCAATGGCGAAAGCACTCTACTAGGCTGACACTGACATTGAGAGATGAAGGCTAGGGGAGCAAATGAGATTAGATACCCCAGTAGTCCTAGCCGTAAACGATGGATACTAGGCGCTATGCATATCGACCCGTGCAGTGCTGTAGCTAACGCGTTAAGTATCTTGCCTAGGGAGTACGTTTGTAAGAATGAAACTCAAAGGAATTGACAGGGGTCCGCACAAGTGGTGGAGCATGTGCTTTAATTCGATGCGAAGCAAAGAACCTTACAAGGGCTTGACATGCTGCGAATCCTCTTGAAAAATAGGGGTGCCCTCGGGAACGCAGACATAGGTGGTGCATGAATGTCATCAGCTTATGTCGTAAGGTGTTGGTTAAGTCCCGCAATGATCATAACCCTCGTGTTTAGTTTCCACCATTGAGTGTGGAAACTGAACAAACTACCGGTGATAAGCCGGAGAAAGGTGAGGATGACGTCAAGTCATCATGCCCCTTATGCCCTAGGCGACACACGTGCTATAATGGACGGGATGAAGGGTCGCGATCCCGCGAGGGTGAGCTAACTCCAAAAACCCGTCCTTAGTTTGGATTGCAGGCTGCAACTCGCCTGCATGAAGCCGGAATCACTAGTAATCGCCGGTCAGCCATACGGCGGTGAATTGTTCCCAGGCCTTGTACACATCACCCGTCACACTATGGGAGCTCGTTATGCCCGAAGTCGTTACCTTAACCACAAGGAGGGGGATTCCAAAGGCGGGGCTAGTGACTGGAGTGAAGTCGTAATAAGTTAGCCATACTGGAAGGTGCGGCTGGATCACCTCCTTGTCAGGGAAAGTTAATGCTTATGCTTGTTGAGTATTTTGGTTTGACACTTCTTTACACCCAAAAAGAAGTGAGCTACGTCTAAGCTAAGCTTGGATATTGAAGTCTTCTTTCGTTTCTCGACGGTGAAGTAAGACTAAGCTCATGAGTTTATTACCCTAGGTCGGAACAAGTTGATTGGATCCCACTTTTTACGTCCCCATGTCACCACACGGGAGGGACATTGGGTGCAAAAATGAAATTGAGGGATGGGGTTTATCTCGCTTTTGGCATAGTAGGCCTCCCAGTGGGAGGCCCGCACGAGGGGCAATTAGCTCAGTGGTAGAGCAAGCCCCTAATAATCGCGTCGTTGTGCCTGGGCTGTCAGGGCTCTCAACCACATAGATAGTTCAATGTGCTCATCAGCTCCTGACCCAGAGATGTGGATCATCCAAAGCACATTAGCATGGCATACTTCTCCTGTTTGAATCAGAGTTTGAAACCAAACTTCTCCTCAGGAGGATAGATGGGGCGATTCAGGTGAGATCCAATGTAAATCTAACTTTCTATTCACTCGTGGGATCCGGACAGTCCGAGGGGACCACTGCGACTCCTCTCTTTTTTAAAATCCATACATCCCTTATCAGTGTATGGACAACTATCTCTCGAGCAAAGGTTTAGGTTCAGCTTCAATGGGAAAATGGAGCACCTAACAACGCATCTTCACAAACCAAGAACTACGTGATCACCCCTTTCATTCTGGGGTGACGGAGGGATTGTACCATTCGAGCCTTTTTTTTCTTGCTTTTCTTGGAGGTCTAGAGAAAGCAGCAATAAATAGGATTTCCCTAACCCCCCTTACCGAAGGGAAGAACGTAAAATTCTTTTTCTTTTTTGTAGGGACCAGGAGATTGGATCTAGCCATAAGAAAAATGCCTGGTATAATTAACTCACTTATTGGTCTTCAACCCCCTCAGTCACTATGAGCGCCCCCCGATCAGTGCAATAGGATGTGTCAATTTATCTATCTCTTGACTTGAAATGGGAGTGGGCTTGAAAAAGGATCTTAGAGTGTCTAGGGCTGGGCCAGGAGGTCTTTTAACGCCTTCTTTGTTCTTCTCATCAGAATTATTTCACAAAGACTTGCCACGGTAAGGGAGAAAGGGGAACGAGTACACTTGAAGAGTGCAGTACAACGGAGAGTTGTATGCTGCGTTCGGGAAGGATGAATTGCTCCCGAAAAAAATCTATTGAATCTCTCCCAATTGGTTGGATCGTAGGTGCAATGATTTACTTCACGGGCGAGGTCTCTAGTTCAAGTCCAGGATGGCCCAACTGCGCCAGGGAAAAGAATAGAAGAAGCATCTGACTCTTTCATGCATACTCCACTTGGCTCGTGGGATATAGCTCAGATCTGGTTAAACATGACTACTATAGAGTAGAGTTACCAAATACAAAGTCTTGTTCTCTTTTTGTTCTCTTCTTTCTTTTTTTGACATGGCAGGGCCTTTCTCGCTGGGCAAGCGCATCTGATTATGTAGTCCGTCCTATCCTAAACAACTCCTGTTCAGTTGCTGAAATCTTGATGCTGATACAATTCGAAAATACATGGAACACCACACATCACGGAATATGACAATACTATATGACAATACTTCTATAATGGCCCTCATTGGATTTACTCTTTTATGTTTAGCAGTATCCTCTATTTGTCGGAGCTCCTCACTCAGGAAATGGAATGTACTGCAAGATTGCCCGTAATCAATGTGGGGTTCTTCAATTAGATACTGCTAAGGGCATTGATCACTCTCCTATCAATATCCAAATGATAAGAGCTGCTACCCACATTGTTGGGGCAGTAAGTTTTGTTATCGAAGCCACAATGCCACTATTGTGTATGATGGAACCCCAAAAACAGGGGGGCAGGTTCGGAGCCATCGGGATCTGGAGTCATTGCCCGAAATTTTCCATCTGATGGGAGATTCCCGTGGGAACCATCATCCCGATATGCTCATACGGGACCTCCGACCGTCACCAGATTAAAATCAGCCGATTCTAGAGGACGACCCCTACCACGAGGCTCTCATTGATCAGACACTTGATTTTAGTAATGAAAAAGATCCCCACGTTATTCGACGGGCTCAAAACGGAGCAAGCGACGAGGGGCTATAAAATATATCTCTTCTCACCATCCCCATAGTATGTAAGACAAATGTATGCATTTCGATTAGGGTCGTATTCTATGGTTATGATTCTACCAGATAAGTCTTTTTCATTGCGTCGAAAATCGATTTTACGGTGTAGACGCTTATAACCTCCCCCTCTATGCCTTGCGGTAATAATTCCTTTGGCATTACGACCTTTACCACAACAATGCTATCCATAGATCAAATTATTTCATAATTGGATTTCACTTGATTGTCTACGGGTACATTTCGTGTGCTGAGATTAGAAGTTTTGTATAAATGTATCGCCGTGTTATTAAGTATTTTGCTTTCAGTTCTTTTCTCTTCAAGACGTAGAATAGAATAACCCGGTTGAAGCGTAATGATCATACGTCTATAATGCATTGTATGTCCCATAATAGGTCCCATTCTTCTTCCCTTTCCTGGGAGTCGATGACTATTCATAGCTATTACCTTGATACTAAAGAAGAGTTCAACCCAATGCTTTATTCCTGCTGGATGCACGCCAATGGGAACGTTCAATAAGTCTTTTAGAATTGGCTCTGTATCAATGGAATCTCATCATCAATACATAACGAATTGGTATGGTATATTCATACGATAACATATGAACAGTAAGAACTATAATTCTTATCGATACTAGAACTCATAAGGAAGAAAATGGATTTATATGCAGTATTTACAGAAAAAAGTATTTGGTCATTGGGGAACAATCAATATACTTCTAATGTCGAATCAGGATCCTACCCACACTGTTTTGGCTACAAACCCATCTCCTTGCTAGTCCTCATTATTACCTACTCCAATCAAGCGTAGCGATCACTAAACGATTGATTCCTATTCGTCATTAAACAATATTCGTCAGATGATATAGATGGTGGGAACAATGAAGTTGATTCTTCATCTATAGGTTGCAATTCGTATGATTTCTTTTCTCGATTTACTACTTGCTTTCGCTTATCTGACACACTCACATCCCCCCCCCAGGCGACAAACTGGGATGGGACCAATCATGTTAATTGTTTTTGATTTACTTGTTACTACTAAAGTCTAGCCACTCTTCTTTCTTAGATCCCTTATTTCACTCCAATAGTATCATATATCGGGATTGATGCAGAGGAAATGAATGCATTTCCATACTATAAATAAGTAAGTGGAATAGATAGAAGATTGAGTTATGCTACTCACTTATTCTATTCTACGGGATCTTACGGAGCCTGTTCATGCATGGCATAATTCTGGTATGATCATAGAAAAGATTCTCCTCAAGCAAACCAGCCTATCCTATGCTACATAGGGGGATTTACGTGGTTGTTGGATGCGAAGACACATTTGGTTGTGAATTCCAACGTGGCTGATAAAATCATATATCAGCACGGCCCAATCAATAGTTCAACTAACACACTCCCAAATCCATCCTTTCCTAGAGAATCCACTTCAACTATTCGTATCAAATAAAAAGTACCATACTTCAGAGTTGAAGAGAAGTATCTGTATAGCCAAAATCATCATATTGGGAATTTTTTGTTTGAATAATTTTTCTTTTATAACTAAGTTCCATTCTACATTGAAGTTAATTGAATAACAGAAAAAGTTCCGTTTGTTCGATGAATTACCCCCCCCCCCCCCAACTCTTTTTATTAAGAAGCAGATTTGATTTAATTTTTACGCATACTCCAATCCTTTTTATTTCATCACCTTTCTTATTTTATCTTTTTTTTATAGATTAAGGTTCTATTAGTTTAGTATGGGAATGATTTGCAGGATGTCTCATCCATTTAAATCCATATAATTATCCAGAAAATCGATTGATTCCTTCTTGTTGCTTCTCGTAAGAGTTAATATTCTATTATCGAGGAATGACATAGCCTATAAATGAATCAATAGAAATAGATTCCATTTCGCTGTTCAAAAACATTATAAGAAACAAAGGAATAAAGTGATTTGAAAGATCAGAGCAAAGGATCCGTTTTGTCATTTCTACGAAAACGGATGGCACCCGGAGTGAAAGCTTAACCCCTAACGGATCCTGCCCTAAAATAGAACTATACAGAGCCCTTCCGATTGACCTATAGTCTACTACACTAGTCGACGAAAGAGTGTAGTAGACTCCATTCGCCCATGGGGGTGAGTGGAGGAAGAATAAAAAAGCTTCGTATTTTTTAGGAGAATTGCTCGTTCATAAATTCACTCGACCGCTCAGATTTTATGAGGAAGTCCATGTAGACTTGATGAGAACGTCGTTTGACGAGTTCCGTGTAGTCGGCGAGTACTAGTACAGCCTATGAAACAAACTTTGAGTTCCATTGCATTGCGACGAAATCATTCCCTCCATTCTCCCTTCCAGTGAACTCCACGTGTCTGCTCCAGCTACGAAATGATGGAGAACAGTTCCAAAGGTACACTTCGTCGATTCAACTTCATTCATACACTTGTCAGCTCATCTGTGAAGGCAATGTTGGAAACGTTTTCTCTACTGCTCGCGAAACGGAGGAGACTCGGTTAGTAGTTGGTTTGTTTCTCGAGCTCTAGTATGGACTACTCAGTTACATGTGATCGACGTTAATATGTAGCCACGGAACTGCTAAATCCCTCGTGAAACTCCAGTTTCAGTAAATCGTGCTTGTCAGCCTTCATCAACGCTGATTTGGCTACCCGACTGAATGAATGCGGTGACGTGACTTGTGTAGCGAGGAGAATGGGTAAAGTAAAAGACAGACAGATGGCTCGCGATAGATAGTTGACTGGCCTGGTCCCCTGAAGTTTGATAGCAGCGCTTCCCTACTTTGTGAATGGATTGCTTTCCTTCTGCAGGCCCTACGTCATTATAGTCCGATGTGCTTTCCTAGTGGCGCTTACTGTTGCATGGTTTGGGGAGATTATCTCATTCAATGGCTGAGAAAGGCACCGTTCGCTTATCCATTCAGCCCGCTTGTCCAGACGCAACGCCCTTTCTCTTCTATTGCTGATTTTGCTACTTCCATTGCCATATGTTGGCTTTTCCAAGTGTTTTGATGCTAAGTATGGCTATGGCATTTTCGGTCAATCTATCTATTCAGCAAATAAATGGAAATTTTATCTATCGGGGGGTTGGGAAATTCTGAATTTTGTTCATGCCACGACGATCTATATGGAAGGGGACTTTTTTTGATGCTTTCCTGTTGAGAATGAAGAAGAGCAGAGATGGGATTTTGGAAAGGAAAATTTTGTCACGCAGATATTCTATTTTGCCAGAATTCGTTGATTGCTCCGTACTTATTTATGATGGAAAAACTCATGTTCGTTGTAAGATCACTGAAGGAAAGGTTGGTCATAAATTTGGAGAGTTTGCTTCGACATGGAGACGAAGACCCTCGAGAACAAAAAAAGGAAAAGGAGGAAAGGGGAAAAGTCAAGTATGACGCGCCCTACATATGCCATGTAAAAGCAATACAATTTCGGTAAGACTTGATCTGAATTGTAGTTCAGATCTAAGTCGATTTAGTGAGGGCGACCGCGAAAGTTACTGAATGGGTCCGGTCCATCTTTTCTTGATCTTTGTTCCATATTCGACAGAGAAAGGCGTGGGAGGACAATGCAGATGTCCTGGACGGACACGACTTCTTCTAACTCCAAAAGACCACAGGAAATGGGAGCCGTAGACAGTCAAGTGAAATCCAATCCACGAAATAATTTGATCTATGGATAGCATTGTTGTGGTAAAGGTTGTAATGCCAGAGGAATCATTAAAGCCAGGCATAAAGAGAGAGGTCATAAGTGTCTATATCGTAAAATCAATTTTCGACGGAATAAAAAAGACATATCTGGTAGAATCGTAACCATAGAATATGACCCTAATCGAAATGCATACATTTGTCTCATACACTATGAATATGGTGAGAAGAGATATATTTTACATCCCAGAGGGCCTATAATTGGCGATACCATTATTTTAGGTATAGAAGTTCCTATAGCAATGGGAAATGCCCTACCTTTGAGTGCAGTTTGAACTATTGATTTACGTAATTAAAAGTAACAAATTAGGTTTACAACGAAACCTAGAAATCAATCACTGATCCAATTTGAGTACCACAAAATACTATTTCCAGAGTGATAGGGGTAGGCAATCGTGGTTGTCCATCTATTTTGCTTTGCTATCGACTCTGAAGGCACAAGGCTAACGAAAGGAAGCTTTTCAAACCGTCATTCCGACCCCCGACTCCCGTCAAATAATGATAGAGTACCAAAGCAAAAGGCGGCTATGCCAATCTGAGTGCTCGCTTAGGGATCGTGAGTTCTTATTTAATTCCGACTTTCTGGATTTCAAACGAAACTGACGGATGGTCTCCCTCTTTCCTTTCTGCCGAAAG